>CM040126.1:250816340-251416340 GCA_022559845.1 Amorphophallus konjac
CCACTGGTTTTAAGTCTTGGATCGAATAGGGCTGAACAGGCATGTGCGGCCAGTAGTGGACTATATATCCTTATAGGTGGCCCTATAACGACCGCATATCTTTAATATGGCCCTGTATGGACCGTATATCATGTTCATGGGTCTTAATGTCTTCCGGACATGCGCGGCTCAATATTAACCGTATATACCCTTGAGCGGCCTTGTCTGACCGTTTATATGACAATTTTCCGAAAAGTGGTTATTTCATGAATTTCGAATCGTGTGAGCTAACCAAGCCAATGTAGGCTATGGTATTTTGTGAATTTACCTATTGTTAGATCTATTGATCATTAATTATAGTCCTTTGGGACAATTATTCCTCTCGGTTATGGAGCTTATTGTTTGGACTCTTAAAGAATCATTATTCTTATGTTCTTTACCTTGACTACATGAACTTGACCTTGGAACCCTTGGCCATTAAATATTGTGGATGTCTAGTCTCGTGGGATCTACGATCCAAAAAAAAATCAATGCCAAGGCAAACAAATGAAGGGCCCAGTCTGGTCCTGGGAGGAGCACCCGAAAAGTACTTGATCCCCGGGGAGGTGAATGATTAGGTGTGGCATTTGGCACTGATACTAGCTAGCGTGTTGGGTCTACGACATTCCACATTCTCATGAAACTTATTATTATTCATGTTTAAAGTATGAAGTACTTGCTTTCTTGCTTACTTGCTTACTTGACATGACTTGAAATTGACTGCAAATGGCCATTCACTAGAAAATCTTGTTATCTTGCTTGATATCTCGACATGCAACTATTTCTTTAAGTTAATTATCGTTACTCTTTCTATCTTAATGATTATTTAGTTCTGCTTATTTTATCGTGTTAATCATGCATATTCATTAATTGGTTAATCACTTAAATTATGCCTGATGATAGAGTATAACTCCTACTGAGCTTCTTGCTCACCCCTACTTCCAATCCTTTTCAGGGTAATGCAGAAAACGGTACGTTGCAAATGGGAATCGGATCAGTGTGATCGAGTGAACCTTGAACCTAGAGATTGGAGTCTGTCTTTTTCTTCTTGAGTCTAGCTAGTGTCGTGAGTCTGGTTATTTATTTTTGTTCTTTCTTTCCTTAATTTGAATCAAATATTGTAAGAGTGGGTCAAAATTATACTTTTAAATATTAATAAGAGCTCGTATTTTCAATATATGTGTGTATGGCCTCCTTGTGTTTAATTGTGGTTATTTATCTTCCGCTCTTGTTATCATGACTGTTAACTGCCACGTTCCGAGCATCGCTTCCCGCTGCTATCGGTTCGGGGCGTGACATGCAAGATCTAGCTCAGCGTTGTCATACTCTTTTAAAGTGTCCAGAATTTGTTGCTACGGCAATCATGATTGAAGATGAAAAGGAAATAGAGGAGGTGTGGAGTGACGACGGACTCAGTGTCTATGAAATCTTGGACGAGAAAGATCCGATCAACGAGGACAGCAACGTAGATGACACTGCCGATTTGTATGCACAAGGACTTAAGAAATTTGACGAGCCATCATCGGCAGTGGATGAACCTACGAAGGAAATTAATTTGGGAACTGAAGAAGACCCAAGGCCCATCATTATTGCCGCTAATCTCCCTTCGCAAGTAGAAGAAGATTTAATTAAGGTTCTGAGGGAGTATAGCGATTCTTTCGCCTGGTCTTATGAGGACATGCCAGGTCTTGACCCCTCTTTGGTGGAACATCAACTTGTGCTTAAACCAGGGGCAACACCTGTGAAACAACGGTCAAGAAGATTTCACCCCCACATGGCCTTGAGGATTAAGGAAGAGATCGACAAATTATACAAGGCCAGATTCATTAGAGTTGTTCTATATCCTCAGTGGGTGGAAAATATAGTCCGTGTTATCAAGAAAGATGGAAAGGTGCGCATTTGCATTGATTTCAGGGATCTCAACAAAGCATGTCCCAAGGATGACTTCCCGCTGCCTCACATAGACGTCCTAGTCGATAGCACCGCCGGGTACGAATCATTGTCATTCATGGACGGTTATTCAGGCTACAATTAGATCCGTCTCGCTCTGGAAGACCAAGAGAAAACTTCCTTCACCACACCCTGGGGCACGTATTATTATGTGGTTATGCCGTTCGGCCTGAAGAACGCGGGTGCCACCTATCAAAGGGCGATGATGGCCATCTTCCATGACATGATGCATATCTATATGGAAGCTTACGTGGATGATATTCTGGTGAAGTCAAGGACCAAAGAAGAACACCCCTCTATTCTGGCTAAGGTGCTGCAAAGAGCCAGGGAGTACAAGCTTAAGGTGAATACAAAGAAGTGTGTATTCAGAGTCTCTTCGGGGAAGCTGTTAGGTTTTATAGTGAGAAAACGGGGGATCCAGATTGATCCTAACAAGGCACAGGCCATCATGGACATGCCTCCGCCAAAGAACATCACGGAACTTTGAGGGTTGATTGGTCGATTGCAATTTATCAGAAGATTCATATCCCAACATTCTCAAAGGTGCTGTCTGTTTTATGAATTGCTTAAGGCGGGGGTCAAGTTTGAATGGAATCAAGACTGTCGGAAGGCCTATGAGGACCTAAAGGAATATCTATCCAATCCCCCAGTTTTGCAACCTCCTGTCCCTGGGAAACCCCTAATCCTATACATCTCGGTTATTGAGGACTCCCTAGGGGCGGTCTTAGCACAAGTAGATGATGAAGGGAAAGAGCGGGCTGCTTAATATCTCTCTCGGTTATTTAACCCGGCTGAGTCTAAATATACCGCTATGGAAAAGACTTGTGCCGCCTTAGTGTGGGTAGCTCAGAAGCTTAAACATTACTTCCTTGCCCACCCAGTTAGGTTGATCTCTAGAATGGACCCGATTTGCTACCTCTTAGAAAAGCCTGTCCTTTCTAGTAGGTTAGCTCGCTAGCAGAGCTTCCTCTCTCAATTCGATATCACGTTTGTCGTTCAGAAGGCAGTCAAAGGGTACGCCATCGCGAGCACCTTGTCCATCTTCCTATTCCTTACACCGATTCTATTCAGGACGATTCCCCTGATGAGCATCTCTCTGCTATTTCTCATCATCCCTTTTGGTCTCTGCACTTCGATGGTGCACTCAATTCTCAAGGCCGAGAGATCGGCGCTGTTCTGCTCACTCCAGAGGGAGTGACTATTCCCTTTGCTTATCAACTCTGATTTCCTGCTACCAATAACATCGCTGAGCATGAAGCTCTCCTGGATGGATTGAAGCATGCCTATCTCCTAGGTGCGCGCTATTTGAATATCATAGGAGACTCTCAGCTCGTTCTGCGGCAAGTTCTGTCCACTTACAGCACTCGTGACCCTAAACTCAAGCCATATCAAGATCTGGTCACGCTCCTTGCTAGGCAATTCCGTAAGCTGATTTATATCCATACCCCCCGTTCTCAGAACATTCTAGCCGATGCCTTAGCCTCGCTCGCTTCCTCTCTATCTTTCCCTCTCAGTCGGAGCACTGAGACTATCGTCGTTCAGAGATTGGACGCACCCTCTCTTCAGGATCCTTGGTTCATCAACCTTAGGAAAACTGTAGAGGCGAGGGCTGAGAAGGAAGATCTCAAGGAAGTATCTCTAATGGAGCTAGAAGAGATTCTGGATGAAGAAGAATTGCATTGGTATCATGAAATCGAGTTGTTTTGCAAAGAAGGGTCATTCCCAAAAGGGGCAAACGCCGAGCAACGTAAGTGAATAAGAAGAGCCGCCTCAAGGTATACCATTGTTGCAGGAGAACTATACAGGCGCGCTACTAATGGAATGCTCATGAGATGCTTGGATGATAATGAAGCTTGGAAGGTGGCTGAAGCAGCCCATTCTAGTGAGTGTGGAGGTCATGTCAATGGCCAGGCTCTAGCGAAGAAAATCCTTAGGCAGGGCTACTATTGGCCCACTCTAGAGGAAGATTGCTCCCTCTATATCCGGAGGTGTCTTAAATGTCAACTCCACGCTGATAAAATCCATGCTCCAGCTTCGTCTCGGATGTGGTCCTCTTTGTGGGCTTTCGACGTTGTCGGCCCACTCGGTGATCCTAATTCTCAGATCAAGCAGAAATCCTTTATCCTTACCGCCACTGAATACTTCACCAAATGGGCCGAAGCCGAGGCGTACGCAGAGATCAAAGCTTCAACAATGTTCCGCTTCATCATGAAGAATATCATTTCGCAGTTCGAAGTGCCAAGCAACATCATCATCGACAACGGACCCCAGTTCGTCTCTCAGGAGCTCAAGGACCTATGTAAGAAGTTCAATATTACATTGCATCATTCATCTCCATACTATCCTCAAGGCAACGGTCAAGCCGAAGCCACTAATAAAACCCTTCTTAAAATCATCAAGAAAACATGCGAATCTGATAAGTTTTCCGATTGGCCAGAACGATTAGTGGAAGCTCTATAGGCTTACTGCACCTCCGTCCGTACCCCTACGGGACAAACTCCCTATACTCTTACCTACGGGATGGAGGCGGTGCTCCCATACGAGATCTTGATCCCTTCCCTTAGAGTGCAACTCGATAAGGAACTTAATCTCGATGAACGTCGAGAGGCGTTGCTCGTCTAGTTGGAACTCTTAGATGAGAAGAAGATGAACGCGGCCGATCACGTATCCGTTTATCAAAAGAGAGTTTCGCGTTATTTTCAAAAGAAGGTAATTGAATGGAAATTTCAAAAAGGTGATATGGTTTTGAAACGTAAATTCATTTGGTCTGCAGGTCCTAGGTCTAAATTACAACCTAACTGGGAAGGGCCGTTTGTTGTAAAAGAGGCTTATCCAGGGAATGCTTATCACTTAGTGAACGCAGAAGGTGAGGAGCTCTCTCACGCTTGGAATGGGTTGTATCTTAAGCGTTTCTTTCCTTAGAGTCTAAATCCGTGCCACCCCAGCAGTAAGATGTTCCTCCCTTTCGCTGTAAAAAGAGGTCCCGAGTGAGGCAATCACACACTACACGACGTCCCTGGTCAGGTTTCCCACTTTAAAGACATCGTTTCTCCTTGGCCATGCTTTGGGGAAAGTCGAAGTCCCTATCCGTTATAGACACCCAATTTTGGCCGATAAATTGGGCATTTTCTTTGTTCTCCTAGTTAATGCCCCAATTGATCCTTAGTTGGTTGATTTTCTGGGATGTCTCTCTATTCTTGGCCCAACATTTCAATTCCATACCTTGGATCTCGTCTCGAGTTTGGCATTCCCGCGCTATCCGCTCTTATCGCTTTCTTGTTCATAGCGCGTTATGGATCTAATTGAAGTTATCATTTGAATAGTTATTATTTTCTTGACATCTGATCATTATAGCATCCACTTTGGATGTTATTCTCACTCAACATTTGATTAAGTGACTGCCCAAAGGATTTTTCTCATTTTCCTAAATTATTTGATGGGCCTTTAATTATCGCGCTATATCGTCATAGCACGTTCTTCATGAACATGCTATGGTTATATGGCGCATTATCAGGCAGAGCCCTTTTCCAAACCGGACTCCCTTCTTTCATCTCAGAGTCCTTATTTGGTAAGTTTCTGATTGTGTTTCTTATACAGGAAGGTTTCTAAACCTAGCAGGAGCCTTTCCCCCTCATTAATCGGCAGGATTACCTCAATTTGAGCAGCCAAACCTTTGGATTGAATTGAACTCCGCCCTAGGGTTGCTTCTCTATCTTTTTCCTATAAATTGCACCCTTTGGCCATCGTTTCAGGGGGATGCAACTCGAGATCTTGACGAGGGAGAGGCTGCGTTTCGTTCCAAATCAACAACTCCTTGCTCCTCACGTATCCAAGGGAGTATTTAGGGGCATATTGTGTTCTTCCTAGTTCTTAGTTTTTCTCCCCAATTCGTCTATCCCAATCTTTGCATAGCATTGCATGTTAATCTCAAAAACACTTGTTTTACAAAATACACGCATTCACACACACACCAAACCTATTTTTGGCCCTTCCATAGGGGTTTAAAAACCACCAAACCCCCAGGTAATCGAGCCCTCCTTTTACATGCTTTTGATCAAGAATAAGGGCAGATTCTACTCAAATCTTGATCTAATGGGCCTTCTGTTTGTTGTTTATGATTGTTTGCAGGCACTAGAAGATTGATACGTGGAGCCCTTGCACCTTGGCCGGCCTTGGAGCAAGGAAGGAACGAATCCAACTCATCCCGCTTCCTGTCTGATATCGCGATATAGGACCATAGCGCGATCCTGAGAAGGCGCTAGGACGATATAGCGCGTTCATCCCTAGGCCAGCTCTTGGCCATCTTGAATTTCTGAGGTATGTAACATGCCCTATATTGATCTTTATATTATTTGGCATGTTGTTGGCCTCAGTGGCGATCACGGATTTTGATTATTACATGTAGCCCCCCATTTTTATCATCAATTGTAGTTCTATATCTTGCCAAATCATCAACTCTTATTCAAATCATTTCAATTGGGTGTTTGTTCTAATTTTATAATCCACAAATTGGCGATCACGGTGGGACACTTTGTGCCACCACGTTCGTTCTTTTGGTTGCCTACCTGTCAATCTGTCAAAGTGTGTGTGATTATTTGTCTTTAGGGGTGCCCCTCCCTCTGTCATGGTTCGCGCTATACATCCATAGCGCGTTCTGTCAGATTGCGCTAGGGATATATAGCGCGTTCATCATCAGAGGGTATTTCACCCACACTTTCTATCAGGGTTCTGGTTGTTATCTTCTCTGGTTGCATCTTGTACCTTTCCTGTTATCTATTCATTTCTCTTGTATGTTTCCATTTTATTTGCTAGTTCTAGTTTAGATTTCTTGCATAACGTAGCATTCATCTTTGCATTTGGTTTGGGAGACCTACTCTCCCCACACTTTTAGGAGTCACACCACCCTCTTGGTGAAGGAAGGACCCTCCATTGAGCACTCCGTCTCATTGGACCGGGAATTCCTAAACCAAGCCTCTATAAGTCTCCGCACCCGTGGATTCCCTCACGAACGCTGGGCAGGTTGTACCTTTGAAGTCCCGGGTTTAGTTGGCCTATGCATGGTGAGAGAGTGTTCCTAGTTGGCACCGGAGAACCACATTCGAAACTAGGATCATCCCTTGAGTGATCACACCAATTTGCATAAAATCATTAATTCCCTAAGGTTCAAACAAACAAAAATCAACGGTAACCATTCCAACTTGTGTGCTTCTTTGCAAATTATTTTGCTTGAACTTTGATTGCATAATGGCTTACCTTGATAGACAAAATAACATGTTTAACCTTAATGAGGATGCACAACCTAGCACATCTTATATTCCTCAATCTCAACATGCTCGTCATAATTCTCATCATATTTTCAAGGGACCACATCCTCATTCTTATGGTGTTGCCCGGCCCATGGGCAATGACCAATCTCATGGCCCCTCGATTCAATCGCGAGCCACTACTCCTACGGGACCGTCTCCTCCCGACGACGAGAAGGTCTCCCAGATCTTGCATGCATTAGATCATCTCACCCCCCAACAAATTCAAGCCCTTAAGGCTATTGTTGAGGGTGCATCTCATTCCTCTCATCCTCCTTCCAATCCTACGCGGGTGGCCCATCACCCACTTCCCTCTTCTATTTGGGTAGCCCATCACCCATCTCCTCCTATTCACCCTTCTCCTCGGGTGGTCCAATACCTGCCTCCTTCTATTCCTCCTCCACCACGGCCCCAAGGCCCATTTATCCCTTGCAACCCGGCCCATCCGGGTTCTTCTATGGGTCATCCCATTAATCCTCCACCACGGCCTTTTTATGCGGCCCCTCCTTCAAGGCCATGCCAACCCTCTGTTGCTCAAGTCACACCTCTCCAACGAACTCTTCTCGACAAAGTCACTTTGTTGGAGGAACAATTAAAGAGAGTTACGAGCCCACGGCCCGCTCCTTCTACTCCAGTCAATCCCCTCCACGCCGCTCTAAACAATATTACAAAGATGGAGAAAGATTGGAAGGATAGGAGAGACAGCTACGGCATCGACAATGCGAGCAAGCAAGAGCCGGCGGGTTTCAACGTTCAAGTGGACGCCGTCCATCCTCCACCCATTCACCCAATTCACGCATATGGCCCTCCACCTCCACATACACAATTCCATTACATTCCACCACCCACATACACGCCTTCACTACGGTGTCCACTTGAACCCGATAATGAAGAACCGGCAATTGAAGAATTCATGACGGCGCATGATGATGAAGCTCTGCAGGCATCCCTTCCGAGTTTCCTTCGCTTCCCTCTCCCTCCACTACCAAAAGACCCCTATGCTCAGGACTATGCCACAGTCCCCGATCCAACCCCCATTTATGAGACGTCTTGGTGTTACGATGACGGGTCGACATTTCAATCACCCATACCGCCACACCATGAATCTCATCCTATCCCTAACACCTCGCGCCCCATCCGGCATTTTCAATGCACTAAACCTTCTCCGTTCGCCCCTCTTGTAACCACACCAATAGCCTCCATTCCATCAGCCTCCGCCGAACCTCCATCACCCCCCACTACGCCGGTCTCTGCCGAGCCTTCTATTACCCCTCCTCTTTGTTCGCCACCTCAGCCGTCCACTATGCCTATAACCCTTACTCCATTACTTAACCCTTCACCCTTACCTGTGGCTAATCTGAGCAGGATTCATCCCTTATTGTACTCGAGCCAACCCCGACTGCTTCCGAGCAAAGGGAGAAGCTTGACGTGTTTAAACCTTCACTTCCACTCGCCCTTTCTTCAACACTTTCCATTATACCACCACCATCCATGGAGCCTTCCGCCTCCGCTTCACACCTCTTTACTACTCGGAATGGGAGTGCTTCTGCAAGTACTTGTACCGAAGATGATCAAGAGCCGGGCAAGAAAGATTTGGCCGCGGCCATGATGTTCAAGATGCAAGAGCTTATTTGTCGAATGCCAATCCGGGTTGTTGTGCCAAGCATGGTTGAAGAGGCCGAGTCCCCGCCACTGCTCACTAAGAGAGAATGCCAAGCGTTGATGCCACCCAAGGGCCGTGTAGGGCACCCCTTGTTCCAACTTTCAAATCTTGAACCTTTTCTTCCACACAAGGGACGAACGCCCATCTTGATCAATATTCTTCATACGCCACAATCCTTGGGCAACACGATGCTTCCTATCCCGACTTTCCAACTCTCTCATACTATTACTTTTCACTCTTCAAGGGAGTTGTCATTTACCATTGAAGCTTCGTCATGGGCTCTTGCTTTATCCATTGGGCCAATTGGCTATACGCTTTCATTGCCATGGAGGGGCGGTTATCTTGGTGCTAAGGGGCCTTCCACTATTTCATCCACCTTCTATTCAATGTCATCCACATTTTCTTCATGGGCCACCCCAAGGGTAAGGAGGGGGATATCATCCTCTCGCCCTTCATGTTCTTCATATTCTTTGCATCTCATGCATTCTGTTGCATCCATGCATTCATCGCATCCATTCTATTGCATCCACATGCACTTCTTCTTTCCTGGGTTTCCAAACCCGTATCTTCCCCGCCTTCCGGAACCTCCGGATCCCCCACGTTTCCTATATCTTCCGCCTCTATCTTTGGGATCTCCAGGTCCCCTTACGCTCACCGGGCATTGTGCCCCCTCCAATCATCCCTCAGGGCATCGCGCCCCTTTCCAGCTCTTGCACCCGCACTCCCCGGATTTCTCTCCCATCCTCCTTGGGCATCGCGTCCCATGGTATCTTCCCCCTCTGGAACCTCCGGATCTTGCTCATTGGGCATCATGCCCCTCTGCACCATCACGTCCGAATCCTCTGGGCATCTCACTGATTTTTCTTGGGCGTCGCGCCCTTTTCTACCTTCTTCCTCCGGAACCTCCGGATTCTCTTTCCTTCTTCTTAAGGCATCGCGTCCCTTCCCATCTCATTCCTCCGGAACCTCCGGATCCTTCATCCCTCTCTTTATCCCTTGGGCATCATGCCCCATGGTGTCTTCCTCCTCCGGATCCTCTGGATTTCTTATCTCCCCTCCTAGGGCATCACATCCCTTCTTTCACTATCCCTCCGGAACCTCCTGACCGTCCTGACCCTTTTCATCCACTCTTCCTAGGGCACGACGTCCCTCGGCATTTTCTTCCTCTGGAACCTCTGGACCCTCCATCTTTCTTCCGATTCATCTTTCTGCTCCTCCGGTACATCACATCTTTCATTTTCTTCTTCCTTTTCCATCATCTTTTTCCCTATTTTTTCCAAGGGCACTGCGTCCCTCGATATCTTATCCCTCCAGAGCCTCCGGATTCTTCCTCCTATCATGATTCTCCTCCTCTGCCTCCGGACCCTCCGGATCCGCCTCTTTCCATCTATCAATTTCTTCTTCTGATTCCTCCTAATCTTGGGTCTGACCCAACTTCTTCCACATCCACTGCCATGGGCATCTGCCCTTTCTCCCACTGCTTCCGAGGCTTTAGTCCTCACTCCTCCTTCTAATTCTCCACTTCTTCTGTAGACTGTTCCATGTGATCAGGGTCTCCGTGCTTTAGTGAGGGAGTTCTGGCCCTCGCCTCTCTTCCTTTTCTCCTTATTCGCCTGAGTCTGGTCTGAACACCACTCCTTCTTGTTAAGCCACTTTCAAATCCTTTGCTTCCATTCCTTTTCTTCACCAAAAGAGGACTATCCCATGTTGATCAACCTTGCCCCTGGCAGCTGCTTCCACAAAGATCACAAGGTAACATATTGGCGTAAGTACGCATTTTATGATATCATTATCTTATTGCTTCACGCATGATTTTCAAAATAAAGTGCTTCTTAACAAGATCAAAAGTGGTGTTTTAAACCTTTATCTTAATTAAATCATTCTCAAAAAAAAGTCTTTAGGCTTGCTTCTGTAGCACCTTTGGTTAATGAAAACCCCGCGCTGGGAATTCAACGTTCTCTCCTCGCTTGTTAAGAGCAACCCTTAGCTGGGCATCGCACACACTTCACGGCGTCCTTAGCCGGCTCCTTTGGTAAAACATCGTTGCTACTTTGGCCATGCCATGAGTATATCTGAAAGTCTTTTCTCTTCTCTACTCGGCCAAGTGCAGGGGCAAGAGGTTGACGGATAAGATGACCAACTTCGGTAATTCCCAATACGAGAGGAGTCTCAAATAGGGGCAGTCTTGACCCAAACTAAAATCAAATTTCACGATACATCTAGCCAAAAGGGCTATTATAAAAATTAAGTCAAAATTTTGATAAATGTAAAAGTATGAGTTATGGCATGTCAAGAGAGGCAAAGTCCCCGTAGGGAAAACCCTGGTCGTATGCATGTCAAGGGTCTAAAAATCAAAGGCACAAAGCCCCGGCACAACAGATTACCTCTTTGAGGGGAAATACCTTGGAAGGAATTCAAGTCCCGACATCTCCCATCCTGCATAAAGCTTATCCTCAATTATTCTTCTCTTCTCCCTCTAAGACTGAATGTTTCTCAGGTATGGCCTTGGTAGGAGCACCGTTAACCAAAGGTAGCTGGTCATGTGGCGCCACCTTTAAATGCACGCCCGGCTTTGGGCAGTTTTGAGCGAAAGGGGAAGGAACTAGGACCCTTAGCTAGTGGTTTAAACATCCGTTGATGCTGCATTAGCAATGTCTAAGCCAAATTCCAAAAAAATTGAATATTGCCGAAATTCCAAAAAAAAATTGAATATTGCCAAATTCCAAAAAAAATTTGCCAAAATTTTTGAGCATTTCAAAACTTTCATATCTTTTCAAAATCAACATAAAAATTCAAATATTCTTTTTGAAAACTCATAAAAATTTGCATATTTTTGAAAATTCCAAAAAAAATTGCATTATATTACTGATGGCATTATTGCGGAGATATCCTTTTACAGGGGCGCGCAAAATCAAAAGAACAATCACAAGAAGTGCAAACAAGTATCAAAGACTGTCTCATTCCACTATGTATGTCAAAATAGTACAAAATGAGAATGGATAAAACAACCTCTCTAGCTCTACCCTCGATCCTCCTGATCCCCCCCGCTACGCGAGCTCTCAGCCTCCTCCTGTCCTCCCCGGGAAGACCTAAGAGGAGCCATCGATCCCCGAGAAGATGAACCCCTGTCACCGCGTGCTCCCCTCTCAGCATCTTCCCTCCTCTGATGCTCAGAGGAGGTAACTAAATAATCAGTGTTCGAATAGGCTCGGGAGTATCCCTCACGCTGAGCCTGCTCACGCCCCCGCCGATAGCGATCCTCCGCATCCTCGCCCGCTACTCGGGGATGCCTAATCTGGTACGCAGCTCCACCCTCTCTAGCTCCCGCTCCACTCTCTCTCTCTCTCTGTCTCGATCCTTCCTCTCTCTCTGTCGCTCACTCCTCTCCACCCCGAGTAAGAGGCATAGCTCTGCCACATCTCGAGGAAGCTCCTCCGCATCGCGGCGCCTCAGCTCTGCTTCCGCTATCCGCAGCTCCTGCTCCTGCACCCGAAATGTTGGTCAATAATTGATGTTAATAAAATTTTTCAAGACTAAGATTAAAAGAACAGATTGCTTACTCTCTCCTGTAGGGAGGCCTCAACTGCCTCCGCCTGAGCAACTGCACTAGCAAGCTGGCTCTCTAGATCGGTGTGGTTGTAGACGGGCTGAGTGGAAGATGAAGCACCATGCGAGGATCGGACTGCATCCAGCTCCTCGCGCTGAAAAGAAAGATCACCATTAATTGAAATTCAAATCCAAATCATTCTGAATTACAAGTACTTACCAGCTCATCGACGGTATGCTGGAGGTCCTCACGCTGCCGGATCGTGGAGTCGAGAAGTCCCTGTACCATGGCCAGTCTCCCCTCTATGTCGAACTGCAATAACACATGTTGATCACATATTGAATAATCAAGAACAAATGAATTTAAAAGCATACCTGTCCACGAGCACTCTGATAAACTCGGCTGCCGTATGCCTGAGAGTATGCCTGGAGGTAGGCTTCATCTGAATCCGCTCCCGCAGGGACTGCTCGGCCACGCCTCTTCCAATCTGCGTACTGCTCCCGGGCGCGCTGCCGCCAGTCATCTGTCCCCTGGAGGCCTCGGAAGCGTCGTCCAGGTCGTGGGTCCGTCGCCTGGGTCGGGAACTCTACCACCGCCTGATGGAGTCCTAGTGTCCTCATGATCAACCTATGGTATAGTGGCTCGACCTGGTTGAGGGCATGCAACCAGATCTCTCTCCCGAAGTAGGGGATGGCCGCCTCCACCCAGGGCATCACCTCGGCGTCCCTCTGATAGGGAGTCCAGACCACCTGCATAGTTCAATTCATCATTTCCCTGGATTGCATTCATATAATATAATTCAATTTCAAAAAAAAAAATCAAATTTTACCTCTATATGGGGCATCATATCTAACGTCTCCTGAATATGGGTGACCTGGTCCTTCAGAGATCGGCTATCTCGTGTAGGGGTCCATCGTCTGGCCAGGGGTAGTCGGTCCCCTCGATCCTCCCAAGCACGTCGGAGGGTAGGAAGATACAAATAACTCCAAACCTGAAATGAAGCTCATGTGATCAATATAAGAGGAAGTGCATAACTTAATCATTGGAGTTTAAGATTTAGAGAGATACCTGAAGTGGAGGGTAAAACCCCCCGAGTGAAGACTGGAGTGAAGAAATGCCGAAGCTGTCAAACAAATGGGCTAGGACTGCCGCACCCCAAGCATACCGTCCAACTCTGTCCAGATCCTCCAGTAGGGGTAGAAATCGGCAGCTCACTGCATCACCCTGAGTCGCTAGAAGTAGCTTGCCAATCAGCATAATAAGAAACCTCCTCAGCTCCATGTCAGCCTGTGCGCCAGCCTCAGTCGCGAAACTCTCTTTGGCTCCAGCCTCTAGTCTCCTCTCATGAGCCGTCAAAGTCTCTCCCACCTCCCTCTGCGTATGGAACAAGCCGAGACTCTCCTGCAAAGCAATCCTCGACACTAGCGAGGTCCGGCCAGTCCCCTCCAGCTCCAAGCCTAGCAGTCTACGCGCCATCTCCCGGTAGCGGGGTAAGTGCAGCCCATCACTGCCGATCCATGCACCCGCAGCCTGGTGATACGGGTGACGTCCTCTAGAGTCGGGATCATATGACCCCAGGGGAAGAGGAAGGCCTTGCACCCTGCATCCCATCTAGCTTTCAGAGCTCTTATCAACCCCACGTCAACTCTCAGCACCTCTATCTCCAGGAACTCCCCGAAGCCCATTCGGCGGAGGCGGGCCCGTTGAAACTCCGATAGTGCGGAGTAGATGGCCCGAACCAATGTCCATGAAATCCGGGCACGAACTACACCCTCCACACCCTGCACAACATAAAAAGCAAGAGACATCAATTTGTGATCAACGAACAAAAGAAAAACCAGAAAATAAAAAAAACTGGCATTCTGTTCTTTATCGCGCTATATCGTCATAGCGCGTTCTTCAAGAACGCGCTATGAAGATATAGCGCGTTCATCTTCCGCAGGTAGGGGGCGACCCCTCATTCCCCAGATCTTTTCCATGGGCGACACATCGGTCTAAAGGGGCATCTCCCCTTCCGTCTTCATCTCATTTGAAAAAAAAAACAAGAAAAATCAAAAGAAAGAAAGATTAGGGCGGTTTTCTTACCAATCGACGTTTTCGGGCCGCCACGCCACCAATGGGCTCCGCCGCTGTTTCCTCAGCCGCCGGGGTTCCTTCAACCTCTTCGGCATCATCCGGGGGGATCTCCATTTCATCCCCTTCAAGCCGGGCCGGGACGGTCGCCTCCGAGTCGGCATTCTCTTCCACGGGAGGGGGCGTTCGTTGCTCCTCCACGCAAGATCGTTGACGGCCACGGGTGGCGCGCCGTTTGGAGCGTCGAGGAGGATCCCCTTCCATTGGATTAGGGCAATGAGGGTTTGGGTTGGTGAGAGGGCGAGAGAGGGAGTCGAGAGAGGGAGGTATGGGTTTGAATAAAAGAAAAGAGGGGGGGCGGTTTTTGAAAACCTGTGTGTGATTAACGCGCTATACGTTCATAGCGTGACATTAACGCGCTATGTATATATAGCGCGATAACCAAAGTAAAAAGAGAAATGAAAATAGAAGGGGGGAGGGAGAGAAAAGAAAATGCCATGAGAATATATGTTGAGAGTGAATGAGAAACTTGTGTTCTTTTGCTTATGCATGCCTGAATTTGCTTGAATTTGCTTAGCATTGAATTCGCAGGAAAGCAAAAGAAAGATGATGATATGCCATCAGGTAAGTATTTCTTTATCCATTCCTTTTCTTGCATTACTATATGATACTTACATTATTATATTATCTCAAGGACTGGCTGGTTCTCCGTATGTTTCGGGATTTGAGTTCCCCTCTACCAAAAACAGTGATGATCTAGAAACATGCAGTTAATCGTCGGATAGGACGTTAGATCAGACAAATTTGGGGACGATGGATTTCATCTCGTACGCCGTGGTTGCGAATAACTCTTGACCCGAGTCTGTTTGATTTAACAATATTATCCTTGAGTATCTTATATTTTATTCTTTCTTTGCATTTATTTTAACAATTTCTTTTATTTTAGCCCTGCACGCATCATGCATTTTGCATTCATAAATGCCCAACTCTTCTTCCTAATTAAGGATCAATAATGCTTATGTTCTTGAACAAAGAAATTCAATTCCATTCCGATTTGAAAGATTACTCCTAGTTGGACACTGGATCTCGCTGGTCGATGTGACCCTTGCCTAGAATTTGCTTATCCCCTTTCAATCCAATTCAACTTATCCTCCTTCTTTTGATCCACTCATTAGCTGTGAACCGCACGATGGCGTCGATGGATCCGCCGGGCTCGCGTCTATTCCACTAATTGCGTGAAATCCATAGTTGCTATGCGCCGCGGATGCCTCTTTTGTGCAAGAGGTTGATCAGCTCCCTTTTCTTTGTTCCATGCCTAACATTCTAGACGAAGGTCACTGATGCTAGCTCGATCTTGTGGTTAGCACAGAGTTTTTTGGATTATTCCTATCATTTGTCGGTTGTGATGGGTGTCTCTTTTTCCTTGATATCCACTTATCAATCCGCTCCACTGCATTTCCACTTCATCTCCCTGTCACTACCACTCTGTGTCATCTCCGTTTTGCCTCCGTTTTCCCTCCGTCTCGCTCCCCTGCAAAGCGGATATCAAGGAGGGGCATCTGTAGACACCCAATTTTGGCCGATAAATTGGGCATTTTCTTTGTTCTCCTAGTTAATGCCCCAATTGATCCTTAGTTGGTTGATTTTCTGGGATGTCTCTCTATTCTTGGCCCAACATTTCAATTCCATACCTTGGATCTCGTCTCGAGTTTGGCATTCCCGCGCTATCCGCTCTTATCGCTTTCTTGTTCATAGCGCGTTGTGGATCTAATTAAAGTTATCATTTGAACAGTTGTTCTTTTCTTGACATCTGATCATTATAGCATCCACTTTGGATGTTATTCTCACTCAACATTTGATTAAGTGACTGCCCAAAGGATTTTTCTCCTTTTTCTAAATCATTTGATGGGCCTTTAATTATCGCGCTATATCGTCATAGCGCGTTCTTCATGAACGCGCTATGGTTATATGGCGCGTTATCAGGCGGAGCCCTTTTCCAAACCGGACTCCCTTCTTTCATCTCAGAGTCCTTATTTGGTAAGTTTCTGATTGTGTTTCTTATCCAGGAAGGTTTCTAAACCTAGCAGGAGCCTTTCCCCCTCATTAATCGGCAGGATTACCTCAATTTGAGCCGCCAAACCTTTGGATTGAATTGAACTCCGACCTAGGGTTGCTTCTCGATCTTTTTCCTATAAATTGCACCCTTTGGCCGTCGTTTTAGGGGGATGCAACTCGAGATCTTGACGAGGGAGAGGCTGCGTTTCGTTCCAAATCAACAACTCCTCGCTCCTCACGTATCCAAGGGAGTATTTAGGGGCATATTGTGTTCTTCCTAGTTCTTAGTTTTTCTCCCCAATTCGTCTATCCCAATCTTTGCATAGCATTGCATGTTAATCTCAAAAACACTTCTTTTACAAAATACACGCATTCACACACACACCAAACCTATTTTTGGCCCTTCCATAGGGGTTTAAAAACCACCAAACCCCCAGGTAATCGAGCCCTCCTTTTACATGCTTTTGATCAAGAATAAGGGCAGATTCTACTCAAATCTTGATCTAATGGGCCTTCTGTTTGTTGTTTATGATTGTTTACAGGCACTAGAAGATTGATACGTGGAGCCATTGCACCTTGGCCGGCCTTGGAGCAAGGAAGGAACGAATCCAACTCATCCCGCTTCCTGTCTGATATCGCGCTATAGGAACATAGCGCGATCCTGAGAAGGTGCTAGGACTATTGTGCCTCTTAGGCACAAGCATGTGCTATGTTGCTTTGATGATAGCAATGCTATTTGGTTTTGATGATAGCAACACAGTGAGTGCATTTGAGTGTATTTGATATTATATTTTGATGATAGCAATGTTATTTTGTTTTGATGATTGCAATAAACAAAGTGCATTTCTGTGCATTCTTATTCTTGAGCATTCTGCATATGATAGCAACATGAATGATGATGTTTAGCATTGATGGCATTTCTTCTTTATATATATGCATTGCATTTTGTCAGATATCATGTCTCTGCATGTATCTACAGTCTGAACAGTAGTGGGTCGACCCACCCTTGCTGATGCGTCGACCCATCAGAACATTGACTGTCTGGGTATCAAAGTCTGTACAACATGCCTTAGTGTTCATATCATTAAGTCTGTACATTGGTATCTCTTCTTCAAGTCTGTACACTGGGCATCTTCTAATTGAAGTCTGTACAGCCAATGCACTTAACTCAAGTCCATACACTGGAAGCTCTTCATTTGATTGAGTCTATACATTGTCCTAGGCTAAGTGTGTACAGCGTCTCATTCATGCTTTGATTAATGAAGTCTGTACATCAGTCTTCACATTCTAAGTCTGTACAGCTGTTGGGTTTGGACTCAGAGTCTGTACACTCGATTTGCCTTTGAATTGGTCAAGTGTGTACACTCCTTCACTGTAGCTTTCACGTTTCCAAGTCTACACATCGTGAAAGTCTATACACTCATCACTTACCTTCGTTCAAGGCAAAGTCTATACACCGGGGTCTTTCCCTACGTTTCTTAGGCGAAGTCTGTACATTCGATTCTGAAGCCTGAAGTCTATACACTCCAGCCTATTCCTACGCTCAAGGCTTCAGCTACACATTAAGTCTGTACATTGGCTTCGCTCCATCAAGTCTATACATTGGCCGCTGTTCTCCAAAGTCTGCACAATGGTCTTCACACCTGAAGTCTGTACATCCACAGTTAAGCTTGAAGTCTGCACACTGGTCTTCAAATCCAAAGTCTGCACATTGGTCTTCGAATTCAATGTCTATACATTGGGCTTTTACATGAAGTCTATACATTGTTGTTTGCATTGTAAAGTCCATACATTGGTTGTTGTTCTTCAATGTCTATACACTGCCTTTAAGATTTAAAGTCTATACAGCCGTTGCCTTCTTTGTTGAAGTCAACACATTGGGCAAGTCTGTACGTTGCATTCGCCTTCACAAGTCTATACAACGAAGTATATATGATGAGGACATCATGAGCTTATGGGATGAGTATTAGTGTGTATTAGCTTGTATAGGTGTGTATTATGGGTTGTATTGGCTTGAAAGTGTGTAATTTTTGATTTCTTTCATTTGGGCTCTCTTTGTAAGGCTTCATTAAGCCATTGGGCCACATTTCTAAGAAGAGTCCATTACTAGGTTGCCTTAGTAGAGTTTATTAGGAGTGATTATCATATTGGACCTTATGCCACCCTTATGGACCATAATAGCCATTTAAGGCCCAATTGGGCCACTCCCTCTCATGGGCTATCTAGATGGGAGAATCCATGGACCAATCATGGGTTGTGGATTGGGTTGGCTGGCCTTGGACCAGCCTAGGCCCAAGAGAGGCCCATGAAGGGGGCGCCCCCTCTTTTGGCCTTATTAGGCTTGGTTGGTGTGTATTAGGTGGAGTTTGAATGTAATTAGTCTAAGGTTGAATGGAGATGGTCAAGGTAGATTAAAAAATTGTATTTGGTGTGTTATTCACACCTCATCTCAGCCATTCAATCCCCAACCCTTGATCCAAGGGTCCATATTAGATTTGATTGGAGTCATATATAATGTTGTATTTTCATGAGAAAATTGAATGAAAAATCAGAAAATTTGTGAGTGTTCTTGAAGCTTGGTGCGCCCCTCTCTCCTCCCTTGGTGTTCTTCCTTCCCCAACCCCAGATCTAGAGTGGATTCTATCTCCTTCCTCCCCTCTCAACCTCCGGTGATCGTTTGTGCCGCCGCCGCCGCCGTTCGTGCCGCCTTCGAGCCGCCACGGGATCATCTTCGGTTTTTTGTCCTGCTGGATAGAGGTGTGGTTCGTGAATTCTTGAAGCCAGCCACAAGTTCTGATCGACTTGAAATTTTGAGGGTTGGTTCCTATCTTCTATCCCTTTCTCCAAAAAAAAATCCATGTTTAAAAGCCACCGTTTCATATTCTTCCCAGTTTGTTCAACTCTTAATCTCACATCTGTTCTGTCACTGTCTATAGTGACAGTAGCCTTGAGTTCTCCTCCTTCGACCACTCTTTTGATTTTCTTTAGAACTCCCAATTTAACTGTGTGTTCTGTCCACCGTCCCCTACCAACACAATTTTTATTAAGTTTTTATCATCCCTCTACCTATTTTTAAAAATTCATGTTCTACTGGAGCTACAGTACTTTCAGTCAGATCCCAGATCCGACCTTCGTCCAGTAAACAAATCACAGAAAATCATAGACACATCAAAACGTGTCCAAACCATATTTTCTGTCTTCCCAACTCAATTTCCCACAACGTTGCTAAAGAATAAAACCCCAGATTAGAATGTCTACCTTGCGGTCAAAGGCAATCCACAGTCAAGTTCTCTACAGGTCTGAGTCTTCGGTTACTGTACAACAGGAGATTGCAAATTCCATAAGTCAAGATCCGAGCAGATCCAGGCCAGATCTCTAGGCCTAGGTTGAAGAACTTCAAGCTAGCTTTCCAACGGCGCCAGTATCGTGTCGATCCGACATCAGGGCTGATCGCATCGCCCATTCTCGCCAGAGCGCGTGCCGAAATACAGAACCAGCAGATTTTCGATCGGGTTTTCCGACCGGTGCCGAACGGAGCCGCCGGGCCTCCGGCCGGCGAACCAGCGTGCCGCCATCCCAAGGAGCGACCCTCCGGGCATCCACCACTACAGCGGTGCCACCGGGTCCCACACGGCCCCTCTGGACAGCACGTGGGCCCCACCGTCACGTGTTCGGGTGTTGCCGAATCAACGCGAGAAGCCGCCCGTCAACCCGAATTCGGTCCTCCCGGACCCCATTGTGTAGCCCTTTACCTCCCTGCGTGGAGTGGGCAGCGAGTTGCATTTCTGTAATATCCGTGTATAATTGTTCCGGGAGTATGACTTCGGCCGGGCCCGTCGTCCCCACGCCGAGCGCGTGGAGGTATCGCATTCGCTCCCCTACTTGGCATTTTGCTTAATTTTCATATATACTAGCTTATGCCACTGCTAGAGAGCATGATAGGGTAATTAGCTCTCTTTCTATTTATATCACCGCTGCTGCGAGAGAGAGCGTTACCGTCCCGTGACCCGATCCGGGCACAAGTGAGAGCCGACCACCCTAGCTCACAGCCGGTTTCTCAACCGCGCACATCCGACGCTTCCCTCGTTAAGGGGCAGTCACGAGCTTGTCGTGTCCGTGGTCTCGTCCCGCATCAATTTGGTATCAGAGCGAGTTGAGTCTAGGGTGTCAAAAAAAAAAGTGTGTCATGTACGTCTAGTCATTAGTCATTATCTAAGTCGTGTCTAGGATCATCATATTTTTAAAACAACAAAAAAGAGTCATTTTGGGTCGCATACATCCCTTTACTCGGTATATCAAAAGGTGTTGTCCGAACGTTAAGCCACGCCTATCGGGAAGGCCGCACACTTGTGCGAGTGATCTTCGGATCGGTTATCTCCGCCACGTACCGAGTCTTGGTTTACGTCTAGGGTCCTTAGTGTGCAAGCATTCCAAACTTGCATAGTCGGTCTAGTGTCTTGTCACCGTGTGTATGCATGTCCATGTCCACTACCCATGGTCGATCCCCAAGACCATACGTCCGAGTGGTCAACTTTTGTGGCCAAAATGAATGTCCTCATGGACCGAGCCTTTGGTTTTGCCTCTCTCATTATGAAAGCCGCTCTACCCAACGGGTCCACAACGGAACTCCATTTCACCGATAGGGAGTCGGATAATTGGGTTTCTCTTGACATCGTGGAGTCTCTCTCCAAGACAGGCGAGATTGTCCGCGATGGTGATTTTGCTTGTGTTGAGTTCTCTAAGAGGATCAGCTCTGTTCTCTACACC
The DNA here is from genome assembly GCA_022559845.1 of Amorphophallus konjac. NCBI lineage: Eukaryota > Viridiplantae > Streptophyta > Magnoliopsida > Alismatales > Araceae > Amorphophallus > Amorphophallus konjac. The sequence continues at coordinate 250,837,717 of CM040126.1, forward strand.
GATGACGCATGGTGCAGGATCGGCACACTTACTGGTTCATGCATCATTTTAGGGCAAAAGTGGTTAGGAGAGAGAAGGGCCAATCTTGACTGGGACAAGAGGACTTGCACCTTATGCCCACCATACCTACCCGGTAAGATCACCCTTAGGGACCCCGTATGTTCAGCCACCCAGCCCCAGCGGCCCACTCCACCTTCGGATTCGCGCTTGGAGCCACCTCATCCCGAGCCAGCCGTATTCCTAACGGGTACATTATACATAGCCGAGCCGCTTCTTAGTTGGCTCAAGGATGGCTTGGTCCCACTCCCGTACCCGTCTATGGACCCTACCCTACCTTTGGTGTCCATCAACTCCTACCACACAACTTTTCGGTCTAGTCACCATGTCGATACTTTGGATGACCTTATTATGGGATTAGATTCACAATGGGAGTTGACGCATCTTTTGGCCCGAGACTTTGACCAACCCGCTAGTCTTAGCTTCACCCATCCGGCCTTAGGATCCATTACCTCCGTGTGCACCGTGGGGTGTGTCACCACGGAGATTCTTCTACTCCTCCCGATGCCGGCCGAGTTCGACTTCATTTCCTTTTGCTCGAGGGAGGAAGTTTATTTTCTTCACATGACCATTGTCCCGTTCACTATGACGGATGAAGGTGAGCATTCACACCTTCAATAATTTCACGATTGGGACCGTGTCATGGAGGAACCCATCTCCCGGGGTCATACCTTCTTTGACCCTTTTGACCCCTCCACTAGTGAAGCTCCCGAGCTATCACATTCCCTCCACCTCTTCCAAGGAGTTCACTATTCCACCCATACCCCTCGGTCTAGTCGGCAAGCCGTCTCTACCTCTAGGGATGATGACGAAGGTAGTTTTGGATCTCCTAGCCCTTCTTCACCCAAATCCCATCGGTCACCAATGCATGAGTGGTACATCTTAGGGTGTCTAGGAGTCCTCCCTTCCATCAACCATCATGTACATCTAGTATATGCATGGCACATATTCGGGTGTCCTGGTCCGCCGTCACCCATGTACGGGTCAGACTAACAGTGTGCTTTTTCTTTGTGTGGTTTGTTTTGAGTGATTTGTTTGCATGGTTTGTGTGTCGTTTGTTTGTCTGCATGCGTCTTGTGCAAGCTCATTGTCGTTCTCTTATGAGTAAGAGGCGAGTGGACACACTCGATGAGTATGGGATCGATTCCACATCTATACCCGGATCAGTCACTTATAGGGACTCAGCGGTGATTCCTAGTGAGTCTTCGAGCTGCTTCCTTCCCTTTGAGAGTGCCCCACCCGGAGTGTCCACCTCTAGCCTATGGCAGCTTGCGCATATCGAGTATATATGCAATGAGCAGGTGACGATCACTTGGAGTGGAGCGTACCCGCATTACTTGGCATGGTGACGGATCCGCCGGAGTACTCGAGCATCCACACCCCTACTCGACGGGGTCGAGTTTCTCCCACCCGGGGAGAATTGATGAGGACATCATGAGCTTATGGGATGAGTATTAGTGTGTATTAGCTTGTATAGGTGTGTATTATGGGTTGTATTGGCTTGAAAGTGTGTAATTTTTGATTTCTTTCATTTGGGCTCTCTTTGTAAGGCTTCATTAAGCCATTGGGCCACATTTCTAGGAAGAGTCCATTACTAGGTTGCCTTAGTAGAGTCTATTAGGAGTGATTATCATATTGGACCTTATGCCACCCTTATGGACCATAATAGCCATTTAAGGCCCAATTGGGCCACTCCCTCTCATGGGCTATCTAGATGGGAGAATCCATGGACCAATCATGGGTTGTGGATTGGGTTGGCTGGCCTTGGACCAGCCTAGGCCCAAGAGAGGCCCATGAAGGGGGCCCCCCCTCTTTTGGCCTTATTAGGCTTGGTTGGTGTGTATTAGGTGGAGTTTGAATGTAATTAGTCTAAGGTTGAATGGAGATGGTCAAGGTAGATTAAAAAATTGTATTTGGTGTGTTATTCACACCTCATCTCAGCCATTCAATCCCCAACCCTTGATCCAAGGGTCCATATTAGATTTGATTGGAGTCATATATAATGTTGTATTTTCATGAGAAAATTGAATGAAAAATCAGAAAATTTGTGAGTGTTCTTGAAGCTTGGTGCGCCCCTCTCTCCTCCCTTGGTGTTCTTCCTTCCCTAACCCCAGATCTAGAGTGGATTCTATCTCCTTCCTCCCCTCTCAACCTCCGGTGATCGTTTGTGCCGCCGGCGCCGCCGTTCGTGCCGCCTTCGAGCCGCCACAGGATCATCTTTGGTTTTTTGTCCTGCTAGACAGAGGTGTGGTTCGTGAATTCTTGAAGCCAGCCACGAGTTCTGATCGACTTGAACTTTTGAGGGTTGGTTCCTATCTTCTATCCCTTTCTCCAAAAAAAAATCCAGGTTCAAAAGCCACCGTTTCATATTCTTCCCATTTCGTTCAACTCTTAATCTCAGATCTGTTCTGTCACTATCTATAGTGACAGTAGGCTTGAGTTCTCCTCCTTCGACCACTCTTTTGATTTTCTTTAGAACTCCAAATTTAACTGTGTGTTCTGTCCACCGTCCCCTACCACCACAATGTTTATTAAATTTTTATCATCCTTCTACCTATTTTTAAAAATTCATGTTCTACCAGAGCTACAGCACTTTCAGTCAGATCCCAGATCCGACCTTCGTCCAGTAAACAAATCACAGAAAATCATAGACACATCCAAACGTGTCCAAACCACTTTTTCTGTCTTGCCAACGCAATTTCCCACAACTTTGCTGAAGAACAAAACCCCAGATTCGAACGTCTACCTTGCGGTCAAAGGCAATCAATAGTCACGTTCTCTGCAGGTCTGAGTCTTCGGTTACTGTACAACAGGAGATTGAAAATTCCATAAGTCAAGATCCGGGCAGATCCAGGCCAGATCTTTGGGCCTAGGTTGAAGAACTTCAAGCTAGCTTTCCAACGGCACCAGTCTCGTGTCGATCCGACATCAGGGCTGATCGCAGCGCCCATTCTCGCCGGAGCGCGCGCCGAAATATAGAACCGGCAGATTTCCGATCGGGTTTTCCGACCGGTGCCGAACGGAGCCGCCGGGCCTCCAGCCGGCGAACCAGCGTGCCGCCGTCCCAAGGAGCGACCCTCCGGGCATCCACCACTACAGCGGTGCCACCGGGTCCCACACGGCCCCTCCGGACAGCACGTGGGCCCCACCGTCACGTGTTCGGGTGTTGCCGAATCAACGCGAGAAGCCGCCCGTCAACCCGAATTCGGTCCTCCCGGACCCCATTGTGTAGCCCTTTACCTCCCTGCGTGGAGTGGGCAGCGAGTTGCATTTCTGTAATATCCGTGTATAATTGTTCCGGGAGTATGACTTCGGCCGGGCCCGTCGTCCCCACGCCGAGCGCGTGGAGGTATCGCATTCGCTCCCCTACTTGGCATTTTGCTTAATTTTCATATATACTTGCTTATGCCACTGCTAGAGAGCATGATAGGGTAATTAGCTCGCTTTCTATTTATATCACCGCTGCTGCGAGAGAGAGCGTTACCGTCCCGTGACCCGATCCGGGCACAAGTGAGAGCCGACCACCCTAGCTCACAGCCGGTTTCTCAACCGCGCACATCCGACGCTTCCCTCGTTAAGGGGCAGTCACGAGCTTGTCGTGTCCGTGGTCTCATCCCGCATCAATATACACTGCAATGTACATACTTAAATCTTATAACTTCATTCTTGTTGCTGAAGGGAATAGGGTCGACGCTGGGAGCTTAAAGCGTCCACGCATCAGTTGATGAAGCCTTCACGATATCTTCCACTGCGTCAACGCCACAAGCAAGCAGCATCGACGCAGCAGTTAAAGAAGCAGAAACCTTCACAGGCTATTCCACTGCGTCAACGCCACAATTGAGCAGCGTCAACGCAGCAACTAAAGAGACGAAGCTAATGGCTTACTGGAATGCCTCACTGCGTTAACACCATTGATTGAGAGCATCGACGCAGCACACCCATCTGCTGAAGACTTGATCACTGGATCACTGATGCGTCAACGTAGCAGGCTGATGGAGTCAACGCAGCCGACTTGAGTTTTACTGGTCGAATGTCTTTGAAGGCTGCGTCAACCCTTTGGAGCAAGTGTGTTGACGCCACCTCAACTCCAGTTGCTGGGCGTACTGATGAATGGGCACGTGATCCGAAGCTGCCACCTGACACGTGATCCGAGGTGGGTGCTGAGCACGTGATCCGAGGAGGCATCTTATGGACGGAAGGCGTGGGAAGCACACGCCCTATCTCCCTACTGTTGCTGGTATATAATGGAGCCTTCGTCTTCAGATGGAGGCTGATCGAAGAAGAAGCCTGGAGAGCAGGAAGAGCAACAGCAGAGCAGAAAGCTCTTCGATCCAGCAGAAGAAAAGAAAAAGAGAAAGAGAGAAAAGGAGAACAGAGATCGAGAGAAGAAGAGAAGTGCAGCAGAGAAGAAAGAGAAAGAGAGAGAGTGAAGAAAGAGAGTGAGATCGAGGGAGATCTATTCTTCATGGACCGTGGCTGAAATCCAGGCCATCCAGCTCTTTAAGAGCCACATCTGATGTTCCTTCTTTTACAGCTTGTGTTTGCTGTGTTATTTTCGTTCCTTATTTTTCTTTTTATTCCATCTGATTTACTGAGTTCTTCTGATCCTCTGGACTAAGGTCGGGTTCCTCCTAGTGGGTCAGGAGAAGGGAGATCTGATCTCCGGTTTGCAAGCAGCAGGGGGGCTGCTTGTGGGTTCCCTCCGGGCTAGGAGGAAGAGAGGCTAGGCCTCTGGTGGATTGCTGGTAGCAGAGTGCTACTGGCTGGTTCACTGGTAGCGGGGCTGCTACTAGTGGGGTTCCCTCTTGGTATAGAGGAAGAGATACGTGAGTCTCTGGTTTCTAGTGACCGTGGGTTGCTAGAGGTTCCCTCCGTGTAGGAGGAAGAGGGGAGGTTGTTCCCCTGGGTAAGCTGTGTATCAGCGTCTGTTGGCAAGCTGTGTTGCCCAGCTGTTAGTGAAGCCACACTCGGGTTGAGTGTGGGGTGGATGTAGGTCTGCAGGACCGAACCACCTAAAAACCACTCTTGCATTGTGGTTTGATTGCTTATGGTTTGCTTCCGCTAGATGTTTGCATAGGGGCGCTCCAAGTGTTTGATCACAGGTTCATTAGATGATTTGATCAGATTTTGTTCTAAGTGTTTAATCTGTTGAGTGAGCGAAATTCTAATTGAGCAAAAGTTTATATTGGGTGAAAGTTTTATAGGCTATATTCATTCACCCCCCTCTGAATACTTGCACTGAACCCAACAATTGGTATCAGAGCGGTATCTGACTTAACCGATCTAACAATCTGCAGAGGATCCTGCTAGATTTTTGGTGCTTTCAGAGTGGGTGTATTGTACTCGTTGTTTTGTTTCACCGGTTTAGTGCTTTACCTTGCCCATCTGGTTTTGCTGCATTTCCTGTCATTTGCTTTATTGAGTTGAATCTGTTTGCCATCTGTCCAAATGGATCGTCCTCCAATTTATGATGGTTCTAACTTTGAAAGTTGGCTAGGAGGCCTAGCTGTGTATGTAGATTCCATTGATCCCAAACTATCGAGTTTGCTATCCAAAGGCCCACATCGATTACCCAAAGATCAGACCAAGTGGTCTAGTGAGGACACCTTTAAGAACCGTGATAATGTCATAATTCTTAATACCTTGAGAGGTGCTGTTAATACTGATGTATATTCTTTTGCTCTCAGGTATAATTCTAGAAAAGAGATATATGACAAAGTTATCTCTGCGCATAACCAACAGATTGATAGTTGTTTGATGGCCAACCGGGATAATGAAGATTCCTCATCCAAGGTAAATTCTGAATCTGAATCCGAAGAGATTTCAATTGATGAATTATGGGATATGTATGAGGAACGTTCTGAGAAATGTAAATATTTGAAATCTGAAAAAGAAATGTGATCAGATTAATTTGAATGCTCATTGTGAAAAATGTCAAGATCTGAGAAAATCTCATGAAATATGCTTAGCTAATCTGAATGTGAGTAAGGAACAAATTTCTGTTTGGAAAATAAAAATCAGGAACTCACAGACAAGATTTCTGAACTAGAAGATAAGCTGAATTCATTAGGAAATGATCAAATCTTAACTAATGAACTAGTTCAGAATGAACTAACTAGAAAGGAGAATGAAGAGCTGAAGCTGCTTAATTCTGCTATATCTGAGAGACTTTTAATATTTGAAAAAGGGAAGAATTCAGTTGAAAATGAATATGAGAGAGTGAGTACATTGATAGAAGAGATTGATAGCTACAAAGCCATAAATTTCTTACTTAATGAAAAGATCACAGATTCTGAAATGCTCATTTCTTCTCTCAAAAATGAAATCACTGAATTGAATAATTCTCTGTCTGAGTCATTTAAAACTAAAGAAAATCCAAAGGCTGTTTCTAAGAAGAAAGTCTCTGATGGAGGCAGTAATCAGGAAGAAAGAAAAAGACAGCACACAACCTTTGTGCGTAGCTCTGAGTTAGCTAGCACTTCAGGCTCTTCTTCAAATCAGCATGCTAAGAAAGTTCAGGCCAACAAATCTAGTGTCAAAAATGTCAAATGCTTTTACTGTGGAAAGTTTGGCCATGAGATGGCTGATTGTTTTGTGATGAAGAAGGATGAATTGAAGTATGATAGAATTCATGCTAGGAAGCCTACTGTGAAGAAACCTTCTTCTGCTCACATCAAAAGGCATCAATGTTTTTATTGTCATAAAATAGGTCATCTCATGCATGATTGTAGACAAATGAAATTAGATGATCTATCTGCTGTTAGAATGCATGATAAACTGTTCCATGCTAAAAATCATGCATCTCATAAAAAGAACATTCAATGTCTTCATTATGGAAAATTGGGCCACACGGTTGAAAATTGCTGGCATGCTCAGGGAAAGAATTCTAACTCTGAATTTAATAAATTCCCTGTACACAGAAATAGATTGAATTTTAAATCTAATTTTAAAGGAAAGACACCTGTATGCTTTGAATGTGAAAAATCTGGCCAACGAGGTTCTGAATGCTGGTGGGCAGGTAATGGTAAGTCAAAATTTCATGCATATAACAGAACATTTCATGCTTATGATCATAGGTCTCATGCTGCTGTTGACATGCACCATAGGACCAGAAAATCTGTTATATCATGTAGATACTGTGGAAAGTTTGGTCATTCCATGAATAATTGCTATCTGATGAAATTTGATGATCATGTTGCTAAGAAAATGTTTAGAACACCTGTTAGGGTTAATTCAGGACCCAAGACTTCTTGGGTTCCTACAGGATCAACTTGATCTTATCTTGTAGGTGTGTCTTGAAAGCTGATGAATAAAGGGGTTAATGATCCAAGGCCTCAACAGAAAACCCCAAGATCCTACCTATCAGGTCAGTTCTGAACTTTGTTTTAAATTTCACCATCTGAAAATGCTGTTTGTCTGCTTTAACTTCATCATCGAAAATTGTTGTTTTTGCTTGATTGATTTGTGATGATCTCTTCTTGTCCAGCTGATCAGTCTGCATTCCAAACTCAGCTATTGAGTTTTACTTTGCATGTATCTGATGCTCTTGCTATATGTTGAACTGAATTTGAATGCTTCTTTAGTGTATACAGTTGATGCACTATATAGACTTTATGTCAATGCATTGCATGCTTGTTGTTAGATGCATAAACTTAAATTGATTGCATAATTGCCTCATGTTTCATTATTGCATAGTCTGCATGTAGAACAGCCTAGTGCATAGCATAATCTTTGCATCATGATGTCAGGGGGAGCTGAGAGTTTTTCTGTTCAATTCATTGAATCTTTGCTACTTCTCATTGTCCCCATCTAGTTCTTTCATATCTTTTGACATCAGATGCTCCAGGAACTCAATGCCTATTGCTATCATTTCCCTAACCTTCACTGAACAACAGTTCTGTTTCTGGTTTAGTACATTGAGTTACGATTATTTCAATTGTTCTTTTATAAGAATCACTCTCACAAATTGAAAAGAACTAAAGGTTTAACCTTTATAAATTGAAGAGTCAAATGTCTGCCTTCAGAATCTGAGATAAAAGAAAAAGTTTTATAGCTCTTAATCTTTGTCTCATGGTAAGATTAGAAAAAGTTTTTGTAATGCCTAATGTGTTGATCTGGAAATTTCTAGAAAAGGTGAATAAGAGTGTGTACTGTTTTTCAAACAATCACTCTAAAAGAGATAAGGGCAGCAGTAAATAAGATCATAAATGCTATGACCTGAACATAGTGACAGAGCAATGGCTGAATTGCACTGAGAAATTGTGATCTCCTCCAATGAAGCAGGAGAACTCATAGTCATGAAGTGCTTCAGAATATCTCTGTTCAAAGGGTCAAATCTATAGGGGGAGTTCTCACCAAGTAACTGGGGGTACTGGCCTCTAATCAAGGTGTACCCTTAATGTCAAAAGTGAAGACTATTCTTTGTGGGTTTTGATCTGAAATAGGTCTAGTAGTTTATGCCTAGTAACTGGGGGTACCTGCCTCTAATCAAGGTGTACACCTAATGTCAACAGCATAAATGCCACTGATCTATTTACTTAGTTTAGGTTCTGAAAAATTCAAAAGTGAAAATCAAACTGCTGTAACCCTTCGAAAAATCAAAAGTCAATGAGTGAAAATTATTTTCAATACATATTCAAACTGTCATTCTTGATCTTCCATGTTTAATCACAAAATGGTATTATTTCTGACTTATCTATTAATACCATGTGCCCTAGATTCATTGCTATAAATGGAATCTATAAACTCTTGTTCAGGGGTCAAATGTTTTACTCTAGATTTATCACTGTTAAACCTGAATTTTTGTCAAAATTGTATGTTGCTGATTCTTATACTTTAACAGTTGTTTATAATCATGCTTCTTTCTGAACCTATGATTCAGCTATTGTCAAGTGACCCTCCTACCTTCTCTTCCTTGTTTATCTGTTCATATTCCTTCTCAAAGGGGGAGCTATTATTTAGGGGGAGAAATAATTCAAGGGAGTCTTACATTCAGGGGGAGAATATTCTAGAGGAATTTGCATGCATAATGCACTTTGCACTCTTGTTTTTACTATTTTTCTCTTTTTGATCATGTCAAAGGGGGAGAAAATCTTGTGTGTGACTCACTGTCACATTGTGTTGCCATCATCAAAAAGGGGGAGAATTTTGTGCCTCTTAAGCACAAGCATGTGCTATGTTGCTTTGATGATAGCAATGCTATTTGGTTTTGATGATAGCAACATAGTGAGTGCATTTGAGTGCATTTGATATTGTATTTTGATGATAGCAATATTATTGTGTTTTGATGATTGCAATAAACAAAGTGCATTTCTGTGCATTCTTATTCTTGAGCATTTTGCATATGATAGCAACATGAATGATGATGTTTAGCATTGATGGCATTTGTTTTTTATATATATGCATTGCATTCTATCAGATATCATGTCTATGCATGTATCTATAGTCTGAACAGTAGTGGGTCGACCCACCCTTGCTGATGCGTTGACACATCAGAACATTGACTATCTGGGTATCAAAGTCTGTACAGCATGCCTTAGTGTTCATATCACTAAGTCTGTACATTGGCATCTCTTCTTCAAGTCTGTACACCGGGCATCTTCTAATTGAAGTCTGTACAGCCAATGCACTTAACTCAAGTCCATACACTGGAAGCTCTTCATTTGATTGAGTCTATACATTGTCCTAGGCTAAGTGTGTACATCGTCTCATTCATGCTTTGATTACTGAAGTCTGTACATCAGTCTTCACATTCTAAGTCTGTACAGCCATTGGGTTTGGACTCAGAGTCTGTACACTCGATTTGCCTTTGAATTGGTCAAGTGTGTACACTCCTTCACTGTAGCTTTCACGTTTCCAAGTCTACACATCGTGAAAGTCTATACACTCATCACTTACCTTCGTTCAAGGTAAAGTCTATACACTGGGGTCTTTCCCTATGTTTCTTAGGCGAAGTCTGTACATTCGGTTCTGAAGCCTGAAGTCTATCCACTCTAGCCTATTCCTACGCTCAAGGCTTCAGCTACACATTAAGTCTGTACATTGGCTTCGCTCCATCAAGTCTATACATTGGCCGCTGTTCTCCAAAGTCTGCACAATGGTCTTCACACCTGAAGTCTGTACATCCACAGTTAAACTTGAAGTGTACAGCAACTCCGGAGTCGAGCTATACCTATGGTCAAGGTACAATGGAGTCGGCGTGGAGCAGAAGAAGCTACCTGGGAATCCGAAGAGGTGATGAGGAAGCGGTATCCCGACCTTTTCTTGGTGAGCAGATTCTTTTATTTTCGCATCTTAATGCAGTGAATTTGGAGGACCAAATTCTTTTAAGTAGGGGAGGGTGTAATACCCCGTATTTAATTAGTAATTTTTATTAATATTTCCTATTCAAATTGGAATTTTTAAGAATTTATTTGAATTAAGTTGAATTAATAAATGAATAGAAATGGAAATAAACCATTAAAAATTTAAATTTGAAATGAAAATGAAATGTGATCCAAATTAAAATAAGGTATGAATGAAATAAAACATAAATGCAATTGATTTGGAATGAAAATGAAATTAAAAGAGAGAATTTGGAATTTGAATTTCGAATTTAATATTTTATTAATAAATGAATAGTGAAGTGGAATTTAGTTGACCGTATTAAAATCTCGAAAAATGGTAATTGGGTAGCTGATCATTTGCTTAACAAACTTTTCTTCTATGATTAACCCTAATAAAATCGTTAACCTGGTCAAATCTAGAGTTTAATTGGGATTAGAATCCACCAACCCCCAATAGTAACTTCTATAGTAACCTACACCTTAAAACATGAAATTAGAACTCATTCCTTAATTAAATTCGATGAGGTTAGAGGCAAATGAAAGGTATTGATTGGTAGTTTAATAACCCTTAACCAATTTTGTGTAAAATTAATCAGGATAGAAGTGATTAGATGAGTTTGATCGAGGTCAAGCATTTCGGCGGCGTAAGTTACACGTCTCTTCTAGCTCGAAATTCACCCTTCCTGGAAGGATCCAGAAGGTGTATTAGGTATTAAAAGAAAGCTTAAAGTGTCTAGTTTCATTTGGTAGCTGGGTTAATCGACGAGGAGTACAGATCTGGGAGTATTCGGTGATTTAGTGGAAGGTGTTCTTCGTTCTTGGTTCTTCTTCATACAACTCTTTGATCCTTGATTAAGGTAGGTACCCTTCACCAAATGAAGCATGTAAATATAGTATCTTGATCTGCTTGACGAGATCTATCGTTTGGGACTGAAAGTCCTAAATTTTATAGAGTATTGAGGGAGATATCAAGCGATCTTTGGAGGATATTCTTCTAGTTCGTGGGTTTTCTTATTTGCTGAAGTTTAGATCTTCAATTGAGGTAGGTTTTAACAGACCTAAACCTTATTGTTATATATGAATGGAATCCTCATCTTGTTAGCTTCCTTCCTACGTAGAAAGCCCTAATTTTTATCAACCATGCTAGGTTAATTTCTCGTTTTAGCAAGCTTATGTTCTTGTTAGGTTTAAGTGAGCCCTTTTAGTCTAAGCTTGAATCCCCGTGACTAATCACAGGCTAAACATGAAATTAAGCATGGCATCCTGTTTATCTCTTTCCTATCTTTCCATTGATATCTCGTTTGCTTAATTCCATGAAGAAACAGATGAGTTATGTTGATTCTAATCAAGGGATCTTGAATCCCGTTCTCTGCTCGTTAAGGCGCTATGTACCAAGGGCGCGATCTTTAACGCGCTAGCCCGATATAGCGCAATCTTGTAGACCCCCAGCCTTGGCAGAACACGTTCAAACCTTAAAAATTTAATATATTCAGATTTTTGGGATCGCGCTAGCTTTACCTAGCGCGTTCTTCATTAAGGCGCTATAGCCCTATGGCGCGACATGCTTCATACCCCAATCGCTTGAGGGGTCGAGTCGTAAGCCCTCTGATGCAATTATAATTCTGTAAGATGTTATATGGTTGCTGTAAGATGCTATATAAGACGTATGTTCAGTTAGAAAACATCTTTGTCCAGTTTTCAAATTAATCAAAAGGGTTTTCATGTTCTTTTTAGTTCCCGATATTCTTTGATTCCAGAATTTTAAATCTTTGATTCCAGAATTATGATGATTAGCTTCTGAATGTTTTCACAATATACTTATAATATTTTTACGTAGTTCAGATGCTAATTGAGTAGTACTAATAGTTAGTACCCCACCTGTTAATCTAGATTTCAAATTTTATGCATTTAGTTTCCTGGTCGAAAACGTGCTATGTTTTCCTAGCGCGTTCTTCAGGTCGCGCTAGGGACATATAGCGCCTTCTTCCTGTTGACCCCGATCTTCCAGGGGTTAAAACAGAACGTTTCTGACATGTTTTTCAAACTATATTAAGTCCCTGCAGTTACTTATAAGTTAAGTTATACGTATATTAACTTGTAGAACCCCTGTGTTTATCCAGTTTTCAAATTAAAATGGTTTCTGGCCCTGTCTTGAACGAGCTATACTTCCATAGCACGTTCTTGATAAACGCGTTACCTGGGTATAGCGCGTTAATACACAGAATTTCATTTTTGAGCCGTTAGCTATCTTATTTCTATCAGATTATTGTATATTCTTATTTCTGAATGCAGTAAGTTAATTTTTATCCCTCAAGGCTCCAGTATATCAAAAGGTGTTGTCCGAACGTTAGGCTACGCCTATCGGGATGGTCGCACGCTTGCGCGAGTGATCTTCGGATCGATTACCTCCGCCACGTACTGAGTCCTTGTTGGAATCCTTAGTGTTTTTATCAATTGGTTAGCTACCCACAGCATGTAATTGGTTTTGTTATAAGTGTAATCATGCAATTGAACTTGAACGTATAATTATCATGTTAAACATTTGAGTTTATGAAAATGTAATCGGGTTAAATTCAGCTTGAATTCTTAACAGCCTGAAAACTTGTTAACCAACAAAATAAAATGTTTAACCATGGAACTAAGAATGATCTAATTATTGCATTTTCCTACTTACCCTTTCATTCTTGGTTTCCACGACTTGATATGTCGTTAAACATTATGCCAAAGTTGAATTATCTATACTTCTTGTTAGTTCGATATTCAATCAGATCTGTGCTTATTACTTGATAGCTTGTTCTTTGAAATTTATTGGCCATGAAATGTGGAAGTCTAGATTCGTGGGATCTTGTGATCCAAATAAATCAATGTCTGGCAAACAAATAAGGGCTTGGTCTAGTCCTGGGAGGAGCACCCGAACACTACTTGTATCCCCATGGAGGTGGTTGACTAGGTGTGGCATTGGCACCAGTACTTGACATGTGATTAATCTAGGGGCTGTCCACTACTCTCTACTAGTTTACACTTTTCACTTTTTCCTGTTCTATGATTTACTTGTGGTTACTCTACTTGCTATTACTTGAAAGTGGAAATGTTACATGCGTGATATACTTGCTTACTGGCCAAATTATTATTTCTACACTTGTTCTTGTTCTTACTTGTTCATAGTAAAGTTCTTGTCCTTGCATTAATTGTTATCTCTTGATTCTTGACTTTGCAAGATCTTATTACAGTGTTCTTGCTCTTGTTATCTTTCTCCTTGTTATCATTTCATATAACATGTAATTAAATCATTAATCACTTACACTTGCCTGTTATTACCTACTGAGTGTTGGCTCATAGTATTGTTTTCCCCCTTTTCCAGGTTACTCAGGTGGTGACGTTCACTCGGACGGGGAGTGATTTGAGTGCTACTAGAGTGTGCCTCCATCTAGGTTGCCATGTTGGCACCGTAGTATTTCCAGTTATTACCTTTAGTGTTGCATTAGTGTTCTAATTCTGTATTAGATCAGGTGATGTATTAATGAGTTTGGAAGTTATGTTTAATCAGTTGATTATTGTAATAAGAAGATTAGAATCCTTCTATTCCATTGAGCAGTTTTAGAACTTAATTTTTGTGCTAGCGTGTTTCTGACTATACGTCCCGGTATTCCGCGTCGGGGCGTGACAGTTTAGGTGGTATCAGAGCCAAGTTTTAATATTCCTAGGTTTTCTAAATTCTAGGGTTCTAAGTGTGTCTTAGGATCCATACCCTTGTAAAAATCTAGAACCCGACCTGGTGAGATTGGGTAGAAATTGGGTTAAGTTCATACCTTAATCGTGTTGTCATCTGCTTTCTTGACCCTAAGTGATCTGTTCTTCGTGTAGGCTTTTGAAATGGCAGCCGATCGTGCGGAGTGGAGGAATTTGCAGCGCACGGTTCAAGGCCTTACGCAGGCATTGCAGCAAGTGGCTCAGGCAGGAGCAGCACATCATGGCACCGGTGATTTATACCGGAACTTCCGTGGAATGAATCCACCCAGATTTGCTGGATCGACCGATCCCGACGAAGCCGAACATTGGCTTGATGATATGGCGAGGATTTTTGAGGTCATACAATGCACCGATCAAGAACGTGTCCTATTATCGACCTTCCAACTGGAACGTGATGCACGTGCATGGTGGGACTCTATTAAGGCAGTACTCGGAGATCAGCCGATTACTTGGGGAGAGTTCGAGGAACATTTCAATAGCAAGTATTTTTCTGATCGAGTGCAAGAGAAGAAGGCGGCCGAGTTTGCGGCTCTGAAACAGCGGAGCTTATCAGTAGCCGAGTATGAAGCACAATTCTCCAGACTGTCTAGATATGCTACTCATCTCATTTCCACTGAGAAGATGAAGGCGAAGTGCTTTCTTAATGGGTTGAAGCTTCACTATATCAACCAATTGGCACCTATGGAGATATCGACTTATTTTGAGATGGTAAGAAAGGCGTAAGTTCTGGAAGACACTCTCGAGATGACGGAGAGGATCCGAGGCCAAGGCATGAAGAAAGAGCAGCCGAAGGATTTCAAGAAAAGCAACGTCGGACCTAGTTTTATCAAGAAGAGGCCCGCGAGTGGGTCAAGTTCGTGGACCGGAGCAGGATCATGGAAAGGAAAGATGCCGAAGCAAGAGGAAAGGAAGCCCGGCCCTATTGTACCCTTTAAGGGTGTGTGCAGATATTGTGACCGTCCTGGTCATAGGATGGAGGAGTGCTGGCGCAAGTTGGGCGCCTGTCTTCGTTGCGGGAGTAGGGAGCACCGTATCCCAGATTGTCCGTTAGTATCGGAGCAAGCTACACCGGCAAAGCCTCAATTCTTCAAGAAGCCGCAAGGCAAGCTTCAAGCACTTCAGGTAGATGAAGCAGATACAGCCGAAGAAGGTGGACTCGTCGAAGGTACTCTCGATATACTCGACAAGCCAGCCTTTGTTCTTTTTGATACTGGTGCAACGCATTTCTTTATTTCTCGGAGATTTGCTAAGTCTTTAGCTGTGGAACCTATTTTGATGAATTCTCCATTAGAAATTTCTACACCTATTGGCTCTAGATCAGCAATTCAGCATTTCTATCCTTCTAGTAAGGTTATGATTGATGATCAGAATTTCCCAGTTGATTTAGTCTGCATGGACATGAAGGATTATGATGTAATCCTAGGAGCAGATTGGTTGGCCAAGCATGAGGCCAATGTTCACTGCAGTTCTAGCTCGGTGTCTTTTAATAGACATCCGGATCTTTCATTTATGGGAATTAGATACCATCGCTCCGTCTCACTTATTTCGGCCCTTCGTGCTGATAAACTGATGAGGCGAGGTTGCGAGGCATTTCTAGCCTTTGTCTATGCTACTCCAGAGCAGCAAGTGGAGATTCAAGATATCCCTGTTGTCCGTGAATTTCTCGATATATTTCCTGAGGAACTACCTGGACTTCCGCCTGAGAGGGAAGTTATCTTCTCCATTGATGTTATTCCAGGTTCTTCTCCTGTCTCTAAAGCTCCTTATCGTATGTCTTCTGCGGAGTTGAGAGAATTGAAGCAGCAATTGATGGAGTTACTTGAGAAGGGTTTCATTCGCCCTAGTACTTCCCCTTGGGGAGCCCCTGTATTATTTGTTCGGAAGAAGGATGGTTCGATGAGGCTGTGCATCGATTATCGGCAATTGAATCAGTTGACTATCAAGAATAAGTATCCATTGCCGAGGATTGATGAATTATTTGACCAGATAGCGGGAGCTCAATTCTTTTCTAAGATCGATCTTCGATCGGGATATCACCAGTTGCGGATTAAGGAAGAGGATATCTTTAAAACGGCTTTCCGCAGCAGGTATGGTCATTTCAAATTTGTCGTTATGCCCTTTGGATTAACGAATGCACCGGCATCTTTTATGCAGTTGATGAACAGTGTGTTTAGACCCTATCTTGATCAATGGGTCGTGGTATTCATTGATGATATCTTGATCTATTCCAAGAGTGAAGGAGAGCATGCCGAACACTTGAGATTGGCATTGCAGTTATTAAGAGACCATCAGTTATATGCCAAGTTCAGTAAGTGTGATTTCTGGTTGCCAGAGGTGTCCTTTTTAGGGCATATTATTACCAAGGAAGGTATTTCTGTTGATCCTTCTAAAGTGGAAGCAGTGAAGAATTGGGAACAGCCTACTAGTGTGACCGAGATCAGAAGTTTCTTAGGCCTGGCAGGCTATTATCGCAGATTCATTCAAGATTTCTCCAAGATTGCGGTACCTCTTACTAGATTAACCCGCAAGGAGAACAAGTTCGAATGGTCAGAAGATTGTCAACGAAGTTTTCAGATTTTGAAGGACTGCTTGACTACGGCACCTGTTTTGGCTTTACCTTCTGGTGAAGGAGGTTTTGTGGTCTATACGGATGCATCTGGAATTGGTCTAGGCTGTGTGCTTATGCAGCATGGGAAGGTAATTGCTTATTCTTCCAGGCAGTTGAGGAAGCATGAAGAGAACTATCCTGTTCATGATTTAGAATTGGCAGCTGTTGTCTTTGCTTTGAAGATTTGGAGACATTACTTGTATGGAGAATCTTTCACGGTATTCTCAGATCACAAGAGTTTGAAGTATTTGTTCTCTCAGAAAGAACTCAATATGCGACAGCGCAGATGGCTGGAATATTTGAAGGACTTTGACTTCTCTATTGAGTATCACCCTAGTAAAGGTAATGTGGTGGCAGACGCATTGAGCCGGAAGCCTGTAGCAAAGTTATCCAGTTTGATGATGCAAGAGTGGAAGTTACTGGAACAGTTATCTAGTCTGGATCTTAATATTGACAATGATCGGGTTTTGATTGCTCATATTCAACTTAAGCCTGAATTATTAATGGAGATCAAGTCTTTGCAAGATAATGATCCCGAACTGGTGGAGATCAAGGGAAAATTGAGCAGCAGACCGGATTTCCTGATTTCCGACGATGGAAGACTTCTATTTCAAGGACGAACGTGTATACCTGACGTAGCTGAGATCAAGAACAAGATTCTGGAAGAAGCCCATAGATCTAAATACACGATTCATCCTGGAGGCACTAAAATGTTCAAAGACTTGAAAAGATCCTTTTGGTGGCCGAATATGAAAAGAGAAGTGGCAGATTTTGTGAGTAGATGCCTGGTATGTCAGCAAGTCAAGGCCGAGCACTTCAGACCGGCAGGGAAATTGAAACCACTCGATATACCCCAATGGAAGTGGGAGAGTATTGGCATGGATTTTATCATGGGACTGCCTAGAACTCGTGGTGGTTTTGATGCAATTTGGGTAATCGTCGACAGATTGACAAAGTCAGCCCATTTCTTGTCCATTAAATCTAAATGGACAGTTGATGTTCTAGCAGCTCTGTATATAAAGGAAGTGGTGAGATTGCATGGTATTCCAGTGAATATAATATCTGATCGAGACCCTAGATTCACTTCTCATTTCTGGAAGGGACTGCAAGAGTCTTTAGGTACTCGTTTGAATTTCAGCACGGCATTCCATCCACAGACAGATGGGCAGACGGAGAGAACTAACCAGATAGTGGAGGATATGCTGAGAGCATGTATGATTGACTTCGGTGGTAATTGGAATGAGCATTTGGCATTGGTTGAATTCGCCTACAATAACAGCTATCAGTCTAGTATTCAGATGGCCCCATTTGAAGCTTTGTATGGAAGAAGCTGTCGATCCCCGTTGTGTTGGGACGAGGTGGGCGAAAAGCAATGGCTTGGACCGGATCTTATCTCGGAATCATCACAGAACATCCGTATTGTCCGAGATCGGTTACAAGTGGCTCAGTCAAGACATAAGAGTTATGCCGATAATAGAAGAAGGGCATTGGAATTCCAAGTAGGTGACCATGTGTTTTTAAAGGTCTCTCCTTCGAGAGGGATTCGCAGATTTGGTATTCGTGGCAAGCTGAGTCCGAGGTATATTGGCCCGTTTGAGATTCTAGATAGAGTGGGAGAAGTGGCTTATCGATTGGCATTACCGCCTCAGTTATCTGGCGTGCACAATGTCTTCCATATTTCTATGTTGCGGAAGTATGTGTACGACCCCACTCATGTTATTCAACATATGGACTTTGAACTGAAGGAGGATCTGACCTATGAGGAAAGACCAATAAAGATTTTGGACCGGAAGCAGCAGCAACTCCGGAGTCGAGCTATACCTATGGTCAAGGTACAATGGAGTCGGCGTGGAGCGGAAGAAGCTACCTGGGAATCCGAAGAGGTGATGAGGAAGCGGTATCCCGACCTTTTCTTGGTGAGCAGATTCTTTTATTTTCGCATCTTAATGCAGTGAATTTGGAGGACCAAATTCTTTTAAGTAGGGGAGGGTCCGTATTTAATTAGTAATTTTTATTAATATTTCCTATTCAAATTGGAATTTTTAAGAATTTATTTGAATTAAGTTGAATTAATAAATGAATAGAAATAGAAATAAACCATTAAAAATTTAAATTTGAAATGAAAATGAAATGTGATCCAAATTAAAATAAGGTATGAATGAAATAAAACATAAATGCAATTGATTTGGAATGAAAATGAAATTAAAAGAGGGAATTTGGAATTTGAATTTCGAATTTAATATTTTATTAATAAATGAATAGTGAAGTGGAATTTAGTTGACCGTATTAAAATCTCAAAAAATGGTAATTGGGTAGCTGATCATTTGCTTAACAAACTTTTCTTCTATGATTAACCCTAATAAAATCGTTGACCTGGTCAAATCTAGAGTTTAATTGGGATTAGAATCCACCAACCCCCAATAGTAACTTCTATAGTAACCTACACCTTAAAACATGAAATTAGAACTCATTCCTTAATTAAATTCGATGAGGTTAGAGGCAAATGAAAGGTATTGATTGGTAGTTTAATAACCCTTAACCAATTTCGTGTAAAATTAATCAGGATAGAAGTGATTAGATGAGTTTGATCGAGGTCAAGCATTTCGGCGGCATAAGTTACACGTCTCTTCTAGCTCGAAATTCACCCTTCCTGGAAGGATCCAGAAGGTGTATTAGGTATTAAAAGAAAGCTTAAAGTGTCTAGTTTCATTTGGTAGCTGGGTCAATCGACGAGGAGTACAGATCTGGGAGTATTCGGCGATTTAGTGGAAGGTGTTCTTCGTTCTTGGTTCTTCTTCATCTAACTCTTTGATCCTTGATTAAGGTAGGTACCCTTCACCAAATGAAGCATGTAAATATAGTATCTTGATCTTCTTGACGAGATCTATCGTTTGGGACTGAAAGCCCTAAATTTTATAGAGTATTGAGGGAGATATCAAGCGATCTTTGGAGGATATTCTTCTAGTTCGTGGGTTTTCTTATTTGCTGAAGTTTAGATCTTCAATTGAGGTAGGTTTTAACAGACCTAAACCTTATTGTTATATATGAATGGAATCCTCATCTTGTTAGCTTCCTTCCTACGTAGAAAGCCCTAATTTTTATTAACCATGCTAGGTTAATTTCTCGTTTTAGCAAGCTTATGTTCTTGTTCGGTTTAAGTGAGCCCTTTTAGTCTAAGCTTGAATCCCCGTGACTAATCACAGGCTAAACATGAAATTAAGCATGGCATCTTGTTTATCTCTTTCCTATCTTTCCATTGATATCTCGTTTGCTTAATTCCATGAAGAAACAGAGGAGTTATGTTGATTCTAATCAAGGGATCTTGAATCCCGTTCTCTGCTCATTAAGGCGCTATGTACCAGGGGCGCGATCTTTAACGCGCTAGCCCGATATTGCGCAATCTTGTAGACCCCCAGCCCTGACAGAACACGTTCAAACCTTAAAAATTTAATATATTCAGATTTTTGGGATCGCGCTAGCTTTACCTAGCGCGTTCTTCATTAAGGCGCTATGGCCCTATGGCGCGACATGCTTCATACCCCAATCGCTTGAGGGGTCGAGTCGTAAGCCCTCTGATGCAATTATAATTCTGTAAGATGTTATATGGTTGCTGTAAGATGCTATATAAGACATATGTTCAGTTAGAAAACATCTTTGTCCAGTTTTCAAATTAATCAAAAGGGTTTTCATGTTCTTTTTAGTTCCCGATATTCTTTGATTCCAGAATTTTAAATCTTTGATTCCAGAATTATGATGATTAGCTTCTGAATGTTTTCACAATATACTTATAATATTTTTACGTAGTTCAGATGCTAATTGAGTAGTACTAATAGTTAGTACCCCACCTGTTAATCTAGATTTCAAATTTTATGCATTTAGTTTCCTGGTCCAGAACGTGCTGTGTTTTCCTAGCGCGTTCTTCAGGTCGCGCTAGGGACATATAGCGCCTTCTTCCTGTTGACCCCGATCTTCCAGGGGTTAAAACAGAACGTTTCTGACATGTTTTTCAAACTATATTAAGTTCCTGCAGTTACTTATAAGTTAAGTTATACGTATATTAACTTGTAGATCCCCTGTGTTTATCCAGTTTTCAAATTAAAATGGTTTCTGGCCCTGTCTTGAACGAGCTATACTTCCATAGCACGTTCTTGATAAACGCGCTACCTGGGTATAGCGCGTTAATACACAGAATTTTATTTTTGAGCCGTTAGCTATCTTATTTCTATCAGATTATTGTATATTCTTATTTCTGAATGTAGTAAGTTAATTTTTATCCCTCAAGGCTCCAGTATATCAAAAGGTGTTCTCCGAACGTTAGGCTACGCCTATCGGGATGGTCGCACGCTTGCGCGAGTGATCTTCGGATCGATTACCTCCGCCACATACTGAGGCCTTGTTGGAATCCTTAGTGTTTTTATCAATTGGTTAGCTACCCACAGCATGTAATTGGTTTTGTTATAAGTGTAATCATGCAATTGAACTTGAACGTATAATTATCATGTTAAACATTTGAGTTTATGAAAATGTAATCGGGTTAAATTCAGCTTGAATTCTTAACAGCCTGAAAACTTGTTAACCAACAGAATAAAATGTTTAACCATGGAACTAAGAATGATCTAATTATTGCATTTTCCTACTTACCCTTTCATTCTTGGTTTCCACGACTCGATATGTCATTAAACATTATGCCAAAGTTGAATTCTCCATACTTCTTGTTATTTCGATATTCAATCAGATCTGTGCTTATTACTTGATAGCTTGTTCTTTGAAATTTATTGGCCATGAAATGTGGAAGTCTAGATTCGTGGGATCTTGTGATCCAAATAAATCAATGTCTGGCAAACAAATAAGGGCTTGGTCTAGTCCTGGGAGGAGCACCCGAACACTACTTGTATCCCCATGGAGGTGGTTGACTAGGTGTGGCATTGGCACCAGTACTTGACATGTGATTAATCTAGGGGCTGTCCACTACTCTCTACTAGTTTACACTTTCCACTTTTTCCTGTTCTATGATTTACTTGTGGTTACTCTACTTGCTATTACTTGAAAGTGGAAATGTTACATGCGTGATATACTTGCTTACTGGCCAAATTATTATTTCTACACTTGTTCTTGTTCTTACTTGTTCATAGTAAAGTTCTTGTCCTTGCATTAATTGTTATCTCTTGATTCTTGACTTTGTAAGATCTTATTACAGTGTTCTTGCTCTTGTTATCTTTCTCCTTGTTATCATTTCATATAACATGTAATTAAATCATTAATCACTTACACTTGCCTGTTATTACCTACTGAGCGTTGGCTCATAGTATTGTTTTCCCCCTTTTCCAGGTTACTCAGGTGGTGACGTTCACTTGGACGGGGAGTGATTTGAGTGCTACTAGAGTGTGCCTCCATCTAGGTTGCCATGTTGGCACCGTAGTATTTCCAGTTATTACCTTTAGTGTTGCATTAGTGTTCTAATTCTGTATTAGATCAGGTGATGTATTAATGAGTTTGGAAGTTATGTTTAATCAGTTGATTATTGTAATAAGAAGATTAGAATCCTTCTATTCCATTGAGCAGTTTTAGAACTTAATTTTTGTGCTAGCGTGTTTCTGACTGTACGTCCCGGTATTCCGCGTCGGGGCGTGACAAGAAGCCTGGAGAGCAGAAAGAGCAACAGCAGAGGAGAAAGCTCTTCGATCCAGCAGAAGAAAAGAAAAAGAGAAAGAGAGAAAATGAGAATAGAGATCGAGAGAAGAAGAGAAGTGCAGCAGAGAAGAAAGAGAAAGAGAGAGAGTGAAGAAAGAGAGTGAGATCGAGGGAGATATGTTCTTGATGGACCGTGGATCAAATCCAGGCCATCCAGCTCTTTAAGAGCCACATCTGATGTTCCTTCTTTTACAGCTTGTGTTTGCTGTGTTATTTTCGTTCCTTATTTTTCTTTTTATTCGATCTGATTTACTAAGTTCTTCCGATCCTCTGGACTGAGGTCGGGTTCCTCCTGGTGGGTCAGGAGAAGGGAGATCTGATCTCCGGTTTGCAAGCAGCAGGGGGGCTGCTTGTGGGTTCCCTCCGGGCTAGGAGGAAGAGAGGCTAGGCCTCTGGTGGATTGCTGGTAGCAGAGTGCTACTGACTGGTTCACTGGTAGCGGGGCTGCTACTAGTGGGGTTCCCTCTTGGTATAGGGGAAGAGAGACGTGAGTCTCTGGTTTCTAGTGATCGTGGGTTGCTAGAGGTTCCCTCCGTGTAGGAGGAAGAGGGGAGGTTGTTCCCCTGGGTAAGCTGTGTATCAGCGTCTGTTGGCAAGCTGTGTTGCCCAGCTGTTAGTGAAGCCACACTCGGGTTGAGTGTGGGGTGGATGTAGGTCTGCAGGACCGAATCACCTAAAAACCCCTCTTGCATTGTGGTTTGATTGCTTATGGTTTGCTCACGCTAGATGTTTGCATAGGGGCACTCCAAGTGTTTGATCACAGGTTCATTAGATGATTTGATCAGATTTTGTTCTAAGTGTTTAATCTGTTGAGTGAGCGAAATTCTAATTGAGCGAAAGTTTATATTGGTTGAAAGTTTTATAGGCTATATTCATTCACCCCCTCTCTGAATACTTGCACCGAACCCAACAAGGATGATATAGCGCGTTCATCCCCATGCCAGCTCTTGGCCATCTTGAATTTCTGAGGTATGTAACATGCCCTATATTGATCTTTATATTATTTGGCATGTTGTTGGCCTCAGTGGCGATCACGGATTTTGATTATTACATGTAACCACCCTTTTTTATCATCAATTGTAGTTCTATATCTTGCCAAATCATCAACTCTTATTCAAATCATTTCAATTGGGGGTTTGTTCTAATTTTATAATCCACATCCGTCTCTTTCCTCGGCTGAATCCAGGGGCAAGAGGTGAATAAGGAGGCGATGACCAATCTAGGCACCCTGACGAGAGGAGGTCTCAAATAGGGGCAGTCCGTTATGACCTGATGCCACAAGCAAAGAAACATGGAAAAAAGAAAGCAAAGGACAAAATCAAAAGCATCATCTCAAAGGTCTATTGAATATGATTCCAAAGCTCCAGAAAGGCAAGAAAAAGAATCTAGGCATGATAAGAGTGGCAGTACAGTTCTCCGCGGGACGAATGAGCCCGGTCGCACGCATGCCTAGAGTGGACTTAGGTTCGATGACGGACACAAAGCCCCGGTGCAACAGACCAAATTTCTAATGGGTTGTCTGGAGAGGAACCCAAGTCCTAAGAGCTTCTAGATCTGGCCTAAGCTTACCCACATTCTAGTTTCCTTTTTAGGATTGAGACTAGTACCCCAGGTATGGCCCTGGTAGAAACACCGTCATGAAAATCTCGGCCTTGGTCAGGGTTTGTCACCTCATTGCACGCCAACCTCGGGACTCTCAACACGATACGGAGGGCTCACATTGCTAGGGGAAAGCACTGATTTTCAAAAATCCAAAAACAACATATATTTCAAGAATCCAAAAACAACATATATTTCAAAATCCAAAAACAACATATATTTCAAAAATCTAAAAACAACATATATTTCAAAATCCAAAAACAACATATATTTTCAAAATCCAAAAACAACATATATTTTCAAAATCCGAAAAACAACATATATTTTCAAAATCCAAAAAATAACATATATTTCAAAATCCAAAAACATCATATATTTCAAAATCCAGAAACAACACATATTTAAAACACCAAAAACATCAAAAATCCAAAATCAAACAAAAAAAATCATATATTTCAAAACCCAAAAACATCAACTATTTTCCAAAATTTCACAAAAATTCAAATATATTTTCCAAAATCTAAAAAAATACCATCATATGCATCGCATGCATCGCATTATTTCTATTATGTTTCCCGCCTATTTAATAAGGCTCCACCCCTTGACCAAATATCAAGAAACGGTCGTTATCTAACTTGCTTCAAGGCAAGGGGTTGAGTCTAAGAACAGATCTAACTTGTTCCATGTTTAAGTGTGTGCAGAATGCAGGATCAAGACCAAAGCTCAAATCTCACAACTATGCAGGTTCAAGACTTTGACGCGCCAGGTACAGGCCGTCAAACTCATCTAACGGTCCATGCAAGACCGTTACATCTCTTCAGGCCTTCGCTTTGATTTTCTCAGCAGCTCTCTCTCTAACGGCCTGGGGCGCGACCGTTATTCTTTCTAACGGTCTATCGTTGGACCGTTACTTCCTCCAGAAACCCAAACCCTCTGGTCTTTCACCCCGATGGCCTATCTCCTACTCGTTATATCCTTCTAACGGCCATTCTCAGATCCGTTACACTCTCCAGAGGCTCTGTTTTCCAGGCCGTTCTAAGCCAAGTCAAGCCACAACTCATGCTCATTCAATTAAGGCAATCCCATCTCATTCAATTAAACTTAATGAAACAAATGATTAATAAGATTCCAACTCTGATTGTCAAATAAATCTTTCATAAAAGCAAAATCAAGCTACATTCAATTTCTTATCCGAAAGAGGGCGGATCTTCCTCAACTCTTTAAGGTAGCCACGGCGCGCTTCATCGTTCTCTTCCACTACCTCTTGCCATGGGTGCACCTTGCTGATCTCCCACATGGTCAGCGCGTTCCGGACTGTTCTTTCATCTTCCTCGGTCCCCATCTTCCTAGGTAGAAGGGGAGGGTAGTGTGATAGTGCAGGAGCTTCAATCCGAGGTAGTCCGATCTGAAGATGGCACCAGTGTGGGTTGTAGATCGCCATGGTAGTATTTCCCACTAGCTGGAGGTCCAGGCCTTGACGTCGCGGTATTCTGAAAAGAGTGCTTCGGAGGATTCTTGGTCGCATAATGAATTTCTCAATTGACAAGGTGTTGAAGAAGAGGCGCCATTCATCCCGAGTTTTCTTGTCCGCCGTCATGCATTAAACCTGTGAAGAAAATCTGAATACCCCTCCAATGAAGAAGAGAGGGTGGCTCCCGAAGATATGGCTAGAAGAAGTAATATCCTCCTTTGGTTGGAATTTGATTCTCACTCCCATCCAACACTCGAGGAGTATCATGGAGCCGAACAGAGGTCCTCCTAGTCAAGCCGAGCTTAGTCCTTCATAGAGGTATGAAAGGATCGCTTGAGAGATGGACATTCCCCGCCACAACCCACTAATAATGCTGAGATTTTGGGCATCTAAGAGGTGGTCGGTTGTAGTGAAAAGGAAAACTCCGCATAAGCAAACCGCCACCGCCTTGGCTATTGCTTCGTGTCTCTCCCACTTGTTCTTGCAATGAGAGGCTATCCATTGTGCCAAGGGTATCAAGTGAATATGGTGTGGGCTGATCATGGTCCTCACGTCCTTTGGATTATGGATGAAATCACTCAAGATCAAGGACGGGTCAATAGGCTCAACCGTGTAGCAAACTAGGTCTTCATCTCCCGCCTTAGTCTTAGGAAGGGCTAGGTAGGTTTCTACCTCCTCTAATAGGACTGTTGCTTCAAAGGAAGGGAAGATGAAGGTATGTGTTTGTGGATGCCACAATTCTATGAGGGCTGAATACTAGACCAATCTAATGACAATTTCTGGAAATTCTTGCCTAAGGCCAAGAAAGGTTGAAGGTGCCATGCTTTAAGAATTGATGTAACCTCTAAAGGGAGTGCCTTTACCATGGGAGCCACCCACTTCAGATTAGAATAGCATCTTGGACCAGGAAAGGGCTTGAAGAGAAGAAGAAAAGAAGAAGATCATGAGAAAGAGATGAAGTGTAGGGAAATTCTAAACTTGGTTAGGTCATGGAAGCTTACCACTCTTTGAGCATTGGAGCTTAGGTGCTTGGGGAATGAGGTCAGCCTTTGTAGCTCTCCATACTCCTTTCTTGCAGCTTTGGGTCCGGTATAGATCTTCTCCTCCATAGCCATTGCCTCGAAGCTTCTCTTCATCTTGTTTCCTGCCCTTTAGGAGAGGTTTTTCAGCCCTTCTAGCAGAGAAATTCAGAAAGATATGATTTTGGCTAAGTTTCCAAGTTTTAAAAGTCTTGATTTTGGCTTTAAAGAGATAAGATTCGGATTGGAAGGCTTTATCTTAAGTTTGGGAGAAGTCTAGAATGGATTGGAGGCTTCTTATCTCAGATTTTGCCCCTTGCGGCTCAATCCGTCTCGGAGTACAATTCATTCTCTAACAGTCTATCGTCGAACCGTCACTTTCCTCTGACACGCCAGCTCTGGGCCGTCACATTTCCTGTGGGTTTAATTTGGTCCAACCTTGTTCTGTCAAGCTTAACGGTCTAGCATTAGACCGTTATATTCTTATGACGCGTTCTCTCTGAGCCGTTACATTCTCTGCTGATCAGTTTTGGCTTCTTCTTGGTCAATCATTCTCAACGGTCTTGCTCATGACCGTTATCTATCTCCGACGCACTGCGCTTGAACCGTCACATTTCCTGCACATTTTGTTAAGTCTATACATCCCATTCATCATCCCAGTTTGTACATCATTTTAAGTTTGAACATCATTGATGAAGTCTATACATCATTTTGAAGCCTGTACAGCATTTTGAAGTCTGCACATTCATTCTTCATGTTGAAGTCTACACATCATGTTGAAGTCTACACATCATTATTGAAGACTATACAGCATGTTGAAGTCTATACATCGTTTTCAAGTCTATACAGCATTTTGAAGTATGAACATCATTTTGAAGTCTACACATCATGTTAAAGTCCATACATTCTCCAAGTCTATACATTGCACAGCCTCAAGTCCATACATTCTCCAAGTCTGCACATTCTTGATCTAAAGTCCATACCTTCTCAAAGTCTGTACATTCTTGATCCAAGTCCATACATTGCCCAGGTGTGCACAACCCCAAGTCTATACATTCCTCGTCTGAAGTCCATACGTTCTTCAAGTCTGAGCACCCTTTGCTAAAAAGAAGTCTATACCTCGTTTGGTCGTCTGCACTTAAAGTCTATACATCACTTTGTCAAGGTCTATACACTCATGAGTATAGTCAGTGCGTTCATGGTTCAATCCTGCTCTGCCATCTCTAACGGTCTATCATTTGTCCGTTACCTATATATGACGCACCAGCTCTGAGCCGTTACTCTTCCTGCTGCTCAGTTCTGCAAAATTGGGCTATGTCCTCTCTGACGGCCTCTGTCTCATGTGTTACTTAATCCTGACGGTCTTGACCTAGACCGTTACATTGTCTACTACTGTGATTCGAGCTATTCCTATCTGCCTCTGTTTAGACCTGGCGGTCTTACATGCTTTTCATTCCGTTCATCCTGACCATCCACACATTATCTCATCCACATCATGCACATTTCATCTCCACGCAATCATCCATTCCTTCACATGCGTTCATTCCCATCAAACCATATGCATTTCCTGCAATCACGCATTCTCACATTCATTCCTACCTTCATTCATGCTCATCTGTTTGCATTCAGTCACACATCCATTCATTCACATAAAAAGGGAAAAAACAAACAAAAGACCAAAAGAAAGTTTATTTTATTTATTCCATTTCCATATAAGTCATGTACAAGTAATAACAAAAAAAAAGTGCATCACTCGGCCGGTTTATCCGCCGGGCCGCCATCATCATCTCCGCCCTCGGGTCTCCGCGCGGGTGGCGCTCTCCTCCTGCTGTCCTCTCTCTGCCCTCTCATTCCTCCGCTGGCCAAAAGAGCTAGCGAGGAAGTCCCCTATCAAGCCGCTCGGGGCAACGCTCCTCCGTGCCCCACTCTGGGAGGCACTCCGCTCCGGTCCCCGGCCCGTCATCCTGACCGTGCGCTCCATCATCTGTAGCTCTATCTTCAGCTTGAAGATCTGATGCCGCGTGTCCCGGGCCTCGGTCCGGTAGCGATCCAAGTCCACGGTCCCAGTCCGGAGTCACTCCACCTCGGCTTGTGACCGAGTCAGCTCTGCTCGGAGTCGCTCTGCCTCCGTCCGAGCCGATTTCACCTCGGCCGCTGCTGTGGCTAGCTCGCTCGCCTATAGATTGCATTTCATATAGTTAGTTGCATAAGCATTTTAATTTTCATAAACATAAGCATTTTAAATCAACGCATTTAGCATCTTACCCGCTCCGCGAGGGTGGCCTCCGCCTCCTCGGCCCGAGCAATCGCTCGGGCAAACTCAGTGTCTCGCTCGGCCCTGCCTCCCGCAGGCTGTGAGGATGACGACGGAGCATCCGGTCCCGCTCTTTGGGCTCCCTCGGCCCGCTGCATTTAGAAATCATGATTAGTCAATCGCATTTGCATCATTTGCATCATAAAGCACAATCATTTTAAAGGTTTTGGGAATCTTACCAGAAGCTCCAAAGCGGTCCGGTACTCGTCCCACTGCTGGACGGTGGCGTGAAGAAGCCCCTCGAGCTTGGCTATCTTTCCCTCGGGGTCTAGCTGCATTTAGAAGCATGAGTCATTGCATATAGTATATAGAATTGTGTCATATAGAAAGAGTTTAGGGTTTAGC
The DNA here is from genome assembly GCA_022559845.1 of Amorphophallus konjac. Classification (NCBI taxonomy): domain Eukaryota; kingdom Viridiplantae; phylum Streptophyta; class Magnoliopsida; order Alismatales; family Araceae; genus Amorphophallus; species Amorphophallus konjac. Next base: position 250,866,896 of record CM040126.1, read on the forward strand.
AGTTGCATACCTGTTGTCGGGTACCTCGGTACACCCGATCCCCGTACAGTCGAGCGAAGGCTTTCAAGTACGCCTCATCACTCTCATCCCGCTCCTTCACTGCTCTGCCCTGCTTGTTCCAATCGTGGATGGACTTCGCCTTCCGGGCGCACCAATCTATGTCACTGCTAATTCCCTTCACTGACTTTCCCGGGCGCTCGTCACCGCGGCGTGGAAAGGTCACCTCGGGCTGGTGTAGTCCCCGAGTCCTCAGAATCAACAGGTAGTGGAGTGGCTCGATGATATGGATGCAGTGCAATCATATGTCTCGTCCCCGGTACTATAGGGCTGACTCCACCCATGGCTGACCCTCGTAACTCTCACCTCTGTACGGGGTCCATCTCACCTGAAAGCATATTAGTCCATTCATCAAATCAACATTTAGAAGCATATAAAAGCATACAAAGCATTTAGAAAGCATTTGTGAGTTCGGGCTTACCGCCGTATGCGGGAAAGAATCCAAATCGTCCTGGATCGCCCGGGTCAATCTGATGATCGACCCTGGGTCCCTCGTAACCACCCATCGTCTGGCGATCGGGATGCGGTCCGCATGGAGTAGCGTGCCTCTCCCGATACCTGGGAGGTACATGTAGCTCCAGATCTGCATTTTGAAGTCGAGTCAGTCAATTTGCATAGACATTTGCACAATCATATAGAAAGCATTTAAAATGCATTTACCTGTAGGAAAGGCGAGAAGCCGCCCAGCATCGTCTGTCTGTCCGTCGTGCTGAGGGACTCGAACAAGAAGGCCAAGACTGTCGCTCCCCATGGGTATTTTTCAACTCTGCCTAGATTCTCGAGTAGTGGCAGCAGCCTGCAGCTGATGACATCCGCCTGAGTCGCGAACAGGAGCTTCCTGAATAGTAGCATGATGAAGCGTCTCAGGACGCGGTCTCCCTCTGGTCCCGCCTCTGCCGCCACGTGAGGGCGCACCTGATCTATCACTCTGCCGAGGTGCTCCTCTGGTAACTCGCCCATAGCTATGGCTGCTCCTCTCAATCCCAAGCTCTCCTGCAGCCGTGATCTTGAGAGCTGAGATGATGTCTGTCCCAGCCTGATCAAGTCTAGTCCCAGCAGCTCCTGGGCCATCTCTTTGTAGTTCCGGTAGGTCTATCTGGTCACTGTAGCTCCGTGCACTCTCAGTCCGGTGATCCTCGCTATGTCTTCCAACGTCGGGATCATGTGACCCCACGGGAAGATGAACGCCCTGCTGACTGGATCCCATCGCTCGTGTAAAGCATATAGCAGTGGCGTATCCATCCGGATCACCTCGATGCTTAGCACCTCGGCGAACCCCATGCCGGCTAACCTCTCTCTCTGGTAATCGGGAAGTGCCTGGTACACCGCCCGGATCTGGAGCCAAGATATCCTCTTCCGTCTCTTTCCTTGCATTCATTTAGAGCATAAGTCAGTCAATTGCATCATAGAATCATTGCATAAGCATTTATATAATGAAAAACAAAGCAAAAAATTGAATAATTGAAAACCCAAAAATAAGTTCTGGCCTCTGGTGGTTATAACGGCCCTGGGATGGGGCGTTACTTGTCTCTAACGCACCAAGTGTGGCGCGTTAGGCTTGTGACGGTTCCTGGAAGGACCGTCACATTCCCTGCTAGAGGTCATTTTCCCCTTTGCATTCCGTTGTCTTCTCACCTTGGCCAAAAGGCCTACAAAATAATCCTAATGGGTGCATAGACCCATTTTCTACCCCCCAATCATACATGCATCCACATATAAAAACACAAAAAAATTGAAAATTGAAAAATTAGGGCGAGAGCTTACCTCTCGATCTTGGCCGCTCTTGTTGGATTTTTGTGACTTCCCTAGTGTTTTGATGATGAGCATCACTATGTTAAATATTGTAATTTTTAATCAGACATCATGAGTAATGTTATGCATTCGAACTTTCCATGATTAACAGGAAAAATTGCTATGAGATAATACCTTGCATGTCCGTAATGTTCCCTTCATACTTCGTGTTGTTTGTGTTCACTACACTCCGTGTTGTCCTTTTGTACGTCGTGTTGTTCCAACTATGTTTGTTGGTTGTCTTCGTGTCGTTATTTGTTCCATCGCGTGCTGTACACTGCAGTACCTCGTGCTGCTTTCTGTGCCACCTCGTGTCGCTCCATCTGTGTCACCCCTTTGTCTTCGAGTCTCTTGTTCTTTCCAAGTCTATACAGCCTCATCTTTTCCTTCGTTCCAAGCCAAAGTCTACACATTGTCTTAGCGTCATGCATCAGTCTTCATAGTCCATACAATGCACTGTAGCATGTTCGAAGCTAAGTCCATACATTGGTTTAAGCTTCCAAGTCTGTACATTGGCCTTCAAGCTTTCCAAGTCTATTCATTGGCAGCTGAACTTTGAAGTCTATACATTGGTCTTCACTTCAAGTATGTACAGCCATTATCTTGCCAAAGTATATACGTTGTGAACTCTCAAGTCTGTACAGACTTTGCCTTGTTCAAGTCTATACATCGTCCAATTCTTTAGCAAGTCTATACCTTGTGAAAGTCCATACATTCGATTGCGTTGCCTTGAAGCCGTTCCTAGTCTATACATCCTGTTGAACGCAAAGTCTTCACATCGCCTCATCATATGAAGGCTGTACGTTGCAAGTGTCCTTCTTGTTTTTGTGACCACACTTCATGTCAGTTTCTGCTTTCGTCTTCGAGTTGGTTTCAGTCAATGTTGTTTTCGTGTCGTTTTCGTCTTCGAGTCATTCGTACGTTCGAGCAACTTAGTACTCGAGTTGTTTTCGTGTGTATTCAAGTCTTTTTAGTAAAGTGTCATTTCACCTCGTACCGTTCTCTTTGCTGTTTGTTATGTCGTGTTGTTTTTGTATTCGTGTCTTCGTGTTGCTTTTGTATTCGTGTCTTCGTGTTATTCTTGTGTTTATGTCCTCGTGTTGTTTCTTTCTATCTTCATCCAGGTTTCCTCTGATCGCGTGTCTTACTACCATTTTTATTCCGTGCTATTTCCTTTTTACCTCGTGCTGTTCTCATCTGACTTCGTGTCGTTCTCTTTGTAGTGTTTGTTTTGTTACAGTGGTACTTCGTGTCGTTCTCTTTGTAGTGTCAGCTTTATTATTGTGTATCTCGTGTCGTTCTCTTGCTACCTCATGCTGTTTTCATCTGACCTTGTGTCATTCTCTCCTTGTCTCGTACTGTAATAATCTTGTGTATCTCGTGTCGTTCTCAGTATAGTGCATCTCGCATTGCTATCACATACCTCATGCAGTTTTAGTTTTTGTGGCCCTGAGTTTTAATGGTTTAATTTCTTTACAGGAGAAGAAGAAGGTGGTCCGAGGAAGAACATTCACCGGTGTCTGGGCTACACGTGATCCGATACTAAAGGAACCAATGCCATAAGGGCACGTGGCAAGAAGGTTCTGGATCGAGCGCGGGAAGCACACGCCTTGCATGCACCCTCCTGATCGCTTATAAAAGTACTGCCTCATCATCTACGAAAGATGAGGAGCTCCGAGGTTACAAGAAAGAAATTTGAGTGAGAGCAGAAGAGAAAGAGCCTCCCTGAGAAACTAGAGTGTTCCAGTTGAGAGAGAAGAGAGAGCAGAAGAGTGATCAGAAGATGGGTATTGACTTACGGATCAAATCCGAAGTCTGCTGCTTAGTTTGAGCTACATTGTTTCCAGTTTTCAGAGTTTTAAATTCCTTCTTTCTTGCTTTCGTTTTTATATATTTTTCTTTCTTGATTAAAAGTTCTCTGTGTTACCTCCTGGTGTTCAGGGGAAGAGAGAGACGTGTTCTCTCTGGATTACTTGCAACAGAGGTTGCAGTATTGTTCCCTCTCGTAGAAGAGGGGTTCCCTCTGGGATTCAGAGGAAGAGAGACATTGGTCTCTGGTTCTAGTGACTGTAGATCACTAGTGTTCCCTCCGGTTGGAGGAAGAGGAAAGTGTTTCTTGGTTTCTAGGGACTTGGCGTCCTTAGGGTTCCCTCTGGGTGTGGAGGAAGAGGGGAGGATGTTCCCCTGGTGAAGCTGTGAATCAGCCATTGTTGCAGACTGAGTCTGCTTTGCTAGCAGGTGCTAGTGGAAGCCTCACTTCGATTTGAAGTGAGGGGTGGACGTAGGCAGACTGGAGGTCTGACTGAACCACCTTAAAAACCTCTGAGTACTCGTGTGATTATTTGTGGTGATTGTGTGGTGTGCCTTCTATCCACTCGAGCTATTGTCCGCACTGCGTGTTTGTGGGTTCAACTCCGAGATTGCTTGTTTTAAGTGAATCATTCTTCAGTAATTTTTTAATCGGTTGAAAACAGTGATCTATTCATCCCCTCCCCTTCTAGATCACTTCATATTTCTTGTATCACTTGGTATCAGAGCAGGTATTTCCCAATATGTGGTCCAACAGCCAGGGAAACGGATCTGCTGGTCCTCGCAGCTACATTGCTGAAGGGCAGTCAATCACCCGTCCCCCTTTCTTCGATGGTAATAACTATTTCTTTTGGAAGAACAAGATGGAAGTCTTCATCAGGGCTCAAAGCCACAAGCTCTGGAGAGTAATTATAGATGGTCCGTACCAACTTCCACCAAACGAAGACATATGGACAGAGGAACAGGTTAAACTCTCCGCACTGAATTGGATAGCTCTTAGCATCATACAGTGCGCCGTCCACCCAGAAGAGTACTTGAGGATTTCAGCGTGCAAGACTGCAAAGAAAATGTGGGATGAATTACAGTTAATTTATGAGGGCACATCTCAAGTGAAAGCTACCAAGATCAATATGCTTACAACTCAGTATGAGTTGTTTAAGATGAAGCCAGAGGAGTCGATCACAGAAATGTATGCTAGATTGTCTGTGATCATCAATAGTCTGAGAGGATTTGGAAAGGAGATTCAGCAAGAAGGCATTGTCAGGAAGATCCTTAGGTCTCTAACTCCCATCTGGGATACTAAGGTGACCGTCATAGAGGAATCTAGAGATTTATCCACCATGTCAGTAACCCAGCTGATTGGGTCTCTCATGACCCACGAAATGAACTTCAGACAAGGGAATGATGGACATGACAGAAAGGGAAAGAATGTTGCTCTTAAAGTCTCACGACATACTAAGAAGAGCAGCAGCAGCAGCAGCAGTGGTGGTAGCAGCGAAGACTCTAACGGATTCTCAGACCTGGACAAGGGCGAGCAGGCCATGCTCACCAGGAAATTCAGAAAGTTCTTGAGAACTAAAGGGAAATTCTACAGGAGAAAGAGATTTAATGCTGCAAGGAAGTCTCCTGAACGAGAACTTGAGAAGAACCGATCTGTTAAAAAAGTTACATGCTACCATTGTCAGAAACCTGGTCACATGAAAAGTGAATGTCCAGAGCTGCAAGCTAAGGCTCCCGGATACCAGAAGAAGATGGTGCACAAGAAGAAGAAATCCATGCTATGCACATGGAGTGACGAGGAGGAGGATCCAGAAGCCACCTCGTCCAGTGAAGGTGATGAAAAGACTTGCCTCATGGCCAACCATGAGGAAGAGGTAACGAACTTATTTGAGAATTTTACTTTGGATGATTGGGAGGACGCCTATGGCGACCTGTTAGCTAAATATAATTTTCTAACCAAGGAGCACAGAATGCTTAAACGAAAGTTTCACTCAGTTTCTGAGGAACACTCTATTGCTGTTACGGACAACATGAAAACCAAGGAGATGGCCATTGAGCTAGATCAGGCTAGAAGTGAGATCGAGAAGTTTAGAATGAAAGAGAGGAAAATCTAGCTAGGATGAATGAGCTGAAGAGTAAAACTGAAGAGAGTAAAAAGGAGTTTAGACTGATTGCAGAAAAATATGAGGCGGTTAGAAAAGTTAATCAGGAACTCCAGGACCAATGTAATGAACTTCAGAAGGAGATTGAGGACAAAGGAAAAATGCTAGAAAAATTTACAGAGGGGAGAAACAATCTGGATGCCCTTCTGGGGTCGAGGGTAAACTTCAATAGGGAGGGATTAGGATACAATCCCACAAGTAAAAAACCCTTTGAATTCAAAACTGTCACGTTCTGTCCCGCCAAGGGCAAAGAAAAACTGGAAACCCCATCCAGCTCCAAATCTGTCTCTACATTGAAGGTTTCGACCAGCAAATCTATTCAATCCACTGGTCAGCAAACTAAGTCAGGAAATCTTGAGACTAGAACTGTTCCTGTGCAACAGTTGTGGAACAAGGGTTTTCACACGACCATTCCTAATGATGTCACTAGAAAGGTGAACAGTTTCGCTAAGAAAATTCAGCATGATAGTTATCAAGGAAAGCATGCGAACATGCATCACCTTCAGCACAATTTTCATTTGAATAAAAATGGTTACATGAATTATGCTCAGCACACACGTGTTTCCTCTAAGAGGCCAAACAATAATTTCTCTGCTCGGAAATAGCATAATTTTAATAGGAATAGGCTCATTCAACACCCACTGAGAAATGCCAAGAAGGAAGAATCAATCTACATGAAATCTCTGAAAAGAACAGTAAAACAAATGTGGGTTCCTAAGTGTGATTTGGATAAATTGAAAACTGTCTTTGGACCCAATTTGAATTGGGTCCCACATTACTTTGTCTGAACTTTCGCAGGTTAGCCTGGCAGTCGAGCATAACAAGTGGTATCTTGACAGCGGCTGTAGCAGGCACATGACAGGAGACCGGTCCAAATTTAGCAAACTGAAAATGAAGTTTGGGGGCCTAGTCAAATTCGGTGGAAATAACAGAGGAAGAATAATTGGAATTGGTACTATTGGTAAGTCCTTTACTAACTCCATTGAAGATGTGTATCTTGTAGAAGGACTTCAGCACAACTTGATAAGTATAAGTCAACTCTGCGACAAAGGACACAAGGTACTCTTTGACCACAATTCCTGTACTATTTTTGAGCTGAATTCTGATAACGTCATGTTCAAAGGTCATAGAGTAAACAATGTATACATCGTAGACCTGGATGATAATCCTGAACCTCACTTGTGTATGTCTGCTAATTCTGAACAGGTTGCGTTTGACTGGCATAGGCGTCTAGGCCATGCTAGTTTGTCTACAATGAATAAACTGTCTAAGCATAACCTAGTTAGAGGTTTGCCCCGAATAAGATTTCAGTTAGGGTCCAAGCTATGTGATGCTTGTGCACTAGGTAAACAGACTCGTGCAGTTTTTAAGTTGAGAACTGAGAATCTTTCATCTAAACCGCTGTAGCACTTGCACATGGATCTCTTTGGTCCTACTCGCATGCAAAGTTTGTCAGGTAAGAGATATGGATTAGTCATAGTTGATGACTTCACTAGATTTTCTTGGTTGTTTTGTTTAGCAAATAAAAATGATGCCTTTGTTCACTTTGAAGAACTTTTCAATAAAATCAAATTGCAAGGTGAACATAACATCATTACAATTCAGTCTGACCATGGAGGAGAGTTTGAGAACTCTTCATTTTCTGAATTTTGCTCAAGAGAGGGAGTGACTCACAAATTCTCTTCTCCCAGGACACCGGAGCAGAACGGAATTGTTGAGAGAAGAAACAGGTCAATAATTGAAATGGCCAGGACTATGCTGATTGAGAGTGGACTTCCAAGGAGATTTTGGGCTGAAGCTGCGAATACTGCATGCTACATTCTAAACCGAGCCTTGGTAAGACCTACTCATAGGAAAACTCCTTATGAACTTCTCAAGGGTAAGCAGCCAAACATTTCTTACTTTAAAGTTTTTGGCTCCAAATGTTTTATTCACAATAATGGTAAGAATGGTTTGGACAAATTTGAAGCCAGAAGCTCTCCTGGAATCTTTCTCGGATATTCAGAAACCTCAAGGGCCTACAGAGTTTTCAATAAAGATGATCAAACTGTTGATGAAACACCGCATGTAGTGTTTGATGAAAATGATTTCTCTAACAAAGTGATGAATGATGACAGGGAGCCATCTAATGAGGGAGATTTCTTGGAGAGAATTAAAGAAGAAGAGATGCAGCCAGCTGCTCAACCAGAAAACTCACAGCAAGAAGGAGCAGCTGAGGTAGGTGAACCCTCAGGTGAGATAATATTTCACAAAGACCACCCTAGTGAAAATGTCATAGGCAATGTGCATGATCCTCCTAGGATAAGGTCTCATTTTAGAATTGTCCAAGAACAGGACTTAGCTGCATTGGTATCTCAGGTGGAACCCAAATCTGTGGAAGAAGCCTTAAGACATGATTCTTGGGTATCCGCCATGAGTGAGTAATTAAATCAATTTGAGAAAAATATTGTATGGGAACTAGTTCCCAGACCTGATAACACTCATGTCATTGGCACTAAATGGATTTTCAGGAATAAAGTTGATGAGAATGGAGCTATTTCTAGAAACAAAGCAAGACTTGTAGCTCAAGGCTACAGTCAGGAATTTGGTGTGGATTTTGATGAATCCTATGCTCCAGTGGCTAGGATGGAAGCTATACGAATTCTGCTTACATTTGCATGCTCTAGGAACATTCGGCTGCAGCAGATGGATGTCAAAAGCGCATTCTTAAATGGGGTATTGAAGGAAGAGGTATATGTTGAACAACCTCCAGGTTTTAATTTCTCTGTTCAGCCTAACATGGTTTTTAGGTTGAATAAAGCCCTCTATGGATTGAAGCAAGCTCCCCGAGCCTGGTATGAGAGACTTTCTGAATTCCTCTTGGGCAAGGGCTACACTCGAGGTAAGGTTGACCAAACCCTCTTCACCAAAAATCTCGGAAAGGATTTAATAGTGGTCCAGGTATATGTTGATGATATCATCCTCGGATCTAACAATTCAAAATTGTGTAAAGAATTTTCTGAATCTATGTCTCATGAATTTGAAATGAGTTTAGTTGGCGAACTAAAGTATTTTCTTGGGCTGCAGGTCAAACAAATGGAGGTTGGTTGTTTCATAAATCAAACCAAGTATACCCTGGAGATGCTGAAGAGGTTTGGGATGACCAACCTCAAGACCATCTCAACACCCATGGGCACCAACTCCTCACTGGATTCAGACGAAAAAGGTAAAGAGGTGGATGCTAAATTATATAGAGGTATGATTGGTTCACTCCTCTACTTAACAGCATCAAGGCCTGACATTCAATTTAGTGTAGGGATGTGTGCCAGATACCAGTCTAGGCCTACTGAATTGCATTTGACAGCTATAAAAAGAATCTTTAGATACTTATCTGCTACCCATGATTTAGGTCTTTGGTATCCTGCATCATGTAGTTTAGATCTCATTGCATATACAGATGCAGATTATACAGGATGTAAATTGGACAGAAAAAGTACTAGTGGTCACTGCGAATTTTTAGGAGGATGCCTAGTCTCTTGGGGATCCAAGAAGCAACACTCTGTGGCTCTTTCTTCTGCTGAAGCTGAGTATGTGGCAGCAGGGAGTTGTGGCACACATGTTATATGGATAAAACACCAGCTTCTGGATTACTCAGTTGAGCTAGGTTGCACTTCCATCTTTTGTGACAATACTAGTGCAATAAACATTGCAAAGAATCCTGTACTTCATTCTCGAACTAAACACATCGAAATCAGGCATCATTTTATTCGTGATGAAGTAGCTAGGAAGACCTTTGAATTGATCCATGTTGGCACTAACTCACAAATTGCAGATATTTTCACTAAGCCACTTGTGGAACGTGGATCTTTATCTTTATCTCGTTGTATTATTTATTTATATTTTTATTTGGATTTTTGATTTATTGATTTATTAGGCGTGCCAGTCACGTGTGTGACGATTTTATTGTGCGCTCGATCTGACTTGGTCAGTCGATTGTGAAGTCCAAGTCGGGACCAGAAGTCCGTCATACCATAAAGGCTATGACGTTAATTACGCCCTTCCAAGGAAGGGCAACCCTTGATTAAACGCCAAAATAGGAGGAAAGCAGCGGTGAAGATAAGGCTCAGAAGAGATGGGGTTGATTTATTTGCAGAATGCTAAATGGACTAGACAGAGCAGGGGGGTTATTAAGTACGGGACAAATCCGACGGCATATCCCCGCCATCTTGGACTATGCCAAGTAGGAATAGGAAACCACCCATGCAGCGATAGGGTAGGATCCGTAAAAGATCGGGTATAATAGACCCGGAGTCTGAATAGGGACCGGCGCGACATGGCACGTCCCATGTGGGTGCGGTGCCGCATCTATATCCCCCTTCGAGGGACCATCAGAGAGCGTGCAACGACATAACTCCGTGGGCCGGCGGGGCTAGGAGAGAATATCACATTTACCCGGTAGGGTATGTATGAATTTCGGCAGCATGTCCCCTCAACTTGGATTATGCCAAGAGAGAATAGGTCATCATCCACGGGATGCCGGGATGACGACTAGATAAGAAGGGCACCGGGCCCGGGGATGTTACTTGCGTCTATCTCATTGGTTAATATTCCCTTGGAACCCATCAGAATGCATATAATAACATGGTTCTTTGAGTTCGTAAGGTAGCAGTGAAATCCGGATCGGAAATGAGGGCTGTAGGGGAGGTCTTCCCCATTACTATATCTTCTCAGGGCACATATGATGGTCTCCGAACATCCCCTAGACAGGTGTGTAGGGAAACTAAAGGATTGAAGGATGACAGTGCAGAGGAGGGCCTCGGACTAGGTTTCATTGGCCAAAGAAGGAGGGTCTCGGCGTGGGTTTCTATTGGCCAAAGGGAGAGCTCTCGGCATGGCTTTAATGGCAAGAAACAAGGAGGGAAGCTCCCGACGTGAGGCTTCTTGGCGCGCTCCTCGCCGCGCCGGGAACCCGGCGCCGGAAGGCCACAGGCCGAGAAGGCTGTGAAGGAACAGGGTTTAACCGGGGGGTTTTGTCGGTTTGCTGAAGGGGAAGGAAGAGGGAAGCCTCTCGGCGGCGTAGCTCTCGGCGTGGAAATTAGCACGCCGGGAAGGTGAAAGGGTTAATGGTTTCAGGGCTTGATTACAGTACTCTATTTTTTTGGGATTTTGAGAGTTTTCTGGGAATTATATCAGAGTAGATTGGCTCTGGGGACTAGAGATGGGGTTCAACTGGTTTTAGTTGTATAGGCTTCAAAGGAGGCCGAGAACTGAAAGGGATTGGAGGGGAAGAGCCCCACACAGAGGTCCTTTTCACCATCACCATACGGAGCCCAGAGGACAGCTTCAGTATTATTTTTCATCGGCTGGGAGGATTTCAGCAGCACCTCCCCCATACCTAGCGTATGCCAGGGGGGTAATAGACGATCACCCACAGAGTGCCGGGGTGAAAGCTAGAATAAGGGGGGTATGGGACCCCTAGCCCGTGTATGTGATCACAACACCAACTTAATATCCCTTTGAGGCCATTGAAACTTATGCAGTGGCAGAGTTTCTCTGGCTCGTAAGGTTATGCAGGGGAGTTATCCCCAATGATGTTTATCCCTTAGGCATATATGATGATCTAGAGTATCCTTCGACAAGATGCAAGGCTTGGTTGATCGGACTTCAGCGGGCATCCATGTGGTTCCTTGGCCTGTGACAGGAAGGCTTTCCCCCGGGGTTCAAGGAATGGGGGATTCACAACGTAAAGCAGGGGTGGCCGGAAGCATGGTTCCCGGCGTGGGTTTTATTGGCCAAGGGGGAATGCTCTCGGCGCAAGGGTTCTCGGCGCGGTAATGACCGCGCCGGGAACCCGGCGCCGGGAGGCCCGGGAAGGCTATATTGGGATAGGCTTTGTTTGCCTTTGTCGAAGGGGCTAAAGCAAGGGGATCTCTCGGCAGAGTAGTTCTCGGCGGGGAAATGGCCATGCCGGGAAGGGGCTAAAAGGGGTTTTTGTCTTGGCTGCGATACTCTGCTCAGGAGATTTTTGGGATTTCTGGCTCGGATTGAGTCAAGATCTGGACTGCAGAAGGGGTTTACGCGGGGGTTAGCATCATCAGTCGAAGGGCAGATCATCCATTATCGAATCCTCATGGGATGTATGGCGTTTTCTATACTCACCTGCTGCTCAGACGGTCAAGAGATTGATGTCTCTGACCCTGAACGAGATGGGAGCTCGACAGACATCTGTGATATTCGGGGAAACCGTGATTCGAGGGGGAGGAAGAGGAGGGACAGAGCCTAATAACCCACCGGATGAGGGTTGAGACTCCATCTTCGTCTTCCACCAGAGGACAGGCTAGGGAGGGGAGGTGGAAACATGGATCGGAAAGCTATAACATCTGGGCAAAATGACATTCAAAAGAACAGCCGATGCAAGGAGGGGAGAAATACAGCATATATTTCAATCGATCAAATGCCCAAACGAGCCATGCTCATCTTTTATATTATTGCATCATCCCAAACCTGTACAGATCGTAGAAGGTAAACGAAAGACAGAGAGATGGAAATCGAGACCGGAATCTTCCGGCTACATTGATACATCGAGAAAACCTCGCCAGATTACATCAAAAAAAGAAAATAAAAAAAGGAAAGCATGGGGGGAGGGCGGAGCATTGACTCCTCTCCCTCCCCGGAGCAGCCCACCTGGAGCTTCTTCTTCCTCCTTTCTTCTCAGGTATCTCTTCGCTTCTTCGAGTCACTTTTCTTGGGGCTCTCTTTTTCCTTTGGTTTCTGGCTATCCTCTCGATCTCTCTCGATCTCTCTCTTTTTCTTTGAAGCCCTTCTATTTCTTCTGGTGCTTCTCTCCTCCGCCTCTCTTCTTTCTTCGAAGAAGTGGGTTTATATAGACCCAGGTTCTTCTTGCATATCGGCAGATGGTAATCGGTGCGCCTCATTCATTCGCAATAGCTCCCGGCGCACCGAGTGGCCTCCTGTTGAGGTTCTCGGCGCCACACTCGGAAGCCCATTTGGCCGGCCCATTTAGGACTTTTAAGCTTCGCACGTGCCTTGGCCTCTCTTAATCCTTTAAATTGATACTCATCAGAACCAGAGAAGGCCCTGTATTGGTGACATAGCTTCCATTGATATCATTGATATGCTTTCATCAGTCCGTAGACAGGGGTTTCATCAGTATTGCCATCTGAATGATGACAAAACCGGGTATCATTTTATCGATATCGTTACCTGAATGGTGACGAGATCGGACATCAGCCTTAGTCTGGGAAGACCTCAGCTGGGCGTATAATCTGTGGAGACAATTCTTCTTCATTGATCTGACTTGGCAAAAGCCTTTACAATCTTCATCTGCCGGTACCGGCTTCATCTTTATCTCATATCACATCTGTCAATAAGCCGACATCTGACTTACCCTGACATGTCATCTGTGGATTCTTGGATGAGGAAGTAGTACAGCTCTCATTAAAGTGTGCTAGGAGGTCCCATCAGTCGAGTGACTACTGCTTTATCAGTGTTGCCGTCTGAATGATATCGGCACCGGGCGTCAGCTTGGCCGACAAAGGCTTCAACCGGGTAAATGGTTGACGGGCTTCATCATTGGTCTTTCACTGTTGATCTGATCCTCTTTTCAATTGTGCTTTCACCCTTGTTCATTTTCAAGCTGTCAACAAATGCCCCCCACCTGCGGGCGGCGTAAGCGCAGAATGGGCGGCACGGGGCCTGCAGGTGACGTTCATTATTCGAGGGCATCTTCTTCAATTTGTCTTCAATCCGGTTCTCAGACCTGATCATCTCGTTGCAACAATATTCTGCACACGTATTCTTCATTTTCACTTTTTTTCTATCTTCATATCTTCTTTATTTTCAGCATTTTGGAGCTTCTCGGCACGGGGCAGGGGCTTCTCGGCGCACGATGACCTCCTGACGCGGAGCTTCTCGGCGTGCATAGCTTCCCGGCGCGCCTGGCCGAAGGGGGCTCTCGGCCTGGGGATCTCGGCGCGCATAGCTTCCCGACGCGCCTGGCCGAAGGGGGCTCTCGGCCTGGGGGTTCTCGGCGCGCATTTCACCGCGCCGAGACCCTGGTCGCTCGGGCCCCTATTTAGGGCGCCGAGGCCCTTTCTCTTCTCATTCTCACCCTTCCTTTCTCTTTCTTCAGCTTCTTCCCTCCATTTCTTTTCTTCGGCGCGAGCCGTTTTCATCCTCTCGGCAGTGGCCGCGAGTTCTTCCCGTCCCGGGTATGACATTTTTTGGGGATTTAATCCCTTTTGCTTCCAGGATCACCCCCTCTTGGTTGGTGACTCCCTATTCTTTTTGGGCAGACCCCGAATATGGGGAGATGCTGCCGAAATTTTCATAGGGTCTCATGTTACAATCTTTATAAGACTGACTTTTATTTTAGGACTTTTAATTCACATTTCTTCTTCGACAGCAGACACTGCAATGGCTTCCGGCTCTGTTGCTACATCTTCTAGAGCCGTCGGAACAAGTTCGTCAGCCCAACCAGATATATCACGGGCCACAGTAAACTGGCTGAACGTGCACAGCTTAGACTTCGGATACGACAAGATCGCTTCCGTTGATGAATCATCCGATTCTGATACCGATACGGTGTCAACATCCCGGGTATACTCCACTGCCATGGAAACATGTTTCAGACGGGGCACTGATTATCGCCTGGATTTCCCGAAGGACAAACACTTGCTGCCGTTTATCCGGACCTTCACCGTGGGTGGAATGCGGAACTACCGAATAGCTCGTACAGTTGAAGCCGCAATTCTGGTTGAGAGGGACAGCCTAAAAGACTCAGTATATCGCGGAAAGGCTATATATCTTCCCGGGGAGAAGCGTGACTGGGATGCAGTCCTTGGCATATCGGAGCTGGAGCCGGAAAAGAAAATGCTGACCCGGGCCCCGGCGTTCACACCTGCTCGGTGGGATAATGTCAGTGGCCGAGTCAATAAGGAGAAGCCCGGCTATGGTCTCTTCCTGGCGCCAGTGAAGTGGGGGTACCGCGAAGAGCCTTTTGTGCTGAATTGTTCGGTCATTCAGTTCAAGTATCATTTGGCCGCTGGTTGGTTTGGGGATACCAAGATCACTGACGCCCATCTATTTCGAGCAGGAGCCGTGGAATTTACTAAGTTTGTCCTGAAGGAATATGCCCTCTGCTGATCAGAGCCGGGGTATATCATAGTGTTTTTGCTTCCCGATTTCGGTATCCTATATCCCGAGGGTTATGCTGTGGGATGTTCGAGGTCTTTTGCCCCTTATTCAACATATTCTATACAGGAGAGGGTGAGACATCTCTTGACCTCTGGAGTCTGTCACAGCTTTCTGGACTACCTATTGATGGCGAGCCGTATGAAGAAGTCTGCTTGGCAGATTCTGAAAAGGATAGCTCCGATGGTGAAGGCAGATATTCCATTGGCTTCTCATACCGGTACCTGATGAAGGCATATCACTCCATTTGTCTGGCGTACAGTAGAGGGTCCTCCAAAGGTTATCATCCCCGAGAGAAGGGCAGTAAGCTGCGGATCCGGGTAGGGCAATGGATTCAGTACTTCTTTGACGGGCCCTTGAAATATGTCGACTTCCCTTCCGTGGGTCCGACTGCTAGCAAGCAGGTAAGGGCTCCTCGTTATAAGTCGGCGCTACCATCTTCATTGCGCCGTGCAGGCAGCGGTGGTCTCAACCCAGCAGGCGTAGACCCCGTCACACATTGTGCGGCTTACTTCACATTCTGGCTGTGCACTTTCGCTCTCCCTCAAGGGGACGAGACAATCATCCGGCCAGAAGCTATATATCCGGCCTGTCAGATGGCCTGGGGGATGAGGCTGTCGCTCTGCCCAGTGGCCCTGTGTTTGATATACAAGTCTTTGGGGGATCTGTATAAGCATCGGACTCCCCGTTCTTTGAGGACCGTGGGTCCTTTTCATTTTTTCAACGCCTGGGTCTGCAGTTTATTTCCTGAGTTGGCTCCCAGAACTTTGCAGGCAGATACGGTATTACTTCGAATGATTGAGTTTGCCAGTGCTGAACCTGGTCCTTTCTATGATCAGCTGTTCAAGATAAGGGGTCGACTGATAAAGGTGCCGGTGGATGCCCCTGGCAGTATTCATTTCTGGAGCTTGGCAGCAGGTTCAGCTCCTTTGATTGATCCTCAGAGAGAGTGCAAGCTGGAAGAGGTAGAGACATATATCCATCCTGTCTCAGGGGTTAACACTGCCCGGCCAATCCTGGAGCCGGAGCTGGTCAGATGGGCCATGGCCATCCGTCCTAGTGTCTTAGTTTTCAGAAAGGGTGGCCTGCTCCTTCTGGAACCATACTATCCATTCCGCTTTGGGCGGAACTTTGGTTATGACCAGCATATCCCCACAACGGTTGCTCAATTTCCCCTGGATAGCCGGGCTAAGCATGGGTCCACCATTGTCGGCGTTGGCCGGTTGTGGTGGGATTTCTACCATCGCCAGGACGGTGCAGTCTTCAGAGTTCCCACAGTTTCCAACCGTGTTCCCCGGGTAACATCAGAATATATCAAATGGTGGAACATTCGAACCAGCTTCTACAGGGATAGTAGAGGTGCATTCTGGGACGTGGCCGAGCGTTCCTTTCTGAAACAACAGCCCGGGCCAGTGTTTGACATCCCTGAGGCCCACCTGAGAAGGCTTTATTCACAGCACCAGAGGGAGGCTGAGAACTATTTGGCCCAGCGTTGGGCTTTGAAGGAAAAGGATTCTGACCCGCCTGCTCCTGTATTTGCTGCTATTAATGAGGACACTCTCATGCAGAACTTGAAACATTTGAGCCGTGTAAGGGACGCTCGTTTTGAGGCGCAACAATATCCATTTCCTGTCGAAGAGCCGCTCCCGGCAGTAGTTTCTTGGAGGGGTCTGACAGATAGATTTCACCCATATAGGACGTTTGTGCGCCGGGAAGATAGAACCCAGATGTACTACAAGCAGGCATATTGAACAAGCCGATAGCCGGCATATTGAACAAGCCGTTGTTTATCTCTTTTCATTATGTCGACGGCTGGGGTATGGACCACCTCGACTTGTTTCGGTGTCTTGACCTTCATGGTCATAGTGACCTGGCAGCTTTAGTGGAGAAGTGCCAGGTACTTGGCGATGTATGCTGGCTTATCAAGGAGGCTGCTTCACGTTCCAAGGAGGTAGCTTATCTGTACTGGCCACTCTCTATCTTTTATGACGGCCCAGCAGGTATGATCTCTTCTTTCCTGACTGCAGTGATTTCTACTCAGTATTCACACTTTGCACCACTGATCACATTACCTCTCTGACATCTTCAACAGACAGGCCTGATATAAAGCGACAGGGGCTTTATAGAAAAATCATTACGCTGGCTGAGAAGCCTACTTATTTTGAAATCCCTGCAGCAGCACCGACTACTACTCCCCTGCCTCCTGGCAATAAGAGAAAGGCTTCCGTAGTTAAGGCTGCAGTCGGGAAGGCCAAGAAGGTTTATGCTCAGCAATCGGCTTCGGTAGTTATGGACACCGGGACCCCTCTCCCTGATATTCCCTCATTTGATGAGTTTGAATCTAGAAGGGAGGTTGCTCAGACATCGGTTCGGGGTAACATCAATAGCCTGCAATTGCATTCCTCATTCTCTTTCGCTGGATTTCAAAGAAGTCCTTGAATCTGACCCCTTCCTTTTGCACAGCCCAAGAGCCAGTTGTAGCACCTTCTGTGGTGGAGACCAGGTTGCCTTCTCCCACGCCGGCTAGTGAGGCGGAGGGTAAGTGTGTTTTTTCTTATCTGTTTCATACTTGCATTGTCTTCTTTGCTATATTCCTCAGAGGTCTCTTTTGCAGCAGTGGAAGAGCAGACTGAAGCCATGATGACAAAAGAATTGCTTCAACCACAGGAGGGTCACAAGACTCAGTCGAAGCAGAGTACTGTTCCGGCCAGGCGCATAATTACCCGGTCTACATCCCGACATGTTTTAGAGGTGGCCCCACAGCGTGTAGCTAGTGTGGAAATATCCTCAGGCAGTTCTAAGATCGTCTCTGATGAGGAGGAAGCGACTTTCAGCGGCAGTGAGGGGGATGCTCCTGAATCAGAGGCCCCGCTTGTATTTGGAAAAGGTGCTCTGCCTTTTCATCCTGCTAAGCTGCTGGTGCTATCTTCTGAGGAGGAGTTGCAAGAGGAGTTCGCCGGGCTTGACACCGAGATCGACATAACTCCACCATTTGTCACTCCGACTACGGAGCTTCCTTCTCTTTCACCCCACTTCGAGGGTGTGGACCCTGCTTCAAAGGTGGGTTCCTTTTCATGTTTGTTGCTTCATCTGTTTCTTTCATCTAGTGCTGAAAGTTGCTTTGCTTTGGTCTTAGGGCATTGCCACTGCTAGCTCAGACACAACCGCAGCTATCATGGACATTTCCTCTACAAACTGGGCTATTGTCCCTTTTCTACCTTTAACTTGCATGGGAGTCCCTGAGGTCATTCGCCCTGTGCCAGTGCGGATACAGTCTTCGATGGATTTAGCATCGTTGGACTTAGGGGCCTCAGGAGAGAGTTGCATTCCTATCAGGGCTTCGGATTTCAGAGCCGAAGCCGATCCATCTAGAAGCTCCGCGTTTATACCGGCTGCAGTAATGTCAATTGCGCCCGAGTTAGCAGTCCCTGCCATAGTGGCTATAGAGACTGGACTTCTGCCTTTTCTGCCTATAGCAGCTCCTTCCCTGTCACCAGAAAGAGTAGCTGAAGATGAGGCCCCTATCCAAGAGACTCATGAAGAGGCAGCTCCATCCTTCATCGATTCTCCCCCTGTGGATGTTCAAGCTATAACTTCCGATACAGCGATAGGGGAGGAATCTTCAGCTCAGCAGGAGGGCACAGAAAAGGACTAGCCAGTCCTTACAGCAGATCTGCCGTCTTCGTCCTCTCAGCCGGATGTTGCATTGTGGGAAGATATCGATGGCGAGGTGACCTTTGAAGTTGTCCCCTCTGCCTCCTTTGGCTTCGCTTCCTCTGACAACTTTGTCTGGCAGCATCTGGACATGCTACGTCAGCTGGTAGAATCCCAGGCTGGCTTGACGTATCTGCAACTGAAAGAAATCGCCAATCGCTTCACCGCTGGCTTGCAGGCCATGGGCTGCCCTTTGGACATATGGGTTCAGCGGGTGCTGCTTCTACTGAAATTCGTGCATCGGAGAGACTTCCTAGCACGGACCATGGTTGATAAGCTAACGGCGTTGAAGCTGCAGAGGTCAGAATATAAATCTGAGCTGGGGAAGCTGACGTTTATGCTTGATGAACGCCGAGCCGAGCTACAAGGTGCTATTCAGCGGGAAGAAGCTGTGCAGGACCAGATGGCCATCTTGGAGACGGAGCTCTCTGGACTTTGAGCCGAACTACAGCAATTATCCTTTATCCGGCCGCGGTCCGAAGAGGAGGTAGCCTCGCTGGAGGGACGAGTGATGTCTCTCCAAGACATGTCCATTGGACTTCAGGAGGAGGAGGCGCGCCTTCATGAGCTTGGGGTCGCTCCTTATGTGGGTCTTCTGGCCTTCGAGGATATATTCCGGCGACCATAAATTGTCTATCCCTTCTTTTTCTTTTTGTTCTCTTTTGTGATATGGTGTCCCCTCGGGGCCCTTTATGTACTCCCTTTTTAATGGAAAGGAATCTCTTGGCTTCATGCGTCTTCATCTTATTCTGCATGTGGTTTTATCACTTTGGAAGGTGGGGTAGCGGTTTTGACACTCCCTCATGCGAATGGCTCGTACCTTGGTAGGAGAGCGTCCACCCCTTCAGAGAAAGGATGGGGAACTCGCTCCACCGCGTGACGGCATCCGAGGAGGTGCTTGAACCGAATTTTGTTGGTGGCAGCAAACGTCCTATTGGCCATGTGTGCAAATGAGGGGGTCTCATCAGAGTAGACGTATGGTCTAGGCTGGGTAGAGACTATTGTAGGTGGGACATTGAAAAGGATGTGTGGTTCTCATCAGAATGGACATAAAGTACGAACTGGCCAGATTGTATCATTGGCCGGGCGATGTACCGATCAGCCAACGGTTGACTTCATCATCGATATTGAGCTTATATCGATGCAAGGGGAATTTTAGAATAGACGTAAGGTCTAAACTGGGTAGGGTTTTATCATTGATCGGGCAAGGTGCCGGTCGATCAATAGCGGGTTTCATCATCGATATTGGATTTATATCGACGCAAAGGGATTTCATGAGTTTCATCAGAATAGACATAAGGTCTAAACTGGATAGGGTATTATCATTGATCGGGCAAGGTGCCAATCGATCAACAGTTGGTTTCATCATCGATATTGGGTTTATATCGATGCAAAGGGACTTCATAAGTTTCATCAGAATAGATGTAAGGTCTAAACTGGATAGGGTATTATCATTCATCGGGCAAGGTGCCAATCGACCAACAGTTGGTTTCATCATCGATATTGGGTTTATATCGATGTAAAGGGATTTCATGAGTTTCATCAGAATAGACGTAAGGTCTAAACCGGACAGGGTATTTCATCATTGATCGGGCGAGGTGCCGGTCGATCAATGGTGGGACGTACGTGACGGCGTAGGTCTCGTCAGGACAGACGTAAGGTCTATTCCAACAGGTTTTATCGCAGGTGGGGCTTGCCAAGAAATGCATAGGCTTCATCAGGACAGACGTGAGGTCTGAGCTGGACAGGCTTCATCAGAATGGTGATGGGTTTCATTGTCGGTGGGACGTTTGAAAGAGGGTATGTAGATTTCATCAGGGTAAACGTAAGGTCTACCCCGGAAGGGTTTATCATTGGGGAATGGAGCCAACTGACCGACGGAAGGTTTCATCAGTGAAGGGGAGGTAAAGGCAGCGTGCCGGTTGGCCTGGAACTTCGAATTACCACATTACTGACCCAAGCGCCCTTTCGGGTTTTCACCGGAGCCAGCCCCCTCTTGCTTTTGCCCACGCGCCATTTCGGGTTTTCACGTGGCGGGGTACCCGATTTTGCCTGCAGTGCCCTTTCGGGTTTTCACCACAGCTGGGTTTTAGCCATTTTTGCCCTTGTTCAGAATATCCGAACAAGTCTGGCGGGGTATCTCTATTTTTAACCCCATCCTTTTTTATTTATTATTATTTTTATATATACATATATATATATATATATATATATATATTTGAATTGGGATTTTAGCATGGATCAGGCGATGTGCTGCTTCATCAGAAGCTGCTCTTATCATCGGTATTGGGTATATACCGATGCAAGGATTTCATAGGCTTCATCAGGATAGACGTAAGGTCCAAACTAGATAGGTTTCATCATTGATCGGGCAGGATGCCGACCGATCAACAGCAGGTTTCATCATCGGTATTGGGTTTATACCAATGCAAAGATTTCATATGTTTCATCAGGATAGACGTAAGGTCTAAACTGGACAGATTTTATCATTGATCGGGCAGTGCGCCACTCGATCAACAGCAGGTTTCATCATCGGTATTGGGTTTATACCAATGCAAAGATTTCATGTGTTTCATCAAGATAGACGTAGGGTCTAGCCTAGACAGGTTTCATCGCTGATCGGGCAGTGTGCCGGTCGATCGGCAGCGAGTTTCATCATCGGTATTGGGTTTATACCAATGCAAGGATTTCATAGGTTTCATCAGGATAGACGTAAGGTCTAAACCGGACAGGTTTTATCATTGAGCGGGCAGTGCGCCAATCGATCAACTGCAGGTTTCATCATCGGTATTGGGTTTATACCAATGCAAAGATTTCATATGTTTCATCAGGATAGACGTAGGGTCTAGCCCGGACAGGTTTCATCGCTGATCGGGCGGGATGCCGACCGATCAACAGCAGGTTTTATCACGGCGGGACGTAAAGAGATATGCAGATCTAGTCGGAACAGACGTAAGATCTAAACCGTAGCGGTTTCTTTGCCGATCGGACAGCGAGCCCGTCAACCAAAGGTAGGTTTCATCATCGGTATTGGGTTTATACCAATGCAAAGATTTCTTATGTTTCATCAGGATAGACGTAGGGTCTAAACTGGACAGGTTTCATCATTGATCGGGCAGGATGCCGATCGATCAACGGCGAATTTCACCATGGTGGGACTTTGGACAAGGTATGGGGGTTTTATCAGGACAGACGTAGGGTCTATACTGGGTGGGTTTGATAGTTGATCGGGCAAGGTGCCGGTCGATCGACGAGAAGTTTATGGCGGGAGGTGAGGCTTCTTTAGGATCACCACATTACTAACTCAAGCGCCCTTTCGGGTTTTCGCCGGAGCCAGCCCCCTCTTGCTTTTGCCCACGCGCCCTTTCGGGTTTTCGCCGGAGCCAGCCCCCTCTTGCTTTTGCCCACGCGCCCTTTCGGGTTTTCACGTGGCGGGGTACCCGATTTTGCCTGAAGTGCCCTTTCGGGTTTTCACCACAGCTGGGTTTTAGTCATTTTTGCCCTTGCTCAGAAAACCTGAACAAGACCGGCGGGGTATCTCTATTTTTAACCCCATCTTTTTATTTATTTATTTATTTTCATTCTTTTATTCTCTCTTCCCCTCTTTTTTGGGAGGGTGACAAGTCGAAATGCCATTAGATCATGACGAGGGATGGCTTGGCTAGGGCGGAGTGCCGCTATACCAAGGAAGGGTGTAGCTCGGCTAGGGCGAGATGCTGCTAGACCAAGGAAAGGGTATATCTCAGCTAGGGCTGGATGCCACTAAGCTGAAGAAAGGTAGCTTGGTTAGGGCGGAGTGCCACTAATCCAAGGAAAGGGTGTATCTCGGCTAGGGCGGGATGCCGCTAAGCCAAGGAAAGGGTGTATCTCGGCTAGGGCTGGATGCCGCTAAGCCGAAGAAAGGTAGCTTGGTTAGGGCGGAGTGCCACTAATCCAAGGAAAGGGTGTTTCGACCCGATTACTCGGGGAATATTGGTTGTGCAGCATGATACAGCTTGAGGTGTTTACCGTTGAGTGGCGAGAACTGAATTTCCCCTCGATGGTTAACAACTATGTAGGCCCCTCCTTCGTAGACCCTTTGTATCACATAAGGACCTTCCCAATTAGCATTCAGCTTTCCTTTTGGGTTGGACGCCATGACTTCTTTTTTCTTGACCATGACGAGGTCACCTTTCTTGAATTCTCATCCTCTTACGAGTTTATTGAATGCAGTGGCCATGCGGGCCTGATACATTTGGATATTCTTCTGAGCTTGGAGGCGCTTCCCTTCCAATTCAGTCAGTTCTTCTAACCTTCTTTCAGCATTTGTTTGTTCGCCACGGGCCAGGCCATATTGGATTGACACTCTTAGCGACGGGACCTCCAGCTCTAGTGGAACCACTGCCTCCGAGCCGTATACCAATGAGTATGGTGAGCACCCTGTAGGTGTCTTAAAGACGGTGCGGTATGCCCACAAAGCTTCATACATCTTTTCTTCCCAGTCCTTTTTATTAGAACTGACAACCTTGGCTAGCAAGGTGCACAAAGTCTTGTTAAAAGCTTCTGCCAATCTGTTTGCCTGGGGATTGTAGGGAGTGGAGGTTCTCCATTCAATCTTATACTTCTCGGCAAGTCGATAGATTTTCTGATTTCTGAAATGACTTCCATTATCAGATATTATTCGGTTGGGGATCCCGAACCGGAAGATAATATTCTGCTTGATAAATCTGGCGACCAGTTCACCAGTCACTTCTCTTAATGCTACAGCTTCCGCCCATCGGGAGAAGTAATCTGTCATGGCCAATATGTACTTATGACTGGCCGAGGAAGTCGGCAGTGGCCCGACTACATCAGTTCCCCATTGTGCAAATGGCCAGCTAGGAACTGTAGGGTGCAGAGTTGTAGGTGGCCTTCTAGGCACGGTAGCATGCTCCTGACACTTCTGGCATGACTTTGCAAATTTACAGCAGTCTTCAAACATGGTAGGCCAATAGTAGACCAGCTTTTTGATTTCTATCTTCATTTTGGGGCCAGCCTGGTGGGCACCTGCTGTCCCAGCGTGTATTTCTTTCATCGCTTGCCAAGCTTCCTCAGTGGACAGGCAGCGGAGTAGAATCTTTTTGCGTGCATCCGCCATTATTCAGAATAAAGTTCCATTTCTGAATTCATAGGAATCTTTGATTCTCAGGAGTTTCATCTTTTCCTCCCTTTTCTGTGGCAGCTGTCGGTGCAGAAACCACTGTAGCAAATGCTGTCTCCAATCAGACGCCTGTACTACGCTGATAGTGGCAACTTCTTCCTCTTCGGGGCACCCTTCTAGCATACTGGGGACTTGCCGCCGGTTCATAACAACAATGTTCAGTGTTTCATCTGGTGGGACTGCTAGCGAGCTGGCCAGCTTTGCCAGTGCATCAGCCTGGGCATTATGTCCACGGCCCACATGTTTGAGTTCAATATGATAGAACTTTGCCATGAGGCGTACAGCTTTCTAGTGATAGGGATTTAGTTCTGGCTTCCGCACTTTGAACTCCCCTTGGACTTGCTTTATTATCAACATCGAATCCCTGAATACCTGAAGCATTTGGATACCCATGCTGAGGCTGATATTGAGTCTGATTATCAGAGCTTCATATTCGGCTTCATTATTGGTGCATGGCTTGTTTATAGAACATGAAGTATGCACAACCTCCCCCTCTGGTGATTTCAGCACAATACCAGCTCCAGCCCGTATTCTGGTCTTCCCATCGGAATCTGTCTCCGTTCTGGATGCTCCATCAAAGAACAGTTGCCACATAACTGGCTGAGCTTGACAGGCCTCGAGTGTTTCATCATCGGGTAATTCAGTCCCCAACATATTATTCTCCGGCACAGGGTGCTCCGCGAAGAAATCAGCCACGGCCTGTCCTTTTATTGCCCTGTGGGGTATATATGTGATATCGAATTCCATCAGAATTACTGCCCATTTGCCCAACCGGCCTTTTAGTACTGGCTGAGTCAATATGTATCTGAGTGGATCTGCTGCAGATATCAATCTGATTTCATGTGACAACATGTAGTGTCGGAGCTTTTTGACAGCAAAGACTAGTGCCAAGCAGGTCTTCTCTATGTAGCAGTAGCTTTCTTCAGTTCTCATCATCCTCCTACTTAGGTAGTACAGGGCTTGTTCTTTGCCTTCCTCATTTATCTGTGCCAGCATTGCCCCCAGGGAACAGTATGTGGCTGCGATATACAGTATCAAGGGCCTGCCCTTAATGGGTGCCCCCAGCACCGGAGGGGTCTTGAGGTATTCCCTCAGCTTCTCAAATGCTTCCTGACAGCCATCGTCCCAGAGGAACGGCACATCTTTCATCATGAGTTTGTGAAAGGGGTGGCATCTTCCCGATAGATTTGATATAAATCGTCGGATGTAGGCCAGACGCCCTTGCAGGGATCTCAACTCGTGCAGATTCCTTGGTGGAGGGAGCTCCTGGATAGCTTTAATCTTGGATGGATCAATTTCAATACCCCTATGTCGGACAATAAATCTGAGGAATTTTCCACTGGACACGCCAAAGGCGCATTTCATAGGATTCATCTTGAGTTCATATCTGCGCAACCTCTAGAATACTATCCTTAGGTCTTGCAAATGATCTTCTCTTTTGCTGGTTTTTACCACCAGATCATCAATGTAGCACTCTACTTTTTTGAAGAGCAGGACATCAAAGATCTTTGTCATAGCTCTTTGGTAAGTAGCGCCGGCATTCTTGAGGCCGAACGGCATCCTTTTGTAGTGAAATATCCCCTTCGGAGTGCGGAATGCAGTGTGCACTCTGTCTTCTTTAGCAATCCAGATCTGATTGTATCCGGATGACCCATCCATAAATGATAGGGCCTCATGGCCAGTAGTTGCATCGATCATCACCTCAGTGATTGGCACCGGGAAATCATCTTTCGGGCAGGCCTTATTAAGGTCCCGAAAATCGACACATATTCTGATCTGCCCGTTCTTCTTCTTTACGGGCACTATATTGGCCAGCCATGTAGTATACTGGTTTTCTTCGACAAAGCCTACATCAATCAGCTTGTCAACCTCTTTGTTAATCTGATTTATCAGTTCAGGACGCATTCTCCTGGAAGGCTGCTTTACAGGGTTAGCCTCTGGGTTTATTGCCAATCGGTGTTGTGCCACATCAGAGCTCAGTCCTGGTATTTCATCATATGTCCATGCAAAACAATCTCAGAATTCTGTCAAGAACTGTATATATTGTTCCCTGACATCTGGCTCCAGCAGTGCGCTGAGGAATGTCGGCCTTTGCTCATCTGCAGACCCCAAATTTATTTCTATCAGCTCATCGACGGTGGCTTGGCCTCCGTCTTCGACTTCGGGCGGGGGTTCTTGCAAATCAATAAAGCCTCCCGGGATATAATCTTCTTCAGTTCCATGCTCCTCTGCTTCATCATACTGGTCATCAGCGGATGCTGGCGCATCATATAGGGCCAATACTACCGGATCCTGTTCAGTCTGCTCCGAGGGCGAGACTGGTTCAGCAGGAGGTTCAGAAGTGGACCCCTCTGTCCTTAGAGGCTCTTCTAATGTGGGCTCCCTTGAAAGGTCATCATTCTGTAGAGCCCGGAATTCTTCTAGGATGCGCCCGAACTCCAGACACTCCTCCAGCTCTCTGGCTATTTGATCTTCATCCGGGGTTCCCGTATCAATTTTTGCTTCAGCCTGGAATAGATCCTCTTTGGAAGATAAGTCCTCCCAGCACCAAGCTTTCTTTGTCTCATCAGATGTCTCTATTTCTGGCAGGTTGTCTGGGGCTTCATTGCTCATTATGGATTGATAAATGATTTCTTCATCTTTCGAGGGGTATTTGTCATATCCTACCTCGGGAGGATCGTCATGCCGGTAGGAGACAGATATGACGTCTACCTCAGCCTCATGGTATTCTTGGAGGGTATAACCCAATCCTGGGTGTTGAGTGATCTTCCTCAGTTCTTTACTATCTCGAGGCGGATCCCACAGTTCCTTGAATGCCTTCTTCTGAGCAGCAGGCTGCATTGATGGCATTTGCATTTTGAAGAACATTTGTGAAACCCGTTGGGTAGTATAATCCAAGCCTGTAATCGGTACCATCCGGTTTGCAGCTTCTTCAGGGGCCATACAGTCTTGATCATCTTCTTCGACTGGCTCCCCGGTGTAGAATATAATAGGAGGCTCGCAGAAGCGAGGGATTTCCATAGTCTTCAGTGGAAGCACCGTTTGGTACTCAAGGCTGACGATGGGTTTAAATAAACCCTGCGGCACCTCTACCTGAGTGTACTTTTGCTTCATTTCTTCATCGGCATTATCCGGGTGGACGCTAGGAGGGGTAACCCGAGCAAAGTCATTGGCATAAGAGATGTGAGACACATTATGCTTTTTAACATAGCCTTTTGGTGGCGGTGGAGACCAGTTCCTTATCTCTATCTCAGGCTTTTTCTGGATGACCACAGTCTCTTTCCTTTCGCAGTTTTGCGACACCTCGGTGTAGTAGGATGCATCGAGCATATGGCACTCGAACACTTCGAAGGGATGCAGGTCCGCAAACACCCTTTCTTCTTTTCCTTCATGACAGTATTTAATGCACTGATGTAGCGTGGATGGCACTATTTGATATTCATGCAGCCACGGTCTCCCCAGCAGGGCCTTATACGTGGTGTTGGAGTCGATCACATAGAATCGTACCACTGTAGTGAGGTCTCCCAATGTGAGGTTAAAATCAGCTACCCCAAGCGGTGTCTCACACTTTTGGTTGAATCCTGCAATCTTCATGTCTCTGACCTTGGTGAGCTACAGATCAAAGTAATATTTCTGATAGATGCAGTATGGGAGAATGTTCACAGCAGCCCCGGGATCTATTAGTATTCTGCTTATCGGCTGACAGTTCAGGGAACCCCTCATATACAGTGGTCTGTTATGGCCGGAATTTGGGATTAGCATATCATCCTCTGTGAATGTGACTGATGGACCAGAATTCACTTCCGTCAAGAGTGCTTCATACTGTGCTGGCGACTGCAAGGCATCAATAATGGCTTGGCGAGCCTCTTCACTCAGAGAGAGGATTTCCCAGATGGAGAACCTGGTAGGGAGCTTCTTTAGCATTTTCATGATCCGGCTGCCCACCCGGACGTTAGACAGTTTCATCTCCTCCACCCAACGGGGTCTTGGAGGTTCATGTGGTGCCTGTGGCGTTTGCTGCCCAGTGCCGGTTTTACCCTCTTGATCGGTTCCCCGGGAGGCTTCTTCTGTAGTAACGACCCCTGTTTCTGCTAGAGGGTTACTTCCTTTATTTTCTTCATGCTGCTTCTGCTTCCTAACTGCAGTCTGCTGGCATTTATTGTTTTCAGCTGAAGCAGTGTGAGCCAATTGCTCATTTTCCAAACTGGACAAGAATTCCAGGAATGAAGGAGCCTCTTCTTTTTCTTGGTACAAGCTGGCAGGGGGAGGAACCTGGACACCTCGTACTTCTGGCTCGGGGATCTGATAGGGTTGCTCCCCTCTGAATATAATATTATGATTGGCTGGTGGCGGGCGCCCCATCTTTTCCCAGAACGTGTTGCATGGGCTGAGGTAGAGGCCTCAGCATGGTTGGCTTCCAGCGGGGCATTTGATGCTTCATCCTCATCATTCTCCCCGGGCAAGGAAAAGAGTACCGACAGGGTGTTGCATTGTACTGTCGTGACTTTCTTTCCCCTTTTGGACTTGGGCCGTCTCTTCTTCTTATGGGAATTTGGCTTTGCTGGCTCTTGCCCCCAGAAGGGCTCATTTTCAGCTTTTTCTTGTTCTGCCTCTGGTTGCTCTTTAATTTTCAATTCTTCGAGCTGCTCCCAGAGTATACAGTCTTTTATCAGCAGGTTTTTGGACTTTTTCTGCTCATATTCATCGAGCTCATCGATATACTGTTGTAGACGCCTGGCTGCAAGACTTACTTCTTTATGTGCAGGTAGGGGAGTTTGTCTCCTCCGGTTGTGAGTAGGGATCCGGATGACTGGTCTGGTCTCAGCTGTATGCCATACTAGCCTTACTGGAGGTGGCTCAGGCCTTGGGGTGACACCCCGAATAGTTGCCCCACTGGTGCTGGCTGTAAGAGTCTTTTTCTTGTTCTTTATGGGCTTCGTCTGCCATCCTTCCTGATCTTTCAGTGGGGTGAGGAGGCAAGCTTTATAAGTATGCCTGGTACATTCTTCAACGGCTTCCTCCGGCAGTTGCTGATAGACTGAAATCACATTGGCGGCCATCCTCCAGGGCGGAGGCTCATGCGGATGAGGTGGCTTCACCTGATAATCACCCAACTGTAGCTCACCCTTTTTGACCATTCCTTCCATAATATCCTTGAAGACATAACAATCTTCAATTGCGTGCGCCAGCGCACAGTGAAATGGGCAGAACAACGGATCATCTTTCTTTGTTGCATCCGCAGGTCTCTTCGGTTCGGGCAATGTTACCTTGTTGAACTTATATGCCCAGTTAAATAGTGCTGATGTCTTATCTTTAGGAAAAGAGTAAGCCCTTCTCATTCTGTCTCTCAGAGAGACCTTATCTTTTCTTTCTGTTGCACCCTCAGGCGGGGGAGCTTCATCTGCCTCCTTTTTCCCTTTCTGTTGCTCAAAGGTTCTGAAATCGACGGCGTTAGCCTCAGTATGTGATGGCCGTCGATCATTGGTTTTACCCTTCGGCATAGTGGGAGCATTGGCGATCGGGCGCTTGGACAAGAACGTCTCGACTTCCGCCACTGTATTGTTCAGCCGGTCGAATGTTCTGACATCTGCACCGATCATCTTTTCTAGCACCTCTCTCTTGAGGCTCTGTTTACATATCTGCACTGCATCTTCCTGATGAGGAGGTCTTCGGCATCTCATGGCTAAGTTTCTCCACCTTTTGATGTAGTCCAGTGCTGTTTCATCCTGCCTTTGCTTGGTTGCATATAGCTCCGCTATTGTAATTTCTCTTTCAGTGACATGAAATCTATCGTGGAATTTTCTTTGCATATCAGGCCAATCAACCACTGATCCAGCAGGCAGGCTTGAATACCATTCAAAGGCTATCCCAGTGAGGGACGAGCCAAAGAACTTAAGCAGATAGGCTTCATCAGCTGCCAGGTCGCCCATAATTGTGGTGTAGTAAGCAATGTGCTCCCTGGGAGAGCCCTGGCCGTTGAATTTCTCAAATTTCGGTGGCTTACTGACGCCTGGGGGTAGTCTTTTAGCAGCATATTGGGGAGGATACGGTACTTTGTACATGTCATAGGTACTTACACCATCACCGGTCTTCTCAGATAGCTTTATCTCCACAATTCTTTCGATCATCAGCTTGTGGGCTAGGTCTAGATCTATCTCTTCTGGGAAGAAGTGAGCTTGTTGTTGGCTGTAGGGAGTCGTCATCACAGTTGCGCGCAAGGTGGGTGCGGCGGGCTGCGTCTGAGATGTAGAGGGTTGAGCTGCTGCTTGCTGCAGAACAAGCTGGCTCGGAGCTTTGCCCTTATCAGCTGGAAGGGGATTAGTTGGGACAGCCATTTCTGCTGAGCTGGAAGTCTGCCCCACAGGTTCGGCTTGCTTGGAGATCGGTGTGGCTTCATGCCTCTCATTTAGCTGTCTTCTGAGAGCACTGATCTCCTGTTGATACCTTCTAAACATCATCTGGATCATGGGATCCAGAGTCGATGGGATCTGTATATCTTCTGAAGTCCCTTCAGCATCATCAACGAAGGGATTGTCTTCTTCTTCTGTTGTCACCACATTGACTGTCATGGTGGTGATCTTGCGGGTTTCCTCATCATTCTTCATCTTATCTTTTGCAGCCTGACCTCTTCTCGTGACGGGGCCTGGTCTGGTAGCCAGCCTGAGCAGTTCATCTGGCTGAGTTGGTAGCATATTTTGCCCCCTGGCGATTCCAGCCATGTTACAGGCGAAGATTTGCATTCTTCCCTTCTGCCTGCAAACTTTTCTTTTTGCCTGGTCAGGGTATTCGAGTCGGTCGAAGACCGATACTCTTTCTTCAGCTTCTTCCCTATACAGGTCTTCTTTATCATATCCGGCCTTGCGGCCTTCTTCATAATCATTTGAATCGGAGGAGGAGACTCCGGGCATCACTTCTTGAAGGGCTTCTCCTTCTTCTTCATCCACGGTGCCCAGAGCACGGGATAATCTTTGCTGACCGAGGGCAGGGTTCCCCAGGTAATGGAAGTAGTCTTGGACCACTTGTTTCATCTCCTCTGGATCGTGCCTTCGCGGCTCTGGTCGGAGTATCAATCTTTCCTGGCTTTTCTGCTGATGAGCCAGTCTTGTCATCTGAGCATTCAAATGCTCGGCTTTGGAATATTTGAATATGTTAGTCTGTCTGGCACAGGCTCTTGGTCTTCTTGGAATGGCAACCGTGACTGGTTCACTCATTCCCATATCGCCATCCTGGCAGCAGTTGGCAGTGTCATCATAGTTCTTCCTTTGCCATCTTTTGCCTTTGGCCCTGGGATGGGTGACAGTAAGGTCTTCATTCTTTTGATATCTTTTGCCCCTCATCACGGGGCGAGTAGTAATCAGATTTCTTCCTTCATCATTTTTTTCATCTCTCCTCCCCAGAGCTTTGGGGTAAGTAGCAACATCATCTCTTCTGTAGTTTCTTTCTTCTCTTCTGCTTCCTGCCCTGAAGCGGGCAACAGCATCCTCAGTAGCCTTCTTCTCATATCGAGCTGGGGCCCAGCTCTGAATCTTCTTTGGTCGCCAGACATGTTTATATTTTGCTGGCTTGGGCGCCAGCGGCTTCCTTTCATCAGCTTCCCAGTTGGCCCTCCTAGCGGCCAGAACGCGGAACCTGTTGTCGATCTGGACAGTCGGGACAATCCTGTCCGGCCGGACTTCTCTGGGGCGACCGTTGAGGTTCACCCTAACATCTCCCATCATCATTGTCTTCCCAGAATTGGAAAGACGACGCTCAGCAGCAACATACCGGCTTCTCCGGTTATTTCTCTTTCCCCTCTGGGCAGCAGCGGGAACCGTATCCCTCCTTTGAACTTGGTGTACATAGCAGGCGATGGCCGTCGAGGTCGTCTTCTCCGGTAAGCCAGCCTTCTTACCAGTAGTCTTCATAGGGGCACCTGCAGCGGTGCCTTGCTCGTCGTTGTTGACCTGCAGAAGGTCGGTGAAGACGAGGCCCAGGCAGTTGGGCAGCCCGACAGCAGGGGGCATTGCTCCGAATGACAGGGGTACCGCCAGGTAACCCTCTCGCACATGCATATCGATCGGTTGTTGGCCGAAGCGTACAGACATAAGTCCAGTAGTCATCTTCCTGAAAATAAGGAAAGCGCACAGGATCAGAAATTTGAGGGGGGCCCGCTGGGCCTCCTATTTTGGCGTAGAGATGAAGGGAGACTATGTCCCACCGGGCGAGCCAGACTTGTGGAATGTGGATCTTTATCTTTATCTCGTTGTATTATTTATTTATATTTTTATTTGGATTTTTGATTTATTGATTTATTAGGCGTGCCAGTCACGTGTGTGACGATTTTATTGTGCGCTCGATCTGACTTGGTCAGTCGATTGTGAAGTCCGAGTCGGGACCAGAAGTCCGTCATACCATAAAGGCTATGACGTTAATTACGCCCTTCCAAGGAAGGACAACCCTTGATTAAACGCCAAAATAGGAGGAAAGTAGCGGTGAAGATAAGGCTTAGAAGAGACGGGGTTGATTTATTTGCAGAATGCTAAATGGACTAGACAGAGCAGGGGGGTTATTAAGTACGGACAAATCCGACGGCATATCCCCGCCATCTTGGACTATGCCAAGTGGGAATAGGAAACCACCCATGCAGCGATAGGGTAGGATCCGTAAAAGATCGGGTATAATAGACCCGGAGTCCGAATAGGGACCAGCGCGACATGGCATGTCCCATGTGGGTGTGGTGCCGCATCTATATCCCCCTTCGAGGGACCATCGGAGAGCGTGCAAGGACATAACTCCTTGGGCCGGCGGGGCTAGGAGAGAATATCACATTTACCCGGTAGGGTATGTATGAATTTCGGCAGCATGTCCCCTCAACTTGGATTATGCCAAGAGAGAATAGGTCATCATCCACGGGATGCCAGGATGACGACCAGATAAGAAGGGCACCGGGCCCGGGCATGTTACTTGCGTCTATCTCATTGGTTAATATTCCCTTGGAACCCATCAGAACGCATATAATAACATGGTTCTTTGAGTTCGTAAGGTAGCAGTGAAATCTGGATCGGAAATGAGGGCTGTAGGGGAGGTCTTCCCCATTACTGTATCTTCTCAGGGCACATATGATGGTCTCCGAACATCCCCTAGACAGGTGTGTAGGGAAACTAAAGGATTGAAGGATGACAGTGCAGAGGAGGGCCTCGGACTAGGTTTCATTGGCCAAAGAAGGAGGGTCTCGGCGTGGGTTTCTATTGGCCAAAGGGAGAGCTCTCGGCATGGCTTTAATGGCAAGAAACAAGGAGGGAAGCTCCCGGCGTGAGGCTTCTCGGCGCGCTCCTCGCCGCGCCGGGAACCCGGCGCCGGGAGGCCACAGGCCGAGAAGGCTGTGAAGGAACAGGGTTTAATCGGGGGGTTTTGTCTGTTTGCTGAAGGGGAAGGAAGAGGGAAGCCTCTCGGTGGCGTAGCTCTCGGCGTGGAAATTAGCACGCGGGGAAGGTGAAAGGGTTAAGGGTTTCAGGGCTTGATTACGGTACTCTATTTTTTTGGGATTTTGAGAGTTTTCTGGGAATTATATCAGAGTAGATTGGCTCTGGGGACTAGAGATGGGGTTCAACTGGTTTTAGTTGTATAGCCTTCAAAGGAGGCCGAGAACTGAAAGGGATTGGAGGGGAAGAGCCCCACACAGAGGTCCTTTTCACCATCACCATACGGAGCCCAGAGGACAGCTTCAGTATTATTTTTCATCGGCTGGGAGGATTTCAGCAGCACCTCCCCCGTACCTAGCGTATGCCAGGGGGGTAATAGACGATCACCCACAGAGTGCCGGGGTGAAAGCCAGAATAAGGGGGGTATAGGACCCCTAGCCCGTGTATGTGATCACAACACCAACTTAATATCCCTTTGAGGCCATTGAAACTTATGCAGTGGCAGAGTTTCTCTGGCTCGTAAGGTTATGCAGGGGAGTTATCCCCAATGATGTTTATCCCTTAGGCACATATGATGATCTAGAGTATCCTTCGACAAGATGCAAGGCTTGGTTGATCGGACTTCAGTGGGCATCCATGTGGTTCCTTGGCCTGTAGCAGGAAGGCTTTCCTCCGGGGTTCAAGGAATGGGGGATTCACAACGTAAAGCAGGGGTGGCCGGAAGCATGGTTCCCGGCGTGGGTTTTATTGGCCAAGGGGGAATGCTCTCGGCGCAAGGGTTCTCGGCGCGGTAATGACCGCGCCGGGAACCCGGCGCCGGGAGGCCCGGGAAGGCTATATTGGGATAGGCTTTGTTTGCCTTTGTCGAAGGGGCTAAAGCAAGGGGATCTCTCGGCAGAGTAGTTCTCGGCGGGGAAATGACCATGCCGGGAAGGGGCTAAAAGGGGTTTTTGTCTTGGCTGCGATACTCTGCTCATGAGATTTCTGGGATTTCTGGTTCGGATTGAGTCAAGATCTAGACTGCAGAAGGGGTTTACGCGGGGGTTAGCATCATCAGTCGAAGGGAAGATCATCCATTATCGAATCCTCATGGGATGTATGACGTTTTCTATACTCACCTGCTGCTCAGACGGTCAAGAGATTGATGTCTCTGACCCTGAACGAGATGGGAGCTCGACAGACATCTGTGATACTCGGGGAAACTGTGATTCGAGGAGGAGGAAGAGGAGGGACAGAGCCTAATAACCCACCGGATGAGGGTTGAGACTCCGTCTTCGTCTTCCACCAGAGGACAGGCTAGGGAGGGGAGGTGGAAACATGGATCGGAAAGCTATAACATCTGGGCAAAACGACATTCAAAAGAACAGCCGATGCAAGGAGGGGAGAAATACAGCAGATATTTCAATCGATCAAATGCCCAAACGAGCCATGCTCATCTTTTATATTATTGCATCATCCCAAACTTGTACAGATCGTAGAAGGTAAATGAAAGACAGAGAGATGGAAATCGAGACCGGAATCTTCCGGCTACATTGATACATCGAGAAAACCTCGCCAGATTACATCAGAAAAAGAAAATAAAAAGAGGAAAGCATGGGGGGAGGGCGGAGCATTGACTCCTCTCCCTCCCCGGAGCAGCCCACCTGGAGCTTCTTCTTCCTCCTTTCTTCTCAGATATCTCTTCGCTTCTTCGAGTCACTTTTCTTGGGGCTCTCTTTTTCCTTTGGTTTCTGGCTATCTCGCTCGATCTCTTTTTTTTTCTTCGAAGCCCTTCTATTTCTTCTGGTGCTTCACTCCTCCGCCTCTCTTCTTTCTTCGAAGAAGTGGGTTTATATAGACCCAGGTTCTTCTTGCATATCGGCAGATGGTAATCGGCACGCCTCATTCGTTCGCAATAGCTCCCGGCACGCCGAGTGGCCTCCTGTTGAGGTTCTCGGTGCCACACTCGGAAGCCCATTTGGCCGGCCCATTTAGGACTTTTAAGCTTCGCACGTGCCTTGGCCTCTCTTAATCCTTTAAATTGATATTCATCAGAACCAGAGAAGGCCCTGTATTGGTGACATAGCTTCCATTGATATCATTGATATGCTTTCATCAGTCCGTAGACAGGGGTTTCATCAGTATTGCCATCTGAATGATGACAAAATCGAGTATCATTTTATCGATATCGTTACCTGAATGGTGACGAGATCGGACATCAGCCTTAGTCTGGGAAGACCTCAGCCGGGCGTATAATCTGTGGAGACAATTCTTCTTCATTGATCTGACTTGGCAAAAGCCTTTACAATCTTCATCTGCCAGTACCGACTTCATCTTTATCTCATATCACATCTGTCAATAAGCCGACATCTGACTTACCCTAACATGTCATCTGTGGATTCTTGGATGAGGCAGTAGTACAGCTCTCATTAAAGTGTGCTAGGAGGTCCCATCAGTCGAGTGACTGCTGCTTTATCAGTGTTGCCGACTGAATGATATCGGCACCGGGCGTCAGCTTGGCCGACAAAGGCTTCAACCGGGTAAATGGTTGACGGGCTTCATCATTGGTCTTTCACTGTTGATCTGATCCTCTTTTCAATTGTGCTTTCACCCTTGTTCATTTTCAAGGTGTCAACACCACTGGATACTGAAAAATTTAGCACATTACGTAGAGAATTAGGTATTTACAGAATTTCATGATTGAATAATTGATCTCTAAATAATCTGTCATGTGCTCTTATGCTTATCCTTGCTCATTATCTGTTGCTGAAAATAACCTCATTATGGGTGTTTGCTGATTCACTCGTACTGATTGATACCACTTTGTTTTCTTTGAGGTGTTTTGAGGTTTGTCTTGGTTAAGTCTGAGTTGGAGTCAAGGTCTCAGGGGGAGCTAGATTAATAATAGGAGTCATGCTCTTTTGGCCAAATCTGAACATACTTTGAACGGACTTTTGCTGACCTTATAAGAGAATCAGTTTGAGTAGATGGATAAAAGAAATTTTAGAATGTTTTATCCGTTAAGACTATTCATCTAATTTCTTGTTGGAATTTCAGCTGTTAGTCCCACTGAGATCAAAATCTGAATTCAAGACTATCTTCCTACACTGTAACTGACTTCTGATCTAGCCAGTACAGCATACCTACTTAGTCTAGTTATGTCCGAAATGAGGTATATAGTGTTTTTGTCTGAAAAACTTTGGAGCTGGTGTATTGTTCTCAAACTGAATCAAGACTAATTTACAAGGTTTCAAGTTCAGTTTAATGAAAAATTCATGAAAGAAGTTTTAACAACCTTGTTAACTGTTCATTGAGAAACTGGGACTTTCATCAATGAAGTGAAAGAATCCCATGTCATGAGATGGCAGTATAAATCAGGCTTATTTAGCTGTCTTGATCATACAGAGCTATGGTACATATCTGGTTAGTAACTGGGGTGTCTGGCCTCTGGTAAAGGTGTCACCTTAATGTCAACACCAGTTAGAATACTATCTCTGTCCTCTTGTCAGAAGGGGTAATGTGGTCTTGCCACCAAGTAACTGGGGATTCCTGCCTCTAAACAAGGTGTCTCCCTAATGTCAAAGGTGTACTTGACAGATTTATCTTTGATCTTGACCATCTTTGAAAAATTTTCTCCCTCTTGGTATCCAGATTCTGTTCACTTGGCATTTAGGTCTTGGTTTGTTTGTTTTTAATACCACAGGTCTTTGTTTTTCCTGACTTCCTTGCTTTATACTCTCTGAGTAAAGACTTCTCTGACCATACTGGTATCTTGTACCTTACTTGCTTAGAATTTGGTTCTGTGTATGGAGCAAATCTTCATTCACCATTTTGCACGCAGTCTGACTAACTGATCCTCAAAATCCTCACATAAAATTAATGGCTTTCTTAATTGCTTAAAGATCTCAATAACTCTCCTTTATCAGCCATACTCTCTATTGTTTTCTCTCCACTATCAGCAAATTTCTTTTCGTGATATCTTCAGACCTACCCCTAGTTTTGATGATGTCAAAGGGCAAGAGTGTCTTGCTTGTGTTTTGCTGAGGGGGAGCGACAGATAAGTGCCCTGAGTTATCTAGTCAGAGGAAGGCGGTTGTTGTGTTCAGGGGGAGCTCTTGGGTGTCGTCAGAGGAGGCGAGTGTGTTGTGTGTCTGCATTGCTTAACCTCACTGCCTATCTTCACATAATCTCATTGCACTTCATCTCTGTTATTTAATATAGTGTTGCCATCATCAAAAAGGGGGAGATTGTTG
Organism: Amorphophallus konjac; assembly: GCA_022559845.1. NCBI lineage: Eukaryota > Viridiplantae > Streptophyta > Magnoliopsida > Alismatales > Araceae > Amorphophallus > Amorphophallus konjac. The sequence goes on from CM040126.1 coordinate 250,904,433, forward strand.
GATTTTTGTTACTTCCCTAGTGTTTCGATGATGAGCATCACTATGTTAAATATTGTCATTTTTAATCAGACATCATGAGTAATGTTATGCATTCGAACTTTCCATGATTAACAGAAAAAAATTGCTATGAGATAATACCTTGCATGTCCGTAATGTTCCCTTCATACTTCGTGTTGTTTGTGTTCACTACACTCCGTGTTGTCCTTTTGTACGTCGTGTTGTTCCAACTATGTTTGTTGGTTGTCTTCGTGTCGTTATTTGTTCCATCGCGTGCTGTACACTGCAGTACCTCGTGCTGCTTTCTGTGCCACCTTGTGTCGCTCCATCTGTGTCACCCCTTTGTCTTCGAGTCTCTTGTTCTTTCCAAGTCTATACAGCCTCATCTTTTCCTTCGTTCCAAGCCAAAGTCTACACATTGTCTTAGCGTCATGCATCAGTCTTCATAGTCCATACAATGCACTATAGCATGTTCGAAGCTAAGTCCATACATTGGTTTAAGCTTCCAAGTCTGTACATTGGCCTTCAAGCTTTCCAAGTCTATTCATTGGCAGCTGAACTTTGAAGTCTATACATTGGTCTTCACTTCAAGTATGTACAGCCATTGTCTTGCCAAAGTATATACGTTGTGAACCCTCAAGTCTATACAGACTTTGCCTTGTTCAAGTCTATACATCGTCCAGTTCTTTGGCAAGTCTATACCTTGTGAAAGTCCATACATTCGATTGCGTTGCCTTGAAGCCGTTCCAAGTCTATACATCATGTTGAACGCAAAGTCTTCACATCGCCTCATCATATGAAGGCTGTACGTTGCAAGTGTCCTTCTTGTTTTTGTGACCACACTTCGTGTCAGTTTCTGCTTTCGTCTTCGAGTTGGTTTCAGTCCATGTTGTTTTCGTGTCATTTTCATCTTCGAGTCGTTCGTACGTTCAAGCAACTTAGTACTCGAGTTATTTTCGTGTGTATTCAAGTCTTTTTAGTAAAGTGTCGTTTCACCTCGTACCGTTCTCTTTGCTGTTTGTTATGTCGTGTTGTTTTTGTATTCGTGTCTTCGTGTTGCTTTTGTATTCGTGTTATTCTTGTGTTTATGTCCTCGTGTTGTTTCTTTCTATCTTCGTCCAGGTTTCCTCTGATCGCGTGTCTTACTACCATTTTTATTCCGTGCTATTTCTTTTTTACCTCGTGCTGTTCTCATCTGACTTCGTGTCGTTCTCTTTGTAGTGTTTGTTTTGTTACAGTGGTACTTCGTGTCGTTCTCTTTGTAGTGTCAGCTTTATTATTGTGTATCTCGTGTCGTTCTCTTTCTACCTCGTGCTGTTTTCATCTGACCTCGTGTCATTCTCTCCTTGTCTCGTACTGTAATAATCTTGTGTATCTCGTGTCGTTCTCAGTATAGTGCATCTCGCATTGCTATCACATACCTCATGCAGTTTTAGTTTTTGTGGCCCTGAGTTTTAATGGTTTAATTTATGTACAGGACAAGAAGAAGGTGGTCCGAGGAAGAACATTCACCGGTGTCTGGGCTACACGTGATCCGATACTAAAGGAACCAATGCCATAAGGGCACGTTGCAAGAAGGTTCTGGATCGAGCGCGGGAAGCACACGCCTTGCATGCACCCTCCTGATCGCTTATAAAAGCACTGTCTCATCATCTACGAAAGATGAGGAGCTCCTAGGTTACAGGAAAGAAATTTGAGTGAGAGCAGAAGAGAAAGAGCCTCCCTGAGAAACTAGAGTGTTCCAGTTGAGAGAGAAGAGAGAGCAGAAGAGTGATCAGAAGATGGGTATTGACTTACAGATCAAATCCGAAGTCTGCTGCTCAGTTTGAGCTACATTGTTTCCAGTTTTCAGAGTTTTGGATTCCTTCTTTCTTGCTTTCGTTTTTATCTATTTTTCTTTCTTGATTGAAAGTTCTCTGTGTTACCTCCTGGTGTTCAGGGGAAGAGAGAGACGTGTTCTCTCTAGATTACTTGCAACAGAGGTTGCAGTATTGTTCCCTCTCGTAGAAGAGGGGTTCCCTCTGGGATTCAGAGGAAGAGAGACCTTGGTCTCTGGTTCTAGTGACTGCAGATCACTAGTGTTCCCTCCGGTTGGAGGAAGAGGAAAGTGTTTCCTGGTTTCTAGGGACTTGGCGTCCTTAGAGTTCCCTCCGGGTGTGGAGGAAGAGGGGAGGATGTTCCCCTGGTGAAGCTGTGAATCAGCCGTTGTTGCAGGCTGAGTCTGCTTTGCTAGCTGGTGCTAGTGGAAGCCTCACTTCGATTTGAAGTGAGGGGTGGACGTAGGCAGACTGGAGGTCTGACCGAACCACCTTAAAAACCTCTGAGTACTCATGTGATTATTTGTGATGATTGTGTGGTGTGCCTTCTATCCACTCGAGCTATTGTCCGCACTGCGTGTTTGTGGGTTCAACTCCGAGATTGCTTGTTTTAAGTGAATCATTCTTCAGTAATTTTTTAATCGGTTGAAAACAGTGATCTATTCATCCCCTCCCCTTCTAGATCACTTCATATTTCTTGTATCACTTCGTTTACAGGATCAAGCCCCTACCGTTGCGCTAAAAGCTCGAGCTGGTAGCGAAGGTTAGACCGTATTTCCTCATGGCAGCGCAAAGCCCCACGTCTATGACGTGCTGTGTGCGGGCATGAGGGGCTTCGCACATGGACCCCATAATCCATGCGGCGGGTTGGGCTGCCAAGCACCGATGGTCCCACGTGGGTCCCATACCCCACGTGGTACACACCAAATCCAAGGAGACGCTGGCATAAACCAACAATCTCCCCCCCAGCGGCACCTGGGATTTGAACCCGCGACCTCGCTCTGATACCAGTTTACAGGATCAAGCCCCTACCGTTGTGCTAAAAGCTCGAGCTGGTAGCGAAGGTTAAACTATATTTCCTTATGGCAGTGCAGAGCCCCACGTCTATGACGTGCTGTGGGCGGGCATGAGGGGCTTCGCACATGGACCCCACAATCCATGCGGCGGGTTGGGCTGCCAAGCACCGATAGTCCCACGTGGGTCTTATACCCCACGTGGTACACACCAAATCCAAGGAGACGCTGGCATAAACCAACACCTCTTCCTCTTCTTCTCCTGTTCCTTGGGTTCTCCCTCATCCAGGAGAGCTTCCCCTTGGTCTTCCACGGCCGTTGGAACTTCCTCCTCCGTCGTTGGAGCTCTCCTCGCTGTTTCTCCTTCTTCGGCCGGCGGGATGGTCTCTCGCTCTATCCGGCGGTGAAGGCGACGAATCGCCTTCTTCTTCGTCCCTCTCTCCCTCTTCTTCAGTGGCTGTGGGGACTCGTCGCCGGCCATCTTGGGTGGATGACGGAGGTCACTGGTCATTGCTCTCGGTTGAGGTTTTGAGGGTTTAGGTTGAGTGTTGTATGAATGAATGAAGATTGTGACCGTTCGGTTTGTTTTTTTGAACACTCAGGAAATGTGACGGTCTGTCGTCCGACCGTTACAGTCTCTGACACGTACTCTTGAGACCGTTACATTGATTTGAACTGTTTTATTGAAGAATGTGAACCACCTAGTCTCTAACGGCCCTGGTCTGGTCCGTTACTTTGTGTGATGCCCTATCAATAGACCGTTACAGCTTGCAAGTTTCTTGATGAATAAAATGGTTTATTTAATGCTTGAATGATCACATTTTCTTCCATGGTGCATATTATTAATGCTTCTCACGCGTATGAATGGTTATGCCTTGTTTTGTGCTCATATCTATTGTTGGCTAACCTGTTCCCTCATGAATGAAGTTATGAACATCATCATGCTTTGCCGGTCGTCAGGCAGGTAAGTCAGGTATTGTATCTCGCTTCCTTATCCCTTTTATGCATTACTATATGGTATCTATGATATATTACCTCGAGAACCGGCTGGTCATTCATGTGTTCTGGGATCTGATGTTCCCCTTAAACAAAAATGATGATGATCTAAGTACACATGTTTAATCGTTGGATAGGTCGTTAGGTTGGAAAAATTTGGGGATGATAGTTCTGTCTTGCACGCCGTGGTTGCAGATGGTGTCCTGACCCTGATTTCTCCGGTCTAGCAATATTATTCTCGAGTATCTTGTTATTTTATCTTTCTTTGCATTCATTTTAAGATTTCTTTTTCTTTAGCCCAGCATGCATCGTACGCATATTTGAGCATTCATGATCTTCATCTGTTCAAGGTGTCTCAATGATGGTGAATAGCTATGTTCTTGATCTCGAATAAGGAGAGATATTCCACTCTGAGTTGGAAGGTTTCCTTCGATCCTTTTGCTTGATTTGGTTGGCTGAAGATTCCTTTCTGGAGTTTAGTCAGTTCTCTTTCCTTTCCGTTGCCTCTGGCGGCTAGCCGTGTTTCCTTTCCTTAATTGTTAGTTTCTCCAGACTTGCATCCTTTGGTTAGCTATTTCCTTGTGATCAGTTCGAAGTTTTCCATAAAATTCCTATCGCTTGTTGGTAAAGAACGGGTGTCGTTTACCTTAACGCCCACTTTTTAGTCCGCTCCGCTTCATTTCCGCTTCATCTCCATGTTCCATTTCGCTTTCGCTTCACCTCCGCTTGCTCCCCTGCAAAGAGGACGTTAAGGAGGGGCATCTGTTGACACCCGTTTTATGACCGATAAGTCGGGTCATCTCCTTGTTCATTCAATGTGATGCTCCAAGTTATTCATTCCTTTGTTGAGTCTCCTTCATCAGTCTGAAGTTTATTTCATGGGTCTTCTCCTTGGTTGAGTATGGTTCCACGATTTCTCGTTTGATGAAGCTTAGCAAGATCTTATCATTTTGATCCTCATTGTTTCTAACGGTCTGCACCTACGGCGTTACATCCATCTAACGCATTGTCCCTGGACCATTACATCTTGAAGAGTCCTACGACTTAAGGGCTTTGTTCCAATCCATATCTTTTGCCTATCCATTAAGTCTAACGGTCTGTCGTGCAGTCGTTACTTTTCTATAATGCGTCCACCCATGGCCGCTACTTTCATTCAAGAGTCCTATTGTTTTGATCTTCTTCCGTTGATCTTATCTCTTTTGAGATAAGGTTGAATGTGACGGTATCCCTCTAACGCGTTATTTCCCTCTGACGGTCTGTCGAGCAGTCGTTACATCCAACAGAGAGTCCTGGCAGTTCAGGCCTTTTCTCTGCTACTCCGTGGTCGAGATAAGAGTTTGATCTTGTGATTTCTCTTCCAAATCTGATCCTCAGAACCTTCTGTTTGTTTCTATGGACTCTTGGTGATATTATCTTCAAGATTTTGCTAAGAGTTATCCTCTTTTCTTGCTGGATTATCCTTTGCTCGACCAGAGATTTTGAGGGCCTATAAATAGCACCCTTGACTTCATGGCCCGAGAGAGGAAGATCTGGAGTTTACGTCGAAGTGCTGCCGCATCCTGGAGCCACATCCAACCAAGGAGAACTGTTCCTCAAGTCCATCTGCTTCACGGTGAAGGGAGTATTCGTTTCATTGTGTTTGAGTTTCCATCGTTGTCACACTTGTGTTCTTCCTTCCTCCTTCTCAAAGCATTGTCCCTCTTCCTTATTCCACGTTCTTCATCTGTTTTCATCATCTAAACATCTTCCCATCTTTTAAAATGCCCAGAGGGGTTAAAAAACCAAAACTTTCCCTATACTTCCCTTTCCTTTTGAATGATCTTAATTTCCTTAAGAATTGATACTACGCTTGTTTAAAGGGCTGATCTGGGTTTGTTTTCTTGTGTTTCACGTTCTTTGGCAGGTTTACAGGTTCATTAAACGAGGCCCAAGTCTTCTGGCCGGCTGGAAGATTTGGAGTTCAAAGAGTTCACAAGTTGCTTCTGCAGGTGCTCTGACAGTCTTGTGCAGGCGCGTCAGGCATATCTAATGGTTCATTGGGAGTCCGTCACAATCCTGTGACGCACAGGGTCTAGACCGTTACATTTAGCTGATCTGCAGATTTCACTGGTTTCTCTCTCCCGTGGGCGGGTGCTTCATCCTCCTATTCCAAGGTATTTTCAAGTCTTTGACTTGTGTTTATTTTGGTGGCGATCACGTTCTTTTTTTAGTATTGGGCATTAGCTTTCTCTTTCCCACTTCATATTCCTTTGCTTGTTCCACCCACGTGGTGTGTTTTATTTGCTTTTGCTCCACGCCCCGGCGTGTGTTTTTCTTTACTTTCTTTAGATTGGTTTGATTGAGATAGCATGCCCAAGCTAGATCTTGTTCGGATTGCCTTGGTTCATGGTTCACATGTCCTTGGGTTGATTGAGATCATTGATTTTTGCTTATCATCTCTATCATACATCACAAACCCACAAAAAGAAGGAAGCAAATAAATCAACATATCTCCCATCGGAGGGATGAAAGCAAGCCGAGCTCTTTCGGCAGTTTGCTGAAATCTTCCTCCCGCAATGGGGATGTTGGCCTGTCGGGCGCAGGCCCTAAAGCTTCCACGGTGTGGAGGGTCCATGACTGTTTCTTCCTTCTTTGGGGAAAGGCCCCTCTACTTGTTCTCATCTGCTCCGGTAAATCTAGAGCAGTGTTGGACTGGTGCATCTTAGTAGACAGGCTGGGCCTTCTTGGGGACCCAAACCTGCTTAAATCTCCTCGGCTGGGGAGCCAACCTACTCTGGCCATGGTGGCCGGCTTCTTCCTCCTCAGCTCTCCTTCCGGAATGAGCCGGATAAGAGTTGTGGACAGGCACTGCGGGGATCACCCGATCTGGGCTCACTTGAGTTGGGCGTCCATCCAGAAAGACGCGGACCCCCCCGACCACCATAGACTTTCCGGACATCGAGAGACGTCTGGTCACAGCAGCAGCAACCTTCCTTCGGTGGTTCCGGTGTCGGCGCCTCCCGAAATTCTTGGCAGGGATGGGGCGGGCCCCGTGAGCAATATGATACACCATGTAGTTGGCGACTTGAATTGGGCTCGTGGGCGAGCCAGCATAGCGTCGAGCCTCTGGGGCCTCGACTTTCTCCGTAATCTTCTCCTCTATAGGCTTTGAGAGTTCCGTCTGCAACATGTCGGCAAAGACCAACCCCAAGAAGTTGGGAAAGCCTACAGCTAGTGGGAAGGAGCCGAAAGCCATGGGTACTGCCAGGTACCCTTGTTCAGCGTGGCCGGCGACGATCGAGAGGCCGAAGTCAAGACCGGTGAGTCCTGATGACGTCATCGTTCACCTGAGATAAATAGAGAAACAGTTAGTATTCTTGGGGAAGCCCCCGAAGGCACCCTCTCTTGGCAAAGAGATGAAGGGAGACTCAGGTCCCACCGGGCGTGCCAGACTTGTGCGGATGGATTTTTCACTCTTTATTTATATTTATTAATTATTTATTTATATTACTTTATTTATTAGTTAGTTATTTTTTTATTAGGCATGCCAGTCACCGGAGTGACAATTTATTATGCGCTCGATCTGACTTGGTCAGTCAATTGTGATGTTCGTGTCAGGACTCGGAGTCTGTCATACCATAAAGGTTATGACGTTAATTACGTCCTCTAAGAAAGAGGACAACCCTTGATTAATTGCCAAGAGGGGATGCCCCAGGGGCAAGACAAGATAAGACTATGATGCTGACTTCATTCGCAGGATGTGAAATGCGTGTGGATAATCATGCAATGCAAGATATGATAATATTGTGCGGAATGAATCTGGCAGCATATCCCCTTATCTTGGTCTATGCCAAGTGGGAATATAGGTCATCCATCCACAGAGTGCTGAGATGGAAGCCAAAGGAAGAATGGGCGTAGCCCGAGATCCAAGATGATCCAGGTATGACGGGACAATGTCCATTGTCATGATGTTTATTGATATCCCCTTAAAAAACCATTGGAGGACATGCAATGACAGGACTTCAAAGGTTAGCAGGGTTAGCAGAAAACGTTGCAGTCAAACGACATAATGTGAGGGTAAAGCCCCATTAATTTATCTCCCTTAGGCTTGGATGAAGGATCATGATTCCCCATGATATGATGAAGGTCGGCAGGGAGACTTATGAGGCAATGAAATTGGGCTTAGACTGTGCTTAAGGCTCATTAAGGTTGCTGGGAAATTGGGTGTTTGAGTGACAGGTGGCATCAAGATGAACCGGCGCGGATGGGAACCGGGGTGAAGATGAACCGACACGGATGGGGTCCCGGCGCGACCAGCTTCGGCGCGACAGTGAGCACGGAATGGGGCATCGACCGGGTATGTGGTGGGCGCGACCAATGTCTCGGCGTGCCCATCACTCGGCGTGGAACTGGCGCCGAGAGGGGGCCATGCCGGGAGGCTGTATGGCGCCGATGAGAGTAGCTTCTTTAGGTGTTCTGAGAGTTTTGTGAGGTTATGGGGCTGATGGGTTCTATTGAGGAGATTTCTCATGTTCAATGGGATCTCATGGGCTCGTCAACGGTGATACTTAGGTAGGGTAGAAGGTGAGGGTGAACTCATCCATAGAAGGTCTAGGGAGACCATGTGATCTTGATGAGTATATCCCCTTCTCACAGTGAACAAAGAGCCGTAAGATAGTCTTTCTCAGGGCCTTTGCCACACCCAATGGGGGTAGATTCCTCGGTTTAATGAAAACGTCACACGATTCGATAAAGTAAAGATCGCGAATGACTTTCGGCAGCATCTCCCCTTATTTTGGATTATACCAAAAGGAGAGTATAGGTCATCCATCCACGGAGTGCCGGGATGGAAGCCAAACGAGGAATGGGCATAGCCCGAGATCCAAAAGGATCACAATCCAATAGGACAATGTCCACTCATCGTGGTATTTATTAATATCCCCTTGGAGAGGCCATAGGAGAGCATGCAGTGGCAGAACTCCTTAAGCCAACGGGGTTACAGAATGCAGGGGGGTTGAGCCCCATTGATTTAGCTCCCACGAGGGCTGAATGAAGGCTATTGCTCCTCCCTAGGGTGATGAAGTCTTATACTGATGGATCATAGGGCTTAGAGCTCTTGAGGGCATCGGCACGAGGCTATCGGCATGAGTGGAGATCGGCGCAATAGGGAAGATAAGTCTCGGCGCGCTAGAGGGGGATGCCCAATCGGCGCAGGTAGCACTCGGTGTGGAACTGGCGCCGAGGGAGGGCCGCGTCGGGAGGCTGTTAAGGCGCCGACAGAAGGCTTTTGGGGGTTTTTTGGAGCTAAGGGTTTTTAGGGGTTTGAAGAGGTTTTGAGCTGAGGGTTTCAGAGGCCTATTTGAGGATTCAAAGGGGTTCTATTCAATGATTTTTGAAGTGTTGTACTTAAAGTTTTAGGGAGCTTTAGTCTGAGGATTCTGGGGGTTTTATCCAAAGGTTCAGGAGGCTTTACACAGGGTTTCAAAGGGTTTTAGGACAGCCATTGAGAATGGTTTTGGGAGAAATCATTGGAGGAGGAAATGGCTTTCATTCTCGAGCTTCATTGAGAGCTAGGTTATCGATTGAATCCCACAAGTCTTGACTTGGGTGTATCCCTCACCGTTCCGCAAATGAAAAGCCATGAGATGGGCTGTCTCAGGCTCTCACCACGATTGTGAGGTTGCGGAAAACAGCTACGATGTAGTAGAAACACAATCAAGCGGACTGAAGGGTATGCATACGACAGAATCTGATCCATTCACAACAGCTATCAAACACAATAGATTTCAGCGAGGTAGAGAGAGATAAAACTCCAAGATCTCATATCTCATTTCATTAAAAAATGATGCATACATTTCGCACAGAGGGGGAATCGGACTACAAGAGTCTACATACAAACTGATGCCCCATGAAAATATGCCATACTATGCCAACACTTAACATCGACAGAGGAACAAGCCTCAGAAACAAACTACAGAAAATAGAGGCATACTATAGAAGATAGATCGAAACAAAGAATGGGGAAGGGGAGAATATAGCCCCCGAAGGCATTAGATAGACGAACCCCACCTTGAATCTCCTTCCCAGGACTTCTACTGCTCTCTTTTTCTTTCAGATCCCTTGCAACGGGCTCTCAGACTCTCTTCTTTTCTCAGGGGCTACTTCTGATTCGATTGCCTTTTTTTCTTCCCTACTCTTCTTTCTCTTGTATCTCCTCCCTCTGTCGAAGGCAGCAGCTTTTTATAGAGGGATGACCTCATGCTCTCGGCACGAGCTCCCCGGCGCACCCAACACGCAGCGTCTCGGCGCGCCTGGCATGCAGCATCTCGGCGTGTTTCTTCTTGTGTTGGGCTTGGCCCATTTGATTAGCATTCGACGCCGGACAGGGGCTCATCTAATGGGCTTTTCTCCATTGGTCTTATGGACATCTCAGAATAGATATTTGTTCTTCCTGAGGCTTGCTTGACACTTTGCATTCATGAATATATGTGAGGCTATGTGCATCCCATTTATATGAGTATCAGAATTGTCTGAGGATCCTCTTCAGCGGGCAGATGATTGCCCGGAGTTTGTCATAGTTTTTTATCAGCCTGACTATCTGAATGATAGCCGTGCTGGGTAGCGGTCTAGCCAGAGATGGCTTCAGCCGATCAAAGTGTCAGGGGTAGTGGATCTTTTCTATTCTGATTCTCAGAACTTCCAGGGATGGCATAGAAGCCGCACCCTTGATTGATCTTCAGAGCCCTGAGCTTGCTTTGGCTTCCTCTTGTATATTTTAGGTGTCAACAACATGCTAACATTAGAGTCCTCGATGAACCATTCCATGCATTGTCCACCCCCCATTGCCATTGAGTCTACGGACCAAAAGGCCCCTCTCCCCATCATATTTCATCCATACCTACCTAATGGGAACCCCACGGAGATTGTCTTCATTGACATGATATGCGGTAATTGGGTTTCCCCCAATATCCCTTTCTAGGACCAGACAATTCGTGCACAATGGAGATCAAGTCTTCATTGAATTCCATAAATGGTTCGGGAAAACCCAATATTTTGACGGGGCTTGGTGTCAAGTAGGGATGTTGACGGGCCCATGCATAATCCTAGGTAAGCAATGGCTAGATTATTGGAATGCCGACATCTATCCGACACGTCGGTCTTGCCTAGTGCATCTGCCACACCTCCCGAGAGCCTTTAGATTCAACAACCTAGTGTTCTCCCATCCGTCGGAGCCCCATACTTGGTCACTATGCTCTCCCGACCCACCTCCAAGAATGAATGAAGCCATGCATGAGCATGAGGAGATCACGGCCCACAAGTCTGATTCCACGAAAATGGATGCCAACCCGGAACCTCTTTCCACCCAACATAGCCCGGATCTTCAAGAGCCACACTCCCTCACACATGGCACGATAACCATAGACGAGTCCATATTCAAATGGCTCAAGCTAGACCCCATCCTCCATAGCTTGCACCCATGCCCCCTACCCATGGGATACCAATTCCAAATGGTGCCTATCTGGCCTCCCCAAATAACATATCAATCCTTTTACTTTATTGGGGACATGGGAGATTTAGTTGAATACCTAAATTGGCAAGTCAACTTGACCGGTATGCTAGCTAGGGAGCCATCAGGGCCTATAACTAATAGTTTCACCTGCCCCGCCGTTGGCTCCATCACTGTCTTTTGCACAAGAGGCCACTGCACTAGTGAGATCCTTCTCCTTCTCCCCATGGAGGAAGAACCCATCCTGGTCCACTCCCCTCCTATTGTGATCCCAAGTATAGTGGTCGATCAACCCACTCGAGACACTGGCCCAATTGCTTCCTTAGAGGAGGATGATCCACCACCTTTAGAAGTCCTTGAAGGCATAGAATCCCTCTCCCCAGGTGGCACATTCTATGACCCCTATGATCCCTTCTCTTGGGAACATGGGTACCCAATTGACCCATCCACGTCCATCACCACCCACTACTCCCTAACCCTTACCACTAGGCTCGATCAAACCTACCCCTTCCTAGACCCGGGCCACACAATGGAAGCCATTACCATGGCCAACACACACCTTGGGAATGAGGAAGTGCCCCATGCCAATATTTTCATCTTCCTAGACCAATTTGATCCATATGAGTGGGAACTCCAAGGCCAACTCAAACCCTGACATCTTGTTATCACTGCCTATCCACCATACCTAGGGGTTATCCCCTGGACGGGAGTGCATGTGTCATGGCATATCGTATCATCCGGCATGGTTAGTAAGTTAGGCCGTCTCATACATGTCACTTCAGTTCGGATGCATGATTGGTCCATATTTGGGTGTGCATGTCCTCCCCCACCCGTCGTCATCAACAAGATGGGTCTAGAGCATGATAGGTACATACATGGCTGCCCTGGTCCCCCAGAATTTTACCACACTCATGCATGATAGTTTCACCTATGGATGCCCCAGCCCACCCAAGTCTTTGAAAGTCATGGCAAAACCAACACATGATAGGTCCACCTTTGGTTGCCTTGGTCCACCCTTGCACACCATAGCCTTCACACCCACACCACATCATGCATGGCATTCAATCAAGCACTTAGCAATGAAGGGCAAGGTTCACAAAGAGCGAGCAATTACTCACGAGTGCCACCTAGAGTGCCAAGTAGGTGATGCAGTGATGGTGATGATGGAGTGGCTCTACCTTAGGGTCACCTCCAAATCAAGGGCATGAGGACTTGGGCCTTCCCAAGTTCCAAGTGGCGTTGGCAATCATGCTTACGGGCTGCACCTATTGATAGGTTTTGGGATACACCCTACTTTTCGCGTGACGGACTCAGCACCCTATGAGGGCCCCGCGGTGAAACCTAGTGAGCATCTCGAGCTTCCACCTTCTGTAACACCTGTCACACCCCGTACTCTATACCGTCAAGGTATTGTCCGCTTTGGCCTACCAACCTCAAGGTTTTGTCCCTTTATAATAGTGATCGGCTCCAGAATGGGGGACTTCTCGGGAGGTCACCCATCCCAATACTACTCCCCATTAAGCACGCTTAACTTCGGAGTTCTTTTTCAAGAATTGGGCTGATACTTCAAAAGGAGCTCGATGATATAGAGTACAACTTAGATATATTTAAGGGTGTTACAATCTACCCATCTTATATAGGCGATGTCCTCATCGATGGGTACATATAGCACGCAATCGAACCCCTAGGCAGGTAGGACTCTAGAGGTGGCCCCTACATGCTCAAGAGGTGGCTCCCACCATGTAGCACTTTGTCCCATTGCGGGTTCAAGAAGTGGCTCCCATGGCATAGCACTTTTCCCTACATGGCACTTAGTTCCCACACTTCCAGCTGGGGTTTGGCTCTGATACCATTCTGTCACGTCCCGTACTCTATACCGTCGAGGTATTATCCGCTTTGGCCTACCGGCCTCACGATTTTATCCGTTTATAACAGTGATCGGCTCCAGAATGGGGGACTTTCCGAGAGGTCCCTCATTCTTGAGCCGATCACCCTTAGAAATGGACAAAATCGTGAGGCCGGTAGGCCAAAGCGGACAATACCTCGACGGTATAGAGTATGGGACGTGACAGGATAGTATCAAAGCCATACCCCAACCGGAAGTGTGGGAACTAAGTGCCATACAGAGCAAAATGTTATGCTATTGGAGCCAACTCTTGAACCCGCAATGGGACAAAGTGCTGTATAGTGGGAGCCACCTCTTGAGCTTGTGGGGCCCACCTCTAGAGTCCTACCTGCCTGGGAGTTTGATTGCGTGCTATATTTGCTCGACGACGAGGGCGTCGCCTATATAAGAGGGGTAGATTGTAACACCCTCAAATATAGCTAAGTTGTGCTCTATATCATCGAGGCTCCTTTTGAAGTATCGGCCCAATTCTTGAAAAAGAACTCCGAAGTTAAGCGTGCTTAATGGGGAGTAGTACTGGGATGGGTGACCTCCCGGGAAGTCCCTCATTCTGGAGTAGAAAGGGAGAAAACCGTGAGACCAGTAGGCCAAAGAAGACAATATCTCGATGGTATAGAGTACGGGGCGTGACACCTTCCTTTGTGAGCGACACCATCGGAGAGCCTCCACATATCAACCTGAGAGCCCGACGTGAGCACATGGAGACAATACTGGACGAGCAGAGTACCACCGCAAGGAATAGGGCGTGTTAGCGCTATCTTGTGAGGTGGAAGAATCATTTCCCGACTAAGGACACATGGGTGAGCCCGGAGAACCTGCTACGCTTTGACCCAGATATCTTGGAGTGTTATCACTACCCCGGTGGACTCATACTCAATGGGGTCGAGTTTTCCCCACCCCAAGGGTATGATGAGGACATCACGCACAGCTCTTCATAGCTCGAGTCATCCACACATCCTTGAGGAGGCTCGGCGGCACATATCTCCATTTATCTTTATTTTTTGTCTTGTTTTTATAATTTTCTTTATTAAGTCATATGGTCTTTAGTCTAATTTTCTTTATTTGGTGTTAATTGGGCCTTAGTATCATAGTTTGGGCCCGTACATGTGGTTTAGGATAGTCTGGGATGTGGTTTAGGATAGTCTGGGTCTTTTGCGTGAATGCCATGGGCATTATGGTCATGTAAGAATTTAGGTGCCTATAAATAGGACCCAACCCCTCCATTGTAGAATTAATGCATTGAGAATTAAAAAAATTCACATTTGAGTGAAATCTTCCCCCCTCTTCAAGTGGAGTGTGACTCTCCCCTTTCTTTCTCTCTCTCCAAGAGGGGTGTGCCCCTTTCTCTCTCCTCTCCCTTCCACATCATCTTCTCTCTCTTCCTCCCTCATTTAAGTGTCTCTATAGCACCCCAGATAAAAATGATAGAAAAATTTAACGTTTCTTAAACTATATGAAGGCCTTATAAAAAGAAGTATACCTTATGAGGGCCACTATATAAATATACCTACATTTAAGAGGCCTAACCTCACTTAAAGACCAACACATAGACATTTTTTTCAAACAAAGGGAATGGGCGCCCCTTACCAAGGCACCAATTTCTCAATGAGTGCCCCCTTACAAGGGTGCTAATTCTCTTGAATAATGACCGGACCCATCCTGCTGGCTGGGTCAACGTTAGGTAATTGGCGGCCCTTACCATGGCGACATTTCCTTCATTAACGCCCTCTCACGCGGGCGCAGATTAATAGGCGCCCCCTTCTAGGGCGCCATTTCCCAAGAGACAGAAAGGACTGTCCTTTGAAACAAAAATAGCCTACATTCGCTGGCATTGTACCCTTACTTGGCCATGGACCCCTGGTGTTATTTCCCTATAATTATTCCCTCTATAGCAGGCAGAAGCTACTGTCGTTATTCTGTAGAAGAGAATATCCCATTCTTTTCTTCGGAAGACATGGAGGGACGTCTTCTTCCTGCGTTCTACATCCTGTTGCCAAGCTTTTGCTGTAGAGAATGTGAGGGCTTGACTTTCTTTCTTATTTCTTCTTCTATACTTTGTTAAGCACTCCAAAAAGGTAGGTGTTCTCAAGATCTGGCCTAACCCATAGCTAATAGGGTAGCATAACATGCATGCATAGATAGCCTGTTCCACTGATTTATACGTAGTCTAGATATATATCATGTTTAGCCCGCTATGCTGGTTTAGTATGTTACACTGGTCTAGCCATTGTACTGTTTTATTGAGATCAGAAATAGATTAAATATATGGCATGTTAAGCTAATAGGCGACCACGAACTGGGCGCTCGTTCCTTAATGGGTGACCCAGTCATGGGCGCCCATTAATTGAAGACCCCTTAGACAGTCGTTAATTCATTTTCCTGTAATTAATAATCACCATGTTAGAAATTTTATATCTATGAAACTAAACCATAAAATTCTTGCATGAGTATAATTTTGTGATCGTGATATTTTTGTCTATCTATCCATGTCCTTACTTCTTGATTCCGAGAACTTTAGAAATCATGAATAGTAACTTGTGCCTCAAAACGTACCTGCCCGGTGCGTGAATGACCCAGATGAATGGGTGCCCCTGACTAGGGTGCCATTTATAGAATTAATGACCCTCCGCAGAGTCGCCAATTAAATGGTGACACTAAAGAGGGGCGCCATTTCATTAGGGCAAATAAAAAGAAATATATATATATAAAGTTGAATGGGCACCCGTGGATCAGGCGCCCATTATCTGAATAATGACACCCACTAGGGCTCCATTTCAAGAAATAATGGTAGCCCTTTGGGTGCCATTTACTCGAGTCCAGGTTTTCGAAAGTTTTATAGAGTCCCAGGGAATGGGCGCCCCTGTGCAGGGTGCCCATTAGGCAAATAATGGCAGCCCTCTGGGCGCCATTTTATGAAATAATGGCAGCCCCCTGGGCGCCATTTTTCCTGAGCCCTGATTTTTGGAGCTTTACACATACAGTGTCAGGAATGGGCGCCCTCTCTGAAGGGCGCCAATTATAAAAATGATGGCAGTCATTAAGGCACCATTTCCTGATATAATGGCATCCAGAAGGGCGCCATTTTCACACTATTGATTTCCATAACTTTCCCTAAGCCTGTCTGTTCACAGAATGGACGCCCCTCTGTGAGGGCGCCAATTCAATAATCTATGGCAGCCCTTGAGGCACCAATTCCACTCAGATTGCCACTCATCTAGTGTTTTGCGTGGTTTTAATCATAGTTTATCCTTACAAAAAAATCTGTCCTTGAATTCAATTCAAAATAATCTACCTTATATCTCCTACAAATGTTAAATTCTTTGGAATTCTATATTGGCTATAAATGAGAGTGGATGTCAAATAAATACATGACTCAATGCTGTGCGTATAGGGCCCGGTCTGGTCATGGGAGGAGCACCTAAAAGTACTTGTGCCCATGGGAGTTGATTGACCACAGTGTTTAAGCATTGCACCGGAGTACTTGCTTGCTTGACTTTAGACATTCCACTCCCTCCCTTGCTTGCTTGACTTGACTTGCATGGCCTGAAAAAGGGCAAAGTACTTGCTTGATTGAAATAGCCAATTCCAGTTACACATACTTGATATTCTTACATGCTTGAATTCCAGTTACACGTACTTGATATTCTTACATGCTTAAATTCCAATTACACGTACTTGATAAGCTTACATGCTTGAATTCCAGTTACATGTTCTCGATACTTGATAAACTTGTGCAACCGCGTGCTAGCACCCTATTACTACTTGAATTTTGCAATATTCATTCTTGATATTTTGACCGTCTATCATGCATAGTTTACTTGTATTACACGTAACATGTAAATTACTTAAAGATTGTTAGAACTTGAGATGTAATTCCTACTGAGCGATTTGCTCACGTAGTTGCATTCTAACATTTTTCAGGTAACTTGGATAGCGACCACCACCCAGATGGGAATGAGACCGAGTGATGAGTGCTAGAATCACCAATCGTTGAACCATCAGCTAGTCGTGTCTTTTGTATCTTAAGTCCATACCTTGTAATTCTTGTTATGTTAGTGGTCAGAACATGTTAATGCTTGTAATTTCATGATTTGTATGGGTCCTTACCATTATGGTTATGTTGGGAGATTAGTATATTGTGGACATTTAAATTTGGTTAGTATTGTTCTTGTCTTTTGCGCACTCTGTCCTTTGTCAAAAAAAAATTATTGCTCAGATTGATTGGATCTATATAAACTCGGCACGACTCAGGTATCTTCCACGCTCGGAGCGTGACAGCCTCCCCAACTCCCCACACCCCACATTACTCCACCCTAGCCCCAAGAGAGAATCCACCACTCTCCTAGCCACCCTCCAACCACCAACCACCCACTGCCCTTCCCCAAGCCCACATCCACCTTTCCCATGACTGAAGGGGCTTAACCCTAGGCCAAATTTGAAATCTCCCCCCAGCAGGCTGTGCCTCCCCTCTCTCCTTCCCCCCTCAAGCCCTGGTCGACCAGCCCACTCCCCCATTGCAGCTCTTGGCCGACCTCCCCTTCCTCTCCCATTATCCCTCTAGTGCGCACCCAGCACCCCCCATTGCCCTCTCTAGCCAGCTCCAGCCCATAACCACCCTCACCTCTGCCCCATCTGCTCCCCAGCAACCTTCCAGCATCCCCCTCTCCTCTCCCACTGCTACCATCCACCATTTCCCTACTGTCCCACCGCCCCTTTCCCTTGCCTGAGCACCATCCCCACTGTAGGTCGTCACCAAACTTGTAGCATCAGAAGTGCCCCAGTTTGCAGAGCCTCCCACGAGATCCCCACAAAGCTCCAGGAGGTCTACCATACACCATCGGAAGCATCATCCAGTCAGATCCACAACGAAAATGGTCTCACCCCCATCTGACCACTGGGCTGATCAGGAGATCAACCGGGCTCCAACAGACCACCTGAAGCCAGTTGCATACGCCACCATGGTCAGGCCTGAGATGATCATGGCAAGATTTTTGGTGGAGGTGATGTCCTACAAGTCCTCTTCCTTTCCCTAAAAGTTGGAGGCCGTTCGACCCCCGGAGCGCCCCGTTCCGGCCGTCCCCTCCGGCGTACGCAGCTCAGCTCTGACAGAACCAGGTTAGACCTAGTACTACTCTTCTGGACACCATGCTATACTCTGGACACGTCTTGGGGCTTTGTCAGTGCTTGTGCGACACAGGCTTCTCCACGGTCACATCGGCGCCAGCCCAGCCTTCATCAAATTACGGAGGAGCCCGAGGCGCCCTTTCCTTCAGGCGACTATGATTCTGGACCAGATAGAGCTGCAACCGACTTGTCCTGAACCCGGGGCTGCAGTGGACCTCGTCGTCCCTCGATAGGCCTCAAATTTCTACAGCGCCTTCCTGAATCAGTCCTGGTCATCCCAGCACTGATCCCGTTGCCAGAAGTGTCCGAAGGAGTTCATGGTTGTCCCAATACCGGCACCCTATCAGCCAGGACCAGGGCAGATTGAACCAGTTCGGATCGTGAAGTTGGACCTGCAACGCCTGAACCAGAACATCGATTGATCATCGGCTTCCTTCTAAAGATTGATACCTTGTCCTTGGCCAATTCAGCACCGGCCCCGCTCCCAGCAACCCCCAGAGGTGCCCGTAGCAACCCCGACTTCAGCCCGTTGTCCCAGCAGAATCGGCAATAGTATAGATTCGGCTTCGGCTTGTTCCCCACCCCGCTTGGCCGGCTGAAAGACCCTCTCTATGTCGAGGTGGTTTTGGTTATAAAAGATTAACCCCCACCCCTTGATCAACCCTCCTGCGAGAGGTGTAGTGGTGTAAGCCTTCCATTTCATGTCAAATCATCACCGGCGCAGTGTGCGGGTGCACACCCACGCTTCCCCGCTCACCCCATCTCCAGCTGGGATCGGTGTCTTCACACCGATCAGTTGAGCGACTGGATCCCTTCCTAGTTTACTGCTTTTGCTTGCTTAGTATTACTTCTGAATGCCCGTCGGACGGTCAAGTGGTGCTCGGTCCAAAATTCCACCAATTCAGTCACCACCGCGGAGTGAGGCGAAAGCTACCCCACAACCTACACCCTCGGTGTACTGGTCGCCCACGGAGTTTGGAGTCCTAGCCCCTTAGGGCCTCAGCCGAAACAAAACAAAAGCTCAGAGCATCAAGGTCCAGCCCCGAACCCCCTCCACCATCACTGAGTTGCCTACAGGCAATAGCGAGCGCTACACGAGTGAACCCGCTCGAGTAAGTCCGTCGCCTTCATTGCATGCTTACGGGTCAAGGTCCGAGGTGCATCAAGTCTTCCCTGTGGCATCCTAGGGTGTGCCACATCATCTTGTCCTTAATGCATTCCGGTAACTCACATGTTCTAAACTTGGTGCATTCTTACCTTCATATTGATGATCATAAGCTTATTATTGAATTGTACATTATTGGCCTGCTTTATTGTTATATCTCGCGGAAGTAGCTTGATTTATAACTTGAAGATGCAGATCAAGCACTAATTGTGTGCAAGGACTCGGCACTAGCCCCCTCGGATGATTGCTGGAAACGTGCTATAAACCATGGGGTATGATGAACACTAGCGTCGCATTACGCTAGGAGTACTTTTTTTACAGACGAGTGAAAATCACGAGGCTCTACATGAAATTGTTACATTCTTGTTAGATGACTTTCTAGTGCATGACTGTTTTGGTTATGAATAGTACAATCTTGTTACCTACAAGTACATTCTCGTTACATGAAAGGCCACTTATATTCTTGCATGATCTTGCTATCATTCTATATGAACATCCATATCTCTACAATCTACATCTTGCTACTTGTTATATTGCTTTGGTTTTATCGCACGTTTCATCATATTATATTTTCCTTACATTCTAGAGCTAAAATGCTAATTACTTAAACATTGCCTTCATGTGGATACAAAGATACCTGCTGGGCAAATGTGCTCATTCCCTGCTTCTTTTTCAATCTTTTTCGGACATTCTAGCAGGTCGGATTAAGACTACTCAAGTGACGGATCCGAGAGCGAATAAAGAAAGTGTGAAGCCTTAGATTGTTATTAGTCGATGGTCGTGAGTCATTATGCAACTTTATCTTTTATTGAGTCTAGTGTGTTAAGGAGTCAAGTCTTAGCCTCTATTATAAACTTTGATTATTATTCATTAAAAGCAATGGTTTTGTCCAATTATTGTGCATTCATTCTTAAGTATGGATGTGTTAGCGCTCTGATTATATTGCTCGCTTGCGACGTACTAGCCGATTTTTCATGATCCCGATTGGTTTCCACTGCATAATCTTGGGACGTGACAGTTAAAGTGGTATCAGAGCCTAGGCATAAGTAAGTCCTAGCAAATGTCATGGCATAGGCTAAGTCCATGGTTCAAGGACCCACACCTATGAACTAGGAAAGAAATTTCCAGCCCATGAGAGAATTGGGTAGAGACCGGGATGTGATAGTTAATTAAAAAATTATTTATAGGTTAACTTCTAGGGATTCCATTGGAATTAATTACTTGTTTATTTCTTTAGGCACTTCACTCTTACAATGGCAGCTGAATGTGCCGCAAATCGTGCTAATTAGGAAGTAATGCAACAAACAGTTGTTTGTCTTACGTAGGCCCTACAAAGTGTGGCCCAAGTTGGCGCTCGGGCTGGCGCGGGTAATCTACACAGGAATTTTCGGAGCATGAACCCTCCAAGATTCTCTGGATCTTCCAATCCCGATAAGGCCGAGAATTGGATCAACAAGATGAACAGAATATTCGATGTCATGCAATGCACTAATCAAGAAAAGGTCCATCTTGCCACCTTCCAATTAAACAAAGATGCGCGTACATGGTGGAAGGCCACATCGGCCCAGCCACAAAATGCTCAGCCTACATCGGATGAATTCCTTACACTCTTCCATGCAAAATACTTCTCCGAACATATCAAAGAAAGAAAGGCCGCTGAATTCACCTCTCTTCACCAAGGCATGATGTCTGTGGCCGAGTACGAACTATAATTCTCTCGTCTAGCCCCTTATGCCCCACACCTAATGGGCACGGATATCTTAAAGGCAAATCATTTTATGGACGGTTTAAGACCTCGCTTTATTCAACAACTTGGACCTTAGAATATCCACACATATACGGAGATGGTCCAACGGGCACACTTATGTGAAAGGACCTTGGAGAAGGTCGAGAAGTACAAAGGCAAGAACGAGGAGTCCAGTCGCAGGTTCGAGAAGCGAGGACAAAAAGAAGAAAAGTTCAGCATCACGGGCACATACAACTCCCGTGATAACAAGAAGAGGTCCCGCAATGGGAGTGGAAGGAGTAATCACAAGAACCATAAGGTGAAGAAGGAGGAAACGCAAGTCTCGATAGCTGGCTCATTTTGTGAAAAATTCAGCCACTCGACTGAGGAATGCTGGAAGCTGGCACTTGTTTACGTTATGGGAGTCAGGAGCACCGCATGCCCGATTGCCCTCTTATGAAGGAACAAACTTCTAACGGTGGACGCATGCGGCAGGCTCGTCTTAATGCTGTGATGAAGGAAGAGGCGCCCAAGGATGATGGGCTCATGGAAGGTACCGTCCAAATTTATGCACATCATACTTTTGTACTATTTGATACTGGTGCCTCTCATTCATTTATATCTACTGCCTTTGCAAAACGTTTACCAATTTCACCCGTTCATCTACCATCGGACCTAGCAATTACAACACCTTTAGGTCCCGAAACAAAACTTACAATTGACTATCCAGATAGTGAGGTAACTGTGGAAGGTCATAATCTTCCTGCAAACCTCAGATGCCTTGATACGGAAGAATACGATGCTATCCTAGGTGTAGATTGACTTGTTGACCATGACACCTATATAAATTGTCGCAATAGGAGAATTTCTTTTCAAAAATCAGGTCTTCCGTGATTCTCTTTCCATGGCATCAAGTATAGGAAGCACCCTACCATCATCTCCTCTCTTCACGCTTGTAAACTCATGTCGCAAGGATGTGAAGCTTTTCTTACTTCCGTAATTGTCACCAAGTCCAAGGAAATCCTCATAGAAGAAATTCCTATTATCAAAGGGTTCCCTGATGTCTTCCCATCGGATTTATCTAGTTTACCACCCGAAAGGAAAGTAAACTTCTCCATTGAACTCATCCCTAGAGCAGCACTTGTTTCAATATGTAGTGCCCCAGAATTTATATATATAATTTTTGAATTATAAAATAGTTTTCGGGAAATTATAAAGGCCTAAATAAATTAATGAAGGATTATTAGATTAATAAGTCATTATAGGGCTCAATTAGGCTAATTAGTTAACCTAGCCTATCTAATTATTATCCAAAAGGTTAATGGACAAAGCCCATTAAGTTTGGCCCATATTCTAGAAGGGTAATTAGCTTATTCACGTATTTTAAGGATAAATACTAATTATATAAGATACTTATATGGATAAACAAATAAAAGAGTTTTTTTAAATTGAAACTCTATATACGTTGAATGTAACAGTCTATCGAGCGACCGCCACAGCCATGTAACACACCTAGACACGACCGTTACATCCTGCAGATTCCGTAAGGTGAGGAAATTACAAAAAGATTGGAACTTTGAAATCCTATCTACAAGAGATCGACTTAGAAAAGCTTATAACATTACTAAGGACTCTTAGGGATTAGGGTCTGACAAATTAAGGACTCTAGAATCGATCTAATCTTCAAACCCTAGTCAAAACCCTATAAATAGGACCTAGTTCTAAACTGAGCGACCCTTCCTTTTGGATCGTGAAGAATCAAGGTAAGGAGTCATAAATTTGGGTAAGTTCTTTAGAAGCTTTTGTTTAGTATACTTTAGACTAATGGTTCTCCAAATTTCGTGCTAAGAGATCAAGCAACCAAGGAGATAGAAGCTTCCAAAGTTACTGATTTAACCTTAGCAACCTAGGAATCTAAACGCAAGTCCCCTGAAGATCCAGAGATTAGGATGACTAAACGACGTAATTAGAGTATGATCCTTTAGAACTTTTTGTTCCCAATAGTTTCATCTTAATACCCTCAAAATTTCACATCCTTAGGTCAATAGGCTGAGGAAATAGAGCAGATTGAAGTTGCTAATTTATCACAAGAAGTACAAGAGACTAAGGGTAGCACCTAGCATCAAATTCGAAGTTTTAAGGTTCTAGAAGAGGTAGGTTATCTCATGATTGGCAAAAACAACTTGTTAGGAATAAAAGTCCTCTGATTGTGCTTGATTTCATACATTATAGACTAAGAATTTCATGATTTCATAGTTTTATACATTCATGCATCTCTTAGCCCTAAATAGAAATTAAAAAAAGGTATTATCTTGTCTATTCACTAAACCCTTGCATATAGTTGGCCTATGCATCGTTATCATGACTAGGACAGTGGTAATATGTTGATTTCCAGGCATGTTATGTTTTCATAAACCTTCACTTTAGTTTACTGCCAACAGGTTCTCTGACGCACTAACGTGAGATCGTCACATGCATGTAACGGCCTTACGATAGACCGTCACAACCTGTTATGCTTTTATTTGTTATATTATCTCTGACGCACCCTAGCCGGAGCGTTACACCACTGTAATGGCCCCTCGATAAACCGTCACACACTGTAACGCACCTATCCTAGATCGTCAGACACCTGTGTTCTGTCAGCCCAAGGCAGAATAATAACTAGTTGAGTTTACTTATAAATAAGCTTAGATAGCTAAGTTTGGACCTATTATCATGACTTTGAGTTTAGTTTCTGATTCATAATCAAATTGCATGATTAATGTGTATTAGGTTATTTTAAGTTATGCTAATTTCATTGGCTAAAACTCTATAGTTTTATATTCTAAATCATGATTTTCCAAAGTTGTATTGACGGAGTTTTATCTTGGTTTCATAATGTTACACATTCTTTCCTATCTATAGAGTCATTTCTTTAAGTATATGGCACATATTCCGGTGTGTTGTCCATTAGTTCACTTTGCACTATAGGAACACTATTCTTGGATATGAGGACCTATTTTTGGATATTCCTTCCAATGGACTAGGAAATCTTATTTCAAGGTCTCCGTAATTCTTCACGAGCCTGAGATTCCCACTAGGACGCTGAGTAGGTTGTACCATTAAAGCCCATTGATTAGATTACACTATCGATGATCTTGGTTATCAGTAATGTAACGGCTCTATGTTGGACCGTCAGGCACAAGTAACGGCCCAATATACGACCGTCACATTCCACTGAGTCCGATTTCTTGGTTCTGGATTCAGATTAACGTAACGGCCCAATACTGGAGCGTCACATAATGTAACGGCCCAATACACGACCGTCACACTACTTGAGTATTTTAACCCAAGGATTGACCAAGGGTTGATATTCCAAAGTTTCTAGATGGACTATTAATGATCTAGAACTTATCATATTGATCAAGAAACCTAATATAATGAATGGAAGATAAAGAACGTATCGTTATGCTGCCGATTTATTTCCATAAGCATAACCTTGTGTTGTGTATGTGATTTTGATGATTACAAAATGACTTTATTGCCTAGACTTGCTTGGCCTTGTGCTTGAATGGTTATTCATGTTTTCATGGCTCTGTATTGATGAGAAAGTTTTTTGTGAAAAACAATGCTTCATGAATGTTAGTTTTTGTCAACAAGAATGCCATTTGAATGAATGTGTTCCCATGCATTCCTACATGCTTTGCATTTGGCATGATTGTTAACATTTGGGTATTGAAGCATTTTGATGTTGAAATTATGAAAGATACATGTAAATTATTTGAATGTTTGAGCTCCCATGTCAATATATTTGATTGAATGATAGATTCATGCTTATCATTTCAAAACCTTGTCATTTGGTCAAATATATTTTTTGTTGACCTTGTGTGCTTGAATTGGAGGAGGTTGAGGTTGAGGTTGAGCTTTCATGTCTTTATATTTGTATGAGTGATAGATTCAAGTTCATCATAACAAAATCTTGTACTGGTGAAATGGCATAATGCTCATTTGAATGCTAGTGTGCTCATGTGATAGAAACAATCTTGTGTATTCATGAGTTTTCATACATAGTGTGTATGGGTTTCAATACCCCTGTTTGTGGTTCGTGGTTTCTTCATGATCTTTGAGGCTCATAATATGTTTGACTCTTTTATAGCACTCATGGTTGAATGGATGTCTTAAGAGTGGAACTCCTTGATCTTGATTTCCATGTAAATCTAATGATTTATCTTGTTTTTGTAGGATGGACATTGATGGAAATCAGTTTGATATCACATGGATGCATGGTAATATCCCTCTATTTTTTACCTGTGAAAAATGGCCTTTTAGTAGGCTAGAAAAGCCCTTAGCATGATTCATAAATATACCTTATGGTTCTTGAGGGTTATTATGTGCTTAATACATTCACATTCATCAAAGTGAAATTGGTTTCATGGTGCCCATATAATGAGTTTAAGTGGTTTGAATGACTTTGTTTCCACTTGAGGTTTTGGTGGTTTGGAAACTCTTTCATGCATTCACCTCATATGGTGTTGTAGTTTTCAAAGTGTTTCATGCATTGTCTAAATGACTTTTCCTTTGAGGTTGCAAAATACTTAAGCCATTGAAATGACCATTTGTTGAATGAGGTCTAAAAATATGCCAACATCTTGTCTCAATGCATGGTTATTTGATTTATATGTTGAATGAGGAAGAATAGTTTTTCATTGAGCTTGAATTGATGAAATTCGGATTTAGGATATGCTTTCATGCGAAAACCTTCATGATGTTGAATTACATGCACTCCATTTCAAACAATTTATTTTTCATCATTAAAATTCATGAATGGATGTTAGAATTCATTGGGTTGCATGTTTAGATCATTGGGAATGGTTTAGAAATATTTTTTTAATGTTTCTAAGTGAATGGGTCGACCCCCACCACTCAATGGGTCGACCCCTGGGCCAAAAGATGGCCAAATAGTGTTCTGTCTGCAAGTGGGTCGAGCCACTTGCAGAGATGGGTCGACCCATTCCCTGTTTTGGGCAAAGACTAGAACTCTGCTTGTAGATGGGACGTCCCATCTACGTTCGCAACTCCGCGCGACTTTTTCGGAAGCCACCGAAACCCATCCAAATGACCTCCGATTGGGGTGAAATTTTACACCAATGCCCCTAGGTTACTAATAAACATATTAGGGTGATTTTGCAAGGGTTTTGCATGGGTATATGGGTCTTTTGGTGCCTTCTATATATGCTTACATGTGACCTCCGAATTTGATAAGAAATGAACTCTAATGCTTGTTTGTGTTGTCTTGTAGGAGAAGAAAAAAGGGGAAAATGAAGAGGAGCTATTGCAAGGTGGTTGTAGCGACCCGGATTCCGGATACCCCGTGTACCCGGTATAAATACCGAATACACGTGATACCACATGGGACCCGCGAGGCCTCCCAAGCGCGAGAAAGCGCCGAAGGGAAAAAGGAGTGTGTGTGGAATATATTGAAGCCAGCAGATATAACAGTAAGCAATTAAATTTCATTACAATGGATTGCTAAAGTAGCAGAAATAAAATTACCTTTTCATTAATAATTCAAATTTTACAATTATACACAGAGTCCAGTCCCAAAGGAAAGACAACAAGTCTATCACAGTGCAGTCTGACGGAAAGGAACGTACACTGAAGTCGGGGAAGACCCGACGCAGGCACAGCTGGCAGCTACAACGAACGCACTCCACCAGGAACGGTAGAGGCAGATGGCGAAACCCACCTGAAGAGCAACAGGGGTGAGTCTCAACAGAAACTCAGTAGGGGTCACGCGAATCCCCACTGAAAAATGCACAGAGCAACAGAAGCAACAACAAAGACAGCAGGTGCAGCAAGGCAGGAAAAAGCTACACTACAAAGCTATAAACAGAACAGGTACAGCAGGAGTAGGGAACAGGCAGGAGAGAGGAGCTCAACAACAAAGAAGAGCGAGGCCGTAAAACATGGAACAACGGCCACCGAGGAGAACTCGGCACCCTAAACTACTCCAAACGGCAACAGACGGTCGACCCCAAACTCGCGCAGTAGGGTAACCCAATCCGTCAGCCAAAACAAAGGCGAAGGCAGACGCCGACACCGAAAACACACGCAAAACATGACAGGAGACGTCGTGCACACAGCCCCACGCATGACTAGAACGTCATGCAAACGACAAAACACCGACCTCGAGTACAGCCACAAGAGGGCAACTCGCAAAGGTCACAGCGCACAAGAAAACGCGAGAGTCACAGCACCAAGCGACAGGAGCACCCTCCTCCCAGAAGAACAGCCAGTTGCGTCCACTGACGACTTACACTGCGCCACAAGTGTCATGTCACTCAAGGACAAGACACACGAGAACCAAGTCCAAGGAACAGAAGTCCCAAGGAACGGCACCAACTGTGAGTGACTAGTCAGGGCCACGCCCGTCGGCGCAAGTCCCCAGTCCTTGACCACGTGTGCACACACCGACCTCTACCTAGGTCAGGCCTCTAGCTAGTATTCCCCTCGGTAGGACGCTACCGCTGGCCGGGGCCTACAGAACTAGCTTAAAAACCGTACGTACCAAACGCCACAGGAAAAAGGACCCCTCCACCACTCCCGGTGGGTCGGCAAACAGCCTAGGGCTACAATAACTAGGGGAGGCTCACAAGGCACGAACTCTAAAACACAGGCGCTACAGCACAGACAGCTAAGAAAAGCCCGTCACGTGCAAGACGAAGCACCCAGGTAGCTAAACAACCGCCCACAGACTCAGGACCAGGCAACTAGACCTACCACGTAACGATCCTTGAGGCAAACGACTCAACGGCAAGATCGTCACAAACAGCGGAACAAGCCGCCAATCGGTCTAATCCTAAGCTAGAAGAAACCACGCTCCGCAGAAAACAACACGGAGACCTAAGGGAAACGTCAAGAACCCTCAGCACAGCTGCACACGTAAACTGAGGTAGAACAACACCTCGAAACATCCAGAAGCAGTGTCTCGGACAGGACAGAACCGCCAAGACACGCACAGACAAGGTCCCACGTCAACCACTAGGTCAGACCGGGTTGACCTGAACCAAACAACAACAGCATACAAGCGAAAGTAGGATAGACTATCCTACCGCAAGTAAGGAGACTCCTGGCTACCTTACAACGTAGTCTTAACCCTCATAGGACGTCAAGAGACATCCACGGGACAACGGGCAGACCACAAGGCCAAGCCAAGATACACAGGAATCAACGGGCAGAAAACCAAGACACAAGGAAAGTAACGCACGAGCCCTAGACCACTATAAACATGCGATGGTCTAGGTCAGGGCCGTTATTTCCCAAACGACGGACAGGCAACAGGCCGTCGCTCACCACCCTGACAACCTACAAAACCACACTAAAGCCAAGTAACGCACAGCACCAGGCGCGTTATAAGCAAACGATGCACGGGGGTTAGCGCGTTATTCACAACGTGCACAGCCACCCAAATCAAAGCAAAGTAACGCACAACGTCAGGCGCGTTACAACCAAACAACGCGGCAGGGGAGAGGCGTCACAACCAAACGATGCGCAGGAGCCTACGCGTTACTCTCAACGGCGCAGCCACCCTCAACCCAGCGTAAAACAACAAACGACGGCCAGAGGCAAGCGCGTTATACCATAACGACGCACGGGGGCACATCCGTTACTTCCAACGGGCACAACCACCCAAGCTCTGCCAAAACAAAATGTAACGGCCAGGGGCAGGCGCGTTACACTCAAACAACGGATAGGGACACGACCGCTGGAGGCACCGCCTCAACAGGTCAAACGTCGGTCAAACAGCAAGTAACGGCCAGGACCAGGCCGTCAGAGGAACCGCCATACTCAACCCACAAAACGACAAACGGCATGTAACGCACAGGTTCAGGCGCGTTACATGGGTGTGACGCGCCAGACCAAGGCCGTCACACACCCAGAAGCCAAAACTCACAAGAACGCCAAATCAAACGGCGGTCTATCGTAGGACCGTCAGAAGCAAGTAACGGTTGCTGGCACGACTGCTACTTCCCATACGGCGGGAAAACATAGGAATGGCCGAATCGGCCCGTTCCACGCCCCATTCACGTCGAAACGCAGGGGAAACAAACCACAACGATAAATGACAACACCAGGGGACTCAAAACCCCACATGCAAGCTCAAAAACACACGATCCGGGCGATTTCATCAAATCCACCCAAAATGGGTCACCGAGGTTCCCGGGCTTCTACCGGCCTCGAATGAACACCAAATCACACGAAATCAACGTGGATGGGATCCTAACATCTCTGCGGTCAGTTAGAAACTAACTACGCCGCAAATGGCCACCGTTTACCGGCCGACCCTAAAAACCACGAAAATCACGGTTTAGGCAAAATAAGCCCAAACTCGACCGTTTCCTAGCCGAACGACGTGCAATGGCGGGGAAAACGGAGAGGACGAAGTAAGGATCAGTCACCCTACCTCCACCGAAGAAACCGTGCCCCGAAGGGACTAAACCACGCCGAAATCCACTCGCGAACCGATTTCACCGGCTTTGAATCCACCGTTCGGGATCGCACCAGAATCGATCCGATCCTCGCCCCATCGCGCACCTCGATAGCTCCACAGCCTCGCCAACCCGCCCACGATCGCTCCGTCTACAGCCGGGGCCAAAGAGGGGGAAGAACGAGAGAGAACGGGAGAGAGAGAGTGAGATCGCGAGAGTGAGGAGGAAGAGAGAGGAAAAAGGAAATAAAAAGAAAAGAAATTAGGAAATTTTTCTAATTTCTGAAAATTCCGAAAATGTGCCGAAAATGCACAAATTCATAAAAATACGCAAAAATAGCCGAAACGACCGGCTCGAAGAGTACATCGTCGCTGTAGCATCCAAGAGTTCGAGAATCGACAAACAAACTCACCGTAGGGTTCCGTAACTAGTACGTGAGAAAAACCCACACGGCTCGTCAAACTCAACTCGGAAGCCACAAAAGCGAACCAAAACTCCACGA
Organism: Amorphophallus konjac; assembly: GCA_022559845.1. NCBI lineage: Eukaryota > Viridiplantae > Streptophyta > Magnoliopsida > Alismatales > Araceae > Amorphophallus > Amorphophallus konjac. Next base: position 250,934,633 of record CM040126.1, read on the forward strand.
AACCAATCCGAAACAGATCCAAAAGATCCAGCAAAGATCCAACAAGACCTGCAAAAGATCCATCAAGATCCAGGGCATTACATCCTCCCCTCCTTTAAGAAATTTTGCCCTCGAAATTAAGGACTAACAAAGGAGAAGCAGGGAAGAACAACCCAACAGCACAAATCTCGGAAAACACAGCTCAGAGGAACACCGTCAGATCACAATTACAGGTACACACTCTAGCTTCCAAGACAACAAGTCTACAGCATGAGTATGGCACCAAAGTGAACACATCTGACATCTCCGAAGCAAGGGCAACGTCGTTTACGTCTCACCAGAAATAGAGACATGACAGCCACAACAACAGACAACCGAGAAACACAACGACAACACGGCAAGCGGCAGCTCACACAAGGAGACACAGTCCTCTCAGCTGACAGCTCGACCACATCATCGGCTCCAGTGCCAAAGGTAACAGGGAACACCTGGCACACAGAACGCCAACGACAACAACACCACTGGACCAAAAACACCATCAAGTCAGCACTCACTCAGATATCACATCTGATCGAGTCGCAAGCTAACTCCACCGGAGGAAAAGGGAGCACAGCAAAGCTAACTGACAAGACAAGGGTCCAAGATAAGAACACAAAATCATAAAGAAACAGCGCCAAAACAACACAACGACCACCTACAGGATTCCAGCTCCGCACAACACACAGAGCCAAGGAACACCACTGCAAGCAAGGTCACAATAAGGCACAAGAACAGCTGAGCACACAACCACACAGGAACGGGTCACGCATCAGACTGCTCACCAAGAGAAGACCCACAACAACGAAAAACGACAACAACGATCTCGGGGAACGCAACACAAGGACTAATAACACGCCTCGAGAGCACCACACCAAGAAAGAAATGCAGAGCAAAGGGTACTCAATCAGCAAGGAATGCTGACAAATTCCCCATCACTCGCAAATACCAATGCCAACAGCAAACAAACACCCGAAAACTACCAGCAATGGCACGACAGCGACAATGTCAAGGCACGAGAAGCCAAGACGAAGTCACATCGAGAAAGAACAAACCTCACGACAAGCGGGTAGCCAACCCACACAAAGTAGCTGCACTCTCAACAACGTGCACAGGCAACAGAACAACATCGGAAATCGCATCTCAGCACACACCAAGTGTCATCGCAATCAACAAAAATCACAATTAACACGCCACGAGTACCGATCTCGCGAACAACCGATTACAAGGAGCCTAAGTGCAACAGAAGAAGAGCACCAGCTTCAGTACAACGCACAAGGAAAAGCATCAGTCTCAGCTTACCCTCACGTCCTGAAACGATAAATGAGCCTTCACAACACGTCGGCTAACGAATACAGCACGACAACACGGTGCACAACAGCTCTTAACACCATCATGGAGTCGAAAGCCAAGCAACCGTACAGCAAGGGACAGATCAGGCTCAAAACAAAGCTGTCTACACTTAAGCAGACACAGGACAAAGGCATCACCAAGACAACAATTCCAAGGCAAACCTCGAAAAAGCTTCACCAAGAAGGACGAGAAGCAACAAGCTCGACCATAAAAGCTCACCAGGAAGGGAAAATCCTAGGCTCGCTCGAGCAACTTCTCAATCGAGGCAACACAACAATCGAAACAACCAAAACAACGATGCATCAGGAGCTACACGAACTCAAGCTGGGACAACCAAAGCAACGTAAGAACGTGCATGGCCATCACACCAACGCTAAAAGTCGCAAGCTACCTGAGCAAAAGCACAGAAAACAGCTCGAACAAGGCACTGCAGGTTCATGCCAACCGACAAACGCTGCCGAGTGCAACACGATCGAGACCAACTTCAAAACCGAACGAAGCACCTCGTCACACCCAGACGAGAGCAAAATCATCTCGTACAGCGCCAACAAAGCATGTACAAGACCACACGCAAAGGACACCGCGATAACCCATCGCAACACCTACGCCAGCAAGAGACTGTACTGGACCTTGAGGACTCTGGTAACTGTATATCTGGATTTCCATGTATTTCACACGACAATGATCTGATAGCTAAGAAAAGAACTCCGAACATCTCAGAACACTGCTCTGATACCAGCTGTAGCGACCCGGATTCCGGATACCCCGTGTACCCTGTATAAATACCGAATACACGTGATACCACATGGGACCCGCGAGGCCTCCCAAGCGCGGGAAAGCGCCGAAGGGAAAAAGGAGTGTGTGTGGAATACATTGAAGCCAGCAGATATAACAGTAAGCAATTAAATTTCATTACAATGGATTGCTAAAGTAGCAGAAATAAAATTACCTTTTCATTAATAATTCAAATTTTACAATTATACACAGAGTCCAGTCCCAAAAGAAAGACAACAAGTCTATCACAGTGCAGTCTGACGGAAAGGAACGTACACTGAAGTCGGGGAAGACCCGACGCAGGCACAGCTGGCAGCTACAGCGAGCGCACTCCACCAGGAACGGTAGAGGCAGACGGCGAAACCCACCTGAAGAGCAACATGGGTGAGTCTCAACAAAAACTCAGTAGGGGTCACGCGAATCCCCACTGAAAAATGCACAGAGCAACGGAAGCAACAACAAAGACAGCAGGTGCAGCAAGGTAGGAAAAAGCTACACTACAAAGCTATAAACAGAACAGGTACAGCAGGAGTAGGGAACAGGCAGGAGTAGGCAACAGACGGTCGACCCCAAACTCGCGCAGTAGGGTAACCCAATCCGTCAGCCAAAACAAAGGTGAAGGCAGATGCCGACACCGAAAACACACGCAAAACACGACAGGAGACGTCGTGCACATAGCCCCACGCATGACTAGAACGTCATGCAAACGACAAAACACCGACCTCGAGTACAACCACAAGAGGGCAACTCGTAAAGGTCACAGCGCACAAGAAAATGCGAGAGTCACAGCACCAAGCGACAGGAGCACCCTCCTCCCAGAAGAACAGCCAGTTGCGTCCACTGACGACTTACACTGCGCCACAAGTGTCATGTCACTCAAGGACAAGACACACGAGAACCAAGTCCAAGGAACAGAAGTCCCAAGGAACGGCACCAACTGCGAGTGACTAGTCAGGGCCACGCCCGTCGGCGCAAGTCCCCAGTCCCTGACCACATGTGCACACACCGACCTCTACCTAGGTCAGGCCTCTAGCTAGTATTCCCCTCGGTAGGACGCTACCGCTGGCCGGGGCCTACGGAACTAGCTTAAAAACCGTACGTACCAAACGCCACAGGAAAAAGGACCCCTGGCAAACAGCCTAGGGCTACAATAACTAGGGGAGGCTCACAAGGCACGAACTCTAAAACACAGGCGCTACAGCACAGACAGCTAAGAAAAGCCCGTCACGTGCAAGACGAAGCACCCAGGCAGCTAAACAACCGCCCACAGACTCAGGACCAGGCAACTAGACCTACCACGTAACGATCCTTGAGTCAAACGACTCAACGGCAAGATTGTCACAAACAGCGGAACAAGCCGCCAATCGGTCTAATCCTAAGCCAGAAGAAACCACGCTCCGCAGAAAACAACACGGAGACCTAAGGGAAACGTCAAGAACCCTCAGCACAGCTGGACACGTAAACCAAGGTAGAACAACACCTCGAAGCATCCAGAAGCAGTGTCTCAGACAGGACAGAACCGCCAAGACACGCACAGACAAGGTCCCACGTCAACCACTAGGTCAGACCGAGTTGACCTGAACCAAACAACAACAGCATACAAGCGAAAGTAGGATAGACTATCCTACCGCAAGTAAGGAGACTCCTGGCTACCTTACAACGTAGTCTTAACCCTCATAGGACGTCAAGAGACATCCACGGGACAACGGGCAGACCACAAGGCCAAGCCAAGATACACAGGAATCAACGGGCAGAAAACCAAGACACAAGGAAAGTAACGCACGAGCCCTAGACCGCTATAAACATGCGACGGTCTAGGTCGGGGCCGTTATTTCCCAAACGACGGACAGGCAACAGGCCGTCGCTCACCACCATGACAACCTACAAAACCACACTAAAGCCAAGTAACGCACAGCACCAGGCACGCTATAAGCAAACGACGCACGGGGGTTAGCGCGTTATTCACAACGAGCACAGCCACCCAAATCAAAGCAAAGTAACGCATAATGTCAGGCACGTTACAACCAAACAACGCGGCAGGGGAGAGGCGTCACAACCAAACGACGCGCAGGAGCCTACGTGTTACTCTCAACGGCGCAGCCACCCTCAACCCAGCACAAAACAACAAACGACGGCCAGAGGCAAGCGCGTTATACCATAACGACGCACGGGGGCACATCCGTTACTTCCAACGGGCACAACCACCCAAGCTCGGCCAAAACAAAATGTAACGGCCAGGGGCAGGCGCGTTACACTCAAACAACGGATAGGGATACAACCGCTGGAGGCACCGCCTCAACAGGTCAAACAGCAAGTAACGGCCAGGACCAGGCCGTTAGAGGAACCGCCATACCCAACCCACAAAACGACAAACGGCATGTAACGCATAGGTTCAGGTGCGTTACATGGGTGTGACGCGCCAGACCAAGGCCGTCACACACCCAGAAGCCAAAACTCACAAGAACGCCAAATCAAATGGCGGTCTATCGTAGGACCGTCAGAAGCAAGTAACGGTTGCTGGCACGACCGCTACTTCCCATACGGCGGGAAAACATAGGAATGGCCGAATCGGCCCGTTCCATGCCCCATTCACGTCGAAACGCAGGGGAAACAAACCACAACGACAAATGACAACACCAGGGGACTCAAAACCCCACATGCAAGCTCAAAAACACACGATCCGGGCGATTTCATCAAATCCACCCAAAATGGGTCACCGAGCTTCCCGGGCTTCTACCGGCCTCGAATGAACACCAAATCACACGAAATCAACGTGGATGGGATCCTAACATCTCTGCGGTCAGTTAGAAACTAACTACGCCGCAAATGGATGGGAAGCCACCGAAACCCATCCAAATGACCTCCGATTGGGGTGACATTTTACACCAATGCCCCTAGGTTACTAATGAACATATTAGGGTGATTTTGCAAGGGTTTTGCATGGGTATATGGGTCTTTTGGTGCCTTCTATATATACTTACATGTGACCTTCGAATTTGATAAGAAATGAACTCTAATGCTTGTTTGTGTTGTCTTGTAGGAGAAGAAAAAGGGGGAAAATGAAGAGGAGCTATTGCAAGGTGGTTCTCATCTCCATCTCTGAGGATTTAGAGCTCATGTTAGAAGAAGAAAAGAAGCATCTCGAAGAGAGGAACGCGAGGACGCCAAAATCGCGGCCATCTGATAACGAGCCAAGAAGAGCCGGAGTATTCCTTGAAGGGGGAGTTTCATACATGCTATATCTTCTCTGATTTAGTCAATAGAGTTTGTTTGGAGTCTATTGTATACATCCGAGGACACTTCATCTTTCTCTGAATGATTATTCTGTGTGTGGGTTCGGAGAATGGTTTCTCCGAGTGGTTTGTGTTGACGCTTGTGCGTCGTGTGGTGCGGAGCATATCCGCGTGTGTGTTGGGATTCTTTTCCCGGTGTGCGAGGGGAGAAATCCCCGTGTGTTGCTGCATTCGCAGCGTGTGGTTTGGGATTTTTACCCCGTGTGTGTGGGGAGAAATCTCCGTGTTTGCTGCATTCGCAGCGTGTGGAAAAAGCCTCACCGGTTTGGTGAGGGGTGGACGTAGGGAGCCCGTCGTGGTCCCGAACCACCTTAAAAATCCCCGTGTCTCATCGTTTGATTTGTGTGATTGTGTGCATCTCCGTTTAATCTATTTATGCAATCGTGTGAGCACGGTGAGATTGAGTGAATTTAGTTTATCCTGCTTGTTTAGCTTAAATTCCTCAATCTTGTTAATCTTGCTAATTCCGCTGTGCGAGTAGGTTTAAGTTTTTAATTGGACATAGTTTTTAGTAGAGGGTTCTATTCACCCCCCCTCTAGAACCGTGTTCCTGCACTACGGGACCCAACAATTGGTATCAGAGCGAGACTCTGTTGTCCCTAGATTTCACGATCTATAGAGTGATCACAGTGCATTCTGCAATCATGAATTTTTCTATTGATCAAATCTCTATGAATTGCATTCCTACTTTTGATGGTCATGATTATATTTATTGGAGAAATGTTATGTGCGTTTATCTTGGTTTGCATTAACCTAATGTTTGGAAGGTCATATGTGAAGGTTCATACAAGCTTCCTACTGAACATAACAAATGGGATGATATGCATGTCAAGAAAAATGTAATGAATGTTAGAGCATTAAATTTCCTCATGAATGCCATTGAATCTAATGTACTTTCATAAATCCCCTTGTGCAGGTCGGCAAGAGACCTTTGTGACGAGTTGGCACGAAAGTATGAAAAGAAGTGATGGATCCATGCTTAATGGCTCATGGAGATGAAAATTCAAATGAGGTAAATTCTAACTCTGACTCTGATGAAGATGAAATGTAATTTGAAGAACTACTTGATGCTTATGAGGAGTTGTCGAGTAGATATAAGAAAATCAAGTCAGAAAATAAAAAATTGAAAAAGGAAGTTGAAGGCAATGTTCATGACTCCCTCTGTGAAAATTGTACTGAGAATGAGGAATTAAATGAGATATGCATGATTGACATTAAAGAATACAAAGATACAATTGCATGTTTAAGGAGTGAAAATGAAGCTCTCAAGGATGAATTCAATCAAATAAAGAAGAATGAAGAATGCCTTAAGAACAAGCTTGCTTCTTTATCTGATGATGAGAAATTGTTTGAAAAACTTCTTGATAATGAAATTCATAGCAAGGGCATCTTAGATGAAAATGAAGAACTTAAAAAGAAAAATGGTGCCATGCTAATTAAAATTTCTCTTCTTGAGGGCAGCTTGAAATGTCTTGAAAAATTTGAAAAAGAGAATACGTTGTTAAAATCTGAAAATGAAAAACTGAAACATTTAAACAACTCTATGTCTGAAAAATTGTTAACTTTTGAAAAAGGGAAAGCTGTAGATGTCAATGTTGAATCTGAAAAACTACTTATGCTAGAACAAGAACTTGAAAGCTATAAAATTGCAAATAAAGTGTTGAATGAATGTAATGTTTGCAGTGAACAAGAAATTGCTAGCTATGAGTTACACATTGCATCCCTTGAAAATGAAATCATCGATTTGAATGCATCGTTGTCACAATTTGTCAAGGGGAAAGATAACTCGGATAAAATATTGGGGACCAAGGTGAATTTTCAAAGGGAAGGTCTTGAGTATGAACCCACTAAAAAGAAAGTCTTTGATCTGAAAACCCAAACGTCATTCGTGCATGCTTCATGTTCTTCTAATGCATCCTTTGTTGAGAAACCCTAAATTAAAACTCATGCCCAACCTAGGACCAAGAAATTTACTCCATCACCCAACTGTCAAAATGGTCCTAAGAGTCATAATAGAAAATTTGATTCTTACCAAAATCATGAAAAGCATGATCATGTTCCTAAAAGTTCAAAGTTGAGTTATTTTTACTGTGGCATGCATGGTCATGTTATGGATGATTGTGATATCATGAAAAAAGATGACCAACATGCATGCAAAGAAAAATTTGCATGCAAAAGATAAAGAAATGTTTCATGCTTTTATTGTCATAAACTAGGCCATGTGATGAAAAATAACTTTGTGAAGCAAAAAGATGAACTTCATGCTAACAATGCTAAGTTCAATGTTCAAAGAAAATTCAATGATAACCATACAATTCATGCTCAAAAGTTTTCATCTTACAAGAGAAACTTCTTTCCAAAAACTCATGCAAACAATGAAAAAGCTTTCCGTAGACCCACATCTCTTTATTGTCTTCATTGTGGGAAATACGGTCATGTAATGAAAAACTGTGGGTTTTTGAAAAGTGATAATTTCATACTTCTAGAACGAATGCTAGGTTTGATTTTATTAGACCTAGATCTTTTGGAAATAGGAGATGGAATACTTTTGAAAATACTTTTGCTCATGAAAGAATATTTTTTGCTAGAAATTCTTATCCTCAATATTTTTATTGTGGAAATCATGGTCATGTGATTGAGGACTGCAAGATCATGAGAAATGACGACATGGAAGCAATGAAAGTGTGGAAGAATTCGGTGGGTGGTAATGCCACTAACTCCAATGGACCTAAGAAGGCTCGGGTTCCCAAATTTGTCAAATGAGTTGAATTTGATGCAGGTGTGTCTTGAGGAAATAGATTGAAAGGGGTTCCAATAAAAGGGAACAAAGCACACTCGTTTGGTAAAACCCTGACTTTACTTTTTCTTATTGTCAAACTTGGTGATTTTGATGTTTTCACTTCAGTTACTTTGTTATGTTGTTGGAATCATTTTTGCATTTCTTCAGAAGCCATACATGTTTTCATTGAATGAATATTTGGTATATCAAATGGTGATATGTGAAATGACAGATCAAGTCTGTCAAGAAGCTATCACTATGTGAGAGGTGATCTTAGGATCAACCTACTCCACCTTATACCAATATTCAAAATTTCAATTTGTTTGGCTTATGAGGATTCATGTATTTTGAATGGAATTGATTTGCATTTAATTTGCATATCTTTCAAATTGAATCTGAAAAACTCTCTTATTTCAAAAAGGTAAAGATTTCTGAACTGTGGAATTGCTTATTCTTTAATGCAACAATTGCCATTGGATGATGACCATGGCTTAGTTTAAAGCCTGTTGACTGTGTGTGTGGTTGCTCTGCATGATCGATAAATTGTTTGATTTGTTCAATCTGAAAATTTATCTCATGCAATACTATTTTGAATGATCATGGTCGAATGTTTGGGTTGTAAGGAAAATAGATGTTCATGATAAAGCCAGAAATGAAATGCTCATGGTTCTGTGTTAAATTCATTGAAAACTCAACTCATGCATTTATTGAATTCATGCTCACTTGAGTATTCAAGAATGCACAAAAATTGAAATCTCCATAAAAATATCTCATTGGCATTTTTGCATATCATTCACATATCATACATGCTTCGTGAATTTGAGTCTCTTGCATACTTTCACTTATTTATGCTTGAAAGCCATGATTTATGGGCACACAAAATAAAATAAAAAAAATTGCATATTGTATATTCATGCATATAGGGCATATGCATATATTTCATGATAATTACATATCTTGAATCATGAGTACTTGCATTAATAGTTTGTTAAAACCTTGCTTGTTCATACATTCCCCTTTCGTCAAATTTTGAGCATAAACTTTTCATTTGAAAGATGAAGCTCATTGTGTTTCTATGTGCATATTTGGCATTTTCAGCATGCATATAGTACATACTTTGATATGCATCATTTTGAACACCGCTAACCTTCATGAACTGGAACTTCATAACATTGGGCCTTTAATTTGCATCTTGCATTACATTCTCATGTTGTTATAGGTTGCACACATAAGAGTTTGTGCATTAGGTGCATTTGGAATATTCATATAAAATCTAAAATTCTACATTCATGATGCACTCTACATTGCATATTTGCATGTTTCCGTTGTATGCTTGCATGTTAATATATGCTAAAACCCCTTCTTTGAAACTTCTAAGACCTCATATCTCTTGATAAATAATGTTGCATCTGAGTCTTAACTATTGTGCTTAATGTTAAACACTCAGGGGGAGCATTTCCTGTTTAGTGCATTCACATAGGGGGAGCTGCACTATCTTGTGGTGAGTTAAATTTTCTCCATATATGTTAAATCAAATTCTCACACTTCATGCACTTTAATGTGAAAAAGTGTGTTACTCATAAGGATATATGAATTTCATTTCAACACTCCAAAGTAATTAAACTTGCTGCATTTATGATAACGAGGCAGTTGAGGAAAAAGCTGCCTGCCTCAGTTGAAAAAAAATTGGATGAAATGAAAGGCAGAGCAATACTTAGTCTCACTGAGTAAACTAGATACACATCACCTGAGACGTGATGTGGTTCATTTTTAAAAAGTGTTGACTAAAGTACCTCTGTTCAAAATGAAGTGAAATGGTTCAGTATTCTGAGTAACCGGGGATTCTGGCATGAGCTCCATGTGTCTCCTCGCGTAAAAAGGAATTATTTGAACCTGATCACTCTAACAAAAATTCAGATTGTCAATACGAAATTTTTGAGAAACATTCTGATGAAAAATTAATGTGGTAGAGCGTAGCCTCCAATACGTTGTTCTCTATATTTAAATGCAGTCTGTGTAATTACTCTTGTGTTCAATTGAAAATCTGGATATCCATATGGCTAAAGCCTATTTTCATGTTATTCACCTATACACATAGTAATTTGATTTAATATGTGTTTTGAAAATTTGATTGACTGCATGATTGGTATATGTCTTTTGCTATCTATCTGCACACTCTCCTAGGTGTACATACGAGCACCATGGTTTTATTGACTCACCTGCACTTTTCATACACCTATCCTCTCACTATAAATAAAATGGGGGAGCTATATTACATGTATATAGATTTACTTACTTGGAAGTCAATCATACTTGATCATTTTACTTGCATTCTGCATCTTCATATTGCTCAAAACTTGCATTTCAAACATGTACAAATTAGTTCATGCATATTTGGCATTTAGTGCATTCACACATGCATATTGTGAATTGCATCCTCTTGAACATAGTGTGTATGTGGTTCTCTTAATAACCCTGTTGTCTGTCGATTCATTGTCAATGACAAAGGGGGAGAGACTATTCCTTGTGCTTCTTTCATGAATATCATATGTTTTGCTTGTCCGTTCTCATTTTGTCATAAGGGGAGAAAGCATGCTGGTTTTGGCTTTGCTGCTATCATGAATTCCCCTTGTTAATCTCCATTTATGATTATGTCAAAGGGGGAGAGAGCATTAATGAGCAATAATGCACAACATTTTGTCATCATCAAAATGGGGGAGATTGTTGTGTATGTGATTTTGATGATTACAAAATGACTTTGTTGCCTGGACTTGCTTGGCCTTATACTTGAATGGTTATTCATGTTTTCATGGCTCTGTATTGATGAGAAAGTTTTTTGTAGAAAACAATGCTTCATTAATGTTAGTTTTTGTCAACAAGAATGCCATTTGAATGAAAGCGTTCCCATGCTTTCCTACATACTTTGCATTTGACATGATTGTTAACATTTGGGTATTGAAGTATTTTGATGTTGAAATTATGAAAGATACATGTAAGCTATTTGAATGTTTGAGCTCCCATGTCAATATATTTGATTGAATGATAGATTCATGCTTATCATTTCAAAACATTGTCAGTTGGTCAAATATATTTTTTGTTGACCTTGTGTGCTTGAATTGGAGGAGGTTGAGGTTGAGCTTTCATGTCTTTATATTTGGATGAGTGATAGATTCAAGTTCATCATAACAAAATCTTTTATTGGTGAAATGGCATAATGCTCATTTGAATACTAGTGTGCTCATGTGATAGAAACAATCTTGTGTATTCATGAGTTTTCAAACATAGTGTGTATGGGTTGCAATACCCTTGTTTGTGGTTCATGGTTTCTTCATGATCCTTGAGGCTCATAATATGTTTGACTCTTTTATAGCACTCATGGTTGAATGGATGTCTTAAGAGTGGAACTCCTTGATCTTGATTTCCATGTAGATCTAATGATTTATCTTGTTTTTACAGGATGGACATTGATGAAAATCAGTTTGATATCACTTGGATGCATGGTAATATCCCTCTATTTTTTACCTGTGAAAAATGGCCTTTTAGTAGGCTAGAAAAGCCCTTAGCATGATTCATAAATATACCTTATAGTTCTTGAGTGTTATTATGTACTTAATATATTCACATTCATCAAAGTGAAATTGGTTTCATGGTGCCCATATAATGAGTTTAAGTGGTTTGAATGACTTTGTTTCCACTTGAGGTTTTGGTGGTTTGGAAACTCCTTCAAGCATTCACTTCATATGGTGTTGTAGTTTTCAAAGTGTTTCATGCATTGTCTAAATGACTTTTCCTTTGAGGTTGCAAAATGTTTAAGCCATTGAAATGACCATTTGTTGAATGAGGTCTAAAAATATGCCAACATCTTGTCTCAATGCATGGTTATTTGATTTATATGTTGAATGAGGAAGAATAGTTTTTCATTGAGCTTGAATTGATGAAATTCGGGTTTAGGATATGCTTTCATGCGAAAACCTTCATGATGTTGAATTATATGCACTCCATTTGAAACAATTTATTTTTCATCATTAAAATTCATGAATGGATGTTAGAATTCATTGGGTTGCATGTTTAGATCATTGGGAATGGTTTAGAAATATTTTTTTAATGTTTCTAAGTGAATGGGTCGACCCCCCCCCCACTTAATGGGTCGACCCCTGGGCCAAAAGATGGCCAAATAGTGTTTTGTCTGCAAGTGGGTCGACCCACTTGCAGAGATGGGTCGACCCATTCCCTGTTCTGGGCAAAGACCAGAACTCTGCTTGTAGATGGGATGACCTACTTGCTAGATGGGACGTCCCATCTGCGTTCGCAACTCCGCGCGACTTTTTCAGAAGCCACCGAAACCCATCCAAATGACCTCCGATTGGGGTGACATTTTACACCAATGCCCCTAGGTTACTAATGAACATATTAGGGTGATTTTGCAAGGGTTTTGCATGGGTATATGGGTCTTTTGGTGCCTTCTATATATACTTACATGTGACCTTCGAATTTGATAAGAAATGAACTCTAATGCTTGTTTGTGTTGTCTTGTAGGAGAAGAAAAAGGGGGAAAATGAAGAGGAGCTATTGCAAGGTGGTTCTCATCTCCATCTCTGAGGATTTAGAGCTCATGTTAGAAGAAGAAAAGAAGCATCTCGAAGAGAGGAACGCGAGGACGCCAAAATCGCGGCCATCCGATAACGAGCCAAGAAGAGCCGGAGTATTCCTTGAAGGGGGAGTTTCATACATGCTATATCTTCTCTGATTTAGTCAATAGAGTTTGTTTGGAGTCTATTGTATACATCCGAGGACACTTCATCTTTCTCTGAATGATTATTCTGTGTGTGGGTTCGGAGAATGGTTTCTCCGAGTGGTTTGTGTTGACGCTTGTGCGTCGTGTGGTGCGGAGCATATCCGCGTGTGTGTTGGGATTCTTTTCCCGGTGTGTGAGGGGAGAAATCCCCGTGTGTTGCTGCATTCGCAGCGTGTGGTTTGGGATTTTTACCCCGTGTGTGTGGGGAGAAATCTCCGTGTTTACTGCATTCGCAGCGTGTGGAAAAAGCCTCACCGGTTTGGTGAGGGGTGGACGTAGGGAGCCCGTCGTGGTCCCGAACCACCTTAAAAATCCCCGTGTCTCATCGTTTGATTTGTGTGATTGTGTGCATCTCCGTTTAATCTTTTTATGCAATCGTGTGAGCACGGTGAGATTGAGTGAATTTAGTTTATCCTGCTTGTTTAGCTTAAATTCCTCAATCTTGTTAATCTTGCTAATTCTGATGTGCGAGTAGGTTTAAGTTTTTAATTAGACATAGTTTTTAGTAGACGGTTCGATTCACCCCCCCCTCTAGAACCGTGTTCCTGCACTACAGGACCCAACACCTTGCTTAAGTCATTCTTGATTTTTCATGATTCTTATTGAAGCATTCATTCATTGAATTATTATTATCATGAGCTTATTGAACTTATTACATTATTGGCCATATTTTATTGTTAACATGCGTGGAAGTAACTTGATTTATACTTGAAGATGCGATCGAGCACTGATTGTGTTCAAGGGCTCTATGCTAGTCCCCTCGGCTGATTGTCGGAAACATACTATTTTATAAACCATGGGGTATGATGCTACTGGCGTCGCATTACGCTGGGAGGACTTTCTCTATAAATAAGTAAAAATCCACAGCACGACATGACATTCTTGTACATGACTTTCTTGCTTGATATTCCACAGAAATTTATGAAGTACTTGCTCATAAGAAAAAGATACTGGAGTGATGATTATGTGGCTTGCTAGTACATTCTTGATACATTCGTGTTCATGAAAGGCCACTATCATATTCTTATTACATTCTTACTGGTTCGTAGTTCGTACTTACTCTCTTTCTAACTTACATGATCATCTTGTTACTTTGGTTTAATCGCATGATTGATCGCATTCACATGATTTTTACCTTATTCTTTAGAGCTAAATTGTTAATTACTTTAATAGTGCCTTCATGTTGATGCGAAGATACCTACTGGGCAAGTGTGCTCATTACCTATTTCCAATCATTTTAGGAGATGGAAGTGATTCGAATTCGGATTCGGGTTATACAAGTAGCGGGTCCGAGAGCGAATGAAAGTATTGTCAAGATGAGAGTGAAGACTTAGGAAGTCTAAATTGTTTAGATTAAGTCTATGTAATTTTCCTATTTCTTGAGTCTAGTGCATAATGTAAATTGAATTAGTAGTTGTACTTGATTATCAATGAAATAAAGTTGAAGTTTGAATATATATTGTGCAATTGCATTTATGTGCGTGATTGTCTTGCGCTCTGATCGTTCTTGCTTACAAGAGACTTACCATGCCGGCTGTTCGCGCTCCCCAAGTTAGTCTTCCGCTGTAATAAAGGCTCGGGGCGTGACAGTTAAGTTGGTATCAGCGCCTAAGTCTCAGGACTTAGGAAGAAGAGTCATGTCATAGGAAAAGTCCAAGGTTTAAGGACCCGTACCTATGAACTAAGGAAGAAATTTCCATACCCATGTGAGATTTGGGTAGAGCCCGAGATAAGATAATTAATTAACTTTAAGATTATTTCTCCCAATTTCATGAGAAATAACAAGTTGTTATATTTCTCTCAGGTACCTTATGGCTCATCGTGTAGATTGGGATGGTATGCATCAAACAGTATCCGGCATTACTCAGGCATTGCAAACCATAGCGCAAGGTGGCGCAGGGGCAAGGGCTGGTGACCTACATCGTAATTTCCAGAGTTTAAATCCTCCGCCATTCTATGGTTCATCTAATCCCGATGAGGTAGAAAACTGGATAGACGAAATGAATCGTATATTTGATGTCATCCAATGCACCGATCAGGAGAAGGTGCATCTCGCAACCTTTCAACTCAACAAAGATGCTCGCACATGGTGGAAGTCGGTTCCGGCACCTCCGGCCAATGCACCTCATACATGGGATGGTTTTCTTACCCTGTTCCGTGCCAAGTACTTTTATGAGCACGTAAAGGAACGAAAGGCTATGGAGTTCGCCGCTCTTCGGCAAGGAATGATGACGGTTGCCGATTATGAACTACAATTCTCAAGGCTTGCACCTTACGCACCACATCTTATCAGCACCGATCTACTCATGGCAAATCGGCTTATGGACGGGTTACGACTCGGTTTCATTCAGCAGCTCGGGACCCAAAACATCCGTACTTATGCGGAGATGGTTCAGCGAGCGTACCTATGTGAAAGGACCTTAGAGAAGGTCGAAAAATTGAAAGGGAAAGGAAAAGAATCTAACCGAAGTTTTGATCGGCATTATAAGAAAGAGAAATTCAGCATCACGGAGCCTTACAAAAGCCGTGATAGTAAGAAGAGATCCAGGAATGGGAATAGCGGAAGTTCCCATAAGCAAAAGAAAGTCAAGGAGGAGAAGGAGTAGGTCGCCACGGCTTGCACATTTTGTGAAAAATTCGGTCATTCAGCTGAGGAGTGTTGGAAGCGTCTCGGCGCTTGTTTACGTTGTGGAAGCAGGGAGCATCGCATGCCGGAATGCCCCCTTATGAAGGACCAGTCATCTAGTGGAGGACACGGGAGGCATGCTCGCCTCAATGTTGTTCTAGAAGAAGAGGAAGTGCCTAGGGATGATGGGCTTATGGAAGGTACTCTTCAAATTTGTTCTCGTCCTGCATTTGTGCTATTTGATACGGATGCCTCTCATTCTTTTATCTCCACTACTTTTGCTAAAACATTACCAATCGCATCAGTTCCCTTACCTTCAAATCTTGCTATTTTCACACCCTTAGGTTCTGGAACAAAGCTTACCGACTATTATCCTGATAGCGAAGTGATAGTAGAAGGTCATAACCTCCCCGCAAACCTAGTATGCCTTGACATGAAAGATTATGATGCCATTTTAGGGGTAGACTGGCTTGTAGATCATGATGCTTATATCAATTACCGAAATAGGATTATATCCTTTCGAAAGCCCGATCTTCCAAGATTCTCTTTTCTTGGCATCAAGTACAAGAAACACCCCACTATCATATCCTCACTTCACGCTTGCAAACTTATCTCGCAAGGATGTGAAGCTTTTCTTGCTTCCATAATTATCACTGAATCTAAGGAGATTATCTTAGCAGACATTCATATTGTAAATGAGTTCCCTGATGTGTTTCCGTCCGAATTACCCAGTTTACCGCCTGAGAGGGAAGTGAACTTCACTATTGAACTCATTCCGAGAGCAGCACCTGTTTCTATAGCCCCTTACAGGATGTCCCCCACGGAGCTTAAGAAATTGAAAAGGTAGTTGCAGGAACTACTAGACAAGGGCTTCATCAGACCTAGCACATCCCCTTGGGGTGCGCCGGTTCTATTTGTCAAGAAGAAGGATGGTTCTCTAAGGCTATGCATCGATTACCGGCGACTGAATCAACTCACAATTAAAAATAAGTATCCGTTGCCGCGTATTGATGAGCTCTTCGATCAGCTTTCTGGAGTAGAATATTTCTCTAAGATAGACCTTAGATCAGGTTATCATCAGCTTAGAATTAAAGAAGAGGACATTTATAAATCAACTTTTGCGAAGTCGTTATCGCCACTATGAATTCGTAGTGATGCCGTTTGGGTTAACTAATGCCCCAGCAGCATTCGTGCAACTTATGAACAACGTCTTCCAGCCATATCTGGACTAGTTCATCGTCGTCTTCATTGATGCCATCTTAAAATATTCCAAGATGAAAGAGGAACATGAACAACATTTGAAAATAGCTTTACAAACACTTAGAGAGCACAAGCTTTATGCCAAACTCAATAAGTGTGAATTCTGGCTCGAGGAAGTCTCATTCCTAGGCCACATTATTTCAAAAGAAGGTATTGCTGTGGATCCTTCTAAGGTAGAAGCTGTCAAGAATTGGAGTCGGCCAACGACTGTATCTGAAGTAAGAAGCTTTCTGGGTCTAGCTGGTTATTATAGAAGATTCATTAAAGACTTCTCAAAAATTGCTGTTCCTTTAACTAGACTCACAAGAAAAGAAAATCCTTTTGTCTGGTCAGAGGAATGTGATAAGAGTTTCCAAACTCTTAAGAATCATCTTACAACAGCCCCTATTTTATCACTACCAATGGAGGGTGGTAGATTCGAAGTGTATACGGATGCGTCTGGCATTGGCTTAGGATGCGTTCTCATGCAGAATGGAAAAGTAATCTGTTATTCATCAAGACAATTGAAACGTCACAAGGAAAACTATCCCGTACACGATCTGGAATTAGCATCGGTTATTTTCGCCTTGAAAATTTGGCGTCATGATCTTTATGGAGAAAAGTTCACGGTCTACTCGGACCATAAAAGCCTGAAATATTTAGTCTCTCAAAAGGAGCTTAACATGAGGCAGAGGAGGTGGTTAGAATATCTCAAAGACTTTGATTCTGCTATTCAATATCATCCTGGCAAGGCTAATGCTGTAGCAAATGCACTCAGCAGAAAACCAATAGGTATGCTATCAAGTCTTATGATAAGTGTAACTAACCTTGTTCCTCAATTTGCTCAGTTGAACTTAGATATTGACATAAAGGAAGAAGATTGTTTCATAGCTAATATCCGAGCTCAACCTACATTGATAGAAGATCTGGTCAAGCTGTAAAATGATGATCCTATATTACTGGAAATTAAAGCCAATATGGAACAAAGGCCGGATTTTTCTATTTCCAATGACATAAGATTGTTATTTGAGGGCCGAATATGTGTACCAGATCACGAGGCTACGAATAAACTAATCCTAGATGAAGTGCATAATTCTAAATACACAATTCATCTAGGAGGACCAAAGATGTATCAAGATCTCAAAAGAAATTTCTGGTGGCCCAATATGAAGAGAGAAATAGCTGATTTCGTATCTCGCTATCTCACCTGCCAACAAGTAAAGGCAGAGCATTTTAGACTCGCAGGTAAATTACACCCCTTGAGTATTCTCAAATGGAAATGGGAGAGTATAGGGATGGACTTTATTATGGGTTTACCCAAGACCAGAGGTGGACACGATGGAATATGGGTAATCATAGACCGATTGACTAAATCCGCACACTTCATACCAATAAAGAGTCGATGGTCTGTGGATATCCTGGTAGCATTGTACATAAATGAGATTGTCAAACTACATGGTGCCCCAGTCACTATTATATCTGATAGGGATCCTCGATTCACATCACAATTCTGGAAGAGTTTACAACATTCACTAGGGACTAGATTGAATTTCAGCACAGCTTTTCATCCACAAACAGATGGTCAAACGGAAAGAACGAATCAGGTAGTAGAAGATATGCTCAGGGCTTATGCTATCGACTTTGGAGGTAGTTGGCATGATCACTTGCCTCTAGTAGAGTTTGCATATAACAATAGCTATCAGGCTAGCATACGAATGACACCTTTTGAAGCTTTATATGGAAAAAGCTGTCAATCACCAATATGCTGGAATGAAATAGGGGAAAAGCAATTTCTACGTCCCGACCTTATAAGGGATTCTACCGAGAAGATCAAGCTCATTCAAGAAAGAATGAAGATGGCACAAGATAGGCAAAAGTCTTATGCTGACAATCGAAGACGTGACTTGGAGTTTCAAGTAGAAGTTCATGTATATTTAAAAGTTTCTCCAGGTCGTGGTATTCGAAGATTTGGCATTAAAGGAAAGTTAACTCCAATATTCATTGGCCCGTTTGAAATTCTTGAATGGATTGGTGAATTGGCTTACAAACTGGCTTTACCTTCACAATTAGCAGGAGTTCGTGACGTATTTCACGTCTCTATGCTGAAGAAATATGTATATGATCCTGACCATATTATCACTTATGACAATCTGGAGATTCAGAAGGATATGACGTTCGAGCAAATGCCAATAAAGATTCTGGAATGAGAAGTGCGATAACTACGAAATAAAGTTATTCCTATGGTCAAGATTCAATGGAAGAAAACATGGCCATATGAAGCAACTTGGGAAACCGAAGGAGCCATGCGGAAAAGATTTCCAAAATTATTTAGCTGTAAGTACACTCTCTGAAATCTATATATTAAATTTGGGGACCAAATTCTTCTAAGTGGGGGAGGGTGTAGTGCCCCAGAATTTATATATATAATTTTTGAATTATGAAATAGTTTTTTGGAAATTATATAGGTCTAAATAAATTAATGAAGGATTATTGGATTAATAAGTCATTATAAGGCTCAATTAGGCTAATTAGTTAACCTAGCCTATCTAATTATTATCCAAAAGGTTAATGGACTAAGCCCATTAAGTTTGGCCCATATTCTAGAAGGGTAATTTACTTATTCACGTATTTTAAGGATAAATACTAATTATATAAGATAATTATATGGATAAACAAATAAAAGAGTGTTTTCAAATTGAAACTCTATATACGTTGAATGTAACGGTCTATCGAGCGACCGCCACAGCCATGTAACGTACCTAGACACGACCGTTACATCCTCAGATTCCGTAAGGTGAGGAAATTGTAAAAAGATTGGAACTTTGAAATCCTATCTACAAGAGTCGACTTAGGGAAGCTTATAACATTACTAAGGACTCTTAGGGATTAGGTTCTGGCAAATTAAGGACTCTAGAATCGATCTAATCTTCAAACCCTAGTCAAAACCCTATAAATAAGACCTAGTTATGAACTAAGCGACCCTTACTTTTGGCTCGTGAAGAATCAAGGTAAGGAGTCATAAATTCGGGTAAGTTCTTTAGAAGCTTTTGTTTAGTATACTTTAGACTAATGGTTCTCCAAATTTCGTGCTAGGAGATCAAGCAACCAAGGAGATAGAAGCTTCCAAAGTTGCTGATTTAACCTTCGCAACTCAAGAATCTAAACGCAAGTCCCCTAAAGTTCTAGAGATTAAGATGACTAAACGAGATAATTAGACTACGATCCTTTAGAACTTTTTGTTCGCAATAGTTTCATCTTCTTACCCTCAAAATTTCACATCCTTAGGACAAGAGGCTGAGGAAATAGAGCAGATTGAAGTTGCTGATTTATCACAAGAAGTATAAGGGACTAAGGGTAGCACCTAGCATCAAATGCAAAGTTTTAAGGTTCTAGAAGAGGTAGGTTATCTCATGATTGGCAAAAAAAACTTTTTAGGAATAAAAGCCCTCTGATTGTGCTTGATTTCATGCATTATAGACTAAGAATTTCATGATTTCATAGTTTTATACATTCATCCATCTCTTAGCCCTAAATGGAAATAAAAAAAAGGTATTATCTTGTCTATTCACTAAACCCTTGCATATAGTTTCCCTATGCATCGTTATCATGACTAGGACAGTGGTAATATGTTGATTTCCAGGCATGTTATGTTTTCATAAACCTTCACTTTAGTTTACTGCCAGCAGATTCTCTGACGCACTAACGTGAGACCGTCACATGCATGTAACGGCCTTACGATAGACCGTCACAACCTGTTATACTTTTATTTGTTCTATTGTCTCTGATGCACCCTAGCAGGAGCGTTACACTACTGTAACGGCCCCTCGATAAACCGTCACACACTGTAATGCACCAATCCTAGACCGTCAGACACCTGTGTTCTGTCAGCCCAAGGCAGAATAATAACCAGTTGAGTTTACTTATAAATAAGCTTAGATAGCTAAGTTTGGACCTATTATCATGACTTTGAGTTTAGTTTCTGATTCATAATCAAATTGCATGATTAATGTGTCTTAGGTTATTTTAAGTTATGCTAATGTCATTGGCTACAACTCTATAGTTTTGTATTCTAAATCATGATTTTCCAAAGTTGTATTGACGGAGTTTTATCTTAGTTTCATAATGTTACACATTATTTCCTATCTATAGAGTCATTTCTTTAAGTATATGGCACATATTCCAATGTGTTGTCCATTAGTTCACTTTGCACTATAGGAACACTATTCTTGGACATGAGCACCTCTCTATTGGATATTCCTTCCAATAGACTAGGAAATCTTATTTCAAGGCCTCCGTAATTCTCCGCGAGCCTAAGATTCTCACTAGGACGCCAAGTTGGTTGTACCATTAAAGCCCATTGATTAGATTACACTATCGATGATCTTGGTTATCAGTAATGTAACGGCTCTATGTTGGACCGTCAGGCACAAGTAACGGCCCAATATACGACCGTCACATTCCACTGAGTCCGATTTCTTGGTTCTGGATTCAGATTAATGTAACGGCCCAATACTAGAGCGTCACATAATGTAACGGCCCAGTACACGATCGTCACACTACTTGAGAATTTTAGCCCAAGGATTGACCAAGGGTTGATATTCCAAAGTTTCTAAAAGGACTATTAATGATCTAGAACTTATCATATTGATCAAGAAACCTAATATAATGAATGGAGGATAAAGAACGTATCGTTATGCTGCCAATTTATTTCCACAAGCATAACCTTGCTTAAGTCATTCTTGATTTTTCATGATTCTTATTGAAGCATTTGTTGTGCCCCTGTGATTTTGATGATTGGTTTTGATGTGAGTCAAACACTGTGAGTCACCATGCGATGTTCAGTCATTCTGTCACATCATAAAGCATTCATATATATACATCTGTAAGGTTTATGCATTTTCCTGTCATACTATGTGTCATGGTTTAAGGTCTATGCATTTCTCTGTTTGTGGAAGTCCTGCCCATTGCATCGGTTCAATATCTGCCATATGCATACACTGCATCAGTGCATTCATCCGTTGCATGCCATATAGTCGATGCTTGATTCACTGCATATGATGTCTATACACTGTTGCATGCTCATTGCATATGAGGTCCTGTCTGCACGTTATTAAGTCTGTATAGAGTCTTGTTGCATCATGTGTTTCATGCATTTAAAGTCTGTACAGCCCATGCTCAGGTTATGTATGTACATCGTCTTGTACATTGCAACACAAGTCTGTACAGTGGTTGACTACATGTCCGAGCATCCATGATTCAATGTGTAGACTTCCCTATCTGCATTTGTGCAACCTCACAAATGAAGTCTATACACTCGTTATCATGCATTCAAAGTCCATACATTCGTCGCATGTCTATCAAGTCTACACATCTGTCAAAGTCTATCAAGTCTATACATTGGTTGATGCATGCTCATCGAGTCTGCACACTAATGGCATGTCAGTGATACACAAAGTCTATACAGCCATGCACTGCTTCGCTTGCATAAATGGAGTCTGAGCAGGGTTCATTGCAGTCTGTGCATTGCTGCATCACAAAGTCCGTCCAGGACTTGTACTAAGCATAACCATAGTCCATGCATTCATTTCATGTCTGTACATTCTACAAGGGCATAGTCCATGCATTCATTTCATGTCTGTACATTCTTCAAGGGCATAGTCCATGCATCCATCTCAAGTCTATACATTGCCTTATGGCATGCACGCACTCAAGTGTATATATTCTTCAATAGCATGTCAATGCATTCAAGTCTATACAACTCCTGGTGGCATGTCTGTACAACGTCCTTAGCATGCACACAAAGTCCATTGCATCGGTCAAGTCTGCACATCACTTCATGCTTCATATACTCAAGACAAAGTCTGTACATTCCTTGTGCATGCATCGTTTCTCAAAGTCTTTACAGCCCGTGGTCGCAAGACCAAGTCTGTACATCGTCTTGTGCATGCATCGTTTCTCAAGCCTGTACATCGTCTTGTTGACGGCATGTGTGTGCATCTCGCTGCTAAGTCTGTACATTGGCCAAGTCTATACATCGCCACTTGTTCATGCATATGTGCAAGTCTATACATTCCTATCTTTACCTACGTTCACTGTTTTAGCACACACACGAAGTCAGTACAGCCTTTGCATTGCACATAAAGTCTATACATTGCCTTGCTGCATTGCACGCGTTCAAAGTCTATACATTGCTGTCGCATGCACTCAAAGTCCACACATGCACACACTTAGCTTGTGCATTGTGCATCCATGCTTAAACTCTAGGCACAGCAAGTCTGTACATTATTTTCTCATGCACGTAAACGTCAAGTCTGTACATCGTTCTCGCGTGCACACTAAGCCTATACACTCCCTTGTGACATGTCTATACATCGGTCGTTTTATACATACATAAAGTCAGTACAGAATGTTTTATCTCTGCTTGATCGACTGAAGTAACTCTGTCATTAAACTGGCAGATGCCTGGCACGTGATCCGAGGTTGGAAGGGATGACAGGATGATGACACGTGGAGGAACCTTCTGGACGTGAAGGCGTGGGAATCACACGCCTAGTGTTGCTCCTGCTGGTGCTACTATAAAATGAAGAGTTCTCCATCAGGAGAAGGCGATCGTGATAGAAAGAGCAAAAGCAGAGAGAGAGATCCTGCACGATCCAGAAGAAAAAGAAAAAGAGTGAAGAAGAGAAACAGAGAAGAAGAAGAAAAAGAAAGAGGAAGAGAAGCAGAGAGGAGAAGAAAGAAGTTGTAGAAGAAAAGGAGAGAGAGAGAGAGAGTTTGTGAGGATCGAGAGAAAAAGAGAGAGAAGAGTAGAGAACTGAAGCCTTCATTAAAGATTTGTTCTTCTGGTATTTGGATCAAATCCATGCCAGATTGCTCCTTGACGAGCTACACTTTGTGGATATCATTTCCAACTTCCTGATTGCTGTATTTTCGTTTCTTGTTTTTACTTTACATTTCCTTAGCTTGCTTTTTTCTGATACTCTGTAGTGAGGTCGGGGTTCCTCCTGTGGTCTCAGGAGAAGGGAGATTTGTTCTCCAGTTTGCTAGTGACTGTGTGTCACTAGTGGTTCCCTCTGGGTTTCAGAGGAAGGGAGTCTCTGACTCCGGGTTTGCAGGTAGTGGTTCCTACCTGTGGGTTCCCTCCTGGTCTGGAGGAAGAGAGACGTTTGTCTCTGGTTTCTAGTGATTGATTGTCACTAGGGTTGCCCTCCGGGTTGGAGGAGAGGGGAGGTTGTTCCCCTGGTCAAGCTGTTAGGCAGCACCTGTTTGCAGACTGAGTCTGCGGTTCTAGCTTTTGCTAGTGGACGCCTCACACTGATTTGGAGTGAGGGGTGGACGTTGGTCTCTGGACCGAACCACCTAAAAATCCTGGGGTTCTATGGTTTGCTTTTGCGTTCTACTCCATATCATCTACCTCCCATTCACAGGTTATGCATGCGTGATTATTTATGTTATCCTGGGGAGTTAACTTGATTGTGAAGTGCTTGTTCATACGCTCAGTAGAACTTCTTTTGTTGTGTGAGTCTGGTTTCTCAGTTCATGGTTGTGAAAAGAGAGAAGCTCCGTTGTTTCATTAGTTTATATTGAGTTTAGTTAAAAGTCTATTTTGTGTGATAGCTTATTGTTGAGTGCTCAATTGATTAAGCCATCTAAGATTTTAAGTCCACAATATTTTTTATCGGGGATTCATTCACCCCCCCTCTGAATCCGGGCCTTGCACCCCAACAATTGGTATCAGAGAAGGTCTCTGATTCATCAGATCCAACGATCTGCAGAGGATACTGCTATTATATTTTTAGGTGCTGTTCTATTTGGGCTTGTCTATTGCTTGATTCACGTTTGAACCGATTTCCATGGCTCATCCACCGGTTTTCAATGGTACTGATTTCAGGTTGTGGCTTAATAGTCTGCATACCTATGTTAAACAAAGTGATCCAGATATGTGGAAATTAATTTAACAAGGTCCTCACAAATTACCAAAGAAAAAGTCCAAATGGACTGACAGTCACAGATCGAAGCATGCAGAAAATCAGAAAGCCTTGGAAACAATGAAAGCAACCACTCACAGAGCTTTCCACACTTCGTTTAATGACTGCAGGTCTGCTAAAGACATCCTGGATAAGCTGAAGCTAGCTCATAGGAGAAATGAGGAAAGCTGCATGATGGCTAATGGCAGAGATCAAGGCAGCAATCAGAATGAAGATGATAATGATGAAGAGGTAAATCCCTTCAAGAATTTTTTTTTAGATGATTGGGAGAATGCATATGCTGAGTTGCTTGAATCTCATGAACATTTAAGAAAATAATACAATAACTTGAAAAAGAAAAGTGATCCGGGTAGTTCAAGTTCTCCATGTGAAAATTGTTCAAATATGAAGCAATCTCATGATGCATGTTTGTCTGATATCCATATGCATAAAAATCAGAATGAAAAATTGATGAAGGAACTTGAATGTGTTCACTCTGAACTAAGTAGGCTAATATCTGAAAATGACTCTCTTAGAAAATCTGTTAAAGAAAATGAAGAAAAATTTGAGAAACTTGAGCAAGAGAAGAATTTGTTTGCTGAAAAATTTAATGCCATAAAATCTATAAATATGGAATTGCAGAAAGATCTTGAAAAACAGCAAAAAGAATTGAAAGAGTTTGAAGCTGGGAGAGAAAGCAAGGTTAACTCAGAAGTGCAGATTCTAATAAATGAGTTAATTCAAAATAATAAGCTTAAGGAAGAAAATGAGAAGTTAAAACAGCTGAACTCTTCGATATCTGAAAGACTTCTTACATTGGAGAAAGGGAAAATCATTTGTACAAACGAAACTGAAAAAGTAGATGATCTGAGAAAGGAGATCGAAGAATACAAAAATGCCAACAAAGTGCTGAATGAAGCTGTTAATTGTAGTGATCAAGAGATTGCTAGTTATGAAATACACATTGCATCTCTTGAAAACAAAATTCAGGATTTGAATAGAGTTTTGTCTAAATTTGTTGATGGACAAGAAAATCTGGACAGGTTGCTAGGAGTTAAGGTGAATACTCAAAAGGAAGGGTTAGGCTACAACAATGTCAATAAAAAGGTTTTCAAAAACAAGCTAATGACATCGTTTGTCACTTCATCAAATGTAGCCACCACCTCAAAAGATAAACAACCCATTGTTCAGAAAATGCAGAAACAAACTGACATTCAGAAACGAAATGAAAAAGTGAAAAAATATGTTCATGTGAAGAATAAGCAAAGAAACAATCATGTTGATATTGTGCATGTGACACATGACTTAAACAGACACACACATGCACACAAAAAGAAAATGTCATGCCACTATTGTCATAAATTTGGTCATCTGATGCATGAGTGTAAATTGATGGAGAAGGATGATATGAGCGCCGGCATAATGAATGCTAGGAAATTTCATGATAAAAATTCTTCATCTCAGAAAAGAAAATTGAATGTTTTCACTGTGACAAATTAGGACACACGATTACACAATGCTGGTTTGCAAGTGGTAAGAAAACATCTCATTCATATCATGCTAAATTCCCTGCAAGCCAACATGGTTTTAATAAGAACAAATTTGTTTCAATGAACCAGCACATCACTTGTTTTAACTGTAACAAGACTGGTCACAAGGCCACTGAATGCTGGTCAGGCTCGTTCAGAAGAAATTCTCTCAAATGTTCTCACTGTGGAAAGCATGGCCATACAGTCAAGGACTGTTGGCATATCCAGGGTAGGAGTGTGAATTTCAAATATGCTAGATACCCTGCTAGGAAGAATGTGCTTGACAGAAATAAAAGGAAAAATTTCCATGATAATGCTAATGTGCAGAAAAGAAATTTAAAACCTGTTGTCTCATGTCATTACTGCCGTCAAATAGGTCATTCAATGAATAATTGCTACTTGATGAGATCTGATGACCTTCATGCTAAAAAATTATTTTGAACACCTGCCAAAGGTGTCACTGTTAATTCAGGACCCAAGACCTCTTTGGTACCTGTTGCATCAAAATGATGTGTTTGTTGCAGGTGTGCCTTGGGGCTGAGGAGTAAAGAGGGGTAAATAAACCAAGGCACCCAAGTTGATAAAACCCCATTCAGGTAAATTCTTCACATCTGTTCAAATAAAATTTATGCTTGATCTGATGAGTCATAGTTTCACGCATACATGTTTACATCTGAATTTAACTTCAATCATGGCATCTAGATAGGGGGAGTGTTTCATGCATATTTGGCTTCTTGTGCCCTGGTAAATTCTGATTGATTGGCTATTCATCTGTTTCCTTACTGACAAACTCGGTTGACTTGAAGTGGTCACTCCTTCAACCGATACTCCTCCTGAACAGCCACATTTTCACTCATTCATCAGCATATGCTCTTCCTGCATCATATACCATCAATTGATATCATTGATACTTTGGCTGTCTCTGAAAGCTTTCTTGATGTAGCTGCAATTGAGAAGATCTCAAATTGTATACCTTACTCATAAATCTGAATAATTACTTCAATAAGGAATCTTCTATTATACAGATGTATGAATATTAGAATGATCAAAATGGTTTACATTTAATGTATTCGGTTAGGTTGGCTATAAATGTCCTGAAAAATATCTGAATCAACTTTAATAAACCTTAACTAATTGATTCATGTTAAGTCTTGTTAAATCTTCTATAATCGGAAAATATGGAAATCATGACTTTATTTGGATGAAATACATGAAATATGTATTTTTTAAACATCTGAACTTCCTGAAAATATCTAAGGGTAAAATATGATGAATCTTGCATGAGCAATGACTTTGATCATTGAGAAACACATGTCCAAAGGACTGTGTCATGAGGTGTCTTAGTTAAATCTGCCTAAAATTAATTAAAAAAAATAGGCAGAGCAATGGCTGACTCACTGAGAAACATATCTCACTCGTCAAAGAAATGAGAAAAGACATGTCATGAGGTGATCCATCAACTCTGTTAATTATAAAGCATGACTGTTAGTCACACTAAGTGCTTAGGGATATTGGCGTCTGATCAACGTATATCCTCTAGTTACAAGGTGTGCACTGAACTTGAGTGCTCTTGAAATTTGTTGCATGGAAATTCTTGTTGAACATTGCAATATGTGAAAAAGAATTCAAAGGATAATATGCTATAACCCTTGATATGGTCAAATTGTTTCACGCATGTTTAAACTCAATACTTACGAGTGTATTTCCTAATGAAGTCATTGAAATTGATTGAGTAAGATGGAGGGAGATTAATCAAGATGTACATATGAGTTTGTGGTTCATTTGTTATTAAATCTTGATTTCAGATATGAGTACAGAATTTTTTGTCGAACCTGGTATACATCAACTTTAAACCATGGAGTTCAATAAAGTTCATTCATAAGCCCTTATAATGGAAGACTTTGAAAAATTCTGTGTTGGATTTATGAGATTGGTACATCCTTGACAATCTTAAAGTCATGATTTCCATATTTGAAACTCCTTTGCTCACTGTCCTTGATTCATCATGACCAGAACTTATCCTTGATTGCCTCTGTGGTCTCCTTCTCATCCATCTCATAAGACTCCATTTATTCAGGGGGAGCTTTCTTGTCATATGAATCATGTTGCATAGATATTCTTAAAGGAGGAGAATTGTGTGCTTGCATTCATATATTTAGGGGGAGATCTTGCATTTCTTGTTACATCTGCATCTCTGCATTCATACCTCCCCATGGTTCATCTTGATAATAACAAGGGGGAGAAATTGGTTTGAGTCATACACATGTTTTTTTCTGAAGTCAAAGGGGGAGATTATTGCCAAAGGGGGAGACTTTCATTCAATCATTGCATGCAAGTTTCTTTTGCTATCTCAAACTATTTTCTTTTTGATGAAGTCAAAGGGGGAGAATAGTTTGAGTCATCAGAATGACTCACAGTGTTGCCATCATCAAAAAGGGGGAGATTGTTGTGCCCCTGTGGTTTTGATGATTGGTTTTGATGTGAGTCACCATGCGATGTTTAGTCATTCTGTCACATCATAAAGCATTCATATATATACATCTGTAAGGTTTATGCATTTTCCTATCATACTATGAGTCATGGTTTAAGGTCTATGCATTTCCCTATTTGTGGAAGTCCTGCACATTACATCGGTTCAATATCTGCCATATGTATACACTGCATCAGTGCATTCATTAGTTGCATGCCATATAGTCGATGCTTGATTCACTGCATATGATGTCTATACACTGTTGCATGCTCATTGCATATGAGGTCCTGTCTGCACGTTATTAAGTCTGTACAGAGTCTTGTTGCATCATGTGTTTCATGCATTTAAAGTCTGTACAGCCCATGCTCAGGTTATGTCTGTACATCATCTTGTACATTGCAACACAAGTCTGTACAGTGGTTGACTGCATGTCCGAGCATCCATGATTCAATGTGTAGACTTCCCTATCTGCATTTGTGCAACCTCACAAATGAAGTATATACACTAGTTATCATGCATTCAAAGTCCATACATTCGCCGCATGTCTATCAAGTCTACACATCTGTCAAAGTCTGTACATTGTCTTTGCAAAAGTCCATACACTAGCAAGTCTATACATTGGTTGCGGCATGCTCATCGAGTCTGCACACTAATGGCATGTCAGTGATACACAAAGTCTGTACAGCCATGCACTGCTTCGCTTGCATAAATGGAGTCTGAGCAGGGTTCATTGCAGTCTGTGCATTGCTGCATCACAAATTCCGTGCAAGACTTGTACTAAGCATAACCATAGTCCATGCATTCATTTCATGTATGTACATTCTACAAGAGCATAGTCCATGCATTCATTTCATGTATGTACATTCTTCAAGGGCATAGTCCATGCATCCATCTCAAATCTATACATTGCCTTATGGCATGCACGCACTCAAGTGTATACATTCTTCAATAGCATGTCAATGCATTCAAGTCTATACAACTCATGGTGGCAAGTCTGTACAACGTCCTTAGCATGCACACAAAGTCCATTGCATCGGTCAAGTCTGCACATCACTTCATGCTTCATATACTCAAGACAAAGTCTATACATTCCTTGTGCATGCATCATTTCTCAAAGTCTGTACAGCCCGTGGTTGCAAGACCAAGTCTGTACATCGTCTTGTGCATGCATCGTTTCTCAAGCCTGTACATCGTCTTGTTGACGGCATGTGTGTGCATCTCGCTGCTAAGTCTGTACATTGGCCAAGTCTATACATCGCCACTTGTTCATGCATATGTGCAAGTCTATACATTCCTATCTCTACCTACGTTCACTGTTTTAGCACACACATGAAGTCAGTACAGCCTTTGCATTGCACATAAAGTCTATACATTGCCTTGCTGCATTGCACGCGTTCAAAGTCTATACATTGCTGTCGCATGCACTCAAAGTCCACACATGCACACACTTAGTTTGTGCATTGTGCATCCATGCTTAAACTCTAGGCACAGTAAGTCTGTACATTGTTTTCTCATGCACGTAAACGTCAAGTCTGTACATCGTTCTCACGTGCACACTAAGCCTATACACTCCCTTGTGACATGTTTATACATCGGTCGTTTTATACATACATAAAGTCAGTACAAAATGTTTTATCTCTGCTTGATCGACTGAAGTAACTCTATCATTAAACTGGCAGATGCCTGGCACGTGATCCGAGGCTGGAAGGGCTGACAGAGTGATGACACGTGGAGGAACCTTCTGGACGTGAAGGCGTGGGAATCACACGCCCAGTGTTGCTCCTGCTGGTGCTACTATAAAATGAAGAGTTCTCCATCAGGAGAAGGCGATCGTGATAGAAAGAGCAGAAGCAGAGAGAGAGAGAGAGCCTGCACGATCCAGAAGAAAAAGAAAAAGAAAAAGAGTGAAGAAGAGAAACAGAGAAGAAGAAGAAAAAGAAAGAGGAAGAGAAGCAGAGCGGAGAAGAAAGAAGTTGTACAAGAAAAGGAGAGAGAGAGAGAGAGCTTGTGAGGATCGAGAGAAAAAGAGAGAGAAGAGTAGAGAACTGAAGCCTTCATTGAAGATTTGTTCTTCTGGTATTTGGATCAAATCCATGCCATATTGCTCCTTGACGAGCTACACTTTGTGGATTTCATTTCCAGCTTTCTGATTGCTGTATTTTCATTTCTTATTTTTACTTTACACTTCCTTGGCTTGCTTTTTTCTGATACTCTGTAGTGTGGTCGGGGTTCCTCCTGTGGTCTCAGGAGAAGGGAGATATGTTCTCTGGTTTGCTAGTGACTGTGTGTCACTAGTGGTTCCCTCTGGGTTTCAGAGGAAGGGAGTCTCTGACTCTGGGTTTGCCAGTAGTGTTTCCTACCTGTGGGTTCCCTCCTGGTCTGGAGGAAGAGAGACGTTTGTCTCTGGTTTCTAGTGATTGTGTGTCACTAGGGTTTCCCTCCGGGTTGGAGGAAGAGGGGAGGTTGTTCCCCTGGTCAAGCTGTTAGGCAGCACCTGTTTGCAGACTGAGTCTGCGGTTCTAGCTTTTGCTAGTGGAAGCCCCACTCCGGTTTGGAGTGAGGGGTGGACGTAGGTATGTGGACCGAACCACATAAAAATCCTGGTGTTCTATGGTTTGCTTTTGCGTTCTACTCCATATCATCTACCTCCCATTCACATGTTATGCATGCGTGATTATTTGTGTTATCCTGGGGAGTTAACTTGATTGTGAAGTGCTTGTTCATACGCTCAATAGAACTTCTTCTGTTGTGTGAGTCTGGTTTCTCAGTTCATGGTTGTGAAAAGAGAGAAGCTTCGTTGTTTCATTAGTTTATATTGAGTTCAGTTAAAAGTCTATTCTGTGTGACAGCTTATTGTTGAGTGCTCAATTGATTAAGCCATCTGAGATTTTAAGTCCGCAATATTTTTTATCAGGGATTCATTCACCCCCCCCCTCTGAATCCGGGCCTTGCACCCCAACAGCATTCATTTATTGAATTATTGTTATCATGAGCTTATTGAACTTATTACATTCTTGGCCAAATTTTATTATTAACATGCGTGGAAGTAACTTGATTTATACTTAAAGATGCGATCGAGCACTGATTATGTTCAAGGGCTCTATGCTAGTCCCCTCGGCTGATTGTCGGAAACATACTATTTTATAAACCATGGGGTATGATGCTACTGGCGTCGCATTACGCTGGGAGGACTTTCTCTATAAATAAGTAAAAATCCACGGCACAACATGACATTCTTGTACATGACTTTCTTGCTTGATATTCCACAGAAATTCACGAAGTACTTACTCATAAGCAAAAGATACTGGAGTGATGATTATGTGGCTTGCTAGTACATTCTCGATACCAAATTGTTCATGAAAGGCCAATATCATGTTCTTGTTACATTCTTGCTAGTTTGTAGTTCGTACTTACTCTCTTTCTAACTTACATGATCATCTTGTTAATTTGGTTTAATCGCATGATTGATCGCATTCACATGATTTTTACCTTATTCTTTGGAGCTAAATTGTTAATTACTTTAATAGTGCCTTCATGTTGATGCGAAGATACCTACTGGGCAAGTGTGCTCATTACCTATTTCCAATCTTTTCAAGAGATGGAAGTGATTCGAATTCAAATTCGGGTTATACAAGTAGCGGGTCCGAGAGCGAATGAAAGTATTGTTAAGATGAGAGTGAAGACTTAGGAAGTCCAAATTGTTTAGATTGAGTCTATGTAATTTTCCTATTTCTTGAGTCTAGTGCATAATGTAAATTGAATTAGTGGTTGTACTTGATTATCAATGAAATAAAGTTGAAGTTTGAATATATATTGTGCAATTGCATTTATGTGTGTGATTGTCTTGCGCTCTGATCATTCTTGCTTGCAAGAGGCTTATCATGCCGGCTGTTCGCGCTCCCCGAGTTAGTCTTCCGCTGTAATAAAGGCTCGGGATGTGACACAATAGCTCCTTACAGGATGTCCCCACAGAACTCAAAGAGCTAAAGAGGCAACTTCAGGAGTTTCTAGATAATGGTTTTATTCGACCCATCACATCCCCTTGGGGTGCGCCGATTCTATTCGTCAAAAAGAAGGATGGATCTCTTAGGCTGTGTATTGATTACCGGTGACTTAATCAACTCACCATCAAGAACAAATATCCGTTGCCAAGTATCAATGAGCTATTTGATCAGATCTCTGGTGTGGAATATTTCTCCAAGATCGACCTCAAGTCGGGCTACCATCAGCTAAGGATCAAAGATGAAGACATCTACAAGTCTGCTTTCTGAAGCAGATATGGGCATTATGAGTTCGTGGTGATGATGTTCGGGTTAAGTAATGCCCCGACAACATTTATGTAACTTATGAATAATGTGTTCAAGCCCTATCTCGACCTATTTGTGGTCGTATTCATTGATGTTATTCTCATCTATTCTAAAACAAAGGAAGAACATGAAGAACATTTAAGAATAGCTTTACAAATGCTAAGAGAAAATCAACTCTACGCAAAGCTCAGCAAGTGCGAGTCCTGGCTAAAGGAGGTCTCTTTCCTCGGCCATATTATTTCAAAAGAAGGTATCGTCATGGATCCTTCAAAAGTAGAACATGTCAAGAACGAGAGCGGACCAACGACAGTATCCGAAGTCAGGAGTTTTATAGGACTGGCTAGCTATTATAGGCGATTTGTCAACGATTTCTCCAAAATCGTCGTCCCTTTGACTAGAGAGTTTCTTAACACTTAAAGAACATCTCACCACTGCTGTTGTCTTAGCACTGCCTATTGAAGGTGGTGGATTTGAAGTCTACACTGATGCATCTGGCATTGGTCTCGGGTGCATCCTTATGCAACATCGCACGGTGATATGTTATGTCTCGAGGCAATTAAAGCGTCATGAAGAAAAATACCCCGTCCATGATCTAGAATTGGCTGTCGTTATCTTCGCCTTGAAAATCTTGTGACATTACCTTCATGGGGAGAAGTTCACTATATTTTCAGACTATAAAAATCTGAAATATCTTTTCACCCAAAAGGAACTAACATGAGGCAACAAAGATGGCAAAAGTACCTTAAGGACTTCGATTTATCTATTCAGTATCATCCAGGCAAAGCAAATGCTGTAGCTGATGCTCTTAGCAGAAGACCAATGGCAACTCTAGCAAGCCTCAGGAAAGGTATGATTTATCTCATAGAGGATTTTACTCATTTGAATCTAGATGTGGATGTAGAAGAATGAAAGAGTATTATTGCCAACATTTGATCGCAACCTACACTGATTACAGATCTAGGCAAATTGCAAGAAAGTGACCCCATAGTAATGGAGATCAAGACTAATATTGATCAACGGTCGGAGTTTTTTTATCTCAACCGATGGAAGGTTACTATTCAAAGATCGAATCTGTGTGTCGGATCACGCAGACACTAAGAAGATGATCATGGAGGAAGCTCATAGGGAAAAATATGCTATTCACCCTGGTGCTACCAAGATGTATCAAGATTTGAAGAGAAATTTTTGGTGGCCCAATATGAAGAGAGACATAGCGGACTTTGTATCTCGCTGCCTCACTTGTCAACGAGTTAAAGGGGAACATCAAAGGCCCACTGGTAAGATACATCCCTTAGAAATTCTCGAGTGGAAATGGGAAAGCATAGGGATGGATTTCATCATGGGTTTACCTAAGACAAGAGGTGGACATGATGGTGTATGGGTGATCATAGACCGATTGACTAAATCTACACACTTTCTACTTATAAAAAGTCGATGGTCTGTAGATAGTTTAGCAACCTTATACATGAAGGAGATTGTCAAGTTACACGGTGTCCCTGTGACCATTATCTTCGATTAAGACCCTCGATTCACATCTCAATTCTGGAAGGGTCTATAACATTTATTGAGGACCCAACTCAATTTCAACACTGCATTCCACCTACAAACGGATGGTCAAAGTGAGAGAACAAATCAGGTAGTGGAAGATATGCTCAGGGCATGTGTCATCGATTTCGGTGGGAGCTGGCACGACCATCTACCTTTAGTGGAATTCGCCTACAATAATAGCTACCAAGCTAACATTCAAATGGAACCATTCGAGGCACTATATGGGGAAACCTGCCGCTCACCTATTTGTTGGAGTGAAGTTGGCGAAAGATAACTTCTAGGCCCAGAGATAATAAGAGATACTATCGAGAAGATCAAGCTCATTCGAGAGAGACTCCATATGGCTCAAGATAGACAAAAATCATATACTGATAATCGAAGACGTGATTTGGAATTCCAAGTAGGAGACCATGTGTTTGTCAAGGTTTCTCTGGGTTGAGGTATTCGAAGGTTTGGCATTAAAGGCAAACTCACTCCAAAATTCATCGGCCCCTTTGAAATTCTCGAAAGGGTTGGCGAGGTCGCATATCGAATAGCTTTACCCTCTCAACTAGCTGGAGTCCACGATGTATTTCAAGTCTCAATGCTCAAAAGGTACGTCCCTGATCTATTCGATGTCATAACTTATGACAACCTGGAGATTGAAAAGGATTTGACATACGAGTAAAAGCCAATCAAAATAATTGAGCAAGAAGTATGTCAACTTCGGAATAAAATCATTCCCATGGTCAAAGTCCAATGGAGCAAATCTTAGTCACATGAGGCGACATGGGAAATGGAAGAAGCTATGTGTAAAAGATTTTTAGAGATATTTAAATGTAAGTATACTCCCCACAAAAAAACTCATGCAATGAATTTGGGGACCAAATTCTTTTTAAGTGGGGGAGGGTGTAACACTCGAGAATTTTCAAAAAATAATTTGGGGATTAAATATAATTATTAAATATTTAAAAAGACTTAATGGGATATTAAGAGAATTATGGGTTAATTAAGTCAATTTAAAGGCCCTATAATAACTAAAAGGCTCAGCCCAATCCAAATAGGCCCAAAGAACCAATTTTATGGCCTTTTAACCCAAGCCCATTACTAGAAACGTAATGTGGGCAATTGACGAATTTAAATTGGATAAAAAGGCCCATTTAGTGGATAAATAGGTGATAAATCCAAAAATCTGAAAATTTTTGAATAAACGCCTAAACGCGATCTATCACACAACCGCTATATCATAATAGCGGTCCCCATCTGACCGCAACCATCTTCCGTGAATGCAACAGTGAGAAACGTGAAAAACTTGGATCTTTGGCATCCAAATCCCCACGGATCGAATTGTGTAGACATGTAATCCTATTTAGGACTCTTGGAGATGGATCTTACCCCGAATTAGGACTCCTAATTGATCTAATCCATCAACCCTAACTCAAACCCTATACATAGAGCCCAGATTCGACCTGCGCAAACCCTTGTTTTGGCTCATGTTGTTCGATGTTAAGAAGTTGGTATTTCAGGTTGGTTCTTTAGAACGTTTTGTTTACCTTAGTTTTATCTAACTCTCCTCCAAATTCCGTGCTAGGAGGATAAGTATCCAGAAAGTTAGAAGCCCCCGAAGTTGTTGTTCCTCTGCAAGGTGCTAAGGAACCAACGTGCTGGTCCAAGGAAGATCTAGGGATTGGAAGCCCTAATCGAGGTATTTAGAAGATCATCCTTTAGAACAATTTTTTAACCTTTGTATCTTCTACCCACCCTCTAAATTTCATGGATTTTGGTCAAGGGGTTAAGGAGAACGAAGGACGGGAAGTTTTTGGTTTGGCACAGGACGTGCAGAAACTAGGGCGTCCTTCCAGTCAAAAATTCAAACACTAGAACCTGTTACAGAGGTAGGTATCTCATGAAAAGGCTAAATTAATGTGTTTAGAACAAAAGCCCTCTAGTTTCTCGTTATTTCATGTATTGTACTTAGAGGATTTCATGTTTTACTATGACTTTGCATCTAGGTTATCACTGCATGCATGAAGCATGCCTTTAATAAGAAAAGTAAATATTTTTGGCTTAATTCATACAAACCAAGCATCTCCATACATTTCTTATGTTCTATCATGTCTTATCCCTCTGTTTAGCATGGTTTCCCGTTACCTATTGCTCACAAATAGGCTTATATGCCATATTTTACTTCTGTTTGCTACAAACAAGAAACGATCTCTATTAGACCGTCATAATCATATAGCGGCCCTGCGATAGACCGCTAACATCAAGATACAGTCCTCCTATGACCGCTATTTTCTTTCTGTGGTCTGCACTTTGTTAACTCCAAACAGATTGTAGATTAGCCCTAATAATTATATGTTAAGCCTAGGTAATTAGGTTTTATTCATAGTTTTGACTCTGGATTCGTAATATTGGTTACATTGTACATCATCTTTGATAGATTGCATATCTTACATGTTTTAATTGCTTATTTTAAACTTATGTTAATTTCATGCCAACGACATAAACTCTTGTATTAAAGTTAAGCCTCACATGCTTTAAATGAACTTATTCTATTGATGATTTGATCGTTGTTTTCATGATTTCACTCTCATCTATTGTCTTTGTGGTTAAGTATATAGCACATATCCTAGTATGTGACTATTAGTTACACTTTGCACTTATTGGCATATTTTCTTAGACTTGTGAACTTCTCCGTCGGATATTCCTTCTGTTGGACTAGGTGATCTTGTTTCAAGGCCTCCGTAAGTCTCTGCGAGCCTGGGATTCTCATTAGGATGTCGAGCTGGTTGTACCCTCAAAACCCAATTATCTAGAAAGCACTCACATGACTAGTGTTTTTTGAGTCCTGGCTTATAGCGACCATCAAGGAGACCACAACTATCAAGTAGCGGCTTTCCAATGACCGTTATCTCCCAGAGTTTTCACTGCGTTGACTCTTCTTTCTTCGTGCGTCGACTTTGTCTAAATTGCGGCCATCCCTGGACCGCCACCTTCAGGTTGCGGCAAGGCTAGTGATCGCTATTTCAAGAAAACGGTCCAGGCATTACCGTTTCTGTCTCAGCTGTGTTTAACTTGAGGTTTGACCCACGGGTTGATTTCCCTAGGTTCTTAGATGGTCTATGGATTATCTAGAACCTAGCACCGTGTTCAATAATCTACTAATGAATTATGAAAGTTAATGAATGTACCGTTATGCTGTCGGATTCCTCCCGTAGCATGATCTTGTCCTTAATGCATTCCTTGAACTCACACATGTTCTAAATTTGGTGCATTCATACCTTGATATTGATGATCATAAGCTTACTTTTGAATTGTACATTATTGGCCTGCTTTATTGTTATATCTCATGGAAGTAGCTTTATTTATAACTTGAAGATGCAGATCGGTCACTGATTGTGTCCAAGGGCTCGACACTAGCCCCCTCGGCTGATTGTCGAAAACATGCTATAAACCATGGGGTATGATGAACACTGGCATCGCATTGCATCGGGAGTACTTTTTTTATAGACGAGTGAAAACCATGAGGCTCTACATAAAATTGTTACATTCTTGTTACATAACTTTCTACTACATGACTATTATGGTTATGAAAAGTACAATCTTATTACATGCAAGTACATTCTCGTTACATGAAAGGCCACTTATATTCTTGATTGATCTTGCTATCATTCTATATGAACATCCATATCTCTACAATCTACCTCTTGCTACTTGTGATATTACTTTGGTTTTATTGCACGTTTCATCGCATTATATTTTCCTTATATTCTAGAGCTAAAATGCTAATTACTTAAACATTGCCTTCATGTGGATACGAAGATATCTACTGGGCAAGTGTGCTCATTCCCTACTTCTTTTCCAATCTTTTCAGGACATTCTAGTAGGTCGGATTTAGACTACTCAAGTGATGGATCTGAGAGCGAATAAAGAAGGAGCGAAGCCATAGATTGTTATTAGTCGATAGTCAGGAGTCATTGTAATTTTCTCTTTTATTGAGTCTAATGTGTCAAGGAGTCAAGTCTAAGACTCTATTGTAAACTTTGATTATTATTCAATAAAAGCAATGGCTTTGTCCAATTATTGTGCATTCATTCTTAAGTATGGATGTGTTAGCGCTCTGATTATATTGCTCGCTTACGGCGTACTAGCCGACTGTTCACGATGCCGATTGGTTTCCGCTGCATAATCTCGGGACATGACATTATGTCTTTCTAGTTCTTTCCCAAACGAACTGGTCATGGGCTTATGTACCTCTTTTGTGTAAGCAATGAATTAAAACAATAATATCTTTTATTGAATGAAATCTGTACAGTTCTTTTCCCATGATTTCACTCCAGTTTTGTGGTTTGTGTTTAACTTTCTTTCTTTATGGAGGAAGATCACTACCAGAAGAGTGATTCGGATCCATAATCTATCCAGTTACAATGGATGGGATTTCTGGCTCTAGCCCTCACAATCTACCAGATGAAGATCCCCAATGGGACCTCATTCTGCCCTCCAACGTGTAAGGCCGGTTTCAATGTAGCATCCCAGACCGTATGATTGGTCAACACCCTTATGGGCAATATTAACTTCACCAACCCCTTTCCCAATGCCTCAGACAGGTCCAGGTTGCATGTTTCCACATAGATTCCCTCTGCGCATCTAATGTGCATGCTCCCTGTGTATTTAATATGCATGCTTTCCCTCTGTGTTTAGTATAGACATCCTGGGGAGCTGGCCATCTGCCCTCTCACCCACGCCCATGGGTTGGGGGGCTATGGCACCATCCCAAATTTGCCCGCATTTGTATCCCTCTTCATGCATTCAAGTCTTACGTCTTAGAATGCTGCTACTCATCTCTCATCAATCACTTTGGTTCTTGTGATGGCCACACGCATAAGCACCCTTCTGTTTGCATAAATACCCACAGGAACTCCATATCTGAGAATCCCTGGCATATGTACGTTCCTTTGGTTGCATCCCCTTCGTGCTTAAATGCACAACATATCCTGTCTGGGCACTCGATATTGTGATTTGTATTTAATCCACTCATTTTGTGGTCTAGCATGCGAGTCACATCTTTATGTCAGCTTCATATTTCATTAACACCCCATCTGCCGGTGCATTAAGTCTCATGGTTTCCCATCCCCACTTGGGACACAGGTTTGTTAACACTGTCAACATGATCTGTGATTCTGAATTTTGGGGTAACAATCTGACTTCTCTGGTTTCTTTTGTTTATGGACCCATCATTGGGGAGGGTACATTCCCCCGATTAAGCAATTCCACCATGCTTTTAGTTGATCCCATGCCTGTTGTATACTATTCGGGTTTTTGATCACTCTTGGATCCCCAGGGGCTTGCTTCCTCATAGTATGGTTCCCGAAGGATCCCCTTTAAAAGGGTGAATATCCACAGCAATACGATTGGCAAATAATTTAAGTCCATGTCTTAGAATTGAGACTGTGGCAATCCATGGGTCAGTAGAACCCCCCGTAGGCTATCCCTGCATTTGATGGGACCACTTTTGGCTCATCCTTCCGTGGGCGAGTCTCTGTTCCCCCCCTAAACGCTTCGGGTCTAGGGGAGGT
Organism: Amorphophallus konjac; assembly: GCA_022559845.1. Taxonomy (NCBI): domain Eukaryota; kingdom Viridiplantae; phylum Streptophyta; class Magnoliopsida; order Alismatales; family Araceae; genus Amorphophallus; species Amorphophallus konjac. The sequence goes on from CM040126.1 coordinate 250,974,886, forward strand.
GCTGCCAAATTTTCATCAGACATTTAGACTTACAAAAATCAGTAATACATAAAACTGAAAAGAATAAAAGAAATGATGTTGAAAGACAAAACAATGAGGATGGCAACGCATAGGAAATGACATAATGATAACATTCAAATCTAGATAAAAGAAAGAAATGAAACAAAAGAAACATTTGAAGAAGAAAAGAAACTCTGCGAATGAAGTGAATACAAAAAAAATCAATCAACAATCATATGAAGGCATGCTTATGTATAGATATGTACATATATATATATGTATACGATTTTTGTATTTATGCCGAATTGGGGTCTGTTGCAGCTAGGAGTCGACTTCAGGGGTCGACCCCCATATTCCTGGGTGTTGTGTGCAATTTCTATGTAGTAGACCTGCATAGGGGTCGACCTACAAGTTGACTCCCCTTTGAGTCTGACTGCTGTCCAGTGGCGACTCCTTCTGGGAATATAATCAAACACTACATGTGCATGAATAAATTATACAAAATCCCTACTGAAACATCATGAGCATACCCAAGTTTGCTCCCCCACTCATTCTCCAGCATTGAGCACATCACTCACATTTTCCTTACTCATATTGAATCATGCATGCATCATGAGTGCCAATCAAACCCTATGCATATGCATATGTTGACTTGCGAATGCTTGCATGACAAGATTTGCTAGTATATTGAATAGTGAGCTGTGGAATGTTGGGTTATGCCCAGCTGGACACTATCACTATGTGTGAGCAACCGTACAAGAAATCACCTTGCGTGAATGCATCATTAAACTCCTATATGTTGCGATGTAGATACTTGCAAAACCACTGCCTGCATTTTCAAGGTCATGAGCCCCCTTGCTAAACAAGTCATGCATTAATTCATTCTATACTGTCACATGCCATCTTCAGGAGGGCAGCAACATTAATTCATTCTATATACAAAGAAGAAATAAAAGAAAGGAAATTTGAAGAATGAAATTTGAAATAAAAGATGGAGGTTCAACACCCCTTGATCTGTTGTGATGAATCCATAACATGGATGGAGAAGTAATGAATGAAAAAACAATGAATAAGTGAGAACGAAGAATTTATGCTCACCAGTGAAGAGAGCATCGACGCGGTTTGGCCTCCCGTCGACGTAGTGGCATGTACTATCCCCTGGTGGCCCTTGTGCGTCGGCGTAGCTTTGCCTTGCGTCGACACAGTGGCCTACGCTAGCCCCTGGTAGGCTTTGCACGTAGACGTGGCTTGGCCTTGCGTCGACGCAGTGTCCTTTGTGGGCCTTGTACGTTAAAAAAAAGATAAGAAGTAAAAATAAAAATGCACACATATAGAATTAAGCAGCAAAAGATTATAAACATAACGATATTCGTTTCGGAGCCCTCACCTCCTCTAAACCCTGGACAAGGGAATATCATCGATGCCCCTGCAAGTCGGGCTTGGACCTCGGGGTCCACCCCCATCATGGCCATGGCCAGACTTTGTCCTGGGCCAATAACCTACTAAATCCAGCTCATTTTCACTAGATTCTGACCCTGATTCCTTCTTTAAATATCAAACTTGTCGTGCCTCGGCAAACATTTGCTGGAAGATTACTTACATTTTTTGTTGTGCTCTCAACCTAGACTTCTGTCCGAACACGAAATGGTCGATAAAATGACCAACATGATCTGAATGTTTCTGCCCCCAAATATGGGGTAAACTTATGCAACTTAAGATATCCTTCATGTATTTCATTAATGCTAATTCTAGGCTATAGGGCCCCTTCTTCTGGTGACTAATCAAAAGTTTTCTCCTCTCCGAGGGGATGTAATTAATACCGTGACCTTTAAGGCACGACGGGTTCTAGTCCCGACACGATGCCCACATTGTCTGACTAGTCAGACGGCGCGCACCAACGACTCCACACCACCTCGGTATTTGGAGCCCAGATAAATTGTCACTTCGTGACTGGCATGGCCACGCACTAATAACTCGAAATAACCAAGAATAAAAGGATGATACCCAATAAAAGATGATGATAGGAAAAAGTGATGTGACACCACCTTGGGGTGATAGTCACAAGACCGAAAACCTCTCGGACCTAGCAAACAAGCAATGCAACGGACCGGCAACTTCAGTCGAGCGGACTCACACACTTGGCACACACTAGGGACCGTAGGGAAACCGGGATGGTGGAGAGGGTCGGAAGTGGGACCTCACCTTTCCGGGGATTTGGTTAGCTTGGGATGGACCCCTAAGGGCCTGGGATGCCCAACTCTGTGGGTGGCCAGCACGCCAAGGGTGTGGGTTGTAGGGTCTCACCCTAAACTCACTTTGCAGTGGTCGCTCAATTATAAGCAAATTCGGGATCGGGCACTCTCTTACCGCTGACGGAGCAACCAAAAATAATACTAAACTAAGCAATTAAGGGGCCAGCAATGAGAAGTGTTCCGAAGCTCACCTGATCGGCATGAAGACATCGATCCCGATCGAAGATGAGGGCGAGTGGCGAGGCGTGGGTACGCACCCGCACGCTGCGTCGATGCCGCTTGACCTGAAAATTTATAGATTACACCACTACTCCTCGCGTAGGAGGGTGGGACAAGGGGTTGGGGTTAATGTGATACAGTCAAACACTACCTCCATGCAGGGAGGGGCTGTAAGCCGGCCAGGCGGGGTGGGGAAACTATGATAGAAAAACCGAGTTGTCGAGCTTCGTAGGTTCTGCCGACTTCAGGAACAGCTTGATAGGTAGTTGATATCGGCACCGCCACGGGCTCAGCCGAGCTCAGAATTAGTCAAAATTGGTGCCAAAACTTTCCAGACTGACCCAGGATGTTGCCTGAATTTTGTTGGAATTTCGTAACGATGTCACTGGCCGGGGTAGAGCCTGGAATAGGGCTGGTCTTCACTGGTTCTGGTTGCTCCCAGGGTGATACTGCTAGAAGACAGGGGCACCACAAACTGTCCCATACTCTGTTGGAGGCAAGACTGGTACCGTTGCGATCGTGGTCGAGTCTTTTTTCCGTCGGGACCAACGGCGCCATCGGCAGATGTCGGAGCTGATCGTGAAGGCCCGAACAACAGGGATGTGTCGGTTCTGGCTTGGGAAAACTGACCTGACGCACTTGGAATGGAAAATTTGTAACTTTTGATGCCGAGGTCCAAACTTAGCTCTTCTTCTTGGGGATGGAAGAGGACTTGAAGGAGAAGCCCTCAGCCAAGTTTCACTCCTAGATCTGCAAGGGAGTGTCTGTGGTCAAACTTGATCTAAGGCTCTGGTTCTCTGCTTGAGTGGTTCTGCGTAGTCGAGGAAGAATCGCTCTCACGGGCAGCTCGGTACTTCGATGATGACGAAACCACCTCGCCTGGAAATCTCTCTGGACGACCTTTCCATAGGTATATGACTTTCCACCATAAGAGTTAGGGAAGGGCCGGAGACGATGCTGCTTCTAGGACCGAAGCTTGCTGCCTGCAAACTGCTACTGGAGCTGCAACCTTGTAATGACAAATGGAGTAGGAGGGGGGGCAACACTGCAAGGGAATGATGGCTAGTGGCTATGGGAGAGGGGAGGACGTGGTTGGGGTCTCCAAGAAGGCTGTGGTGGCAGGGATGGGGGTGGAGCTGCTGGAGGTGGTGATGGGGGGGTGGTTGTGCACTAGAGAGATGGTGGGGTGGAGAAGAGGAGGAGGGGGCGACCAAGGGCTATGGGGGGGTGTGGGGTTGGTCTCCTAGATCTGATAGGGGGGGAGGTGAAAGGGCACAGTCAGCAGTGGAGGGAAATTTGAATTTGGCCTAGGGAAGAGTCAGTTCAACCTTGGGAAGGTAGTGGGGTGCTTGGGGAAGGGAAATGGGTAGTTGGTGGTTCGAGGGTGGAGTGGGGATAGGTGGAGGCTACCTAGGAGATGTGGTGGAGTAAAGAGAGGGGTTGTGGAGAGTTGGAGTGGCTTTAATGGAGGGGAAAGAAAAAGAGAAAGTGGTTGGGAGGGGAGGAGAGAGAAAGGGGGGCGCCCCCCATAGAGAGAGAGAGAGAGGGGAATCCACCCCTTAGAGAGAGGGAGAGAGAGATGGAGAATCCACTCCAATTACACTAAAATGCACTCAATTTTTTTGATTGACCAAAATATTACAAATGAGGGAGTGGGGTGGCCTATTTATGGGCACTCATATTTTCTTAGGACTAAAATGACCCTGACTAAACAACTAATGACCAAAGCAGTCCATGGGAGGGCACCCCTGGGCCAAGCCCACTAGTTGGGCCCAATAGACAACTTAATTAACCACATGACTCAAGACTTAGGTAAATGACCCTTATACCTAGGTACCAAACTCAAATAAAGAGAAAACTACATAGTTTATGACTCAAACAAAATATAAAAATTACATGGATAGACTCAGAAAAATGTGAAGAACATAATGGCGCAAACCGTCGATCCATCAGAGCTTCGCAAAATGTGGAGAGGTAAGTGATGCCCCCATCATACCCCCGGGGTGGGGAGAACTCGACCCCGTCGAGTATGGGTCCACCGAGGAAGTGGTACACCAAATGCAGCTCTGGGTGAGTCACGATCTCCAAACTCAACCCTGCGTCCATGGCCGGGGGATGGCGCTACAGCTTCACAAAGTGGCACGGACACACCCTCATGCTGCCAATGATACCTTGTTTGTCTAGTATTGCCTCCGTGTGCACACGTCGAGCTCTCTGGCTGATTTATGGTGGCACTCCGAGAGTGTCTCTCGCAAGGATAGGTGTAAGCTCAAGGTACTCACTAAGATCCACCGCGGTGCCCTTAGAGGGTGTCGGATCCGCCACGTGGCAAATGGGGTGAATCCCAAAACCCATCGGTAAGTCCAACCCTTAAGCCGGGTTGCCAAAGCCACTCGAAACTTGGGAAGGTCCAAGTCCTCGTGCCCTCGATGTGGAGGTGACCCTAAGGTAGAGCCACTCCAAAGTCACCATCACTAGGTTGCCTACTTGGAATTCCAAGCGGCGCTTACGAGCTTTTGCCTGCTTCTTGTAAATCTCACTACTCGTTGCTTGATGCTTGCTTGGATGCATATGCCATGCACTATGATACAGTGTGAGTGGAAAATGTGTGGTATGCAAAGGTGGTCCAGGATAACCACATATAGACCTATCGTGCATTGATGTTATGAAGACTTTGAATGATTTGGGAGGACCGAGGCATCCATAGGTGTCCCGCTTATGCATGGGTGTGATGAATGCCGGAGGACCCGGACATCCATGAAGGCTCCTAGCATACACAAGACCAATGCTGAATCGGGAGGACTGTTACACCCAAATAGGGACCACTCATGCTTCCTACTTGACATGTGGGTGATGTGAATGAATGGACCCGACTTTCTAATCATGTCAAGTGGTGTGTTGTGCCAAGACTTATGCACTCCTATCCCAAAGATGACTTCCATGTGTATGGGTGTGGGACGGCCTTTGAACTTCCATGTGAAAGGGTCGAAGGGATCTAAGAAGGTGGGCATTATGGAGAGGGGCTCTTCCTTGCTTCCTAGGCATATGTTCTCTATGGCGATGGTTCCCTTTGTGTGGCCCGAGTCTTGGAAGAGGTGAACTTGGTCCAACATGGTTGGTTGGGGTAGGGAAAGGTGGGTTGTGGGTAAGGTGGGTGGGTCATATGGGTAACTAGGCTCCCCTTGGAAGGGATCAAAGGGCGTGGATTGGTCTTCCTAGGGAGAAGTGCTCTATGTCCTCAATGTCTTCACAAGGTGGGTCATCCTCATCTATTGGGATAATTGGGCCGATGTAGTGAGTGGGTGGGTTGGCCAATGTCCTTGGGATCTCAATGGTAGGGGAGTGGATCGAGATGGGTTTTTCCACCATGGGGAGAAGGAAAAGGAGGTCGCTAGTGTAACAACTAGTAGTGCAAACCGAGGTGAGAGACCCGACGCATGGGTGGATGAGGTCAAGGCTCTTGGGACGGGACAATAAGCAAGTTAGCTCAAGCTGCCATTGTAGGCCTTTGATGAGATCATCAAAACCCTCTACCTCATAGTAGGTTTGGATTGTGGTGTGATAGGAGTGGATGGGCACAATTTGGGATTGGTATCCCAAGGGTGAGAGCGGTGGGGGTTAGCTAGGAATGGTGGGTCCTCGTTTGAGCCATTGGAGTATGGACTCATTCATGGTGAGGGTGTATGGCTCTTGAGGATCCACACTATGAGGGGTGGGTGAGATGCGTGGCTCTTAGATTTTCTTTATGGTGGGCGGCGGATCTGGATTGGCATCCATCTCCGCTTGGTTGGGTGTGTGGGCCATGGGTTCCTTTACCAAAGGGTTGGGTTGGTCATTTGGGGTTGGGGTGGTGGTGCCCGACGCATGGTGAACCCGAGATGGTGAGCAAGGTTGAACTTGGGTTGGGTTTGGTAGGGGAAGTAGTGGAGGCCTTGGTTGGGGTTGGATTGGAGTAGGGAGAGGGAGATGGGTGGGTTGAGGGGGTTTGGGGGAATTGGCCTTGGGAGGATTGTCCCTTTTGGGGGACATTGTAGGGGTAGTGGTGGCCGGGGTGGGAGCGGTTTCAACCACTATGGGCATCGAAGGATGCTTCTTAGTGGGGCATTGCCTGGCGATGTGCCCCAATTGGTGGCACCTATAACATTCTAACTCACACTCACCCGTGGTTGTCTCATTCACTTCTATCTCCATAAGGCCTTTTCCTTTTTGAGAAGGGGTAAGGTGAGGGGTGGAGGTAGAGGTGGAGGTGGGGGCCAAAGGGCTTGAGTAAGGTGGGTTGTGGAATTGGGTTGTGGTTGCATTGTGGGGAATTGGTGAATTGGAGTCTTGGGCTGGCCGGGTGGGGATGGTGGAGTTGAAGTGCTCCTTGGGCTTTGGTGATCCAAGTAGAAGGGAGAAGGTCGGGGAGTGTAGACTTTCCTAAGTTCGGCTTTCATATTTTCCCATGTGTTAATAGGCTCTTGTCTCATAACCTTCCTTACGCGTTCAATGAGCTGCCACCTATCCTCGGCATGGCGCACAAGCCGACTCTTGGCAAGGTAGATTCTCATGGGTTCAGTCATTGGGGTCCTCTTAAAGTATTTGTCCATGTTTTCCTCCCACTCTAGATATGCACTAGGGTGGTACCCATCAAAGATAAGGTCCTCAAATAGGACTATGTCAAAGGGGTGTCAATCGGACCCTTGTGGAGGGCCGAGTGGGACAGATGTGACCAATATGAAGTAGCCATGCTAGTGGGCAAGGTTGATGCACCGGGTGATGAATGCAAATGCGCCCTAGGACCAACTTGTAGAGACAAGTTGAGAACTTGCTCTGATACCACTTGATGTGACACCACCTTGGGGTGATAGTCACAAGACCGAAAACCCCTCGGACCTAGCAAGCAAGCAATGCAATGGACCGGCAACTTCACTCGAGCGGACTCACCCGCTTGGCACACACTAGGGCCCGTAGGCAAACCGGGATTGTGGAGAGGGTCCGAAGTGGAACCTCGCCTTTCCGGGGATTTGGCTAGCTTGGGATGGACCCCTAAGAGCCTGGGATGCCCAATTCCGTGGGCGGCCAGCACGCCAAGGGTATGGGTTGTAGGGTCTCACTCTCAACTCACTCCGCGGTGGTCGCTCAATTATAAGCAAATTCGGGATCGGGCACTCTCTTACCGCCGACGGAGCAACCAAAAATAATACTAAACTAAGCAATTAAGGGGCCAACAATGAGAAGTGTTTTGAAGCTCACTTGATCGGCATGAAGACACCGATCCCGGCCGAGGATGAGGGTGAATGGGGAGGCGTGGGTACGCACCCGCACGCCGCGTCGATGCCGCTTGACCAAAAAATTTATAGAGTACACCACTACTCCTCACGCAGGAGGGTGGGACAGGGGGTTGGGGTTAATGTGATACAGTCAAACACTACCTCCACACAGGGAGGGGCTGTAAGCCAGCTAGGCAGGGTGGGGAAACTATGATAGAAAATCTGAGTTGCCGAGCTTCATCGGTTCTGTCGGCTTCAGGAATAGCTTGATAGGTAGTTGATGTCGGCACCGCCACAGGCTCAATCGAGCTCAGAATTAGTTAAAACTGGTGCCAAAACTTTCCAGACTGACCCTGGATATCACCTAAATTTTCTTGGAATTTTGTGACGATATCGCTAGCCGGGGCAGATCCTAGAACAGGCTGGTCTTTGCTGGTTCTGGTGGTTCCCAGGGTGATGCTGCTTGAAGATGGGGGCGCCACAAACTGTCCCGTACTCTGTTGGAGGCGAGATTGGTATTGTTGCGATCGTGGTCGAGTCTTCTTTCCGTCGGGACCAACGGTACCATCGGCAAATGTCGGAGCTGATTGTGAAGGCCTGAACAACAGGGATGTGTCAGTTCTGGCTCGGGAAAACTGACCTGACGCACTTGGAATGGAAAATTTGTAACTTTTGATGCTGAGGTCCAAACTTAGCTCTGCTTCTTGGGGATGGAAGAGGACTTGAAGGAGAAGCCCTCAGCCAAGTTTTTTGGCCAGATCTATAAGGGAGTGGTCGTGGTCATACTTTATCTGACGCTTTGGTTCTCTGCCTGAGTGGTTCTGCGCAGTCGAGGAAGAATCGCTCTCATGGGCAGCTCGGTGCTTGGACGATGACGAAACCACCTCGCCTGGAAAGCTCTCTGGACATCCTTTCCCGAGGTATATGACTTGCCACCAGAAGGATCAGGGAAAGGCCACAGATGATGCTGCTTCCCAGACCAAAGCTTGCTGCCTGCGAACTGCTACTAGAGCTGCAACATTGTAATGACAAATGGAGTAGGAGGGGGGGCAACACAGCAAGGGAATGATGGCTGGTCGTTATGGGAGAGGGGAGGACGTGACTGGGGTCTCCAAGAAGGCTGTCGTGGCAGGGATGGGGGTGGAGGGGGCTGGAGCTGCTGGTGGTGGTGATGGGGGGGTGGTTGTGCACTAGAGAGAGGGTGGGGTGGAGAGGAGGAGGAGGGGGCGACCAAGGGCTATGGGGGGGGTGAGGGGCTGGTCTCCTAGATCTGATAGGGGGTGGGGAGGTGAAAGGTCACAACCAGCAGTAAAGGGAAATTTGAATTTGGTCTAGGGAAGAGTCACTTCAACCTTGGGAAGGTAGTGGGGTGCTTGGGGAAGGGAAATGGGTAGTTGGTGGTTGGAGGGTGGAGTGGGGATAGGTGGAGGCTACCTAGGGGATGGGGTGGAGTAAAGAGAGGGGTTGTGGGGAGTTGGAGTGGCTTTAATGGAGGGGGAAGGGAGAGAGAAAGTGGTTGGGAGTGGAGGGGAGAGAAAGGGGGGTGCCCCCCATAGAGAGAGAGAGAGATATGAGAGAGTGGGGAATCCACCCCTTAGAGAGAGGGAGAGAGAGATGGAGAATCCACTCCAATTACACTAAAATGCACTCAATTTTTTTAATTGACCAAAAGATTACAAATGAGGGAGTGGGGTGGCCTATTTATAGGCACTCATATTTTCCTAGGACTAAAATGACCCTGACTAAACAACTAATGACCAAAGCAGTCCAAGGGAGGTTGCCCCTGGGCCAAGCCCGCTAGTTGGGCCCAATAGACAACTTAATTAACCACATGACTCAAGACTTCGGTAAATGACCCTTATACCTAGGTACCAGACTCAAATAAAGGGAAAATTACATAGTTTATGACTCACACAAAATATAAAAATTACATGGATAGACTCAGAAAAATGTGAAGAACACAATGGCGCAAATCGTCGATCCATCAGAGCTTCGCAAAATGTGGAGGGGTAAGTGATGCCCCCATCAAAAAGTGCGTCCACAAGTCTGGCACGCCCAGTGGGACTAGACCTCTTTTCATCTTCTCACCAGGATTTGGGGCCCGATGACTATAGACACCTAATTTCGGACATGCCGCGGATCCCCAGTTAGACCATTATCCAAGTGACGCAGTCGTTTTACTCGACGTTATCATCATTTTTGTGCTTTTAAGTCTAGCCCTAACATCCAAGTTATTGCGCCAACCTCACACAGTGGGGCTAAAGGCCCATGGGCTGGGCGGCCAAACCCTTGGCCGCCTAGGTTGCTAGAAGGCCAAACTGATGGCCGCCCAAAATCCCCTAGAAGGCCATACCCTTGGCCGCCCTGGCCGCTGGAAGGCCAATTGATGCGGGATGACATGCAAGCCTAGACCAAATAGATGCGAATCTTGGACGACGTGACTAACGCGACAACCCGACCAGCAACGACACTAACGACTCGACACCTAACTAGGTTCCTAAAGAGGCGAACGTGCCCCAAACAGAAGTACTCGCTCACAGTCGTCCCTAGCGACGGAAACATGTCGATCATCACGGTTGAGTAACCGGCTTTGAGTCTCGGGTGGTCAGCTCACTCTCGTGCTCGGAACGAGTCACGGGATGGGTCTCGCACTAACACGCGACTAAATTTAGCTTGCTAGGAAATAAACTAACACACATGCTGTGGCATCTAAAACATATACTAATTAAGCAAATACGACAAAGAAGGTGGCGAGGGTACCTCCACGCTCGGGGCATGGGGAGGATGTCCCGGCCAAGTTCTGTGGCTCCCAGTACAATAAATACGTTTAATTACAACAGTGATTTTTCTTGCCCACTCCACGCAGAGAGGTAAAGGGCTACACAAAAATATCGGAAGCACCGAACTAGGGTTGGCGGGCAGCAAGGCGGTGGGTCCCGGGTGGCGGCGGGCAGCGACTTCGGTTCCACGAGTGCCTGGTCGGCAGGATAGCGAATAGGGACGTCCAAAGGGACGCCGACCTCCGGAAGGCTTCTGATGGCGGCGGATCACTGGGACAACGGCAGGGGGTCCCTGGTCGACCCCTGGGAGCGGCAGTTGCTGAAACACCTTCGGCGTATTTTGTTGTGAATGTCCACGGTCGCCCTCCATGCCGGTCTGGTTCGGAGCTGAACTGTGCGCCTCCACGAAAATGGCCGGTACGACCAGATCCGACGTCGGATTGGGGCGACATTATCGCCATTGCAAAGAGCTCTTAGAGATCTTTCACTTAATTGGATTCCATATCCATCCAATGGTCTGAAATGACATGGGAAACTCTGCAAGTTGGCTATTGATTCTATCCTGGAACTCAGATCTCACAAGGTAGAATGGGATCTGCCTGTTTATGGGGTTTTACCGAAAATCAAATGGGAGATCTAGGGCTTGGGGAAGTTTGTGGTGAGAGGGGGGAGGATGGTGATCATGCACATAGTTTTTTGTAATTTTCTTACAAGCTTTGGGGGGTGGGAAAAATTAACTACCAAGGTCTATATTGCAGATCTGCACTCAGGCAGACTGTGAGAGGTGAAAATAAATTACTGGGAAGGGGGGCAAACGGGCTCTGATCAGGATGAAATATTAACTGGGGATTCATGACGGTGGGGGGAAGATGCCCTCAAAATTTGAGGTCGATCCAACAATTTTATTGGGAGAACCAACCTATTCTTCATGCTTCAGATCTACAGGTCGCAGCTCAGGACAGCAGCTCGGAGAAGAGGCTATGGCAGCTTGATGGCGGCATGGACGGAGGCGACGGTGGCAGTGTTCGAACCAAGTACTCAGAGGGAGAGATAAATTCGGGAATCACTCCCAAGAAAGGGCCTCACACCCTAGATCTTGCTGTTGTAAGGAGGAGGAGGAAGATAAACAAGAGCAAGAGAGAGAGAGGAGGTGTGCCCCTTGGCCAAATTCACATAAAATTCTTCATTAATTTTTGTCCAAATGACACAAGAGACATTAAATACTAAATCCTAGACTGATGTGGGACGGATGACGACCGGGCTAAGACGTACGACGGACTTGATGTGCGGCCAGCACTAACAGGCTAAAGACAAGCCGGGCGGCTGACCACCGTGGTGTTCTCCTGGTGGAGACGTCTCTCAACAGCACTCAAACTAGCCCGACGATCGTCCCTTGCGAGGGAAACGTGGGGATCGCAGCAGTTAAGGAACCACCGTCGCCTAGGGGTATCCAGTTCAGGCTCGGTGCTCGACCGGTGCCGAGGAACGGGCGCTCACAACTAGCAATCACGGTGATTTGTAACTAACTATAGGCCCTAATCTCACAAACGCAGCATGGTAGAGAGTATACTAAATCAGCAAGGTGAGATAGGAACGAGCACGTACCTCCACGACTAGGCGTGGGGAAGAATTCCTCAAACAACCGCAATACACACAATCGTTAAGATTACAATTTCAGAAATATTCGCCCACTCCACGCAGGGAGGTAAAGGGCTACAAACACTAAATTTGGGGTTGCTGGAACCCGGGTTGACGGGCCACACTCGCAGGAGGCGAGGGACGCGAGTCGGAGCCGATCGGGTGAGCTGAATGGAAGCCGACTCGGTTCTGCCCGCGCTGCTCACCCTGCGCAGTAAAATTGCGAAGGCCGGTATGCCAAGATCCAATGGCGGATCGGAGTGCCATTTTTTGGAGAATGTCGGCGACAAGATGTAGTTTGTCTACTCCGAAGGGCGTGATCAGATCTTTTCAGATCTGGACGTAGCAGCGACTAAACTGAGCTTCTGGTTTTGTGCACTCAGAACTGCACAGGAAGACAAATAATTATCAAAAAATTGGCTCCCGATGTCGGATCGAGGCGCCGTTTGTTGGAACTCGTCGGTGACGTCCAGAGGAAGACGTAGTCCAAAGATCTCGCATAGATATGGACGGGATGAGGCGGGGCAGACTTTGGAAGTCGGCTCTGGTTCTGAGTTTGGTCTGCACAGATCAGCTCGCGCGATCTCACGAGAATCATCGCCACGATCATCACAGATCTCGGATCGAGACGAGATTGGCGGCACCGCGAAGAGGACTCCAAATCCTACAATCAATACGGAAGACAGCTCCAGATAGGTTGAGAGGAGATCCGGGGAAATTCGTAATCAGTAAACTCCATATATGAACAACAGGCTCGGGCAGATTTGCGCGCCGTCACGAGAAGAATTGCTGCCGGCGATCCAAAACTCCGATCGATGCGAAACCACCTCTGAAATCTTCCTGACTTGATGAAGTATCACTAATAATTTTCGTGGAACCAGATGATAAGAGGATGGGAGGATAGGGGGGAGAGTCACCCGCCCAAGATCAATCCCATCACAGGATTGGGCAGGGCATCACACCCAAGGGGGGGGGGGGAAGAGAATCACTCTCTTAACTCAAAATCCTTTCACAAAAACTTCATTAACCTTTGCACTAACATTATACAAGTGTTTAAATAGGGGTTTGGCAAGGGAAGGGGGCTGGGTGGTTCCATGGAACCAAGGGGGAATGGAGGGGGGTGCGCCCCTTTGACAATGGGAGGGAGAGAGGGGGAGACAAGGGGACATGGACTCACCTACTTTCACCTACCTTTGAATTTCAAAGGGAAGGGGGGTAGGTGGCAGCCATTCTTTTGGACCAGCAGCCTTCTCCATGTTCCCTTGTGGTAAATGAGGGAGGGAAGAAAAGAAAATAAAAAAAACTAGCCTAATACATCCAAAGAAGGGGGCGCCCCCTTCATGGGCCAAGATTGGGCCAAGTTTGGTCCAAAGCCACCCTTAAGCCCATTCAATCAAGCATGGCTTATGGTCTTGCCAATCTAGATGGCCCATGAAAGAAGGAGGCCCAATTGGGCCATAAGTGGCTTATGGATCCAACATGAAGCCTAATGGCCACTGCTCCTTAATGGATTCTAAAGGGCTTTAAACCAAATGGCCTATTAAGAGCCTTACAATCAGCCCAAAATGAAAACCCAAGTGAAAAGACATATTACAAGTCCAAATGTAATGCAAACAAAGGCTAAAAGTATGCAAACTAAAGTCAAACTATCTCCATTTCAAAGGAAAGCCTATGTAGTCCGATTGGTGCTCCGCGTATGGTACCGTCGGCTCGCCGGTTCATGCTACTCGCTCGTTCCGGTGTCCACACCAATTCTCCCTGGGTGGGAGAACTTGACTCCGTCAAGTAAGGGTCCTGTGGCTTGAACTCTCCGCATGTGATCAAGGCGTTGCTCATCGTGGGGCATCCTCACCAACGCACTAAGAGGTGTTGGTAGGCTCCATTCATTGTGATGATCATCTGCTTATCCAGTATACAATCTATATGCTTGCGTTGTGGCTGGAAGAGGTGGACTCTCGGGTGGTGTGTCACTCACAATAGAAGGATAAAGCCCGAAACTCACTAGAGATCACCGCGAGTTCCGATATGCTACCAGATTAGAAACGTTGAACGTCGAACTGACACCATAGTCATCCGGTAGTTCAGTAACGTACGCATTCAAACCCACTTGTTTCGTGACTCGGGAAGGGCGGGTATCGCAGGCCTAGAGTTGCTTTACAGCCCCAAGAGGAAACCGTTCAGGTATGACCCTGATCATGACGTACTCTCCCTTTTGAACTCACGGGCATGTAGCATGCATCAGCTAACTCCTTATACGTGCATGGCTGGCCGTTTATTGGGACACGACTTAATACAAACCATATGCATGAAAGAAAATAAACTGTAGAAACAAACAGACACACACGTGACCATAGACAAACCTATGGTTAGTGCAACCCAAACATATGCAAGGTGGGCCAGGACACCCGAATGTGTGCCATGCATACACTAGATGCAACTAAAGGTAGGTAGGATTATGGACTCCTAGACACCCAAAAAGACACCATGTATGCAAGGACTTTCTATCAGATGTGGGTGTGGGTGGGCTAAGAGGTTCATCACCACTACATGTAGGTAAGGCATGCCATGCTTCCCAATAATCGGACCTATTGCTATGTGGAGTTTGATTGGCCCGAGTGGGAAGAGAGTGGTAGGAGACTTCCTTGACAAAGTAGAAGGGAAGTGGTGGATCACGAGGCCCACTAGAGAAGGGGTAAAATGGGTCAAAGAATGTGTGACCCCATGAGATGGACTCCCATATGTCACGGTCCCAATTGTGAAATTCTTGAAGGTGTGGGTTGTCACCTTCATTCGTTATGGTAGATGGGACGGTGGTCTCATAGAGTAGATATGGGTCCTCCCTCAGGACGGCAATACGTACCGTAAGAGGGGTCCAATGCAAGCTCATCGAGAACGGGGAAGAGCAACAGAACCTCGGTGGTGATAGGACCCAAGGTGTATAACGAGGTAATAGACCCCAAAGATGGGAGCATAAAGCTATGGGTATAGGGTTGGTTAGACCCTAAGGCCAATGTATATGTCAGCTCCCTTTGACATTCTAAACTCCTTAATAGATCCTTTACACATTCTATGAAGCAAAAGGACTTGAAAGTGGTGTAATAGAAGTTAATGGGGACTATTGGGAGTATTGGCTCCCAGGTGGAGAGTAAGCTGGGGTAGGGACCAAGCTAGTCCTAAGCCAGCTAAGAAGTGGTTCGGCTACGAGTAGCGTTCCCGTTAAAAACACGGGTAGCTCTGGCTAAAGTGGCTCCGAATATGATGGCTTCGGATGAAGTTCGGAAAGAGAGGATGGCAACGGAGCACTCACGGGTGATGAAAGAGGGATCTCCAAGATGGGGAGAGGGCTTAGGGACTCCTTAGATGGGGCTGGGTAAGGGCTACGGGCTATGGCCTCCCTAGGCTCGGGTATGGCTATAACCGATCTCGGAGGTGGGCAAAGGGAGACCAGCGATTCAATATAAGTACATCTCCTATCCACCCGATCCGAAATCATTTGCACAAGTTCGGAAACGGTGTGGATTGGAGTAGGGAGATCATGGTGGACTTGCCCATAGTCAATCGGCCTAGGCTTGGGTCTAGGCTCATCTATGTGTGGGGGTCTTTGCTTCCGACTTGGACCCCTTGGTCGGAAGTGAGTGGGTGGGGTCGGTTGGAAGTGACAGGTTGAGGAACGTAGACCTTCCTAAGCTCTCTCTTCATGTCCCACCATGACTCGAAGGGCCATTACCTCCTAACCTCTCTCAAACGTTCAATGTAGTCCCACTTTTCGGCGGCCTCATGAAGAAGCTGCTCTTTGGCGAAAGAGAATTGCATTACCTCGGACATAGTATAACACTCAAAATATGCGTCCATGGCGGCTTCCCACTTGAAGTAGTCGCTCGGGACCTTGGTTCCATAGAAGTCTGAGGCTTTGGGCCTACGAATGTGATGTGACACAACCTCGGACTTAGTCAAACAAGCACATCTAAGCATCCAAATGGGCCTTAATGGGCCACCGCTCTCTTCGTTGCACTCTATTCCCGGGGTGACTATGTGATACCAAGGGTGACTTATGGGAATGGACCCTTGCTGGTAGAGGGCCAGCAAGGCCAAGAATTGATTCCCCAAGGTTGGTTGCCCAATTCGATTGGGGCCGACAAAGTGCACTCGGGCACCGGGTCACACTAACCCACGGCGATCACTCTAAGTCATGGACTTGAGGATCGGGCGCTCCTCACGAATTCAGCGATGCATGAATCAAATATTGAGAGAGCTACACTAGGTGAGCAAGGAAGAGACACTTACTCGACCGGTTTGAAGAAACCGGTCCCGGTCGGAGACGAGGGCGAGCGGGGAGGCGGTGGTTCCCCACACGCCGCGGCGGTGTCGCTTGACCTGCCAAACCACTTACAAAACTACTCCTCTCGCAGGAGGGGGGACCTTGGGGTAGGGGTTAATATGATACATTCAAACACTACCACCACGCAGGGTGGGGCCTTCAGCCGGCCAAGCGGGGAGGGGTTGGTGGACCGAAACGAAGAGAAATGAGAACTAGGGAAGTTGCAGCTTCAATCTGGAATTCTGGACAGGGGGTCGCTGTGATGACTATGCCGGGCTTGTCCGGACTCCAAATTGATCGAAACCAGCTTCTGAAGCTTCCTGACTGGATGAGGTGGACTCCAGAATTTTTGAGGAAGCTCAGACGGTCGGAGGTGGCTGCACCAGCAACAGGAAGTAGCCTCCTCTGTCTGGCCGCAGGTACTGTCTGGACTGTAACAGCAAGTTGCAGAAGTGACTGAGCGCCCTCCCGAGCTCCGATCAGCACAAAACCAGCGGCATCATCTTTTTGGTCGAGGTAGCTTTCAGCAGGAGGTGACGGAGATGCATTCAGAGGTCGAGGATGGCCGGGGCACCCAGAAGAGTGGGTACTGGTCGGAGTAGACAGCAGAAAACAGAACTAGATAGATCGAGGGAGAAAATTCGTAACTTCTTCCTCCGGTGGCCGAACGGGGTTCTGTTTCTTGATCTTGAAAGATGACCGGTAGAGGAAGAACTTTGATGAAGGGGCTTCAGCCTGAATCCGCTGGGGTTTGTCGTGGCAGAAGGATCTTCCATGCTCTGGTCCAGGATGAAGACCTCTCTGCGCACTGTTGGGAGAATGGCTCTACCTGGCAGCTCCGAGCTCCGATCGTGTTGATTCCACCTCGCCTGCGAAGTATACTGGAAGGCCTTTCCAGAAAGGTAGGCCACGCCTTCTGAAGAGCTAGGATGAATCCGTGGTTGACGCTGCAACAAGGGCTGTTCTGCAGATCTGCACAGCTCCAACCTACTAGAAGAAATGAGAGGGAGATGTGGCTTCTTTGGTGGAGGGAAATGGTAGGAATGACCTAAGGGAGAGTGGGGGCTCTTGTGGGGTGGAGAAGGGAGCTAATGGTGATGGGGAATGAGGTGGAGAATGGCTGGAAGCAAGTGCTAGCAGGTGGAGGAGAAAGAGCTACGAATTTGGGGAAGGTGGGTGAGAGGAAAAGGTGAGGGGGGCACAAGTGAGTGGAGGGAAGGGTGGATTTCAAATTCAAAAGGTCTTGGAAGGTGGGTGATTATGTTGGGAAGTGGAGTGCTTGCATTGGAATGGGGTAGATTTGGTTGGAAGGTGGAGGAAGGTGTTGGAATGGGGAGACTTCTACCTAGGAACTAGGGAGTGGAGTAATGGAGGCCATGGGGAAGTGGAGGGAATTAAAGGAGGTGGTTGGAGGTTGGAAGTGGATGGGAGGAGGGAGGAGAGAGAAGGAAATTCGGATTTGGGGTTGGAGGAGAGAGAAAGAGGGGTGAAATAGAGAGATTAAGAGGGGAATGGGTGGGGAATCTCTCCCCTAGGGTCTCTCACCCAAAAACTAGAGGAATCACTCCAATTTGAACTCAAATGGCAAGTTTAACTCAAAAGGATGTAATCATTCATTAACTTCAAATGAGGGGAGTGGGGTCCTATATATAGGCAACCCACTCTTTACAATAAGTCCCTGACAAAATAAACAACTACAAATAACCAAGGGGGTTGGGAGTGCTAATGGGCCTAGTCCAACGAATGGGGCCCAATAGCTTACATTAGACATCATGATGATACCAAACATAGGAAAATAAGTGCTAGACTTAGGGAAATGACTCAAATAAAATGGAAATACATCAAAATGACTCAAAGGAAAACTACAAAATGGATAAGGGGCCTTAATAGAGTGAGGCCTAAACTCAACTAGCTCCCGAATGTGAAGAAGTGGACCCGAGCCAAAGGGAGTCGTGGGTGATGCCTCCATCAAATCCCCTGGGCCGCAAAGAGCTCGACTCCGTCGAGTAAGGGTCCATCCGGCTAAGGTACCGCTCGAGGAGATCTGGATCCAATCGCTGTAGGTCCTCCCGACTTACCCATGAGTCTTCCAACGGAGGCCGATCCTTCCACCTGACGAGATAGCGCTCATAGACCTTGCTCCGGGTGGTAGTGACCTGCTCATCCAATATTTGTTCAATGCGATCACGCTGAGCTCTTTTGGCTAGTGGACTCTCCTCTCGGGTGGGTGCTCTCTCAAATGAGGGAGTGGGCTCGATCTCCTCACTAGGTCTCACCGTGGGGCCCTTGTAAGACACTAAGTCGGCGACATTGAATGTAGGACTTACCCCATAATCCTCGGGGAGATCTAATTCATAAGCATTCGCACCAATACGCCTCAAGACCTGGAAGGGCCCAGTCCCACGTGGTCTCAACTTGGAGTTGGCTCCTGGGGAGAGCCTCTCCGTCCTTACCATCACAAAGTCACCCTCTTGGAACTCTAAGTGACGCCGGTGAGAGTCAGCCAACCTTTTATAAGCCTCATTTTTTATGCTAATGTGCTTGCGGATTTCCTTATGCAATTTTGTGAGTGCTGACCTTCTAGTGATTATGGGTGGACCTGGACAACCATATATAGACCATTTATGCCATGATGCCATATGGACCTTGATGAGCCTTGGTGGGCCGGGGTAACCATATGTGGACTTATCATGCAATGTTGTCATGTAGACTTTGGTGGGCTTAGGTGGACCGGGGCAACCATATGTGAATCTATCATGCAAAGTGGTGATGCATGTCGGGGGACCCGGACATCCGTAGATGCCTTTGATATGCTTAAGACCCATGATGAATGAAGGTGGACCACTACATCCAAATTTGGACCACTCATGCTTTCTACTTGACATGTTGGTGATATGAATGAATGGACCCAACATAGTGTTCATGCCAAGGGGTGTGGAAAGCCTAGACACATGCATACTTTTCCCAAAAGTGACTTCCATGTGTATAGGGGTGGGACAACCTTTGAATTCCCATTGGAACGGATCGAATGGATCTAAGAAGGTGGTCATCATGGGGTGGGGCACAACTTTATTACCTAGGGATATGTGGCCCAAGGTCTTGGCTCCCAAGGTGTAACCCGGGTCATGGATGAGATTGGTTTGGCCCAATATGATGGGTGAGGGTAGGAAAGGGTGGGTGGTGGGTAAGATGGTTGGGTTACATGGGGAACTAGACTCCCATAGGAAGGGATCAAAGGGGTCGTAGAAAGGTCTTCCTAGAGGGAGGCACTCTATGTCTTCAAGGTTCCCAAATTGTGAGTCATCCTCCTCCAAGGTAAGTGGGCCAAGTTTTCTAGTGGGTTGGCCGAACAAAGTGTTTGGGATCTTAATGGGTGGGTATAGGAAGGGATCGAAGGGGTCATGGTAAGGGTCACCTAAGGAGAGGAACCCTAGGTCCTTTTGGTCCTCACAACCCCTTGATGGTGGATTCTCCTCCTCTAGTAAAGTGATCGGGCCAAAGTTTTTGGTGGGATGGTCGGCCATGAATGGAGGACTAGGCTTTCTACCCGAGATAAGAAGCTCTAAATCGAGGAGAAGGTTGGGCTCATCGGGTGTAGGGAGGAATAGAAGGAGGTCACTAGTGTAGCAACCAATGGTGCAAATCGAGGTGATAGACCCTATGCATAGGTGTAGGAGGCCAAGGCTCTTAGGTGGTTTGGCCATAGGGGTCAACATACTAGTGAACTCAATTTGCCATGCTACGCCCTTAAGAAGATTCTCTAAGGTTTCCACTTGGTAGGATGTTTGGATTATGGTGTGATAGGAGTTAATGGGTGTAATGGGAATGTTTTTCTCCATGGGTGGGTAAACATAGGACACGATGGGGTGAAGTGGTCTCTCCTTTAGCCATCTAGCTAGGGGCCCATCTATGATTATGGTGCTATTTGTGAAGGCTTGTGGCTCTTGGCGGTCCAAGCTAGGGGACATTTGTGATTCTTCCTTACCACGGATATGAACTTGGGTTTCCTCAATGATGGGGATGGGTTCATCTACTCCCATGTGGATGGTTGTGGTCTCCTTTCTCAAGGGAATGGGAAGGTCTATTGGGGGTGGGGTGATGATGGTTGGTGCATGGTGTACCCGGGGTGGTGGGTGATGGGAAACTTTGGCTTGGATAGGGAGGGGAAGTAGTGGAAGCCTAGGACTTTGGACTTTTGGGGTAGGGAGTGGGAGATGGGTTGGTTGGGGTGGCTTGGGTTGATTGGTTTTGGGGGGAATGTCCTTTTTCGGGGACAAGGGAGGGGTGGTGGTGGGGACCAAGGGGTTTTGTGGGGTAGGGGTTTGGTGGGAGCTTCTGGATTGGAGGGTGGTGACAATCATGGGCCTAGGTGGAGGGGTGGACACGGTGTCCACTTGGTTTTGAATGGTGAGGGTTGGTTGAGTGGTGGTCATCATGGAGGGGATTGGGTCGATTAGGGTCTTGGATTGACCGGGTGGGGATGATGGAGTTGAAGTGCTCCTTGGACTTTGGTGATTTGAGTAGGAGGGAGAGGGTTGGAGAGTGTAGGGTTTTCTAAGCTCGGTCTTCATCTCATCCCAAGTGCTAATTGGAGCCTCCCTACGGATCTTTCTCAAACCTTCCACAACTAACCAATGAGTTTTAGCTTGTTTGGAGAGGTGTGCCTTGGCTAGCCTCATTCTCCTTTCTTCGTTCAAGGGGAAACTTTTAAAGAATTGGTCGAGAGAAATCTCCCAATCTAGGTAAAGACTTGGGCTATTGGATCCATCAAAGGGGGGGGTTTTAATTTTCAAGTGTTCTAAAAATATGGTTTCTAGATTTCCCCAAAGGTCACTCTCATTTACTCTTGGTGCACGGCTATTTCCTTCAAGTCGGTCGAGTCGAGACATGATATCTTCAAGCCGATTAAGGACATTAGGTAGGGCTTCTATGATAGAGGTGTTGCTACCCACTTTGTTGGTAATGGAACTTCCATGAGGATTTGGGCTTCTTGGGAAAGTTGATGGGGATGGATATGACGGGTATGAAGCGGCCATTCTAGTGGACATGGGAGATGCAACTGAGGACTCTAAATGCATAAAAATGGCCTAGGACCAACTTGATAGAGACAAGTTGTGAACTTGCTTTGATACCACTTGATGGTGGCACAACCTCGGACTTAGTCAAACAAGCACATCTAAGCATCCAAATGGGCCTTAATGGGCCACCGCTCTCTTCGTTGCACTCTATTCCCGGGGTGACTATGTGATACCAAGGGTGACTTATGGGAATGGACCCTTGCTGGTAGAGGGCCAGCAAGGCCAAGAATTGATTCCCCAAGGTTGGTTGCCCAATTCGATTGGGGCCGACAAAGTGCACTCGGGCACCGGGTCACACTAACCCACGGCGATCACTCTAAGTCATGGACTTGAGGATCGGGCGCTCCTCACGAATTCAGCGATGCATGAATCAAATATTGAGAGAGCTACACTAGGTGAGCAAGGAAGAGACACTTACTCTACCGGTTTGAAGAAACCGGTCCCGGTCGGAGACGAGGGCGAGCGGGGAGGCGGTGGTTCCCCACACGCCGCGGCGGTGTCGCTTGACCTGCCAAACCACTTACAAAACTACTCCTCTCGCAGGAGGGGGGACCTTGGGGTAGGGGTTAATATGATACATTCAAACACTACCACCACGCAGGGTGGGGCCTTCAGCCGGCCAAGCGGGGAGGGGTTGGTGGACCGAAACGAAGAGAAATGAGAACTAGGGAAGTTGCAGCTTCAATCTGGAATTCTGGACAGGGGGTCGCTGTGATGACTATGCCGGGCTTGTCCGGACTCCAAATTGATCGAAACCAGCTCCTGAAGCTTCCTGACTGGAAGAGGTGGACTCCAGAATTTTTCGGGAAGCTCAGACAGTCGGAGGTGGCTGCACCAGCAACAGGAAGTAGCCTCCTCTGTCTGGCCGCAGGTACTATCTGGACTGTAACAGCAAGTTGCAGAAGTGACTGAGCGCCCTTCCGAGCTCCGATCAGCACGAAACCAGCGGCATCATCTTCATGGTCGAGGTAGCTTTCAGCAGGAGGTGACGGAGATGCATTCAGAGGTGGAGGATGGCCGGGGCACCCAGAAGAGTGGGTACTGGTCGGAGTAGACAGCAGAAAATAGAACTAGATAGATCCGGGGAGAAAATTCGTAACTTCTTCCTCCGGTGGCCGAACGGGGTTCTGTTTCCTGATCTTGAAAGATGACCAGTAGAGGAAGAACTTTGATGAAGGGGCTTCAGCCTGAATCCACTGGGGTTTGTCGTGGCAGAAGGATCTTCCACGCTCTGGTCCAGGATGAAGACCTCTCTGCGCACTGTTGGGAGAATGGCTCTACCTGGCAGCTCCGAGCTCCGATCGTGTTGATTCCACCTCGCCTGCGAAGTAGACTGGAAGGCCTTTCCAGAAAAGTAGGCCACGCCTTCTGAAGAGCTAGGATGAATCCGTGGTTGATGCTGCAACAAGGGCTGTTCTGCAGATCTGCACAGCTCCAACCTACTAGAAGAAATGAGAGGGAGATGTGGCTTCTTTGGTGGAGGGAAATGGTAGGAATGACCTAAGGGAGAGTGGGGGCTCTTGTGGGGTGGAGAAGGGAGCTAATGGTGATGGGGAATGAGGTGGAGAATGGCTGGAAGCAAGTGCTAGCAGGTGGAGGAGGAAGAGCTACGAATTTGGGGAAGGTGGGTGAGAGGAGAAGGTGAGGGGGGCACAAGTGAGTGGAGGGAAGGGTGGATTTCAAATTCAAAAGGTCTTGGAAGGTGGGTGATTATGTTGGGAAGTGGAGTGCTTGCATTGGAATGGGGTAGATTTGGTTGGAAGGTGGAGGAAGGTGTTGGAATGGGGAGACTTCTACCTAGGAACTAGGGAGTGGAGTAATGGAGGCCATGGGGAAGTGGAGGGCATTAAAGGAGGTGGTTGGAGGTTGGAAGTGGATGGGAGGAGGGAGGAGAGAGAAGGAAATTCGGATTTGGGGTTGGAGGAGAGAGAAAGAGGGGTGAAATAGAGAGATTAAGAGGGGAATGGGTGGGGAATCTCTCCCCTAGGGTCTCTCACCCAAAAACTAGAGGAATCACTCCAATTTGAACTCAAATGGCAAGTTTAACTCAAAAGGATGTAATCATTCATTAACTTCAAATGAGGGGAGTGGGGTCCTATATATAGGCAACCCACTCTTTACAATAAGTCCCTGACAAAATAAACAACTACAAATAACCAAGGGGGTTGGGAGTGCTAATGGGCCTAGTCCAACGAATGGGGCCCAATAGCTTACATTAGACATCATGATGATACCAAACATAGGAAAATAAGTGCTAGACTTAGGGAAATGACTCAAATAAAATGGAAATGCATCAAAATGACTCAAAGGAAAACTACAAAATGGATAAGGGGCCTTAATAGAGTGAGGCCCAAACTCAACTAGCTCCCGAATGTGAAGAAGTGGACCCGAGCCAAAGGGAGTCGTGGGTGATGCCTCCATCAGAATGTGGTGGGGTTGGATTCCCCATCCTTGGTGGTGTCGCCACCAATCATATGAACTAGGCGTTTAGGAACCCATGGGACTCGGGGAGCTAATGGATGGCCATGCCGACACTTGGACACGACAGTAGACACGACCCAAAAATATGATGTAAAGTTGAAATGAGACTCAACTAAACACCGAGACACGACTATGTTGGAATGCACTAACTAGGAACCTAGACTTAACCCACTATTCGGTACTAGGCGGAGATAATCGATCCGAAGATCACTCGCGCAAGTGTGCGGCCTTCCCGATAGGCGTAGCCTAACGTTCAGACAACACCTTTTGGTATACCTAGTAGAGGAATGTAAATGCAACCTTAGACTTTGATGACCCTAGACTTGAACCGACGCTCTGATACCAATTTGATGCGGGACGGATGACGACCGGGCTAAGACGTACGCCGGACTTGATGTGCGGCCTGCACTAACACGCTAAAGGCAAGCCGTGCGGCTGACCACCGTGGTGTTCTCTGGGTGGAGACGTCTCTCAATAGCACTCTAACTAGCCCGACGATCATCCCTTGCGTGGGAAACATGGGGATCGCAGCGATTAAGGAACCACCGTCGCCTAGGGGTATCCAGTTCGGGCTCGGTGCTCGACCGGTGCCAAGGAACGGGCGCTCACAACTAATAATAACGGTGATTTGTAACTAACTATCGGCCCTAATCTCACAAACGCAGCATGGTAGAGAGTATACTAAATCAGCAAGGTGAGATAGGAACGATCACATACCTCCACGACTAGGCGTGGGGAAGAATTCCTCAAACAACCCCAATACACACAATCGTTAATATTACAATTTCCGAAATATTCACCCACTCCACGCAGGGAGGTAAAGGGCTACAAACACTAAATTTGGGGTTGCTGGAACCTGGGTTGACGGGCCACACTCGCAGGAGGCGAGGGACACGAGTCGGAGCCGATCGGGTGAGCCGAATGGAAGCCGACTCGGTTCTACCCGCGCTGCTCACCCTACGCAGTAACCTTGCGAAGGCCGGTACGCCAAGATCCAATGGCGGATCGGAGTGCCGTTTGTTGGAGAACGTCAGCGACAAGATGTAGTTTGTTTACTCTGAAGGGCATGATTAGATCTTTTCAGATCTGTGCGCAGCAGCGACTGAACTGAGCTTCTGGTTTTGTGCACTCAGAACTGCACAGGAAGACAAATAATTATCAAAAAATTGGCTCCCGATGTCGGATCGAGGCACCGTTTGTGGGAACTCATCGGTGACATCCAGAGGAAGATGTAGTCCAAAGATCTTGCACAGATCTAGACGGGATGAGGCAGGGCAGACTCTGGAAGTCGGGTCTACACAGATCACCTCGTGCGATCCCACGAGAATCGTCGCCACGATCAGCACAGATCTCGGATCGAGACGAGATCGGCGGCAGCGCGTAGAGGACTCAAAATCCTACAATCACTATGAAAGGCAGCTCCTGATGGCTTGAGAGGAGATCTGAGGAAATTTGTAATCAGTAAACTCCAGATCTGGACAGTAGGCTCGGGCAGATTTGCGCGCCGTCACGAGAAGAATTACTGCCGGCGATCCAGAACTCCGATCGATGCGAAACCACCTCTGAAATCTTCCTGACTTGATGAAGTATCACTAATAATTTTCGTGGAACCAGATGATAAGAGGATGGGGGGATAGGGGGGAGAGTCACCCGCCCAAGATCAATCCCATCACAGGATTGGGCAGGGCATCACACCCATGGGGGGGGAAAGAGAATCACTCTCTTAACTCAAAATCCTTTCACAAAAACTTCATTAACCTTTGCACTAACATTATACAAGTGTTTAAATAGGGGTTTGGCAAGGGAAGGGGGCTGGGAGGTTCCATGGAACCAAGGGGGAATGGAGGGGGGTGCGCCCCTTTGACAATGAGAGGGAGAGAGGGGGAGACAAGGGGACATGGACTCACCTACTTTCACCTACCTTTGAACTTCAAAGGGAAGGGGGGTAGGTGGCAGCCATTCTTTTGGACCAGCAGCCTTCTCCATGTTCCCTTGTGGTAAATGAGGGAGGGAAGAAAAGAAAATAAAAAAAACTAGCCTAATACATCCAAAGAAGGGGGTGCCCCCTTCATGGGCCAAGATTGGGCCAAGTTTGGTCCAAAGCCACCCTTAAGCCCATTCAATCAAGCATGGCTTATGGTCTTGCCAATCTAGATGGCCCATGAAAGAAGGAGGCCCAATTGGGCCTTAAGTGGCTTTTGGATCCAACATGAAGCCTAATGGCCACTGCTCCTTAATGGATTCTAAAGGGCTTTAAACCAAATGGCCTTTTGAGAGCCTTACAATCAGCCCAAAATGAAAACCCAAGTGAAAAGACATATTACAAGTCCAAATGTAATGCAAACAAAGGCTAAAAGTATCCAAACTCAAGTCAAACTATCTCCATTTCAAAGGAAAGCCGATGTAGTCCGATTGGTGCTCCGCGTATGGTACCGTTGGCTCGCCGGTTCGTGCTACTCGCTCGTTCTGGTGTCCTCACCAATTCTCTCCGGGTGGGAGGAACTCGACGCCGTCAAGTAAGGGTCCTGTGGCTTGAACTCTCCGCATGTGATCAAGGCGTTGCTCATCGTGGGGCATCCTTGCCAACGCACTAAGAGGTGTTGGTAGGCTCCATTCCTTGTGATGATCACCAGCTCATCCAGTATACAATCTATATGCTTGCGTTGCGGCTGGAAGAGGTGGACTCTCGGGTGGTGTGTCACTCACAATAGAAGGATAAAGCCCGAAACTCACTAGGGATCACCGCGAGTTCTGATATGGTACCAGATCAGAAACATTGAACGTCGAACTGACACCATAGTCATCTGGTAGTTCAGTAACGTACCCATTCAAACCCACTTGTTTCGTGACTCGGGAATGGTGGGTATCGTAGGCCTAGAGTTGCTTTACAGCCCCAAGTGGAAACCGTTCAGGTATGACCCTGGTCATGACGTATTCTCCCTTTTGAACTCACGGGCATGTAGCATGCATCAGCTAACTCCTTATACGTGCATGGCTGGCCGTTTATTGGGACACACTTAATACAAACCATATGCATGAAAGAAAACAAACTGTAGAAACAAACAGACACACACGTGACCATAGACAAACCTATGGTTAGTGCAACCCAAACATATGCAAGGTGGGCCAGGACACCCGAATGTGTGCCATGCAAACACTAGATGCAACCAAAGGTAGGTAGGATTATGGACTCCTAGACACCCAAAAAGACACCATGTATGCAAGGACTTTCTATCAGATGCGGGTGTGGGTGGGCTAAGAGGTTCATCACCACTACATGTAGGTAAGGCATGCCATGCTTCCCAATAATCGGACCTATTACTATGTGGAGTTTGATTGCCCCGAGTGGGAAGAGAGTGGTAGGGGACTTCCTTGACAAAGTAGAAGGGAAGTTGTGGATCACGAGGCCCACTAGAGAAGGTGTAAAATGGGTCAAAGAATGCGTGACCCCATGAGATGGACTCCCATATGTCACGGTCCCAATTGTGAATTTCTTGAAGGTGTGTTGTCACCCTCATCTGTTATGGTAGATGGGAAGGTGGTCTCATAGAGTAGATATGGGTCCTCCCTCGGGACGGCAATACGTACCGTAAGAGGGGTCTAATGCAAGCTCATCGAGAATGGGGAAGAGCAACAGAACCTCGGTGGTGATAGGACCCAAGGTGTATAACGAGGTAATAGACCCCAAAGATGGGAGCATAAAGCTATAGGTATAGGGTTGGTTAGACCCTAAGGCCAATGTATATGTCAGCTCCCTTTGACATTCTAAACTCCTTAATAGATCCTTTACACATTCTATGAAGCAAAAGGACTTGAAAGTGGTGTGATAGAAGTTAATGGGGACTATTAGGAGTATTGGCTCCCAAGGTGGAGAGTAAGGTGGGGTAGGGACCAAGCTAGTCCTAAGCCAGCTAAGAAGTGGTTCGGCTACGAGTAGCTTTCCCGTTAGAAACACGGGTAGCTCTGGCTAAAGTGGCTCTGAATATGATGGCTCCGGATGAAGTTTGGAAGGGGAGGATGACAACGGAGCACTCACGGGTGATGAAGGAGGGGTCTCCAAGATGGGGAGAGGGCTTAGGGACTCCTTAGATGGGGCTGGGTAGGGGCTACAGGCTATGGCCTCCCTAGGCTCGGGTATGGCTATAACCGATCTCGGAGGTTGGCAAAGGGAGACCAGCGATTCAATATAAGTACATCTCCTATCCACCCGATCCGAAATCATTTGCACAAGTTCAGCAACGGTGTGGGTTGGAGTATGGAGATCACGGTGGACTTGCCCATAGTCAATCGGCCTAGGCTTGGGTCTAGGCTCATCTATGTGTGGGGGTCTTTGCTTCCGACTTGGACCCCTTGGCTGGAAGTGAGTGGGTGGGGTTGGTTGGAAGTGACAGGTTGAGGAACGTAGACCTTCCTAAGCTCTCTCTTCATGTCCCACCATGACTCGAAGGGCCATTGCCTCCTAACCTCTCTCAAACGTTCAATGTAGTCCCACTTTTCGGCGGCCTCGTGAAGAAGCTGCTCTTTGGCGAAAGAGAATTGCATTGCCTCGGACATAGTATAACACTCAAAATATGCGTCCATGGTGGCTTCCCACTTGAGGTAGTCTCTCGGGACCTTGGTTCCATAGAAGTCCGAGGCTTCGAGCCTATGGATGTGGTGGGGTTGGATTCCCCATCCTTGGTGGTGTCGCCACCATTCATATGAACTAGGCGTTTAGGAACCCATGGGACTCGGGGAGCTAATGGATGGCCATGCCGACACTTGGACACGACACAAAAATATGATGTAAAGTTGAAATGAGACTCAACTAAACACCGAGACACAACTATGTTGGAATGCACTAACTAGGAACTTAGACTTAACCCACTATTCGGTACTAGGCGGAGATAATCGATCCGAAGATCACTCGCGCAAGTGTGCGGCCTTCCCGATAGGCGTAGCCTAACGTTCAGACAACACCTTTTGGTATACCGAGTAGAGGAATGCAAATGCAACCTTGGACTTAGATGACCCTAGACTTGAACCGACGCTCTGATACCAATTTGATGCGGGACGGATGACGACCGTGCTAAGACGTACGACGGACTTGATGTGCGGCCAGCACTAACACGCTAAAGGCAAGCCGTGCGGCTGACCACCGTGGTGTTCTCCAGGTGGAGACATCTCTCAACAGCACTCTAACTAGCCCGACGATCATCCCTTGCGAGGGAAACATGGGGATCACAGCGGTTAAGGAACCACCATCGCCTAGGGGTATCCAGTTCGGGCTCGGTGCTCGACCGGTGCCAAGGAACGGGCCCTCACAACTAACAATCACGGTGATTTGTAACTAACTATCGGCCCTAATCTCACAAACGCAGCATGGTAGAGAGTATACTAAATCAGCAAGGTGAGATAGGAACGAGCACATACCTCCACGACTAGGCGTGGGGAAGAATTCCTCAAACAACCCTAATACACACAATCGTTAATATTACAATTTCAGAAATATTCGCCCACTCCACGCAGGGAGGTAAAGGGCTACAAACACTAAATTTGGGGTTTATGGAACCTGGGTTGATGGGTCACACTCGCAGGAGGCGAGGGACACGAGTCGGAGCCGATCGGGTGATCCGAGTGGAAGCCGACTCGGTTCTACCCGCGCTGCTCACCCTGCGCAGTAAACTTGCGAAGGCCGGTACGCCAAGATCCGATGGCGGATCGGAGTGCCGTTTGTTGGAGAACGTCGGTGACAGGACGTAGTTTGTGTACTCTGAAGGGTGTAATTATATCTTTTCAGATCTATGCGCAGCAGCGACTGAAGTGAGCTTCTGGTTTTGTGCACTCAGAACTGCACAGGAAGACAACTAATTATCGAAAAATTGGCTCCCGATGTCGGATCGAGGCACCGTTTGTGGGAACTCATCGGCGACATCCAGAGGAAGACGTAGTCCAAAGATCTTGCACAGATCTGGATGGGATGAGGCGGGGCATACTCTAGAAGTCGGCTCTGGTTCTGAGTCGGGTCTACATAGATCACCTCGTGCGATCCCACGAGAATCGTTGCCACGATCATCACAGATCTCTGATCGAGACGAGATTGGCAGCAGCGCGTAGGGACTCAAAATCCTACAGTCACTCTGAAAGGCAGCTCCTGATGGCTTGAGAGGAGATCTGGGGAAATTTGTAATCCGTAAACTCTAGATGTGGACAGTAGGCTCGGGCAGATTTGCGCGCCGTCACGAGAAGAATTGCTGCCGGCGATCCAGAACTCTGATCGATGCGAAACCACATCTAAAATCTTCCTGACTTGATGAAGTATCTCTGGTAATTTTCGTGGAAACAGATGATAAGAGGATAGGGGGATAGGGGGGCGAGTCAAATGCCCAGGATCAATCCCATCACAAGACTGGGCAGGGCATCACAAGACTGGGCAGGGCATCACACCCTTGGGGGGGGGAAAGAGAATCACTCTCTTAACTCAAAATCCTTTCACAAAAACTTCATTTACCTTTGCACTAACATTATACAAGTGTTTAAATAGGGGTTTGGCAAGGGGAGGGGGCTGGGAGGTTCGATGGAACCAAGGGGGAATGGAGGGGGTGTGCCCCTTTGACAATGAGAGGGAGAGAGGGGGAGACAAGGGGACATGGACTCACCTACTTTCACTTACCTTTGAATTTCAAAGGGAAGGGGGGTAGGTGGCAGCCATTCTTTTGGACCAGCAGCCTTCTCCATGTTCCCTTGTGGTAAATGAGGGAGGAAAGAAAATAAAATAAAAAAAACTAGCCTAATACATCCAAAGAAGGGGGCGCCCCCTTCATGGGCCAAGGTTGGGCCAAGTTTGGTCCAAAGCCACCCTTAAGCCCATTCAATCAAGCATGGCTTATGGTCTTGCCAATCTAGATGGCCTATGAAAGAAGGAGGCCCAATTGGGTCTTAAGTGGCTTATGGTTCCAACATGAAGCCTAATGGCCACTGTTCCTTAATAGATTCTAAAGGGCTTTAAATCAAATGGCCTTTTAAGAGCCTTACAATCAGCCCAAAATTAAAACCCAAGTGAAAAGACATATTACAAGCCCAAATGTAATGCAGACAAAGGCTAAAAGTATCCAAACTCAAGCCAAACTATCTCAATTTCAAAGGAAAGCCGATGTAGTCCGATTGGTGCTCCGCGTATGGTACCATCGGCTCGCCGGTTCGTGCTACTCGCTCGTTCCGGTGTCCGCACCATAGACCTAGGACAAATGACCTCTAATACCCCTGGTCAAAGGGGGATAAAGGGGAAGGGTGAATAAAAAAGACTAAACATTTCCCACATGGGGACAAACAAGGGGGCGCCCCTCTTTGGTCAACAATGGCAACCCATGGTCAATATTCTCTCCTTGACCATGGGCCACCATCTTGGGCCCTCTATGAATGGAGGCCCACAAGAGAGGGAAGGCCCAATTGGGCTCTTAAAGGTCTTGAGTCCCATTTTGGATGTTAAACCCCTTACATGAAGTTTAGCCCATATTACATTCTTGACCCATATTAAAGTCGAAAATACAAATACACACCAATAGACTCAAAATAAAATACAGAGAAAGATCAAAACTCAGGTAGAGACTCCATACTGTCACCCAACCACAAGGATGTCGGCGTCGCTCGAGCTGTGCTGCACGTCTGGTACTGGCGGCTAGCTCTGGTGTCCGTACCAATTCTCCCCGGGTGGGAGAAGCTCGACCCCGTCGAGTAGGGGTCAAGGTTGCTCTGATATCGCTCTAGTAGATCTGGATCTATCCTCTGTAGCTCCGCCCGGGTGATCCACGTGTCATCGAACACGGGCCGTCCCCTCCAATGCACCAAATAGCCCTGATACACACCACCTCGATTAGTCGTTAGCTTCTCATCCAGTATATGCTCTATCTACTCACGCTACTGAGGTAACAAGGCTAGAGGTGGACACTCTGGGGTGGTTTCACTCACAATGGGTGGAGACGGCTTAAAGGGCTCACTAGGTATCACTGTTGGGTCCCTATAAGCGACGAGATCCGAGATGTTGAAAATGGAGCTGATCCTGTAATCCTCTGGCAAGTCCACAACATATGCATTTGATCCGACTCGCCTCACTATTCGAAAGGGACCGACACCACGAGCGTGCAACTTCTTCACGGCTCCCGAGGGAAATCGTTCAGGTCTGACCCTGATCATGACATATTCGCCCTCTTGAAACTCACGGTGCTGCCTGTGGGCATCAGCCAATTCCTTGTATCGTGCGTTGCTGGTCTCAATGTGACGACGTACATGCTCATGCAACAGTCTAATATGATCGGCAAATGACTCGGCTGACTCAGACACACGGGACTGGATGGGAGGTGGGACTAGGTCTATGGATTTCCTAGGTCTATGGCCAATGACAATCTCAAAGGGGCTCATGTTGGAAGACCTATTGACTGAATCGTTGTAGGCAAACTCTGCTAAAGGTAAGACCAAATCCCAATCCCTGACACGATCTCGGACTAGACACCTAAGATGATCCCCCAAACTCCTATTGATAACCTCAGTCTGATCATCGGTCTGGGGGTGATATGTAGTGGAGAATTTCAATTGGGTGCCCATCATGTGCCATAGGGTTTTCCAAAAATAGCTAGTGAACCGCACATCCCTATCTGACACTATGGTGCGTGGGAGTCCGAACCTGGAGACAAAGTGTTAGAAGAATAGATGGGCAACTCTAGAGGCATCCAAGTTTTGGAGCATGGGATGAATAATGCCATCTTGGAGAACCTGTCTACAACCATAAAGATGGAGTCATACTTTCGGAGGGTGTGGGGCAATCCCAACACATAGTCCATGCTAATGTCCTGCCATGGACTATCCAGGACGGGGAGGGGAGTATAGAGACCGGTATCCTGCTTCCTCTGTTTGCCCATAGCACAAGTGCGGCACTGCACCACAATACGAGCAACATACCTCTTCAGGCTAGGCCAATAGAATCAATGAACAAGACCTCTCGCATGCATCTCCCACGTGAGAAAGTCATGAACAGAAGTCTGTGGGATGCACAACTTGTCACCCCGGAATAGGTGACCCTCCTGTAGCACAAACTCGCTATAATCATGCGAGGGACCAACCTGAAGGATGGCATAGATCCGACTAATGTCCGGGCAATCAACATAGGCATCCTTCAGTCTCTCTAGCCCTACCACCTTAACACTCATGGTGGTCAACATCATCATCTGATGACTCAGCGCATCGGCCACCTTGTTCTCCGCCCCCGCTTTGTGCTTAAGTACAAAGGTATACTCCTGGAGATACTCCACCCAACGGCTATGGTGAGCATTCAACTTCTTTTGGGTATGGAGGAATCGTAAGGCCTCATGATCAGAGAAGAGAACAAACTCCTGATGCAAAAGATAGTGCCTCGAATACCTCAATGCTTGGACGACTGGGTATAATTCTTTATCATGTGTGGAATAATACAGTTTAGCATCATTCAGCTTCTCGCTAAAGAATGCAATGGGGTGGGACTCTTGGCTCAACACTCCACCGATACCCACTCCAGAAGCGTCACATGTGACCTCAAACACCTTAGAAAAATCAGGTAGTGCAAGGACATGTGCTTGGGTCATACGCTCCTTAATGTCCTTAAATGTAGTGGCTGCAGCCTTAGTCCATACGAATGCCCCCTTCTTGATGCAATCTGTGATCGGGGCAGTTATAGAATTGAAGCTGCGAATGAAGCGACAGTAGAACGTCGCTAAGCCATGAAAACTCCAGACATCGTGGAGTGTGCGGAGCTCGGACCACTCCCTGATGGCCCTAATCTTCTCCAGATTAGCGGAGACTACATTCCTAGACACAATAAACCCAAGGAAGGTAATCTGATCGGACATGAAAGCACACTTCTTTGGGTTGGCAAATAAACTCTCGCGCCTCAAGACAACACATACCTGCCTAAGATGGTCTAAGTGGTCCTCCCTAGTGCGGCTGTAGATAAGAATGTCATCAAAGTAGACGACCAAGAAGACCCCTATCATAGGGCGTAAAACCTGGGTCATCAACTGCATGATGGTGCTAGGGGCGTTGGACAGCCCAAAGAGCATAACAAACCACTCATAGAGACCATCCTTGGTCTTGAATGCCATCTTCCATTCATCCCCAGGCCTAATCCGCACCTGGTGATAGCCGCTACGAAGGTCTATCTTTGAAAAGATAGTGGCTCCCGATATCATGTCCAGCAAGTCATCTAATCGGGGAATGGGAAAACGATACTTCACCGTGATCTTGTTGATCGCATGGCTATCAACGCACATCCTCCATGTGCCATCCTTCTTCGGGCCCAATAATGTGGGAATAGTGCAAGGGCTCTTTCTATCCCTGAGAGATCCCCGACTCATCAACTCCTCGACCTGTCTCTGAAGCACAACATGGTCCGTGGGACTCATCCTATAGTTGGGAAGCTTGGGTAAGGATGAGCCCGGGACGAGGTCGATCTCATGCTGGATATCCCTCATAGGTGGAAGGCCCGTAGGGAGGTCTTCCAGGAAGAAATCAGAAAACTCCCGTAGGATCGCAGCTTTCTCTGGGGGGTGCTCATCATCAGACCCAGGAGTGACATCCTCCATCCCTCGGACAACAACAGCAAGATAGGACTACCCCCGGTCACCTCTAGCTCCATCTCTCGCGGGCTAATCATCATCAACCTCCGGGGTGAGGGTCCCCTATGCTGGGAGCAGTTGAAGCGGTAGTAGCCCGCATCGAGGATGAGGTGGAAGGACCGACCGTCCACTGACTAGGATGGGTCGAAGTGCTGGGGCTGACTGGTCCTCGGACAGAAGGATCCTTCGGCTAAGTGGGGTAGAGGGTGATTGTAATACCCCGATTTCTTTTAGAATTAATTAGAAATTTATTTGAAATTAATTAGAAATTAATTAGAATAATCCCTTAATAAATAGAATAAGCTAGA
This sequence comes from Amorphophallus konjac, assembly GCA_022559845.1. Classification (NCBI taxonomy): domain Eukaryota; kingdom Viridiplantae; phylum Streptophyta; class Magnoliopsida; order Alismatales; family Araceae; genus Amorphophallus; species Amorphophallus konjac. The sequence continues at coordinate 251,009,834 of CM040126.1, forward strand.
TTTTGACCATTTTATAACAATCCATAAAAATTATATTCTTATAGAGGATAACATGTTTAACAAACTTGTCTGCTGTGGCCAACCCAAATAAAATCTGTAAGTAGGCCGAATTAGTGGATTAAGCCCAAATTGAACACTTAGTTAACCAAACCTTGAAACGCCAAATTCGAGCCCAATACTCCACCAATAGAGCCCAAATTGGTGGCAAATGAAAGGCCAGGATGAGAGGATCATTTACCATCTCTTAATCTCTCGAAACCCTAACCCTAGGAGATGCATTCGGTGGAGTTTGGATCGAGTCAACCTTTGCGGCAGCGTTCACATCGACCCGACTTGCGTGGACGAATACTCCGCGCATAGAAGCCTCCAGAAGGTGTGTGACCTATTAAAATGAAGCTCTCTAACCCTAGAATCGTTTAGAACCAGTGGCGGCTGCAGAGGAGTTAGATCGAGGGAGATCTCGAGCGATTAGTGGCTGCGTGTACCGACGTCCTTGGTTTTCTTTCTCCTTCCTTCTTCATCCGATTCAGGTAGGTGATAGCAAGCCAAACCCTACAAATAATATATGGTTAGAAGCAGCATCGTGTTAGCTTTCCATTGATGTAGAAAGCCCTAAATTCTATCAGCTATCCTGCGAGAATTTTAGGTTTTAGTAGAAGCATGTCACATCTAGGGTTATAATTATTCCTTTTCGATTAAGTCGTGATTTCAGGCTGTAAACGTAAACTTGATTCATGCATCTCATATAGTTTTTCGTGCTCTTTCTTTTGATAGTAAAAGCCCCAAATTTCATGCTTTATATCGTGTGAATTTCATGTTTTAATTTAACCCTAGAAACCTCGCAGGAGTCGGGCACGGCGAAGGGGCGGCAACCTGTTTGGACATGTGCGGCCACACGATAGACCGCACATCCAGACATGTGACCCTATGTTGACCGTTTATAGTTTTCTATATCTGTTCGTGTCCCTGGAACGTGCGGCCTAGCCCTAACCGCATGTTTTTCCTGCGGCCATTTCTAGACCGCACATCCATCCATGCGGCACACTACCGACCGTCCATATCCAGCATGTCTTCAGATCTGAGGGGACGTGTGCAGCCAGTATGTGACCGTTCATTGGGATGTAAGGTCCAGAACCGACAGCACATCTGTAACAGAATAGATTAATTGTCATTACAGCATGTTATGTTAGTAGATTAATGGTTAATTGCATGTTAGCAACACACCTAATAAACTGTAATTCATGACAGTAAATAATTCTTGCTGATCTATTTAAATTGAGCTTGATCTTGATTCATCTTTCCAATGAATATAAAATTTTAATTGTGAATCCTTTATAATTGAATTGCTACTAGGTTTATACTTATTATAACCTTAATCTTTAACCATTGTATCCCCTAGTTTTGATTTATACTCAATCGAACCGCTGTTACTTGAGTTAATATGAATTGGATTAATAGAGACTTGCGCGGCTATTGATAGACCGCATATACCCATGAACGGGCCAATATCGACCATTCATACCTAGCTTATGCCAACTTGTCTTGGCCGATTATCCTTGATCTATCTTCGGCCAAATCTTGTTTTGATCAGTCCAGTAGACCCTAGGCTGACCAGTAGACAGTGGGCTGGACTCTGGTTCAGTTCCACCCTGCCTATGGTAGCCCGGGAGCCCACTTGGGCTAAATTCTAACTCTTGGTTAGGCCCTGTGTTATGCGGCAAGTAATGGACCGTACTTCTCTTAGGCGGCCCTGAGTGGACCGTTCAACTCATGAGCGGCTCTGTCAGGACCACACATCCTATCCTCGATTCTGTAACCTTCTGGCCTTGTGCGGCCCTATCCTAACCGTTCATATAGAAGGGCGGCCCGTTAGCAGCCGTTCAACCTTGACCTCCCGAGGGCTAAACCTAGCCCAGTTCCTGTTAGTGCGGCCCAGTGTCGACCGCACAAGCATTGAGCGGCCCAGTATAGACCGCATGTCTTCCAGAGACTAGTTTTCCCCGTGTTTTATGGTTTTGAATCTAAGAACATGATGGTTCTTGATAATTTGAACTCCTGGACAAAAATTCTGGATAGTAATCCTTCAACTTAGCCTTGGGATGTTCCGAGGTAAGTTTATAGAGTGATTATAATTGGCCATTTAACTTGATTAAAGTCTAGATAACTTGGGATCTTGGATCCAATAAATCAATGCCAACGCACCATAGGGGCCCGGTCTGGTCCTGGGGAGAGCGCCCGAAAAGTACTTGTGCCCATGGGAGTTTGTAATGACAAGGTGAGGCATTGCACCGAGTGCATGACTAGCGTGATGTCTATGACAATGATCTCTTATCTCTTACTTGATCGTGTTTGACTTGGTTATATTCTTGTTTGTTGGCCAATTTCCTATAATATCCTTTTATATATATTGTTCATAAACTTGCAATTCTTGTAATCTTATCATTTTTGTCATATTGTTATTCCATTCTATTCTTTAGCACTTTCTGTTATTACGTTGTTTCATTCGATCGTTACATCTTTTCTTTCCGTTCTTATACATGTAATTAATTGGTTAATCACTTATACTTGCCTATTGTTACCCACTGAGCGTTCGCTCATATAGTTGTTTCCCCCTTTTCCAGCAGCTCAGGTGAAGATTCACAGATGGATGGGAATGGGCGAGAGTGATTACTTGGAGTGTATCAGCTAGTAGATATGTTGAGTTTGTTTAGTTGTTTACATCTAGCTATGTCTTAGAACTGGTGTTAGTTATTGTACAGGAGTCGAGTAGAGATTATGTTTGATTATGTCTGAGTCGTTTGTAAGACGTTTGATGATTATTATAATAGAATTAGAGTTATTTCTGTTCTTGGTATTATGTTAATTCTTAGCTTAGCATGTTATCTTTACTAGCATTTTCTACTGCCGATCTCGATATTCCACGTCGGGGCGTGACAGTTTGGTGGTATCAGAGCATAGGCTTTCTAATATCCCTAGGTTCTCTAAGTTCTAGGACCCTAAGTTATACCGTAGGACCTATAACCTTGGTATAACTCTAAGGACCCAACCTGGTGAGATTTGGGTCGAAGACTGGGGTTGAGTTAATAATCTAATTGCACGATTATCCCTTCTTAATTGAACCTAATATAACATATTCCACGTGTAGACTTTTACAATGGCACGAGAACGCGCATAATAGAGGAACTTGCGGCGCACGGTTCAAGGACTTACCCAGGCCTTGCATCAAGTGGCTCGAGGAGGAGCTGCAAACCATGGCACTAGCGATCTTTATCGGAACTTTCGTGGGATGAATCCCCCGCGATTTGGTGGCTCGACTGACCCTGATGAAGTCGAGCACTGGCTTGAAGAGATAGGGAGGATTTTTGAAGTAATGCAATGCAGCGATCAGGAATGTGTCCTCTTGTTGACCTTTCAACTTGAACGTGATGCGAGGACATGGTGGGACGCAGTGAAGGCTACCCTTGGTGATAGACAAGTTGTTAGTGTTGGTGTGCTACAGACCAATTTCGGGTCGGGTAGGCCCAATAGTTGTACGATCTTGTTCATTATTAATAAAGCGGTGTTTGAGCGTAAATATGCGATTGTGTTACTTTACGTTATCCCTAGGATATGTGGTTGTAAAGTCAACTTGAGATGGGATCTCGATTATGAGACTGACTTTACATGAACACATACCTTAAACTGTTCCTGGTAGGAGGGTAATCACTCGGGGACTGTGATTACCTATTAAACCAGTACACATGATGTGTCAGTGACCAGTCTCATGGTCATTGGTGCGGGGCACCAACACATATGTGTAGGTGTATGTCCTTGGAGGATGTGCACTGAACTGCTCCGCTATTGGATCTTCAGATGGTTGATTATACTTAATGTCAACTGAAGATCCAACGGTCACAGTAGCATCATTGGTCCTTTGACCTGAGACATTGATCGGATCTTACACGAGGACTATAATGGTTTAATTACTTAGCTAAGTGACTTTAACCATAAGTCATGAGTTGTCGAGTCATTAACCACTCCAGGATACGTGTGAAGATCGTCAATAGTCAAGAAGGGATCGCTCACTGTCGGGTATATATCAGACAGTTAATGGGTCATGACATTGACGCTCCGTTAAATCCCTGGCCAGGGTCGTGTGAGTTCGTTTAGAACGGACGTCGTACACTTTAAGGAGGTCATAGTCAAATGGCACGATCATGGAGTTTGACAGAAACCATACCCTCGATCGTACCAGACTCATAGAAGGAGCGAGGGATTATATCGATGCGGTAACTGTGGACTTATAGGTACCAGACAGGCTGGTTTAAACCCGGCGTCCTCTAGGATCACGCGGATTTGCTTGACCCAACGTGATCAAAGGTTCGGAATAAATTAAACTATTCTTCGGCTCTAGTAGAAGCGAAGAATATGTTTAATTTACTTCTAATTGAGAATTAGAAGTTAATGGGCCTTAAACTAGAGTGACTATGGGCCTAGAGGATCACACACAATGGATTCTTGGGTGACGGATTAGTATTATACAAATGTATGTATTATTTCTATTTAATTCTTTTGAAAAGGAGTGTAAATGGAGCTTAATACATATGTATAATATGAGATATGACATATATACAGTTTCGGTCTTCTGGAGCCCTTTTCTAATAAGCCTAAACTCTATATATAGATCCTACGTGAAGCTCATTCGAGCTTCTTCTCTTCCAGCTCTTAGACTAAGCAAGCATTAAGGCTTAAGAGGAGGATTAGCATCCCCCTTTCTCCCCTTTGCTCTCTCTCTCTCTCTCCAGAAGGTGATAGAGTCGGGGAAGGTCGTGCCGGGGAGGTACCGTCGCTGCGCCAGTGTCCGTGTGGATCTGCTCTAGAGGCCGTACAGCTGTGCGGCTCGATATTCTGCATCGTACATCGTGGACAGCGTCGTTCCGCGCAAGGTGAAACACGCAACCCGTAATTAGGGTCTTAGAAACACCGATTAGAGCACAGATTAAGCTTTCCATAGCACCGGGATCGGGCAAATAAATTTTTGTTATCCGCTGCGTTGCCCGATAGTGCTGTGCGAAACCTTACAGTGGTATCAGAGCCAGGTTACGATCCTGGGACCTATGGGTTATGGGCCCATCACGCTTCCGCTGCGCTCTGGTCGGTCTTTTTATCGCCGTTTAGAACCATGTCTTAGGGGCAATCAGAATCTTCAATTATTATTTATAGAAAGAGATTTGGATATCTCTGTTCTTCTTGGATGCTGGGCATCCGAGCAGCAAATTTTTTTTAAAAAAAATAAAAAAATTTTGGGCGCCGCTGGGTGCACTGCTCCCGGGCGCGCCGGGTGGCGCACGCGGGCGCCCCGCAGGGCGGGCGCCTCCCACGCGGGCGCAGCCCCGCGTGGCGGGCGCCGCCCGCGTGCTCGGGGCGGACCCGCGAAATAAATAAATAAAATTTTGTTTAAATTTAAAAAAAATACTTTTTTATTTTTAATTTATATGTGCCGGAATTGTGAATATATACATTAGATATATATATCAAAATGCACAGTAAATTAAATCAAATTTTATCTAGTAGGTTAATTGTGTTATCTCGATGGTAAATGTCAAATGTTAAATTTTATTTAACCGTGTTGAATTTACCGAGGTGAGATAATTACTATTTACCTTGAGATAAAATGGTAATAATTGAAGTTACTTCAGTAAAATTTAAGTTTTTAAGTTTTTAATTATTAGATAATTAGAAAATTTAAATTTTAAATTTTATTGAAGTTAAATGTGGAAAATTTAATTATTTGAATTTTAATTATTAGATAATTGTTAAATTCAAATTTTGAATTTTAGAAAATTATTAATTGAGGATAATTGCATTATTTTAAATTTATTTTCAAAGACAAATTATTGGATAATTAGTTTGAATTTAAATTTAAATTATTGACATGTTTAAATTTTGAATTTAAATTTGATTATTGGATAATTAAATTTAAATTTAATTAATTATCTCAATTAGATGCCCCTGTAGAAAATGATGGTTCTTTACGTGCTTTACTTTATTTACCTTGTATTTGCCTGCTTGTGTGTTTAATTTTAGTTAATCATGCTTCGATTTTTGAATTAAACAAAGTTGGCCTGTTTTTGTTTGCACATCCCATTTTTAAATTCAAAAGTATGGATTATTTTTAGAAAATAACCCTTGATTGAGTTTATTTGAATGGGTTGGCCAGTGATCATGGACTTGGAATAATGTAATTAATTGGGGTCTGCGAACCTCCTTTCTCTCTCTGTTAAAATTCCAATGTACTTCTATCTTCCTCCGTTGTTGTACTCGCCATAAGGGCTGCTGGAATTTGAGTCACATGTAATTTTATTTTTCCGGCCTACGTGCCGTGTAAAAGTTGTAATTGATGCGGCGTCGGAGTTTGAAAGCGCGGAGCACACCTGACGAGGACGATCCAGCTGCTTCGGAAGCGGGCCGGATGTCTTAGTTACATTAGGGATTAAGTCCATGATCACTTGCATTTTATTTTTGCATTGGATGCATTTATTTTGTGTAAACTACTAGGTACGATAAATATATTGGATATATTTATATTACCACCTAGGGTGAGATCAAGATAAAATTAAATTCCCTCGCGATTAAATTTTAGATCTGGTAAGCGTGGCTCTAGGAGTCGTCGTGGCCCTCCATTATTATGGAGTGAATGAACGTCTTCATTTCATGGATTTGTTGTGCTTTCCATAAGGTCCATGAGTTTGAGGGCGGGATTAAACTCTAAGGCTCGGCCTCAATGGGGTGAGGAATTGAACTCGGCCTTGTTGTGCTTTCCACAAGGGTCGGGTCATGAACTCATTGCTATGTAGTAATGATTGTTAGATCTAACCGAGAATATCCTTTGTTGTACTTTCCACAAGGGGATGATTTCTCGGGGGTTGAATATCGGATATTGCATTAGATGCAAGTGCTTGTTGACTGCCCTTGAGATGATGTATGGTTTGTTGTGCTTTCCACAAGGTCGTACATCAGTCTCGTTGGGATTTCGACCCACTAGGTTGATCTCGCTGATCTCCCGTTCTATATACTGAGGGTTATATAGTTCGATCGAAAAATAGTGGGACTAACTAAGATAGAAAACCACATCTAAGTTAGAATTTGAACACATGCTAAGTTATCTTTTATTTCTTATCCAGATTATAATGTCATCGTCCAACCCCCTCCGCGGCATCTTGGATGCAAATAGATTAACTGGATCGAACTACTCGGATTGGCTACGTAATCTACGCATAGTCCTTACCGCCGAAAAGATTGCGTACGTATTGGACACGGTTCATTCTGAGCCAGCTCCTGATGCCTACGAGGGCGAGTTACTTGCTTATGCCAAGTGGTCTGAGGACTCCTCCCTTGCCCAATGTTACATGTTGGCCTCTATGGATCCCGAGCTGCAGAGGTAATTTGAAAAGACTGATTGTAGAAGTATACTTCTCAATCTACGCCAGCTCTTCGGGGAGCAGGGTAGGATTGAGAGGTATGACATCTCCAAAAGACTTTTCAGGACACGGATGTCTGAGGGTTCATTAGTACATGCCCATGTACTGAAGATGATGGAGTGGATTGAAAGACTCAATGTATTGGGGTTCAAGTTGGATCTTGAACTATGCATTGATCTTATACTCCAGTCATTGCCCGATTCCTTTTCTTCCTTCATCATGAACTTTAACATGAACAGGATTGAAGCAACTCTCCCAGAGCTGCTCAATATGTTAAAGAGTGCTGAAGGAACCATGCATAAAGATAAACCATCTTCGTCTGTAATGATTGTTGTCCGGGCCAATAAGAAAAGGAAGGCCACCCAAGTATCCACCACAAGTAACAAAGGGAAGGGAAACAAAAAGGCCACGGGTAAGCAACTCACCAAAGTTGACAAAGGGAATGGCAAGAAGAATGAAAAGGAAGACAAATGTTTTCGATGCGGGGAAACTGGGAATTGGAAAAGGAATTGCAAGGCAATTCTAAATGAAGGTATTTTTATCATAGACCTTAATTTGTCATATATGAATCCACATCATGGGTATTGGATACTGGATGTGCATCTCATATCTGTAATTCTGTGCATGCGCTGTCAAATAGAAGGTGATTCGGCAAAAAGGAGATTGAACTGAGGATGGGCAATGGAGCTTTAGTTGCTGCCAAAGCTGTCGGGACTGCACGCCTCAGTTTACCTTCAGGAGTCATTCTGGAGCTGAATGACTGTTATTATGTTCCTAATATTATTAAGAACATTATTTCAATCTCTGGTCTGTATAACATTGAATATACATTGGATTTTAATAGCACTGGGTGCTCTATAATGAATAATGGTTTGATTATAGCCAATGGTTCATTAGTCAATAGTCTTTATGTATTAGATACACGTTCTAATGTTATGCAAATTTTTAATGCTGATGAAGTGAATTCTGCATATCTATGGCATTGCAGACTTGGTCATGTAGGTGAGAAAAGAGTCTCTCACTTACACTCAAATGGATATTTGAATTCGTTCGAATATAAGCCATTTGATACCTGTGAGTCGTGTCTCATGGGAAAAATGACCAAGGCTCCCTTTGGTAGACATGGTGAGAGGGCTGTTGACCTTCTCGAGCTCATACACTCAGATGTGTGTGGACCCATGTCCATAGAAGTAAAAGGAGGTTATCTCTATTTCATTTCTTTTATTGATGACTTCTCTAGATATGGCTATGTGTATTTAATGAGACATAAGTCACAAGCCTTTGAGAAGTTTAAGGAATACAAGAATGAAGTAGAGAAACAGACAGGCAAAAGTATTAAGGCTCTTCGATCGGATCGAGGAGGTGAATACTTAAGCCATGAATTCACTTCTTATCTTAAAGATAATGGAATAGTTTCTCAATGGACTCCACCGTATACACCACATCACAATGATGTATTCAAAAGGAGAAACAGGACCTTGTTAGACATGGTTCGATCCATGATGTCTATGTCAGGACTACCCTTGTCTCTCTGGGGCTATGCGTTAGAGACTGCAGCTTATTTATTGAATAGGATATCAAGTAAATCAGTTCCTTCTATACCATATGAGATATGGAAGGGCAGGAAACCAAATTTTAATCACATTAAAATTTGGGGGTGTCCTGCCCATGTAAAGAAGAACGATAGTGATAAGCTTGAGTCGAGAACCGATAAGTGTAGGTTTGTGTGATATCCAAAGGAGATGTTTGGATATTATTTCTATCACCCTTCTGAGCAAAGAGTCTTAGTGGCTAAGAGAGCTGTATTTCTGGAAAGAGAATGTCTATTCCAGAAAAATAGTGGGAGCCAGATAGAATTGGACGAGGTCCAAGAACCACAACCCATAGACATAAACTCATTAGATGAGACTGTATCGGTTGATCATATTCAGAGTGAAACACTGACACTACGGAGATCTGGTAGACTACCGAGAGAACCTGAGAGATATGTTGGACATGTCTCAGAGGGGTCCTCTAAGGTATGTATCGATGAGGATGATGATCCTCAGTCGTACCAGGAGGTGATCCGTAGTGTAGACTCCGAGAAATGGCAAGAGGCAATGGATTCAGAAATCCAGTCCATGTACACCAACAAAGTTTGGAACTTAGTTGATGTACCCGAATAGAAGGTCCCTATCGGCTGCAAATGGATTTTCAAAAGGAAAATCGGTGCAGATGGACATGTTGACACATACAAGGCTAGACTAGTGGCGAAAGGATATCGTCAAAGGCAAGGCATTGACTGTGACGAGACTTTTTCACCGGTAGCCATGGTTAAGTCAATCAGAATCCTCCTTGCCATTGCTGCATACCTGGATTATGAGATCTGGCAAATGGATGTGAAGACAGCTTTTCTTAATGGAAATATGTCAGAAGAGGTGTACATGGTACAGCCTGAAGGATTCACCTCCAAGCTACATCCTAATAAGGTATGCAAACTTCAAAGGTCCATTTATGGATTAAAGCAGGCATCTAGAAGCTGGAACTTAAGATTTGACGAGGCTGTCAAATCTTTCAACTTCATTCGGAATGAAGATGAACCCTGTGTTTACAAGAAGGTCAGTGGGAGCTCTATGACCTTCTTGGTCCTTTATGTTGATGACATCTTACTCATTGGGAATGATGTAGAGATGTTGACATCAACTAAGTCTTGATTGTCCAAGACTTTCTCCATGAAGGATTTGGGAGAAGCATCCTATGTGCTGGGCATAAGGATCTATCGAGATAGATCTAAAAGGATGCTAGGATTATCCCAATCCATGTACATAGACACTATCCTCAAAAGGTTTAGGATGGAAAATTCCAAGAGAGGTCTCATTCCCATGAGACATGGAATTTGCCTATCCAAGGGGATGAGTCCTAAAACTTCTGAGGAGGTGACACACATGATTAAGGTACCCTATGCTTCGGCGATAGGGTCAATCATGTATGCAATGCTATGTACACGGCCTGATGTTGCCAATGCTTTAAGCATTGTCAGTAGATATCAGGCAAATCCAGGCGAAGAGCACTGGAAGGTAGTAAAGGGCATCCTTAAGTACCTGCGAAGGGCTAAGGATCTTTTTCTACTTTATGGAGGAGAGGACCTACAGCTTAGAGCTTACACAGACTCTAGTTTCCAGTCAGATCCAGATGACTATAAATCCATGTCTGGGTTTGTATTCATGTTGAATGGAGGGGCAATCAGTTGGAGAAGCTCCAAGCAAGATACGACTGCAGATTCGACGACGGAGGTGAAATATATTGCTGTAGCTGAAGCTGCTAAGGAAGCCGTCTGGATGAAGAAATTCATCTTGTAACTCGGCGTAGTTCCCGAGATATCAACTGCCATCCCATTATTTTGTGATAATAATGGGGCCATCGCCCAGGCGAAGGAACCGAGATCTCACCAAAGGTCGAAGCATATTCTTAGGCGCTTTCACCTTATTCGGGAGATTGTTGATCGTGGAGATGTGGCGGTAGAGCGTGTACCGTCAGAAGACAACATAGCAGATCCACTGACTAAGCCTTTGACAAAGACTGTATTTGAGCGTCATCGGGATAAGACGGGCCTCAAAGTTGTGGGTAATTGGCTGTAGTTCAAGTGGGAGATTGTTAGTGTTGGTGTGCTACAGGCCAATTTCAGGTCGGGTAGGCCCAATAGTTGTACGATCTTGTTCATTATTAATAAAGTGGTGTTTGAGCGTAAATATGCGATTGTGTTACTTTACGTTGTCTCTAGGATATGTGATTGTAAAGTCAACTCGAGATGGGATCTCGATTATGAGATAGACTTTACATGAACACATACCTTAAACTGTTCCTGGTTGGAGGGTAATCACTCGGGGACTTTGATTACCTATTAAACCAGTACACATGATGTGTTATTGACCAGTCTCATGGTCATTGGTGCCGGGCACCAACACATATGTGTAGGTGTATGTCCTTGGAGGATGTGCACTGAACTGATCCGCTATTGGATCTTCAGATGGTTGATTATACCTAATGTCAACTGAAGATCCAACGGTCACAGTAGCATCGTTGGTCCTTTGACCTGAGATATTGATCGAATCTTACACGAGGACTAGAATGGTTTAATTACTTAGCTAAGTGACTTTAACCATAAGTCATGAGTTGTCGAGCCATTAACCACTCCAGGATACGTGTGAAGATCGTCAATAGTCAAGAAGGGATCGCTCACTGTCGGGTAAATATCAGACAGTTAATGGGTCATGACATTGATGCTCCGTTAAATCTCTGGCCAGGGTCGTGTGAGTTCGTTTAGAACGGATGTCGTACACTTTAAGGAGGTCATAGTCAAATGGTATGATCATGGGGTTTGACAGAAACCATACCCTCGATCGTACCAGACTCATAGAATGTTAGGATGCAAGGCCCGGATACAGAGGGGGGGTGAATGTATCCCTCTTCAAATATAGACTAATTAAAACTCTAAAGCTCCGTTATGCGGAATTAAAACTGTTGCAGAAATAAACTGAGGATACTTAGAATGATCAAATCAAGACAACAACTCAATAAGCCCTCAAACGATCCTAAGCAAGCATCTAATACGCAGCAATAAGAAGAACATATAAGGAACAAAAGCACACCACAAGGGAACACCGGGATTTTTTAGGTGGTTCGGCCCACAGACCTACGTCCACCCCTCACTCCAAACCGGAGTGAGGCTTCCACTAGCTAGGCTAGAACAGCAGACTCAGTCTGCAACAATTGCTGCCAAACAGCTTGACCAGGGGAACAACCTCCCCTCTTCCTCCCAACCGGAGGGACACCCCAAGTGACTCCCAGCCACTTGGAACCAGAGACGCAAGTCTCTCTTCCTCCAGACCAGGAGGGAACACCTAGTCTTGCAAACCACAAGACCAGACCCGGAGATGAATCTCCCTTCCTCCAAACCAGGAGGGAACCCACAAGTGACTCCCAGCCACTTGCAACCTATATCGGACCTCCCTTCCTCCCAACAGGAAGGAAACAACCACAAGTAGCACCCAGCTACTTGCAAACCGAAGACACAAGGTCTCCCTTCTTCTGAGTCCACAGGAGGAACCCGACCTCACACTAGAGGATCGGAAGAACAACTGAGTATAGTTAAAAAAGAAAAACAAAAACAAAAGACGCAGCAACAGAAAGTTGGAAAGATGAAATGCACAAAAACTCTCGTAGGAGCGAACTGGATTGGATCTGATCCAAGGTCCAGTGAACATGCTTCTATTCTTCTTCACGAGCTCTCCATCTCTCTCTTTCTCTTTTTCTGTTTCTTCTTTTGCTGGATCTCACGATCTCTCTTCTGCTCTCTCACTCTTCTTCTTTCTTATTTCTTCTTCTTCTGCTCACTACCTCTCTGCAACTTTCTTCTTCTATATCGATCACTTTCTTTTTTTCTGATCTCGATCTCTTTTTCTCTTTTCTTCACTCACACTCTCACGGTTCTCTAGATGGAGGCGGCCTGGTATTTATAGCTGCAGCATTTAGGGCGTTATCATCGGATCACGTGCCAGGTGCCAACCTCGGACCACGTGCCACTTATCTGCTTCTCGAATCAGTACCTGTCACACAGACATAAGAAGGTATCAGATAATGTATAGACTTGGTTCAGGCTGTTTAACAAAGTGTGTACAGCCATGATGCAGCTTGAGTGTATAGACTTGAAGTTTATCAAACGAGTGTATAGACTTGAGAGTTAACAAACGAGTGTATAGACTTGAGGCCTGATATCACGTGTATAGACTTGAAGCTTTGAAACCGAGTGTATAGAGTTGGTTGAGTGAGCATGCAGTGTACATACATGAAAACCCTTCAACAACCTGAGTGTATAGACTCAGAAGCAAACGCTAGGCAAACGATGTGTAGACTTGGCCAGAAAACGTAGGGAAAGGTATGAGTGTATGGACTTGGCCAAACGTAGGGAAAGGTATGAGTGTATGGACTTGGCCAAACGTAGGGAAAGGTGAGGAGTGTATAGACTTGGCTTCACTTCGAGCAGCCACAGTGATGTGTAGACTTGGCCTTTGAGATGAGGCTGTACAGACTCTGTGTGAAAGCTTGAACAGGCTTTGGCTGTACAGACTAGGCAACCTTCAACTCACTGCGATGTACAGACTCTGAAGAACAGCAGCCAATGTATGGACTTGCTCAGCCTGAGGCACTGTATAGACTTCAGCACAAAGCTAGTGTATGGACTTTGAAGTGTTTGAACGGGAGAATGTGTAGACTTTAAGAACCGAAGCTCGCGTTGTACAAACTTTGAGGCCGAAGACAGTGTGTAGACTTGAGAAGCTCGAGGCCACTGTATAGACATGGGGTTTAGCTGAGAATGTATGGACTTTGACGGAGTGAGACAATGTTCAGACTTTGAAGTTACACTGTGGATGTATAGACTTGAATGAGCATGGAGTGTATAGACTTGAAAGTCTGAAGGCGATGTACAGACTTCAGCTAAGCAGGCCACAGTCTAATGTATAGACTTCCGGTGTGAATGAAATGTTGTACATACTTGCTCAAACAGTCCGATGTATGGACTTGAACGCTTCGAAGGCCAAAACAGTGATGTCTAGACTTTGAAACAAAGGCAATGTATCGACTTTGAAAAAGAGGCAATGTATAGACTTTAAAAACCAAAGGCAGTATATAGGCTTGATGCAGTTCAGCTGCCAATGTACATACTTTGATTCCCAAACGCGATGTATAGACTTTATGAGAAGGCAACTGAACACTGTACACACTTCCAACGTACAGACTTCATATGAACAGTCCAATGTGCATACTTCCCTTCGATGCATCTACAGTGCAATGCATTGGCTTGACGAACATTATGCAATGTATGGACTTTGATGAAGGGCCCAATGTATGGACTTCGCCTGAAATGCAGGAACCTGAGCGCTGTACAGACTTGAGTCTTCAACAGACCGATGTACATACTTGGAAGGCTTTGAAGGCAATGTACAGACTCTACCCATATGCAGACTTTGCCTAAAATGCAGTGTGAGACGCTGGCTAAGACGGACGCTGTACAGACTTTGAATGCACTAAGACGTTGAACAAGACGGATCGATGTACAGACTTCTAAATGCTGATGGACTATGTATGGACTTGGCTTAAGATGCTGCATGAGATGATGCGGGCTGTATAGACATTAAGTCCAATCAGAAGGCTGTGCAGACTGGAGAGACGGACTAGTGTATAGACTTCAATGATGCGTGTAACAGTCCATGTATGGACTTTGAAGATTGATGCATGTACAGTCTGTTGTACATACTTCCAATGTACAGACTTTATGAAACTCTAGACACTGGACGCTATGAATGTATAGACTTTACAGTGAATGCATATGCCAATGCATATACTTGCATGAGACAGTCAGTGAGACGCTCAGCAATGTATAGACTTCAATGAACTCCAAGCAATGTATAGACTTTGAAATGCTTGAAGAGGATGTACATACTTCATGAGACGCTGCATGCCAATGTATAGACTTCATGAAAAACACACGATGCAATGTGTGGACTTGGTGACTCATGCAGATAGACGAGTGTACAGTCTATGCCATGCTCACAGTTAAGTAATGTACCAAGTTCTGAATGAGTAGTTGTGAATGAAGTAAACACATATGACATCAAACAATCCAGATAAATGCAATTATGAAATGCACCAAAGCACACACCACACAGCCATATTTAAAATGCAGCAATAATTCAGATAAGATTTTCAATGCAGCATTCATCTGCACCACAAACAGAATTGTATGCATTCAAATGACTTATAGTGTTTGCTATCATCAAAATCACAGGGACACAACAATCTCCCTCTTTTTGATGATGGCAATACTATGAGTCTTCTGAATGAACTAAATGGAGTATTCAGACTAGACTCATCAAAGTATTCTCCCACTTTGACTTCATCAAAAAAAATACTTTGATAAACAATATCAGAATCATTTAAATCAATTCTCCCCCTTAGTCAAACAACTTATGCAGTCATGCGTATGCAACAAATACTCCCCCTTTGACATGGCAGAAGATATAGAGCTATTGCAGACAAACAAATTGATCAGAAAATCTAGCACATTGTCCCCTTATGCATATAGTGTCTCAAACAGACCAGATTGTTCTGCCCTTATGATCCATGATGCAAGAGAAATCTACAAGGATGAACTCTGGTTATCCAAAAAAAATTCTAAGAGTTGTGCGTCACATAAAAGAGAACCAATGTCAATCAAAATACATTGATAGAGGGCAATATGATCAGAAACGTTTTGAAGGTTGAAACCAATTGAGATGAAGGGAGAATATCAACAAAAACATAGGGACACTCAAGAATGCTGACTAAATTCCCCCCTTTAAGAAAGACACTCAGCAAGACAGGAAAGCTCCCCCTGATTAGATGATGGAGTGAAGCCAATTGATATAGTGAAGTGATGAGCATCTATCAGCAAAACATAAACTGTATTCACAGTGAATAAATGAGGAAGATAGATTTTCATTAGCACACCAAATTCATAAATCTTTGTAAACGAATTTCAGATTCTTCAATTATAATAGATTATGAATGAGTTTAAATAGACTATCATGATTTAAGAGAGATGTATTCAAAGTTCATCAAGAAAATTCAATACTCATATCTGAAACACCTTTTAATAAAGGTGAACCAACAACTCATTTGATATTCATGTTTAACCTCCTCCCATCTTACTCATTTAAATTAAGTGACTCCTATGGAAAATACACAAGATCATATTGAGATTAAACAGAAATAAATGAGACTGAGCTTGTCTTTAGATTTTCAGAAATTTCTGATACCAATTGAGCAGCACTTATTTTTCCTTGAGCAAGTTTGGTTCAGTCAATACCTTTTTACGTGAGGCACAACACGTCTTAGGTGAAGTGACCCAGTTACTCGGTGTGACAACCATATTGCCTCTCAAAAGGAACAGAGTTAGCAATGGAGTATCTTTTTACATGAGGAGACACCTTGATCAGAGGCCAGAATCCCCAGTTACTCAACACATCCATGCCATTGCTCTGCCAGATTTTCAAACATATTGAAAAGACGTAACTATGGCACTTCATGACATGGGCTTACTCTATTTCATTGATAGAAAACCCAGTTTCTCTGTGACCACAGTCATTGCTCTAGCTTTAAATTTTAACTGTTTTCAGATTCTTCAAACAAAGCTCAGTACACTTGAAATGATTAAGAACAATACTTTCTACATGTATCTTAACCAAAGAAAGCCATGTCTTTTAAATTTTCAGATTTCAGAAAGTTTTGCATGAAATTCATAAGGCAATTGGTTAAAACTTATTAAGCATGATGATTCAGATATTTTCAAGTCTTTTACATCAAAGCTTAGAAAATACATTAGGCTTAAATCAATTTGATTTATCAAAACATTCTTAAGCCAATATAATAGAAGATCCTTCTTTTCAGAATGTCTGATTTATGCCTAGGGTGCACTGATTAAATCTTTCCTCATTCGGCTGAATCAATGACATTGTCAAAAGAAATTAGCAGAGAGCAATTTTGATACCAATAGTTGAGAGAATTGAGCAATTCAGAAGCAAGCATTAAAGATTAAAATTCAGTCAGATTAGCTTGGGCCAGTCTTGACAAGATATGAAGAAATGTGTATGATAGGAACAAGTTATCAATTGAATTCATAGTAGACAGAATCAATGGAGCTACACCAGTGTATACAACAGAGAATTCAAGTGAACCACACATTTGCCAAGAATGGATCAGATTGCTAGACAGAAGGAGTTCAAGAGGTGAAGAGATGAAACAGGAATGCTCCCCCTATCTAGATGCAATGAGACATTTCTTTTTAGATTTTTCAATGTAAGGAAATGCAGTGCTACTAACTACATGTATGCATACAGCAAATGAGATTATCATGATTATGCAAGCATCAATCAAACTCCCCCTTACAAAGTGCATGATATGCAATTAACATATATGCACACAGCTCACAGTACAAGCAAGAAAGCCTACAAAGCTCAATGCAAGAGTCAAATCAAATAAAAAGCATGTATGCATGAAACTATGACTTATCAGCTCAACCATAAATTTCATTTGAACAGATTTGAGAAATTTACCTGAATGAGGTTTTATCAACTTGGGTGCCTTGGTTTATTTCCCCCTTTTTATTCTTCAATCCAAGGCACTCCTGTAAAATATTGATCATTTTGATCCTGCAGGGACCCAAGCAGCTTTGGGTCCTGCCTTACCTCTAGCAGGTATTCTAATCATTTTCATAGCAACATTATCATCAAATTTCATCAGTGAACAGTCATTCATAGAATGTCCAAATTTTCCACAGTATCTACATGAAATGGCTGGTTTTTGGTTCTTATGATGCATATTAACAGCAGGGTGATGTTTATAAACATGTTCATAAGATTTTCTGTTATATGCATGAGCAGTTTGATGCTTGTTCTTAACCATCCAACATTCAGTAGATTTATGGCCTGGCTTCCCACAGTTATAGCATGAAATTTTCACAAATGATTTTGTAGGGAATTTGACAAAATGGGGATTAACATAGTTCTTTTGAACATACCAACAGTCCTTGACTGTATGCCCATTTTTCCCACAGTGGGAGCATGCAAAAGAATTTCTTCTATAAAAATCATTTTTACCCCAAGTGGATCTAAACCAGCACTCAGCAGCCTTGTGCCCAGGCTTATTGCAGTTGAAACACACAATGTGCTGACTAGAATTGTGTTTAGATCCATATGGACCATGAACATGAATGGGGGACTTGGCATGCTGTTTATTATCTTCTTTCATGATAAAACATTCACTCATAAGATGACCATGCTTCCCACAATAATAACATGAGGCATCAGGCTTCCTAGCAACATGGTTTCTATCAAAAGAGTTTCTAGAATGTAAAGTTCCACTAGTATGCTCATCCTTTAACATCAATCCACAATCCTTCATTATGTGTCCTACTTTCCCACAATAATAACATGACCCCCTTTTAATATGAGTGTGTGAGAGATCATGTGAATTGTGTGCAGTCTTCTTTATAACAACAGGAGTGTCTTTGTCCTTTTTCTGTGAGTTTTCACCCTTCTTCTGTTTTGGAGTTTGTTCCACAGTTTTGGGTTTTTCCTTTTTCTGTGAATTTTCACCCTTTTTCAGTTTTCGAGTTTGTTCCACAGTTTTGGGTTTCACAGTGGACTTTTGTGTAGTGAATTGAAAAACAGAAGGAGCAGGGGTTGTGTTCTGATTAGAAGCTTTGACAAAAACAGTAGATGTTTTATTCCCATTACTCCTTTTGTTTGTCGGACTGTAACCTAGTCCCTCTCTCTGAAAGCTAACATTATTTCCAAGAAGCTTATTCATATTATCCTTTCCTTTGACAAAATTTGGCAAAGAATTTTTCAAGTCTTGAATTTCAAAATTTAAGCCACAAGTATTAGCTTCATATTTGGACAAATCTGTTTCACAGGAAATGAGTTGTTGATGGAAGGCATCATTCAAACTTTTGAGTTTTTCAACTTCCTATTTTAGCTTTGTTTCATTGTCAGCTTCAGATAGGGACTTATAAAGATCATCAACTTCTTGTTGAAGGGATGTGATAGTGAGCTCATAATTAGCTACCTTCTCTTCACATCATTTGACATTTCCACTCAACATTATGTTGATGGTTTTTAGACTCTCAATTTCTTGTTCAGCATTCATCAACCTATCAGAATTATCTATGCTCACACCCTTGCCTTTTTCAATTGTCAATAGTCTATCTGACAGTTGGGTGTTTAGATGATTTAGCTTGTTGATTTCCTCTTTCAATTTCCTATTTTTCTCTAGGAGATCATCATCAAATATCCAATCATCTAAGGAAGACTCACATTCATAAAAGTTTTCCTGTTGTTTCTCAGATTGAGGTTTGTTGAGATTTTTCTGAAGCTCTAGATTCATTATTCTATCAGCCTCCATTTTTTCAGAAATCAATCTGTTTTCTTTTTCAAGACTCATCAATTTGTGTTCAAATTCCTTGGACTGGTTTTTGAGTCTTTCATTTTCAGATTTCATATCTTCAGCTTCAGCTTTCTTTTCTAGCAATGATTTATTTTCTTCTTTTAGAGATTTGATTAAATCCTTTTGAAGTTTATCATCAGAATCAAATTCATTTATCAAGTCTCTTAAAGCTGCACAAGCATTGCAAGCATTTTCAGATTTCATTTTTTCAAGTTCAGAGTTGACACACTCTAATTCTCACCAATTTTTCATTCTGAACTGCATTATAGTGATGAACCTGATCATCAATTAAACTAAGCCTCTCCTTTAGTTCAGAAATTTCACAAACAAGCTCCTGATTCTCCTTTTTGTGTAAACCAATTTGTTTCACAAGGGTTTATTTTTCAGATTTCAAATGATCTAGATCTGTAGTAATAGAATCGAAATCTTGTAGTTGTCTTCTAAAAATTTCATTTTCAGTTTTTAGAATTTCAGGGCTTTCACCTCGAGATTTAGCATTCTCATGATTCTTTAGCTCCTTTTTCAGACCTTTATACTTCTTCCCTAGTTTTTTATAGGATCTTGTCAGATTGACATAGGCATCTTCCCAGTCATCTAAAGAAAAATTCTCGAAAGAGTTTACCTCCTCATCATCCTGTTCTTTGGATTCATCTTGATCACTGTCATGGTTGCTCTTGTCAGCCATCAGGCAACTGTCCTCATCTCTCCTCTGAGTTAGCTTCAGCTTTTCCAGAATGTCCTTAGCGGACCTGCAGTCATAAAAACAAGAATGTAGAGCCTTATCAGTGGCTTTCTTCATTAGATTCAAGGCTCTCTGATTCTCTCCATGTTTTGATTTATGACTGTCAGTCTATTTGGACTCTTTCCTTGGCAATCTATGAGGACCTTGTGAAATTAACTTCTACAGATCCGGATCCATCAATTTCACATAGTTATGTAGACTGCTAACCCATGAGTTAAAGTTAGAGCCATTGAAAACCGGTGGAAACCCCATTGATTAATTCGGTAAACAGATTAATGCAGCAGATAGTAGAATCATAAATGCAGCAAGGACAGCAGGATCCTCTGCAGATCATTGGATCTGATTAGTCAGAGAACTGCTCTGATACCAATTGTTAGGATGCAAGGCCCGGATACAGAGGGGGGGTGAATGTATCCCTCTTCAAATATAGCCTAATTAAAACTCTAAAGCTCAGTTATGCGGAATTAAAACTGTTGCAGAAATAAACTGAGGATACTTAGAAGGATTAAATTAAGACAACAACTCAATAATCCCCCAAACGATCCTAAGCAAGCATCTAATGCACAGCAATAAGAAGAACATATAAGGAACAAAAGCACACCACAAGGGAACACCAGGATTTTTTAGGTGGTTCGGTCCACAGACCTACGTCCACCCCTCACTCCAAACCGGAGTGAGGCTTCCACTAGCTAGGCTAGAATAGCAGACTCAGTCTGCAACAATTGCTGCCAAACAGCTTGACCAGGGGAACAACCTCCCCTCTTCCTCCCAACCGGAGGGACACCCCAAGTGACTCCCAGCCACTTGGAACTAGAGACGCAAGTCTCTCTTCCTCCAGACCAGGAGGGAACACCTAGTCTTGCAAACCACAAGACCAGACCCGGAGATGAATCTCCCTTCCTCCAAACTAGGAGGGAACCCACAAGTGACTCCCAGCCACTGGCAACCTAGAGGTCTCGGACCTCCCTTCCTCCCAACCGGAGGGAAACAACCACAAGTAGCACCCAGCTACTTGCAAACCGAAGACACAAGGTCTCCCTTCTTCTGAGTCCACAGGAGGAACCCGACCTCACACTAGAGGATCAGAAGAACAACTGAGTATAGTTAAAAAAGAAAAACAAAAACAAAAGACGCAGTAACAGAAATCTGGAAAGATGAAATGCACAAAAGCTCTCGCAGGAGCGAACTGGATTTGATATGATCCAAGGTCCAGTGAACATGCTTCTATTCTTCTTCACGAGCTCTCCATCTCTCTCTTTCTCTTTTTATGTTTCTTCTTCTGCTGGATCTCACGATCTCTCTTCTGCTCTCTCACTCTTCTTCTTTCTTATTTCTTCTTCTTCTGCTCACTGCCTCTCTGCAACTTTCTTCTTCTATATCGATCACTTTCTTTTTTTCTGATCTCGATCTCTTTTTCTCTTTTCTTCACTCACACTCTCACGGTTCTCCAGATGGAGGCGGCCTGGTATTTATAGCTACAGCATTTAGGGCGTTATCATCGGATCACGTGCCAGGTGCCAACCTCGGACCACGTGTCACTTATCTGCTTCTCGAATCAGTACCTGTCACACAGACATAAGAAGGTATCAGATAATGTATAGACTTGGTTCAGGCTGTTTAACAAAGTGTGTACAGCCATGATGCAGCTTGAGTGTATAGACTTGAAGGTTATCAGACGAGTGTATAGACTTGAGAGTTAACAAACGAGTGTATAGACTTGAGGCCTGATATCAAGTGTATAGACTTGAAGCTTTGAAACCGAGTGTGTAGAGTTGGTTGAGTGAGCATGCAGTGTACATACTTGAAAACCCTTCAACAACCTGAGTGTATAGACTCAGAAGCAAACGCTAGGCAAACGATGTGTAGACTTGGCCAGAAAACGTAGGGAAAGGTATGAGTGTATGGACTTGGCGAAACATAGGGAAAGGTGAGGAGTGTATAGACTTGGCTTCACTTCGAGCAGCCACAGTGGTGTATAGACTTGGCCTTTGAGATGAGGCTGTACAGACTCTGTGTGAAAGCTTGAACAGGCTTTGGCTGTACAGACTAGGCAACCTTCAACTCACTGCGATGTACAGACTCTGAAGAACAGCAGCCAGTGTATGGACTTGCTCAGCCTGAGGCACTGTATAGACTTCAGCACAAAGCCAGTGTATGGACTTTGAAGTGTTTGAACGGGAGAATGTGTAGACTTTAAGAACCGAAGCTCACGTTGTACAGACTTTGAGGTCGAAGACAGTTTGTAGACTTGAGAGGCTCGAGGCCACTGTATAGACATGGGGTTCAGCTGAGAATGTATAGACTTTGACGGAGTGAGACAATGTTCAGACTTTGAAGTTACACTGTGGATGTATAGACTTGAATGAGCATGGAGTGTATAGACTTGAAAGTCTAAAGGCGATGTACAGACTTCAGCTAAGCAGGCCACAGTCTAATGTATAGACTTCCGGTGTGAATGAAATGCTATACATACTTGCTCAAACAGTCTGATGTATGGACTTGAACGCTTCGAAGGCCAAAACAGTGATGTCTAGACTTTGAAACAAAGGCAATGTATCGACTTTGAAATAGAGGCAATGTATAGACTTTAAAAACAAAAGGCAGTATATAGGCTTGATGCAGTTCAGCTGCCAATGTACATACTTTGATTCCCAAACACGATGTATAGACATTATGAGAAGGCAACTGAACACTGTACACACTTCCAACGTACAGACTTCATATGAACAG
This sequence comes from Amorphophallus konjac, assembly GCA_022559845.1. Classification (NCBI taxonomy): domain Eukaryota; kingdom Viridiplantae; phylum Streptophyta; class Magnoliopsida; order Alismatales; family Araceae; genus Amorphophallus; species Amorphophallus konjac. The sequence continues at coordinate 251,032,787 of CM040126.1, forward strand.
TCCAATGTGCATACTTCCCTTCGATGCATCTACAGTGCAATGTATTGGCTTGACGAACATTATGCAATGTATGGACTTTGATGAAGGGCCCAATGTATGGACTTCGTCTGAAATGCAAGAACCTGGGCGCTGTACAGACTTGAGTCTTCAACAGAATGATGTACATACTTGGAAGGCTTTGAAGGCAATGTACAGACTCTACCCATATGCAGACTTTGCCTAAAATACAGTGTGAGACGCTGGCTGAGACGGACGCTGTACAGACTTTGAATGCACTAAGACGCTGAACAAGACGGACCGATGTACAGACTTCTAAATGCTGATGGACTATGTATGGACTTGGCTTGAGATGTTGTATGAGACGATGCAGGCTGTATAGACATTAAGTCCAATCAGAAGGCTGTGCAGACTGGAGAGACGGACTAGTGTATAGACTTCAATGATGCGTGTAACAGTCCAATGTATGGACTTTGAAGATTGATGCATGTACAGTCCGTTGTACATACTTCCAATGTACAAACTTTATGAAACTCTAGACACTGGACGCTATGAATGTATAGACTTTACAGTGAATGCATATGCCAATGCATATACTTGCATGAGACAGTCAGTGAGACGCTCAGCAATGTATAGACTTGAAATAACTCCAAGCGATGTATAGACTTTGAAATGCTTGAAGAGGATGTACATACTTCATGAGACGCTGCATGCCAATGTATAGACTTCATGAAAAACACACGATGCAATGTGTGGACTTGGTGACTCATGCAGATAGACGAGTGTACAGTCTATGCCATGCTCACAGTTAAGCAATGTACCAAGTTCTGAATGAGCAGTTCTGAATGAAGTAAACACATATGACATCAAACAATCCAGATAAATGCAATTATGAAATGCACCAAAGCACACACCACACAGCCATATTTAAAATGCAGCAATAATTCAGATAAGATTTTCAATGAAGCATTCATCTGCACCACAAACAGAATTGTATGCATTCAAATGACTTATAGTGTTTGCTATCATCAAAATCACAGGGACACAATATAGAATGAGCGAGGGATTATATCGATGCGGTAACTGTGGACTTACAGGTACCAGACAGCCTGGTTTAAACTCGGCGTCCTCTAGGATCACGCGGATTTGCTTGACCCAACGTGATCAAAGGTTCAGAATAAATTAAACTATTCTTCGACTCTAGTAGAAGCGAGGAATATGTTTAATTTACTTCTAATTGGGAATTAGAAGTTAATGGGCCTTAAACTAGAGTGACTATGGGCCTAGAGGATCACACACAATGGATTCTTGGGTGACGGATTATTATTATACAAATGTATGTATTATTTCTATTTAATTCCTTTTGGAAAGGAGTGTAAATGGAGCTTAATACATATGTATAATATGAGATAGGACATATATACAGTTTCGGTCTTTTGGAGCCCTTTTCTAATAAGCCTAAACTCTATATATAGAGCCTACGTGAAGCTCATTCGAGCTTCTTCTCTTCCAGCTCTTAGGCTAAGCAAGCATTAAGGCTTAAGAGGAGGATTAGCCTCCCCCCTTTCTCCCCTTTGCTCTCTCTCTCTCTCCAGAAGGTGATAGAGCCGGGGAAGGTCGTGCCGGGGAGGTACCGTCGCTACGCAAGGGTCCGTGTGGATCTGCTCTAGAGGCCGTACAGCTGTGCGGCTCGATATTCTGCATCGGGCATCGCGGACAGCGTCGTTCCGCGCAAGGTGAAACACGTAACCCGTAATTAGGGTCTTAGAAACACCGATTAGAGCACAGATTAAGCTTTCCATAGCACCGGGATCGGGTAAATAAATTTTTGTTATCCGCTGCGTTGCCCGATAGTGCTGTGCGAAACCTTACACAATTCACATGGGAGGAGTTCGAGGAATTCTTCAATGGTAAATATTTCTCTGATCGAGTACAAGAGAAGAAGGCAGCTGAGTTCGCTACTTTGAAGCAACGAAATCTATCAGTGGCTGAATATGAAGCTCAATTCTCTCGGCTATCTCGTTATGCTACTCATTTGATATCTACCGAGAAGATGAAAGCTAAGCGCTTTCTTAATGGGCAGAAGTTGCAGTATATCAACCAGTTGGCACCGATGGAAATTCCAACTTATTCCGAGATGGTGAGAAAGGCTCAAGTGTTAGAAGATACTTTAGAAATGACAGAGAGAATCCGTGGGAAGAGTGTTAAGATTGAATAACACCATACTGGTTCTGGAAGTATCAAGCCTGGTCATGGCAGGAAGAGGCCCATTAGCGGGTCTGGTTCGTGGAAAGGCAAGATGCCGAAGATTGAAGACAAGAAACATGGCCCTATTGTTCCATTCAATGGCGTATGCAAGTATTGTGACCGTCCAGGTCATAAGATGGAGGAGTGCTGGCCAAGCTGGCTGCCTATTTACGTTGCGGCAGTAGGGACCACCGTATTCTCGAGTGCCCTCTATCATCTGAGCAAGCTACCCCGGTGAAATCACAAGGAATCAGGAAGCAGCATGGCAAGCTCCAGGCTCTACAAGAAGATGAGACAGGACCCGCCGAGGAAGGTGGACTTGTCAAAGCTACTCTTATTATACATGATAAATCAGCTTTTGTTCTTTTTGATACAGGTGCCACTCATTCTTTTATTTCTCAGAGATTTGTGAAGTCTTTAGCTGTGAAGCCAGCTTTAATGAATTCTTCGTTAGAGATTTCAACTCCTATTGGTTCCGGTTTAGCAATTAAGTATTTCTATCTTTCTAGTAAGGTCTTGATAAATGAACAAAACCTGCCAGCTGATTTAGTTTGCATGGATATGAAGGATTATGATGTAATCCAAGGAGCAGATTGGTTGGCTAAGCATGAGGCCAATGTTCAGTGCAGATCTAGTTCTGTGTCTTTCACTGGACACCCTGGACTTTCTTTTATAGGAATTAGACACCATAAGTCTGTTCCGCTTATTTCGACTCTTCAAGTTGATAAGCGGATGAGAATAGGATGTAAGACTTTTCTAGCCTTTATTTTTGTGACCCCTGAGCAGAAGACGGAGATTGAGGACTTTTCTGTCATCCGAGATTTTCTAGATGTCTTTCCTGAGGAACTACCAGGACTTCCTCCTGAAAGGGAAGTTATCTTTTCTGTTGATCTAATTCCTGGTGCGACCCCTATTTCCAAAACTTTTTATCGTATGTCTCCTGCAGAGCTAAGAGAACTAAAGCAGCAGTTGATGGAATTGCTTGAGAAAGGGTTCATTCGTCCTAGTACTTCTCCTTGGGGAGCCACTGTATTATTCGTCCGGAAGAAGGATGGTTCGATGAGGTTGTGCATCGATTATCGGCAATTGAACTAGTTGACTATCAAGAATAAATATCCATTGCCAAGGATTGATGAGTTATTTGATCAGATAGCAGGAGCTCAATATTTGTCTAAGATCGACCTTCGATCGGGATATCATCAGTTACGAATTAAGGAGGAGGATATCTATAAAACAGCCTTCCGCAGTAGGTATGGGCATTTCGAATTTGTAGTAATGCCTTTGGGCAAATGAATGCACCTGCAGTTTTCATGCAGCTGATGAACGATGTGTTTCGGCCCTATCTTGATCAATGGGTCGTGGTGTTCATTGATGATATCTTGATTTATTCTAAGAGTGAGGAGGAGCATGCTGAACATTTGAGGGTGGCATTGCAACTATTGAGAGATCATCAGTTATATGCCAAGTTTAGTAAGTGTGATTTTTGGCTGCAAGAGGTGTCCTTTCTAGGGCATATCATCACAAAAGAAGGTATTTCAGTTGATCCTTCGAAGGTAGAGGCAGTTAAGAATTGGGCTAAGCCTACTAATGTGACTGAAGTGAGAAGTTTCATAGGCCTAGCAGGTTACTACCGAAGGTTTATTCAAGATTTCTCCAAGATTGCGGTACCTCTGACAAGATTGACCCGCAAGGAGATTAGATTTGATTGGTCAGAAGATTGTGAGCGAAGCTTTCAGACCTTGAAGGAATGTTTGACTACTGCACCTGTTTTGGCTTTACCTTCTGGTGAAGGAAGTTTTGTTGTATACACTGATGCTTCAGGTATTGGTTTAGGGTGTGTACTCATGCAGCATGGGAAAGTGATAGCCTATTCTTCTAGGCAGTTGAGGAAGCATGAAGAGAATTATCCTGTTCATGATTTAGAGCTAGCAGCAGTGGTGTTCGCCTTGAAGATATGGAGGCACTACTTGTATGGTGAAGCATTCACGGTGTTTTCAGATCATAAGAGTTTGAAATACTTGTTTTCTCAGAAGGAACTCAATATGAGGCAGCGAAGATGGCTGGAGTATTTGAAGGATTTCGATTTCTCCATTGAGTATCATCCTGGAAAAGGTAATGTTGTGGCAGATGCCTTAAGCCACAAGCCTATAGCCAAGTTGTCAAGCCTCATGTTATAAGAATGGAAATTGTTGGAGCAGTTAGCTAGTTTGGATCTTAATGTTGACAATGATCGGGTTATGATTTCTCAGATTCAACATAAGCTCAAATTACTAATGGAAATCAAATCTCTGCAAGATGATGACCCGGAGTTGGTAGAGATCAAGGGAAGCTTGGGTAACAGACCTGACTTCATGATGGCTGATGATGGAAGATTGTTATTTCAAGTGAGAACTTGTGTACCTGATGTAGCTGAGATAAAGAGTAAGATCCTCGAGGAAGCTCATAGATCCAGACACACCATTCATTCTGGAGGTACTAAAATGTTCAAGGATTTGAAAAGATATTTTTGGTGACCGAATATGAAAAGGGAAGTGGCGAACTTCGTAAGTAGATGCTTGGTTTGTCAGCAAGTCAAGGCGGAGCATTTCAAACCAGTACGGAAATTGAAACCCCTTGATATACCCCAATGGAAGTGGGAGAGCATTGGCATGGATTTCATTATGGGTCTACCTAGGACTCGTAGTGGATTTGATGCAATATGGGTGATTATCGACAGATTGACAAAATCGGCTCATTTCTTATCCATTAAGTCTAAATGGATAGTTGATGTTTTGGCTACTTTGTATATGAAGGAAGTGGTAAGACTACATGGTATACCAGTCAACATTGTGTCTGATAGAGACCCCAGATTCACTTCTCATTTTTGGAAAGGATTGCAAGAATCCTTGGGAACTCGTCTGAATTTCAGTACTGCTTTCCATCCACAAACATACGGACAAACTGAAAGGATCAACCAGATAGTGGAAGATATGCTTAGCGCCTGCATGATTGACTTTGGAGGTAGTTGGAGTGATCATTTGGCATTGGTTGAATTTGCCTACAACAATAGTTACCAGTCCAGCATTCAGATGGCTCCATTTGAAGCTTTGTATGGTAGAAGCTGTCGATCCCCGCTATATTGGGATGAGGTAGGTGAGAAGCAATGGCTTGGACCAGATCACATTTCTGAATCGTCCAAGAACATCCGTATTATCAGATATCGGTTGCAAGTAGCACAATCGAGACAGAAGAGTTATGCCGATACCAGGAGGAGAGCATTGGAATTTCAGGTTAGTGAACATGTGTTTTTAAAGGTCTCTCCTATGAGAGGAATTCGAAGGTTTGGTATTCAGGGCAAACTGAGTCCAAGATACATTGGTCCATTCGAGATTCTGGAAAGAGTGGGGGAGGTTGCTTATCGTTTGGCACTACCACCTCAGTTATCTGGAGTGCACAATGTTTTCCATGTGTCTATGTTATGGAAATATGTGTACAATCTCACTCACATTATTCAGCATATGGACTTGGAATTGAAGGAAGATCTGACTTATGAAGAAAGACCGATCAAGGTTTTGGATCGGAAGCAACAGCAACTCAGGAATCGTTCCATACCGATGGTTAAAGTGCAGTGGAGTTGGCGTGGAGCTGAAGAGGCTACTTGGGAGTCGGAAGATACTATGCGGAGACAGTACCCCGACTTATTCTAGGTGAACTATCTCACTCCCTCTTTTTATTAAGTGCATTGAATTTGGAAGACCAAATTCCTTAAGTGGGGGAGGGTGTAATACCCCGATTTCTTTTAGAATTAATTAGAACTTTATTTGAAATTAATTAGAAATTAATTAGAATAATCCCTTAATAAATAGAATAAGCTAGATTTTGACCATTTTATAAAAATCCATAAAAATTATATTCTTGTAGAGGATAACACGTTTAACAAACTTGTCTGTTGTGGCCAACCCAAATAAAATCTGTAAGTAGGCCGAATTAGTGGATTAAGCCCAAATTGAACACTTAGTTAACCATACCTTGAAACGCCAAATTCGAGCCCAGTACTCCACCAAATGAGTCCAAATCGGTGGCAAATGAAAGGCCAGGATGAGAGGATCATTTACCCTCTCTTAATCTTTTGAAACCCTAACCCTAGGAGATGCATTCGGTGGAGTTTGGATCGAGTCAACCTTTGCGGCAGCGTTCACATCGACCCGACTTGCGTGGACGAATACTCCGCGCATAGAAGCCTCCAGAAGGTGTGTGACCTATTAAAATGAAGCTCTCTAACCCTAGAATCGTTTAGAACCAGTGGCGGCTGCAGAGGAGTTAGATCGAGGGAGATCTCGAGCGATTAGTGGCTGCGTGTACCGACGTCCTTGGTTTTCTTTCTCCTTCCTTCTTCATCCGATTCAGGTAGGTGATAGCAAGCCAAACCCTACAAATAATATATGGTTAGAAGCAGCATCGTGTTAGCTTTCCATTGATGTAGAAAGCCCTAAATTCTATCAGCTATCCTGCGAGAATTTTAGGTTTTAGTAGAAGCATGTCACATCTAGGGTTATAATTATTCCTTTTCGATTAAGTCGTGATTTCAGGCTGTAAACGTAAACTTGATTCATGCATCTCATATAGTTTTTCGTGCTCTTTCTTTTGATAGTAAAAGCCCCAAATTTCATGCTTTATATCGTGTGAATTTCATGTTTTAATTTAACCCTAGAAACCTCGCCGGAGTCGGGCACGGCGAAGGGGCGGCAACCTGTTTGGACATGTGCGGCCACACGATAGACCGCACATCCAGACATGCGACCCTATGTTGACCGTTTATAGTTTTCTATATCTGTTCGTGTCCCTGGAACGTGCGGCCTAGCCCTAACCGCATGTTTTTCCTGCGGCCATTTCTAGACCGCACATCCATCCATGCGGCACACTACCGACCGTCCATATCCAGCATGTCTTCGGATCTGAGGGGACGTGTGCGGCCAGTATGTGACCGTTCATTGGGATGTAAGGTCCAGAACCGACAACACATCTGTAATAGAATAGATTAATTGTCATTACAGCATGTTATGTTAGTAGATTAATGGTTAATTGCATGTTAGCAACACACCTAATAAACTGTAATTCATGACAGTAAATAATTCTTGCTGATCTATTTAAATTGAGCTTGATCTTGATTCATCTTTCCAATGAATATCAAATTTTAATTGTGAATCCTTTATAATTGAATTGCTACTAGGTTTATACTTATTATAACCTTAATCTTGAACCATTGTATCCCCTAGTTTTGATTTATACTCAATCGAACCGCTGTTACTTGAGTTAATCTGAATTGGATTAATAGAGACTTGCGCGGCTATTGATAGACCGCATATACCCATGAACGGGCCAATATCGACCATTCATACCTAGCTTATGCCAACTTGTCTTGGCCGATTATCCTTGATCTATCTTCGGCCAAATCTTGTTTTGATCAGTCCAGTAGACCCTAGGCCGACCAGTAGACAGTGTGCTGGACTCTGGTTCAGTTCCACCCTGCCTATGGTATCCCGGGAGCCCACTTGGGCTAAATTCTAACTCTTGGTTAGGCCCTGTGTTGTGCGGCCAGTAATGGACCGTACTTCTCTCAGGCGGCCCTGAGTGGACCATTCAACTCATGAGTGGCTCTGTCAGGACCACACATCTTGTCCTCGATTTTGTAACCTTCTTGCCTTGTGCGGCCCTATCCTAACCATTCATATAGAAGGGCGGCCTATCAGTACCCGTACAACCTTGACCTCCCGAGGGCTAAACCCAGCCCAGTTCCTGTTAGTGCGGCCCAGTGTCGATCGCACAAGCATTGAGCGGCCCAGTATTGACCGCATGTCTTCAAGAGACTAGTTTTCCCCGTGTTTTATGGTTTTGAATCTAAGAACATGATGGTTCTTGATAATTTGAACTCCTGGACAAAAATTCTGGACAATAATTCTTCAACTTAGCCTTGGGATGTTCCGAGGTAAGTTTATAGCGTGATTATAATTGGCCATTTAACTTGATTAAAGTCTAGACAACTTGGGATCTTGGATCCAATAAATCAATGCCAACGCACCATAGGGGCCCGGTCTGGTCCTAGGGAGAGAGCCCGAAAAGTACTTGTGCCCATGGGAGTTTGTAATGACAAGGTGAGGCATTGCATCGAGTGCATGACTAGCGTGATGTCTATGACAATGATCTCTTATCTCTTACTTGATCGTGTTTGACCTGGTTATATTCTTTCTTGTTGGCCAATTTCCTGCAATTTCCTATTATATATATTGTTCATAAACTTGCAATTCTTGTAATCTTATCATTTTTGTCATATTGTTATTCCATTCCATTCTTTAGCACTTTCTGTTATTACGTTGTTTCATTCGATCGTTATATCTTTTCTTTCCGTTCTTATACATGTAATTAATTGGTTAATCACTTATACTTGCCTGTTGTTACCCACTGAGCGTTCGCTCATATAGTTGTTTCCCCCTTTTCCAGGCAGCACAGGTGAAGATTCACAGATGGATGGGAATGGGCGAGAGTGATTACTTGGAGTGTATCAGCTAGTAGATATGTTAAGTTTGTTTAGTTGTTTACATCTAGCTATGTCTTAGAACTGGTGTTAGTTATTGTACCAGAGTCGAGTAGAGATTTTGTTTGATTATGTCTGAGTCGTTTGTAAGATGTTTGGTGATTATTATAATAGAATTGGAGTTATTTTTGTTCTTGGTATTATGTTAATTCTTAGCTTAGCATGTTATCTTTACTAGCGTTTTCTACTGTCGGTCCCGATATTCCGCGTCGAGGCATGACAGTGATCCTATGGCCCCCGTGGTCGAATGTGCAGGTGTTCGACCGACCCTGAAGGGTGGCATCCCGATCAAAAAGCCAAGGCCTACCTAGGATAGTGCTACCCACCTCCATAGGCAACACATCACACAAGATCTCATCATGGTAAGTCTGGAACTACAGTGGCACTAGACATCGTAGTCTTACCAGGATGGAAGAAGAATCCACCTAAGAAACTCTATAGGGTGCGAGGTGATCCACGGGCGTCAAACCCAGATGCCTAACAGTGCCCGTGAAGATAGCATTAATGCAACTCCCGCTATCTATGATCACCTTGTAGGCCTTTCCTCCCAGCCTACAAAATATATGGAAAATGGTGGTACGACGCCAATTGTCACTCACCTGAGGCTGGGTTAGGATGCACCTGACTACACCCAACTGCATGCCGTCCTGGTGCTGCATACCAGAGACGTCAGCGTACTCTCCCTCCATCAGCTCATCAAAGAACTCCTCTGCTAAATCCTGGTCAGCGTCGTAGCTGATCGGCACCAGCTCAGGTGTGGGGTTGCCGACAGAGGGGTCAGAAATGACAAGTGTCTCCCGAGTGGGATACTGGGCCGCATAATGGCCAACTCCACTACACCTATAGCTACTATCACGCGTCCCAGTGCCCTGGGATGTACCACTAATCATCGACCCCTTACCCTTGTCCTCACAACGGACTGGGGGTGTAGGAAGCAGGGGTCGAGTCAGGACGGTGGGCTGGAGAGGTATTGTCACGCCCCGAGCGCGGAAGATACCCGGATATGCGCGACGAGTTTATATCAATCATGTCAATCAGAGTGGTCGGGTATTCGACACAAAGACAGATATGCGCAAAATAGCAAGATAACCCAATCCTTATTATTAATAGGCTATTACAAATCCAATACTCTGTTTAATAAAAAGGAAAAGTACATAGTTGACTCAAGAAAATAGGAAAAAGACTAATTGACACTTGGAAAAGCTCTAGCTCTTTCACTCTTGACCTTCCCCATCCGTTTCAGTCTCGTCATCGGACTTACCTGAAAAATAAAAAGGGACAACGGAATGAGCGAATGCTCAGTAGGAAATTATATCTCAAGTACTAGCAAGGGGTTTAAGTAATTACATCTTTCATGAATGCAATAAAGCTATGCATGCTCGCATAAAACGACAAGATAGAGAGAATGTAATATCAAGAATAAGATGAACTAATCATGAACTTTCAACAAGATACTCAAGACATTTGAGATATTCAAGCAAGTACATTTAACAAGTCATGTCAAGAACTTTGGCTATCATGTATCAAGCAAGTAAATTACCCTTTTTCGGGCCACGCATTTCATGTCAAGGCAAGAACGATTTCAAGCACAAGATTTATGTGGAATGTCCAATCTAGAAAGTAAAGTACTCGGTATAATGCCAGATACTTTATCATTTTAACTCCCATGGGCACAACTACTTTCGGGTGCTCCTCCCAGGACCAGATCGGGCCCTATATGCGCAGGCATTTATCATGTGTTTTGACATCCACTTTTGTTTACATAGCCAATAAAGAATTTCAATCATCAAGCTTGTAGACCCGTATGACAACTTTGACGGAATAGAGTCCAAAAATATGACAAGGACATAGAATGGCGCTAATGATGGTATAATCACGATATCGATAAAACTAGGTAGAATATGGTTCCCTTAACTTGGGTACCATGACAAATCAATATGGACATTCTTTATATAGAATTGAGGTCCACATGAACAGTATATCAAAGGTAAGATACCCTCATTCTTATCATAGAATTAAGGTTTACAAGAATGACATGATATGGCATGATATCATCATCCCATTAAGAATTTCTTATGATATACTCTTTGTATAATCATAAGGGCCGGTATCCCATGTTTCTTTAGAGTGACATGGCATCAATGGTGTAATGGGTTTTTAGGGTACAACCAGCTCAGTCGGCCTTGAGGGAATCCAAGGCTACGAGGAGTCTTACGGAGGTCTCTATGACTAACTCGCTAGTCCAAAGGAACGGAATGTCCAATGGAGAGCTTGTATGTCAATGAGAGTTGAGTGTGACCGATAAAACAATCGTGAAACGTGGGACTATACTCACGGATTGGAGAATAGTGCCGATATATATATTATATGACATATGAAACCATCGGTTAACAGAAACAGTGAAAAATCAGTTTTATAGTAAAGTAACGACTTAATCAGAGTCGTTTATCAAGTAATTAACGCCTAACAGAAGGGCGTTTACACATGTTTCCATTTTTCAGAATTTCAATATTTCATTAATTTATCTAAAACGCGCCCTGGACAGGGGCGTTTCTTTGCAATGAGACGACTACAGTAGCATGCGCCTTTTTATTTACAATATTTTACAGAACATATTTATTTTCAGAAATTATCAAAAACGCGCCCTTGGCAGGGGCGTTAATCATTAAATTCTTATTTTTACAGAATATATTGTTTGGGATTTTAACAGAAACGCGCCCTATGAAGGGGCGTTACTTTTCAATTCACGCCCTAGTATCGGGCGTTAGTCCAGTGAAAGACGACCTAGCCACGGTCGTGAATTCAAGAAATACCATGAATTTTCATGGGCAGTAATAATTTCAGGATAATAGAATTCATGGAGAACGAATGTATGGTCATGACAATAAAATTAACAGGTTTGAAGACATATGATCATGCATTATTGTAGAATCATGATTTCATAGATAATCAATTCTTAACATGGGTGATTAATGATTAAATGAAATTAACGCCTGTGTACAGGGCGTCAAATCTAAAATTGACGACCTGATCAAGGTCGTTTCTTTACAAGTAGCGCCCTTGTTTGGGTCGCGTATTTCAAAATCACGCCCTTGGTAAGGACGTTCCTTTCAAAAATTCAACAGAAACGTTTAAAACTTAGGAAAACTATATGCAGGTGTATGCTCATATGATTTCACTACGATTCTTATATACTTTGGGCTACATACTTGAGAAAATCCTACCTTAATTGATATCTGGAGAGGGGACACGTGAATAACTTGATAAGAACACACTGAAGCTTCTAATACCCTTGATAGCAGCAGTATGCAGATCGGACATGAAGAAGAAGAAAAATTTAGTTGATGAAGATGATGGAGATGATGATCTTCAATCAACCTGTAAGGGAAGAAAAAGGAAGGAAGGTGAGGATATAATCGAAGTTAGGGAAACGGTTGAAGAACATTACCTTGTTCTTCGGCAGTAGCTGTGGAGCTTCCTACAAAGAAAAGTCAATGAAGATTTATCAGTTCTTCATGCAGTCGAAACAGAGGGCAAAAGAAAATAAGAAGAACATATGTTCTTCACTTACCGTGCAGCAGTAGGTCGATCGTCCAAATAGGTTTAGGGTTCGGCTGTCAAGAGTCTTTATAGGATTTTGGGAAATCCTATTAGGGTTAGTGATTGTGTGGAAGTAATACTTCCTTGATAGAGTCCTTACCACCTTTTAACTCTTTCTAATACTTATCCATTACCCTGGATAAGCTCCCGTGTCGAACGGAACTCGAATGGAATTAACGACTTTGGTCAGGGCGTCGATTTTGAATTGACGACCTGGTTCAGGTCGTTTCTTAAGAAGCGCCTTTCGTTAGGGCGTTCCTTTGTTTAAAACACGCCCAAGATAGGGGCGTTTCTTGGCCTTACCGTTTTTGACGTTTAGAATTTGACGCCGTGTTGTCAGGGCGTCTCTTCATGAATCACGCCTTTGCTAGAGGCATTTCTAATTTGAATAGCGCCTTTATCCGAGGCGTTATTTTATATTGTTTTATTTATCTATTTATTTGATTTATTTTAAAATCTTTATTGTTATTAATATTTTATCAGGGTTGCTACACCCTCCCCCACTTAAAAGAATTTGGTCCCCAAATTCAATTGCATAATATGTATATACGTGGAGCGTGTAGATCATATACCTCTTAGAATAACTCGGGAAATCGTTTCTTCATAGATTCCTCGGTCTCCCATGTCGCTTCGTGTTCAGTATTCTTATTCCATTGCACCTTGAGCATGGGAATAGCCTTATTCCTTAGAGCTCGTATTTCTCGATCTAAGATCTTCATAGGCTTCTGTTCATAGGTGAGATCTTTCTGGATCACCAGATCTCCATGTTCAATAATATGCGATGGATCGTGCACATACTTCTTCAACATAGATATATGAAATACATTATGTACCTCGGACAATTGAGGAGGCAACGCGATGCGATAAGCAACCTCGCCAACTCTTTCGAGTACCTCAAATGGTCCGATGAATCTTGGCGTAAGTTTGCCCTTAACACCAAATCTTCGTATGCCACGTTCAGGCGATATTTTAAGAAATACATGATCTCCAACCTGGAATTCAAGATCTCTTCTTCTTGTATCAGCATAAGCCTTTTGTCTGGTCTGAGCAACTTGCAATATTTCTCTGATTACTTGTATCTTCTCAGTTGTATCCCTTACCATGTCTGGACCTAACAGTTGTTTCTCTCCAACTTCGTTCCAGCATAAGGGTGATCGGCAACTCCTTCCATATAAAGCTTCGAAAGGTGCCATTTGGATACTAGCTTGGTAGCTATTATTATATGCAAACTCAATTAAAGGTAAATGATCATGCCAGCTTCCACCAAAATCAATGATGCAAGCTCTTAGCATATCTTCCACTACTTGGTTTGTTCTTTCGGTCTGACCATCCGTTTGCGGGTGAAAAGCAGTACTAAAGTTAAGCCTTGTTCCCAACGAATGTTGTAATCCTTTCCAAAAATGAGAAGTGAAACGGGGATCTCTGTCAGACACGATCGAGACAGGAATTCCATGTAACCTGACTACTTCCTTGATGTATAGTGCAGCCAATACATCTACTGACCACCGGCTCTTTATTGGTAAGAAATGCGCCGATTTAGTCAAGCGGTCAATAATAACCCATATTCCATCATGTCCTCCTTTTGATTTAGATAGACCCATGATGAAATCCATACCAATATCCTCCCACTTCCACTTTGGAATATCTAGAGGATGTAGTTTTCCAGCAGGCTTTTGGTGTTCTGCCTTGACCTGTTGGCATGTGAGACAGCGAGATACATAGTCTGCTATTTCTCTTTTCATATTAGGCCACCAAAAGTTCCTCTTTACATCTTGATACATTTTGGTTGATCCTGGATGAATAGCGTACCTTGATCGGTGAGCTTCATCTAAGATCTTCTTCTTTAATTCCGGACAGTCGGGTATACAAGTTCTACCTTTGAATAATAATCTTCCATCAGAAGTTAGTTGAAAATCAGATTGTCCTTCTAATCTGCCTTTGATTTCCACTAATATATGATCATCATCCTGAAGTGCTTGTATCTCAGATAATAAATCTAACTGTATGCTTACATGAGATAATGTGACAAATTTGGCTTCCTTGTCCAAGCTTATATTGAGCTCGGAGAATTGTTCTAGCAACCTCCATTCTTGTATCATACAATTGGCTATCATTGCTCTCGGCTTTCGACTAAGGGCATCAGCAACATAATTACCCTTTCCGTGATTGTATTGTATATTGACGTCGAAGTCCTTGAGGTATTCTAGCCAGCGTCTTTGTCTCATGTTTAGCTCCTTTTGTGAAAATAGATATTTGAGACTTTTGTGATCGGAGTATACAGTAAACTGCACTCCATATAAGTAGTGTCTCCATATCTTTAGGGCAAATATCACCTCGGCCAGTTCTAAGTCATGGACGGGGTAATTCTCCTCATGCTTCTTCAGTTGACGTGAAGAGTATGCTATGACCTTTCCTTGTTGCATTAGGACACATCCGAGGCCAATGCCAGAAGCATCAGTGTATACCTCGAACTTTTCTCCTTCTATTGGTAGAGCTAACACCGGAGCTGTAGTGAGATGATCTTTGAGAGTTTGGAAGCTTCTTTCACATTCCTCACTCCATTCATAACGGATCTCCTTACGAGTTAATCTTGTAAGGGGCACGGCGATCTTGGAGAAGTCTTTGATGAATCGTCGATAATATCCTGCAAGACCTAAGAAACTTCTGATCTCGCTTGCATTGGTTGGTCTTTCCCAGTTTCTAACAGCTTCGACCTTTGACGGATCTACTGATAATCCATCTTTTGAAATCACATGTCCTAGAAAAGCCACTTCTTCAAGCCAGAATTCACACTTGCTGAGCTTTGCATATAATTGATTTATCCGTAATATTTGTAAAGCAATCCTCAAATGTTCCTCATGCTCTTCCTTAGTCTTGGAATATATCAATATGTCATCAATAAAAACCACAACGAATTGATCTAGATTGGGCCTGAATATGCTATTCATTAACTGCATAAAGGCAGCAGGGGCATTTGTTAGTCTAAAAGGCATAACAACAAATTCGTAATGGCCATACCTGCTTCTGAATGCGGTCTTATGAATGTCATCATCTTTGATCCTTAACTGATGATATCCTGATCTGAGGTCAATCTTTGAAAAATATTTGGATCCTGAAATCTGATCAAATAACTCATCGATTCTCGGCAGTGGATCTTGTTCTTGATAGTGAGATGATTCAACTGTCGATAGTCGATGCATAGCCTCATGGATCCATCTTTCTTCTTTACAAACAGTACAGGTGCTCCCCACGGGGAAGTGCTTGGTCTAATGAACCCTTTTCGAATTAGTTCCATTAATTGCTCTTTTAACTCCTTGAGTTCAGCAGGTGACATTCTATAAGGTGCCTTTGAAACAGGACCAGCACCAGGGACTAAGTCAATGGTGAAGGCCACATCCCTTTGAGGGGGTAATCCCGGCAACTCTTCCGGAAACACGTCCGGGAATTCTTGTACTACTGGAATGTCTTCTAGCTTAGTGTCCTTTGTTTCTTTAACTGTGACAAATGCAAGGAAAGCTGTACATCCTTTCCTGATGAGCTTGCTAGCTCGGAGGGCCGAAATAAGAGGGGAATTGCTTCGACTCTTGGGGCGAGTAAAGACTAATTCTGGAATATCTTTGAAAGCAATTTGGCTATTGCGGCAATCAACCGTTGCCTGGTATTTGGATAACCAGTCCGCTCCCAGTATAACATCATACTCCTTTAGATCGAGGCATATGAGATCTATAGGTAAATTCCTACCTTGAACTATTACCTCACAGTTTTGGTAGTGATGAGTAATATCATTTTCACTTCCAAGAGGAGTAGTTAGAACTATTTTTATCCATTCTGGTTCTAAAGGTAACGGGTCGGCAAACTTCTTAGAAATAATGGAATGCGATGAACCCGTATCAAATAAGACATAAGCACTTTTGGAACAAACTGTTAATGTACCTTCTACCAGTCCACCTTCTTCTTGCTCGGTCTCCTTTATTGCATGAAGTCGAGCGTTCTTTGTCACCGGGCGCTCACCGTCACCGGCTTGGTCATTCATTAATGGACAATCGGGAATCCGATGTTCGCGACTCCCACAACGGAGACAAGCTCCTAATTTCCTCCAGCATTCTTCTGTCTTGTGACCAGCCTTGTCACAATGCTTGTATACTGTATTAGAAGGGGTAGTTGTGATAGAGAAAGGCTTGGTCTTTTTGAACTTATGGTCTTGAGAGGAAGAACCTCCATTACTGGGCCTCTTCTTGAAATTGGGTTTGAAAGAACCCGAACCCGTGACTTGTTCCTTCCTGTCTTTCCCACGGATCCTATCAGATAGTTCCGTGGCATCCTCAAGTAATTGAGCTCGGCGCACTATTTCAGAATAAACTTGGATGTCCATAGGCGCCAGTTGAGTAATATAGTGGGGCCTAAGCCCATTAAGGAATCTTCGGGCTTTCATCTTCTCCGTGCTAATCAAATGTTTAGCATATCTAGACAACCTGGAGAACTGAGCTTCATAATCTGCTAATGACAAAGTTCGTTGCTTTAATGCAGCGAATTCTGCAGCCTTCTTTTCTTGGACTCGGTCCGAGAAATATTTAGCATTGAAGTACTCTACGAATTCTTCTCATGTTACTTGATTCAGATCTATGGTTGCTTCAATAGACTCCCACCAGCATCTAGCATCCTTTTCTAACTGGAAAGTAGCTAATAAGACTTTGTCCTGATCCGTGCATTGCATGACACGGAATATACATTCAATCTCCCGGACCCAATGCTCGACATCGTCCGGATCGGTTGATCCCATAAACTTCGGGGGATTCATGCTCTTAAAAGCTTGGTGTAGGCTTCCAGCTCGTGGAGCACCACCCTGTGCTACCTGTTGTAGCACTTGAGTCATTCCTTGAAGGGTACGCTGCATGTTGCGCCATTGAGCACGTTCGGCAGCCATTATCCTACAATTACAATAACTATATTAGTACGTGACTACATTTAGAAACCAGTACTCTATTTTTAACTTTAACCCTTGGTTCTACCCAATCTCACTGGTAAAAGGTTTATACTTATCCTTGGACTTGGGTTTTTTCTAGGAATTGAATACCCTAGGCTCTGATACCACAAAAACTGTCACGCCCCGAGCGCGGAAGATACCCGGATATGCGCGACGAGTTTATATCAATCATGTAAATCAGAGTGGTCGTGTATTCGACACAAAGACAGAGATGCGCAAAATAGCAAGATAACCCAATCCTTATTATTAATAGGCTATTACAAATCCAATACTCTGTTTAATAAAAAGAAAAGTACATAGTTGACTCAAGAAAATAGGAAAAAGACTAATTGACACTTGGAAAAGCTCTAGCTCTTTCACTCTTGACCTTCCCCATCCGTTTCAGTCTCGTCATCGGACTTACCTGAAAAATAAAAAGGGACAACGGAATGAGCGAACGCTCAGTAGGAAATTATATCTCAAGTACTAGCAAGGGGTTTAAGTAATTACATCTTTCATGAATGCAATAAAGCTATGCATGCTCGCATAAAATGACAAGATAGAGAGAATGTAATATCAAGAATAAGATGAACTAATCATGAACTTTCAACAAGATACTCAAGACATTTGAGATATTCAAGCAAGTACATTTAACAAGTCATGTCAAGAACTTTGGCTATCATGTATCAAGCAAGTAAATTACCCTTTTTCGGGCCACGTATTTCATGTCAAGGCAAGTACGATTTCAAGCACAAGATTTATGTGGAATGTTCAATCTAGAAAGTAAAGTACTCGGTATAATACCAGATACCTTATCATTTTAACTCCCATGGGCACAAGTACTTTCGGGTGCTCCTCCAAGGACCAGATCGGGCCCTATATGCGCAGGCATTTATCATGTGTTTTGACATCCACTTTTGTTTACATAGCCAATAAAGAATTTCAATCATCAAGCTTGTAGACCCGTATGACAACTTTGACGGAATAGAGTCCAAAAATATGACAAGGACATGGCGCTAATGACGGTATAATCACGATATCGATAAAACTAGGTAGAATATGGTTCCCTTAACTTGGGTACCATGACAAATCAATATGGACATTCTTTATATAGAATTGAGGTCCACATGAACAGTATATCAAAGGTAAGATACCCTCATTCTTATCATAGAATTGAGGTTTACAAGAATGACATGATATGGCATGATATCATCATCCCATTAAGAATTTCTTATGATATACTCTTTGTATAATCATAAGGGCCGGTATCCCATGTTTCTTTAGAGTGACATGGCATCAATGGTGTAATGGGTTTTTAGGGTACAACCAGCTCAGTCGGCCTTGAGGGAATCGAAGGCTACGAGGAGTCTTACGGAGGTCTCTATGACTAACTCGCTAGTCCAAAGGAACGAAATGTCCAATGGAGAGCTTGTATGTCAATGAGAGTTGAGTGTGACCGATAAAACAATCGTGAAACGTGGGACTATACTCACGGAGTGGAGAATAGTGCCGATATATATATTATATAACATATGAAACCATCGGTTAACAGAAACAGTGGAAAATCAGTTTTACAGTAAAGTAACGACTTAATCAGAGTCGTTTATCAAGTAATTAACGCCTAACAGAAGGGCGTTTACACATGTTTCCATTTTTCAGAATTTCAATATTTCATTAATTTATCTAAAACGCGCCCTGGACAGGGGCGTTTCTTTGCAATGAGACGACTACAGTAGTAGGCGTCTTTTTATTTACAATATTTTACAGAACATATTTATTTTCAGAAATTATCAAAAACGCTCCCTTGGCAGGGGCGTTAATCATTAAATTCTTATTTTTACAGAATATATTGTTCGGGATTTTAACAGAAACGCGCCCTATGAAGGGGCGTTACTTTTCAATTCACGCCCTAGTATCGGGCGTTAGTCCAGTGAAAGACGACCTAGCCACGGTCGTGAATTCAAGAAATACCATGAATTTTCATGGGCAGTAATAATTTCAGGATAATAGAATTCATGGAGAACGAATGTATGGTCATGACAATAAAATTAACAGGTTTGAAGACATATGATCATGCATTATTGTAGAATCATGATTACATAGATAATCAATTCTTAACATGGGTGATTAATGATTAAATGAAATTAACGCCTGTGTACAGGGCGTCAAATCTAAAATTGACGACCGGATCAAGGTCGTTTCTTTACAAGTAGCGCCCTTGTTTGGGTCGCGTATTTCAAAATCACGCCCTTAGTAAGGACGTTCCTTTCAAAAATTCAACAGAAACGTTTAAAACTTAGGAAAACTATATGCAGGTGTATGCTCATATGATTTCACTACGATTCTTATATACTTTGGGCTACATACTTGAGAAAATCCTACCTTAATTGATATCTGGAGAGGGGACACGTGAATAACTTGATAAGAACACACTGAAGCTTCTAATACCCTTGATAGCAGCAGTATGCAGATCGGACAGGAAGAAGAAGAAAAATTTAGTTGATGAAGATGATGGAGATGATGATCTTCAATCAACCTGTAAGGGAAGAAAAAGGACGAAAAGTGAGGATATAATCGAAGTTAGGGAAACGGTTGAAGAACATTACCTTGTTCTTCGGCAGTAGCTGTGGAGCTTCCT
Organism: Amorphophallus konjac; assembly: GCA_022559845.1. Lineage (NCBI taxonomy): Eukaryota > Viridiplantae > Streptophyta > Magnoliopsida > Alismatales > Araceae > Amorphophallus > Amorphophallus konjac. The sequence goes on from CM040126.1 coordinate 251,052,803, forward strand.
ACAAAGAAAAGTCAATTAAGATTTATCAGTTCTTCATGCAGTCGAAACAGAGGGCAAAAGAAAATAAGAAGAACATATGTTCTTCACTTACCGTGCAGCAGCAGGTCGATCGTCCAAATAGGTTTAGGGTTCGGCTGTCAAGAGTCTTTATAGAATTTTGGGAAATCCTATTAGGGTTAGTGATTGTGTGGAAGTAATACTTCCTTGATAGAGTCCTTACCACCCTTTAACTCTTTCTAATACTTATCCATTACCCTGGATAAGCTCCCGTGTCGAACGGAACTCGAATGGAATTAACGACTTTGGTCAGGGCGTCGATTCTTGAATTGACGACCTGGTTCAGGTCGTTTCTTAAGAAGCACCTTTCGTTAGGGCGTTCCTTTGTTTAAAACACGTCCAAGATAGGGGCGTTTCTTGGCCTTACCGTTTTTGACGTTTAGAATTTGACGCCGTGTTGTCAGGGCGTCTCTTCATGAATCACGCCTTTGCTAGAGGCGTTTCTAATTTGAATAGCGCCTTTATCCGAGGCGTTATTTTATATTATTTTATTTATCTATTTATTTGATTTATTTTAAAATCTTTATTGTTATTAATATTTTATCAGGGTTGCTACAGGTATAAGGGCAGGGATGGGTGCCTGTGAGCGAGGAGGAGGATCCATCGGAGGGAGGGGTCACCTAGGAGAAGCGGGGTCCTGGTGAGGGGGTTCCTATGGACGATCCTTAGGTCACCAAGTGTAAGAACCGGGCGTGGTCCCGAGGTCGGACACACGCGAGTGGGTAACCCCCTGGCGCGGGATAGGAGCAAACTCTGCCTCAAACTGCTCCGTCATGAGGTCAACCTGGTACGCGTCCTCCAACTTGGTCACACTATGGTGGAAAAGCTCATACTGAAGGTGTGGCCGTAGACCACTCTGAAAGTGGGAAATAGGCATGGGGCTTTCCTTCGTGACGTCACACCGCAAAAAATACTCATCGAACTCGATGATGTAGTTGGAGATGGACCGATTTCCTTGGGAGAGGCTCTGCCATTGGTCTATGAGATGCTGGCGATATATGGCAGGAGGGTACTTCTTCCGGAGTTTGGTCCTCATCTCATCCCAAGTCTCGACCTGGGGCTCTTGACAGTGGGACAACAGGCTCTCCACATTCTTCCAATAAGTTTGTGCCTGCCCTAGCAACTTCATTTTGGTGAACTTGACCCTTCGGTGGTCCGTCATCTCAAGCCACTCGAAGTACCGGTCCATGCCGGCCTCCCAATCGAGATAGACCATCGGGTCCAAGGACCCGTCAAAGGTGGGAGGATCTGCTCGCACAATCTTGAGGATCCGCTTGTCCTCATCATCCCTTTGTGGTTGATGACCATGTCAGCGTCAGCCATTTCCCCCATAATCATTGTCGGACTCATAGTCCTCAAGGTCGGGGGCACGTGGCCGTCGCTCCTTAACCCTAAGTGGGGTGGGCTAGGCAGCGGGCGCCGGAGGGACAACAACATCTCGGGGAGACTCCCGGAAGGAGACTTTCTCCACACTTTCTAACCATCCAACCAGACCTTGGACAAATCGATCGGACGCCTCGGCACGGTCCTCAGTGGCCTTGAGACGGCTCTCCAAGCGGTTGGTATTCTCCCTATGAGTTTGATCAGACTTATCCATGCCCTCTAGGAGTAGAGCCACCAAGTCCTCCAGAGATTGACCTCCCTGGATGGCACCTCGGGGTTCACCCATAGTGTCAGGGCGATGGTACTGGGTACCTCCACGAGTGGGCATTCAAGGGGACCTAAAGGGAGCTAAGGGGTGACTCACTACGACCTAACTGGATGGACCAATGCAAAAAAAAGACCCTAGACTTAACCAATATCCAGTACTTGGCGGAGTTACGGGATCGGAAGATCCTCTCGACGCAAGTGTGCTACCTTCCCGAGAGGCGTAATCTAACGTTCCGGGAACACCTTTTGATATACCGAGTATTGGGATGAAGTGTAAACCTATGACAAGATGACCTAGACTTAGACCGTGCTATGAAGACTACCCTAGACTCAAAGTTGGCTCTGATACCAATTTGATGCGAGACGACATGCAAGCTTAGACCAAATAGATGTGAATCTTTGACGACGTGACTAACGCGACAACCCGACCAGCAACGACACTAACGACTCACCACCTAGCCGGGTTCCTAAAGTGGCGAACATGCCCCAAACAGAAGTACTCGCTCACAGCCATCCTCAGCGAGGGAAACGTGTCGATCGGCACGATTGAGTAACCGACTTTGAGTCTCGGGTGGTCAGCTCACTCTCGTGCTCGGAACGAGTCACAGGACGGGTCTCGCACTCACAACTCACAGTAGTGACTAAATTTAGCTAGCTAGGAAATAAACTAATGCACATGCAGTGGCATCTAGAACATATACTAATTAAGCAAATACGATAAAGAAGGTGGCGAGGGTACCTCCACGCTCGGGGCGTAGGGAGGACATCCCAGCCAAGTTCCGTGGCTCTCGGTACAGTAAATACATTTAATTACAGCAGTGATTTTTATTGCCCAGTCCACATAGGGAGCTAAAGGGCTACACAAAAATGCCGGGAGCACCGAACTTGGGTTGGCGGGCAGCAGGGCGGCGGGTCCCAGGCGACGGCGGGCAGCGACTTCGGTTCCGCTAGCGGCTGGTCGGAAGGGCATCGAACAGGGACGTCCAAAGAGACGACGACCTCCGGAAGGCTTCTGATGGCGGCGGATCACCGGGACGACGGTAAGGGGTCCCTGGGAGCGGCAAATGTTGAAACACCTCCGACGTATTTTTTTGTGAATTTCCACGGTGGCCTTCCTTGTTGGTCTGATTCGGAGCAAAACTGCATGCCTCCACGAAAATGACCGGCACGACCAGATCCGACGTTGGATCGGGGCGAGATTAGCGCCGTTGCAAAGAGCTCTCAGATATATTTGACATACTTCAATTTCAGATCCATCCAATGGTCTTAACTAAAATGGGAAACTCGGAAAGTTGTATGTTGATTCTGTCCCAGAACTTAGATCTCATAGGGCAGAATGGGATCTGCCTGTTTATGGGGTTTGACTGAAAATCAAATGGGGGATCTAGGGCTTGGGGAATTTTTTGAGGGAGGGGGGCGGATGGTGATCATGCACATAATTGTTTTGTAATTTTCGGATAAGGTTTGGGGGGTGGGAAAAATTAACTACTAGGGTCTATCTCGCAGATCTGCACTCAGGCAAACTGTGAGAGGTGGAAATAAACTACTAGGAAGGGGGGCAAACGGGCTTTGATCGGGATGAAATTTTAACTGGGGATTCAGGACGGTGGGAGGAAGACGCCCTCAAAATTTGAGGTCGATCCAACGGCTGGATTTGGAGAACCGACCTGTTATTCAAGCTTTAGATCTGCAGGTCGCAGCTCTGGACAGCAGCTCGGCGAAGAGGCTGTGGCGGCTTGATGGCGGCACGGACGTAGGCGGCGGCAGTGGTCAAACCAGGTACTCAGAGGGAGAGATAAACTGGGGAATAACTCCCAAGAAAGTGCCTTACACCCTGGATCTTGCTGTTGCAAGGAGGAGGAAGAAGATGAACAAGAGCAAGAGAGAGAGAGAGGAGGTGCGCCCCTTGGGAAAATTCACATAAAATTCTTCATTAATTTTTGTCCAAATGACACAAGAGACATTAAATACTAAACCCTAGACCTAGAAAAAATGACCTCTAATACCCTTGGTCAAAGGGGGATAAAGGGGAAGGGAGAACAAAAAAGACTAAACATTTCCCACATGGGGACAAACAAGGGGGCGCCCCCTCCTTGGTCAACAATGGCAACGCATGGTCAATATTCTCTCCTTCACCATGGGCCACCATATTGGGTCCTCTATGAATGGAGGCCCACAAGAGAGGGAAGGCCCAATTGGGCTCTTAAAGGTCTTGAGGCCCATTTTTGAAGTTGGACCCCTTACATGATGTTTGTTGGCCCGGTTAGGAATGCAATCATGAGGGGGGTGAATTGATTTCGCCCCCTTTTTGACAAAATTAAAAACTAACTCATAGAGATGATTGAGCAACAATAAAACTACCTTGATAAAATGCAGAGATATTAATATGAAGAGATGAAGCTCTCTAAATTCTGATTAATGTAAGTTAAATAAATGACAATTAAACAACCACTCACAACTCTCCAGCGCAGATTGATGAACCACTCGGATGAAAATTAAGAAGCGGACAATTTGTATGAACGCTCACCTCACCGCATCACACTTGTAAATGAGACGGATAGGATAGAACAATAGACTCACAAGAAGTAAACCACAACGCAAAGATTTTTAGGTGGTTCGGACGCACCCGAGTGCCATCCTACCTCCACCCCTCTCAACTCGAGAGGATTCCACTATGAACCACTGCACAACGGCAATTAAAACACAGCACATGGGCTCAACGGCACCACACACACGCGTGTCCTCACACGACGACGAGTGAACACGCCAACGGAGACGACGCTCTGAAATCGTCTATGAAGAAAAGATTATATGGAAATACAAAGCCCAGTCCAAGGATAATAAGCTATGCACAAATGATAATAATGTGTTAAGAGCAAGATATTCCCCCTTTGATCTTCATTACAACTCGGAGATAGATGGAAGGGTGCACTAGAATGAATGAACCGCGGATAGGAGACAACTGGTTGTCGAAGGGATGAGTGCCTAAGCTGGAAGACGATGGAGAGTAGCGACAGCCACCACCAGATCTGAGCTTGGGGTTGTGGGATGCAGCTTCTACAGCTTCGTCTTCCTCCTCCAGATGGGTGTGCGAAGCCCTCTCCTCCTCCTGCAAGGATATAATGATATTAGCTTCCAAGGTTATCTTCCGTCGATGCATTTAACAATATATATATACCAAGAGAGAAGTAAATGCAGTAGGACCAAAATGCCCAGCTAAGCCCCTTCAGACCACACCCCATCGATGGAGGAAACCCTAAGGTTAATATTGTAAGATATCATGGCAATCAGATCACAAATCATGGGGTTCAAAATAAAAACTGGAAGACCCGATTAGAATGCCCAGGACAAGTGTCGACTCTCTCAGTCGACTCTTGTTTGCGGGTGTTCTTTTTGCGAATAAAAAAATTGAACCCAGGGTGAAAGTGTCGACTCTTGGAGTCGACACTTTTCATCATGGGTTCTGTTTTAGTTGTAAAGTAGCCCTGCCAGCCATAAGAGTCGACTCTTTGAGTTGACTCTTTTTGGCACCGATTCTGTCTGCGCCAAAGACCCACACAGCACCTGTAAGTGTCGACTCCCAGAGTCGACACTTGCAGCCTACTGTCTTCAGACAGCAAGCTGGGCTACAAGTGTCGACTCTGGGAGTCGACTCTTGTAGCTCCAGAGCAGAAACATGAAAAATAGAATGAATTTAACCCCTTAAACTCAATAAATGAATCAACTCAGTTAAGTCCGCATAAAAACTCATTCATCCATCATTTTTACCATGGGACTAAAGGATGGAGGGCGCCTTGAACCTTCAATATGTGAAATTCAAGTGCATGACAAAATTACCTCATTGCAAATTAAGGAATCTAGCATACTAGCTTCGAGGCCTTTCAAACAAACTTCAAGATATCTCTACACAATAGATATCTCAATCAACTTGCCAATGGATATACAAAGTTGCAGCCATACATACAGGTGAATTACACATTTTCAACCCAAGTGCTTCACTTTCTCAACAACACAATAAAGATTCAAACATGCCACATGGGTTCCAAGTACAGATCCATGAAAATCAGGTTTAGTCTAAAGACTTACATGTTCAGTCTACTTAAAACAGACCTCAATACTCACAGATATTAAGATGCAAATCGAAAGACATTGAACAGTCCTTTCAAATTGACTCAGATTCATCAAAAACTATGCAATGCAAATCACGTAGAATAGCACAGTTTGTCTTCGTCACACATTATCTTCGTCAAAACACACCGGGGCACAACAGTCTCCCCATTTTTGACGAAGACAAAACTTCTCCAAAGAATTGCATGAAAGAGTTAAAAACCATCACCCATCAAACCAGCCATTTCAGAACACCTCAATAGTCATTCATAGTTCACCTTTTCATGCAAAAACCAAAACCAAAACATATTTCTCCTTCATTTTGTCAAAGTCAAATAGGTGTTGGATGAGAGATAGAAATATTTGATAATGCCTCATATCAATAGTTGACTCAAGATAAAGCATGTGAAGTGAAATGGATGATCAATCAAGCACACATGCAGTCATAGTAAGATATAAAATCAAGCATGTCCATTCCGGAACGGGTTAAGAAACATGCTGATGGGAATCAACACCGGGCACTAACTTTTTTAGTTTGCATTTGTGTCCTTTTATTTGCTTTTATATCCTTGGGGAAATGAGTTTGTAATTGTAAGGCTTCATAAGCCAATTTGTTAGTCCTCAAGGATGTTTGGGTTTATTTGTAAAAGTCCAGTAGGTCCAGCAAGGGGCCCCCGCCTTCTTCCCCATTGGTCCACCTAAACTCTAAGGCCCATGTGGGGCTAGTCAAATGTCCAAGGTGGGCTTCTAGAAGACTTGACCATTCAAGGAGACAAAGGGCTTTAAAAGTCCATTTTCTCTCCTTAATAGTCAAGGGGGCGCCGCCTTCCACTAACTTGTATTTTATTAAGTTTTTTTGACCAAATGGGGGATTAATGTGTTATCCCTTGTATATCCCTCCCCTAACCTAGATCTGAGGATAGTTTAGGTCATTTTGTATTTCATATAAATACCTTGATTTCTCATTTTGATAGAATTAATGACAAGAATTAAGTGAATTTTGCCAAGAGCAAGAAGGGTGTGCCCCTCTCCTCCCTCCTCACTCTCCCTTGCAGAGCTGAAGGCTCATTCTTCTGATGTGTGATGCATCTCTTCTACCTCTTTCTTGAGTGTGAAGCTCAGCACCGCCGCCGCCGCCGCCATCGAGCTGCCATCGCACCGCCACAGCCACCGCCACCCCGATGGAGCTCTGTCCAAATCAGGATAGAACCTCAAAGCAGTAATTTTATCTTTTTCTCCTATTGTATGATAGACCCCAAATTTTGAGTGTTTGTTCATCTTGTTGTCCCCAGTCTCCAGTTTAAGTTTTGTGTCATTCCGCCACCATTTGGTAATTTTACCGTATTTTTGTTCTTCCCCTCAGTAATCTACCAATTTACAGATCTGCGGGATAGTGTCCTGTTGTGGTATTTTTCCCACCCCCTCAGCCCTCTCCCAAAAATCTCCAAAAATTACCAAGTGTTCCTCACGTAACCCCCCTTCCACCATAATGTTTATGGAGTTAGATATTTCATTTTCCCATTGGTCAAAATTTGTTTTTAGGGTCAACTCAGTCTGTCATGTGTGTCTGTCAGTCTGAGCCAGCAAAAATATTTGTGGCACAGTCATTTTAATTTTCCATCCATTCACTTGATGGATTGAGAAAAATTATATGTTGTAGCCCTCTGAGTCCTCTATCCATCGGTATCTCTTTTGCATTGATCTGACATCGGATCTGGTCGTAGAAATTCGTTTCGTGGAGATGCGCAGAGCAGATCCAAGCCCAGCCAGCACAACTCAGTCCGAGATTTAATTCCTCAGAAAATATGCCTGATCACCTTCGGCGACCGCCGCTCCCGGAGGTCGATCGTCAACCTATCAGAAGCGTCCCAGCAAGCCACCGCAGCAAGGAGTCGACCGGAAGCCGTCATCCCAGTTGCTGAGTTCCCGTGCTATACTGAGTTGGAACAGTACCGAGTCAGCACCGAGTCGGACCAGCAGCTCGTCTCTGGCCCAAATTACTGCCTGTCACCAACCACGCCTCGATCCGCCTCCAGATCTGAGCATAAAAATTCCTGTCGTGGAGTCACAAAAATCTGTTTCGTGAACAGACCAGCATAGGCTGCAACAAAATAATTCTCAATTAATTACCTCTGCTCAGTTTTAGGGACCGCCACTTCAGGGAGTCGACCAGGGAGGTCCCGCCATCGTCCCAGCCAAGCGCCGCCTTCAGAAGACTCAAGGAGAATGTCGTCCCTTTGGAAGCCATTGCTTGCTGTCCAGCGAGCAGAACCGAGTTGAGCTGAGTTAGAATAGTGCCGAGTCAGACCAGTAGCCCGTCTTCGACCCGAATGCCCTTCCGGCTTGTTGCCCGTCAACCCAAGATCGGTCCTCCCGGGCCCCACTTGTAGCCCTTTACCTCCCTGCATGTAGTGGGTAATAATTTCACTGCTGTAATTATTGTAATATTTTTACCGGGAGTTACCGTACTTGGCTGGGGTCATCTTCCCCATGCCCGAAGCGTGGAGGTACCATGTCCGCTCACCTCTTGGCATTTGCTTTTCTCATATATTTTTTATATGCCACTGCTAGAGATAGGATAATTAGCTCGCTCAAATATTTAATCACCACTGCGAGAGAGAGCGAAACCCATCCCGTGACCCGATCCAGGCACGAGAAAGAGCCGACCACCCTAGCTCACTGCCGGTTCCTCAACTGCGCAGGTCCGTACGCTTCCCTCGCTAAGGGACGATCGTGAGCTTGTCTAGAGTCCAAGGTTTGGATATCAACTTGGAGTCGAATCCGCATGTCCGTCCCGCATCAAATTGGCATCAGAGCGGAAGGTTGAGTCTAGGGTAGTCATTAGTCATTGCTTAACAAAAACAAAAAAAAGAGTCATTTACGTCGGTCTAAGGTTGCATTTTCATACCATTATTAGGTATATCAAAAGGCGTTGCCCGAATGTTAGGTTACGCCTATCGGGAAGGTCGCACATTTGCGAGAGATGATCTTCGGATCCCGTAACTCCCCCACGTACCGAAAATTGGTTGAGTCTAGGTTTGTAGTCGAGTTGGTATTCCAACTTTGCATTAGTGTTTAGAGTCGTGTCTAGTGCCTAGTCGGTTTATCTTGTCACCAAGTGTCTTCATATCCACCATATAGCTCCCCGTGTCCCATGGATTACCAAAAGCCCACATCTTATGCATGGTGGCGATACACCCAAAGATGGGAGGCCCAACCCCACCACTCCCGTAAGCCCGCAACCCGGGACTTCTATGGCTCCAAAGTCCCGAGTGACTACCTAGAGTGGGAAGCCACTATGGACACATACTTTGAGTGTTACATTATGTTCGATGCCATGCAAGTTGATAACCACAAGGTGACTTTTTTATGAAGCCGCCGAACAATGGAGGGACATAGAATACTTGAGGGAAATGAAGAAGCAAAGGCCTATAGAGTCGTGGCGAGAGATGAAGGGCGAGCTTAGGAGGGTCTACCTACCCGGCCCAGTCACCTCCAACCGATCCCACCCAAACTCTTCCAATCAAGTGGGTCATAGTTGGAGGCAAAGAGCCCCGCATGTCGATGAGCCTAAAACCACGACTAGGCCGAGAGTCCATGAGCGAGTCCACCACGATGCCCCTACTCCAACCCCCACTGTTGCCGAACTTTTCAAAACCATTTCGGATCGGTTTGATAGGATGTGTAGTCAAATTGACGGATTCATGCCCGAGCCTCCCAACCCGGTGCCACCCCAAGGACCTCTCACCCTCAGGGAGGACACCCCTTCCCCACCCATGATAGCTCCATTGCCACCACCCTCACCTTCTGATCTTTATTCGGAACCATCTCATTTGGAGCCACCTCAGCCCGAGCCACCCGTGTTTCTAACGGGAACACTTTTCATCGCCGAGCCACTACTTAGCTGGCTCAAGACAGGCTTGGTCCCACCTTGCTATCCATCCATGGACCCTACACTACCTTTAGTGCCCGTCAACTCCTTCCATACCACATTCCGGTCGAGTCACCATGTGGATACCTTGGATGACCTTCTTACGGGATTAGACCGACAGTTGCAGTTGACGCACTTATTGGCCCCAGGCTTCGACCGACCCATGGGTCGTAGCTTTACCCATCCCGCTTGGGGGTCCATTACCTCCGTGTGCACCGTGGGTCATGTCACCATGAAGGTCCTCTTATTCCTCCCCACGCCGGCTGAGCCCGACTTCATACCATATTGCCAGAGGGAGGAACCATACCTTCTCTATGAGATCACCGTCCCACTTACCTTAACAGGTGAAGGTGATCACCTACACCTTCAAGAATTTCAAAATTGGGACCGTGACCTATGGGAGCCCAGTTCGAGGGGTCATACTTTCTTTGATTCCTTCGATCCCTTCCCTAGTGAGCCGTATGACCCACTTTATCCATTCCACCTTGTTAGGGAAGTCCACCATCACACCCCTTCCCCATGGGTCGATCCATATACACCCATCAAGCCCGTGCATTGGCAAGGTGATTTTGGTTCTCCTAGCCCTCCCGCATCCAAATCCAATGTGCATGACTGGTGCATCGTAGGTTGTCTAGGAGTCCCCCATTCCATCAACCATCAATTGCATCTAGTGCATGCATGGCACACATTCGTATGTCCTGGTCCGCCATTGCATGTGTATGGGTCGGACTAACAGTAAGTTTGGTTAGGGTCATGGGTGAGTCCGTGTTTTTCTTTCGAGTGCATAGTGAGTCTGCATGCATCGAGTCGAGTCCGTCTCATGTTAGCTCGCGATGTTAGTCCCTTTCGAGTGCGAGACAAGTCGGATCCAATGCATTCATTGTAGACTTTCCAAAATTTGGGATCGGCTCTACCATTCTATGCCTCGGATCTAGTCACATTCAGGGACCCAGCGATGATTCCTAGTGAGTCTTCGAGCCGCCTCCTCCCCTTTGAGAGTGACCCCACCCCGGAGTGTCTACCTCTAGCCTCATTCCCACCACAGCGTGAGCATATCGAATCTATATGGGATGGGCAGGTGTCGATTACATGGAGTGGAGCGTACTTCGCGCTTTCAGGTTCGGTGACGGATCCCCAGGAGTCACGCGAGCAGCCGCACCCCATACTCGACGGAGTCGAGTTCTTCCCACCAAGGGAGAATTGATGGGAATCAACACCGAGCACTAACTTTTTTAGTTTGCATTTGTGCCCTTTTGTTTGCTTTTATATCCTTGGGAAAATGAGTTTGCAATTGTAAGGCTTCATAAGCCAATTTGTTAGTCCTTAAGGATGTTTGGGTTTATTTGTAAAAGTCCAGTAGGTCCAACAAGGGGCCCCCACCTTCTTCCCCATTGGTCCACCTAAGCTCTAGAGCCCATGTGGGGCTGGTCAAATGTCCAAGGTGGGCTTCTAGAAGGCTTGACCATTCACGGGGACAAAGGGCTTAAAAAGTATATTTTCTCTCCTTAATAGTCAAGGGGGCGCCCCCTTCCGCTAACTTGTATTTTATTTAGTTTTTTTGACCACATGGGGGATTAATGTGTTATCCCTCGTATACCTCTCCCCTAACCTAGATCTAAGGATAGTTTAGGCCATTTTGTATTTCACATAAATACCTTGTATTTCTCATTTTGATAGAATTAATGACAAGAATTAAGTGAATTTTTCCAAGAGCAAGAAGGGTGGGTGCGCCCCTCTCCTCCCTCCTCTCTCCCCCTTGTAGAGCTGAAGGCTCATTCTTCTGATGTATGAAGCATCTCTTCTACCTCCTTCCTGAGTGTGAAGCTCAGCATCGCCGCCGCCATCGAGCCGCCATCGCACCGCCACTGCCACCGCCACCCCGACCGAGCTCTGTCCAAATCAGGATAGAATCTCAAAGCCGTAATTGTATCTTTTTATCCTGTTGTATGATCAACCCCGAATTTTGCGTGTTTGTTCATCTTGTTATCCCCAGTCTCCAGTTTAATTTTTGTGTCATGCCGCCACCGTTTGGTATTTTTACCGTATTTTTATTCTTCCCCTCAATAATCTGCCAGTTTACAGATCTGCGGGATAGTGTCCTGTTGTGGTATTTTTGCCACCCCCTTAGCCCTCTTTAGAAAATCCCCAAAAATTACCAACTATTTCGTACGTACCCCCCTTCCACCATAATTTTTATGGAGTCTAGATATTTCATTTTCCCTTCGGTCAAAATTCATTTTTAGGGTCAACTCAGTCTGTCATGTGTGTCTGTCAGTCCGAGTCAGCAAAAACATTTGTGGCACAGTCGTTTTAATTTTCAATCCATTAACTTGATGGATTGAGAAACATTATATGTTGTTGCCCTCTGAGTCCTCTATCCATTGGTATCTCTTTTGCATCGATCCAACATCGGATCTGGCCGTAGAAATTCTTCTAGTGGAGACGTGCAGAGCAGATCCGAGCCCAACCAGCACAACTCAGTCCGAGATTTAATTCCTCAGAAAATACGCCGGCTCACCTTCGGCGACCGCCGCTCCAGGAGGTCGATCGACAACCTATTAGAAGCGTCCCAGCAAGCCGCCGCAGCAAGGAGTCAACCGGAAGCCACCGTCCCAGTTGCTGAGTTCCCGTGCTGTACCGAGTTGGAACAGTACTGAGTCGGCATCGAGTCGGACCAGCAGCTCGTCTCCGGCCCAAATTACTACCCTTCAACCCAAGATCGGTCCTCATGGGCCCCACTTGTAGCCCTTTACCTCCCTGCGTGGTGTGGGCAATAATATCACTGCTGTAATTATTGTAACATTTTTACCGGGAGTTTTCTTTTTACTAAGGTCATACTTGTAGGGGTCAGGGGAGGTACTCGACCCCAACTAGCCAACAAGATAATTTTATATATTAAGCAGAAGGAAGAGAAAAGGGGATGGGGATACAGGGGACCACGAAGGTTGAGGGAGGTGGGGGGGCATCCTACAAAGGAAGGGAGGAGCCCAATAGCAACAAAAGGGAGGAGGGAAAACAAGGGACCACGAAGGTCGTAGGACATCCACTAAGGAAAGCCCAAATACAACAAGGGGCATCCTACCGAGGAAGGGAGGAGCTCAATTACATCAAGTGGGCAATGCCCAATAAGCCCAAAATGGAAAATTACAACGAGGCCCATAAGATATGGGGCAGGTAACTTTGATGGGACGCTGTGGACGCCGGAGACAGCATAGCTTAGCCGGCGGTTGGGAGCACGAGTGTGATGTGGCCCACCTAGAAGACGAGCCTGGATGGGCCACCCACCCTGGACGTGAGCGCATCAGCTGACGAGGCTTCTAACGGGGCCGGAGACGAGGGTGGCAGAGGGGACCACACCGGAGCAGCTACGAAGAGCCCACCAGTGGTGGTAGGCAAGCTAGGGGGCCGTAGGGCCCTAGGCAGCAGCGGCAGGCACGGGGCCCACGGGTGACTCCTCGTCTGAAGTCAAAGGAGCCATCCGCAGGCCGAGCAGTAACACGAGGAAGGGGCGGGGCAGGGGGAGGGAGAAGAGGGGATGCAAGGGGAGAGGAGAGCAGCACGAGGGGAGGGGCTGCGATGGAGGGGATTAGCTAGGGGGGGCCAAGGGAGGGTGGCCGAAGTTAGCAAGAGAGGTAGGCGGAGCAGGAGAGGCAGGAGAGGAGCAGGATAGATAAGAGGGGCCAGGAGAGGAAGGAGTGGAGCAGGAGGGCTTCACCGAGGCCCTGACGGGCTAGAGGGGCACAGCAAGGAGGGGAGCAGGAGGGGCAGGAGGGGAGCATGAGGGCTACTCGAAGGGGGAGGGGGGCAACCAGAGGGGGATCAAGGTGGAGGTTAAGGGACAGGAGGGGGGAGGGGAGCAAGGGAGGCAAGGAGAAAGGGGGAGGCTGCCGGAGGGAAAGGAGACAGCAACAAGAACAGGGTGAGACAAGCAAGAGGAAGGAGGAGGGGGCTGAACCAACAGGGCAGGCGATAGCCGGAGGGAGAAGTGCCACCCTGAGGTGGAGGCAACATAAGGGGAAACAGGGGATCGTAAGCGCCCCTGTCCCATCAAGGAGAGGCGATACGATGAGAGGACAGTGGGACGTGGCAAGCAAAAGGAGGTGAAGCTAGTAGAGGACAGAGGGACGTGGCAAGCATAGGGAGATGACGTAAGACTGAGGGGGCGATGGACGGTCTGGAGGAGAGCAACCCGATGGCGTAAGGGAGAAGCCATGAACGTGTCGAAGTCCTGACGAGCATGGCCACGTCCGGGGGCAGGCAGGGGAGCACGGCTGGCCGTGCCCAGGAGGGACCCCGAGGCGATCCCTGTCGGAGGGGAGGAAAGGGGGGCAGCAGGAGTAGGAGACTCAGCGGGACACGGCACGAACGCATCTGGATGTGGTGGAGGCAGTTTGGCTGCTGGAGGTATGCCAAGGATGGATGGAGCAGAGGGAGGGCTGCCAAAGGCGGCGAAGTCGGATGGTGGTTGGCCAGAGACCGGAGGCTGGGAGTCGGCGGGGAGCGGCGGGGAGCGAAAATAGAGCACCGTATGAGGTCAGCGTCACATCGAGAGGGGGGTATGTGGAGCCCGAAAGAGCTCAGAGCCCCCTTTTTTGTTTTATTTTAACAAGATAGCAAGTTAGTCATTTTACTTAAGGTGGCCGAAAGAGCCGGCTGGCCGAAGGTAGCAAGTTAGTCAGTTTTTCGGTTATCAAGTTAGTCATCGACTTTTGGTAGCTTCACACAGCCCTTTTTTTTTGTTTTATTTTAACAAGATGACTAACTTTTTGACACGAGTTATACCCTTTGTTTCAGGGGCATTTCTCGGTTACTCAGTTTCATCACTTATTTTGATGTGGATTAGTTACTTTTCGATGCGAGTTTCCTCCTTTATTTCAGGGGGGATTCCCGACTACTCGGTACCAAATCACACTTATTCAATTATGTGGCGGGGCTGATAGCTTTTTCCTCATGAGACACGTGACTTCTATGTAGGGGATCAAAAGCCCTCAAGAGTGTTGAGTGGAATAGGTGAAATCCTTATTAAGTAGATTCATTTAACTCAAAGGTGCAAATAGTGTGAGAGATTGTTTGGAATGTAAGAGATGAATTAGTCTAATCATTGTGATGTCTCCCCCTAAGTGTATGCACAGTTATAAAAAGAACCTCCCCCTTAATATGTGCCATGTAACAAACATGTCTGAACCAACGCATTTTTATTTAATCAAGGGAAGAAGTCATAGGAGGAATCAAAAAGAAGGGTGATATTTTATATACACTCAAACATGTATTCAGATGAAATTTTCACACAGGTTGATTACCGGTACGTGATGGAGGTGGGGGTTCAAAAACCCTACTCACGCATGAGGAATGCTTCTAGTTAAACATAATCCAACCTTCCACAATCGTCATTTGATATATCGGATAATCATGGCATTCAAGCACACATTAGTATAAAATATATAGAATTATATACATGCCGATGCAACTGAATGAAGATGTAAGTGAAAAGCAAATGTTTTTCATAGTGATATACACAAAAATGAAGTATTGAAACGAAAGTATGTTGGAAAAACTCCTTATGTGCCAGAAAGTAAAACAATATGCACATATGGATTTATTCAAAATATCTACATTGAGAGATCAAAAAGATTTCAATGATCTAATATGCACACTCCTAGTTCTCTCCTAAGAAAGCAAAATTGATCAGAATTCAAAGGTTTTGAAAAAATATCTGCAAGTTGATGTTGTGTATCTACAAAAGATAGTTCAAAATTTCCTTTATTGATATGATCTCTAATAAAGTGATGCCTAACTTCTATGTGTTTTGTGCGAGAGTGTTGGGCATGATTTTTGGATAAATTTATTGCAGAAGTGTTATCACACATTATGGGAGTATTTTTCAAGCAAAAATCGAAATCTAACTGTTGGCACTCCTCTGGGTTGATAAGCAGTTCGTGCACTGCTTTGTGATGAAATGGTTTGATGATTGACAATAGTTGTTTTGATGACTAGCAACAATGGTGTGTGACTTAGTTGACTTTATTTCTATATACGATGGTGTAAGTATTTTGATGCATTCATATGTCAGATAATCATATTTTGATGCATTCATATGTCAGATAATCATAACAATGGTGTGTGCATCTTAGTCTGTGCATTGAATAGAGTCCGTGCAACACATGGTTAATTTTGCATTGAGTTTGTGCAATCCTCGCTGATGCACATGACTAAGTCAGTTCAATTCTTCTCGATGCACGCCATCGAGTTGGTGCAACCTCTGCACCAGGCACTTAGAATCTGTGCAATATGTCTTAGGTAACTCGGTGCATAGAAGTCCATGCATTCACCCTTTCACATTAAGTCTGTGCAAGTCAAGCGTACCGTGTGAATAAGTCAGTGCAATATCTCCAGTGCCGTGTCATCAAGTCCGTGCAATTCTCGCTCCGTCATATTGAGTCTGTGCATGTGTGTGTGAGCATCGCATTGAGTCTGTGCATGTGTGTGTGAGCATCGTATTGAGTCCGTGCACTCTAAATAAGTCAAAATCTCTACTCTGTGCAATCTCCTTTTTATATCGTATAATTGCTTGGATATGACATTATATATGATGCTTTGACAGGTGCCTTTTCGTAAAGACTAAGAAGGGCACGTGATCTAAGATTGAAGAAAGTGCCAGGATCGTGACACGTGGAAAGCAGCTATGCTGTGATGCCGCCACGTGACGAAGGTGTTTGGGCGGGAATTGTGGTGACCACACGCCCTATCCTTCTACTGCTCTATAAATATGAAGCTTCTTCCTCAGGAGAAAAGTGATCGTGAACATACTTCGAAAGAGCAGAAGCAGAGAGAGCTTGCACAATCCAGAAAGAAGAGAAAAAGAAGAAAGAGAGAAGAAGAGAAGGAGAGAGCTGAAGGAGAGATGTCTGAGAGAGTACTGTGAGTGTTTATTCTTTAGTCTCTCGGTTCAGAACCGAAGCTGAAATTGCTCAGTGTTGAGCTACATTCCCCTAGTGGGTTATTTTGTTTCTTCGTTTGTTTTATTTTTCGTTTCTAAAACTGCATTTTCAAGCTGTGTGTCAACAGAGCAAGCTGTGAAGCTCAGCAGTTTGCAGAGGTGGATTCCTCTGGTCGGGTAAAGCTGTAAGTCCCCAGCGGTTTGCAGAGGAGGATTCCTCTGGACGGCATAAGCTGTAATGCCTAGCGATGTGTAGGGTTTTGACCCCAAAGCTGTGGATCAGCGAAGCTGTGCATCAGCAGTTGAAGCCACATTCCGGTTTGGAGTGTGGGGTGGACGTAGATCTCGGGTTGAGATCGAACCACCTTAAAAATCTCTGTCTACTATGCGATTGCTGTGTTGTTTGTGTGCATCCTGTTTATTTCTTCGATCCGTAGTAGACGAATGCTTAGGACTATCTTGATCTAGATCTGTTAGGTCGACTTCCATTGATTGTGTTGTTTGTCCTTCTATCGTCCAACAGCAAATTGTTTTAATTCCGCACCTGAAGCTTTTGTTGTTGGTCTTAATTGGGTGTTTGATCTATTCACCCCCCTCTAGATCGGTTATAGCATCCTAACACTTGGTATCAGCGCCTAACTCTTCTGTAGGGATCAACGTCCGGAAGAGAAACGGCCATGGATGCAAGAGGGATGACGGCTGAAGGACATTCCACCACGAAGCCCCCATACTTTGACGGGTCGAACTACGCATACTGGAAGAACCATATGCATGTTTTTCTGAGGGCGAAAGACTATGAAATTTGGAAGGTGGTCAGTAAAGGACCATTCGAGCTGCATCCTAATAAGGATATATGGACGAGAGAGGAGATCAGGATATCTACTCTCAACTGGAGCGCCATCAATGCCATACAGTGTGCTCTACATCCCACTGAATTTGCAAGAATCTCTTCGTGTGCCACAGCGAAAGAGATGTGGGATAAGCTGGAGGTTATCAACAAGGGAACCTCTCAGGTGAAGGAGACCAAGGCTAATTTACTAGTTTCAGAGTATGAAGCCTTCAGGATGAAGCCCAGCGAGACGATCACTGAGATGTACGCGTGTCTTACCCTCATAACTAATGGTCTCAGAAATCTAGGGAAAAACTATTCTGATTATGAAATCGTGAGAAAGATACTGCGATCCCTGACTTCAGTATGGCATACAAAAGTGACAGTTATTGAAGAGTCGAGGGATCTACAGAACACCAAAGTGGACGAGCTGATAGGTTCATTGATGACTTATGAAATGAATCTGCCAAAGACAGAGGAGCTCGAGAAAAAGAAGCAGCCTATTGCTCTGAAGGCAAGTGCCAGTCGTTCCAGTCGATCCAGCCACAATGGATCGTCTAGTGATCAGAGTCTCTCTGGATCAGAAATTGAAGGAGATCAGATAGCAATGCTGACCAGAGAGTTCAGAAGATTTCTCAGGAAGGAAGGAAGAAATTTCAACTGAAGACAATATGGCGACAGGAGATACAACAGGTACAAATCTAATTCGGCCAAGAAAACTGACACTAATGTCTATTACCATTGCAGGAAGGCCGGTCATATGAAGGCCGATTGTCCAGAGCTCCAAAAGCTGAAAGAGAAAGCCAAGAAGAAAGCTCCCAAAGGAAGAGCAATGGTGAGCACATGGAGCGACAAGGACGAGGGCACCTTGAGCAGCACATCAGAAAGTGAAGATGAAGAAAAGCCCATCTATCTGATGACCAGAAATGATGAAAATGAAGTGGAAGACTCTGACGAGGTATCATCTCCTTTTGAGCATTACACTATTTCAGATTGGGAAGATGCTTACGAAGATTTGCTAGATAAGGTAGATGATGTTAGAAAAGAGAACATGCATTTGAAGAAGAAAGTAAATTCTCTTATGAATTACAAAACTATGTCTGATAAACTTGCCTGCTTGCAATCTGAAAATGACATGTTAAAAAAATTCGTGTGCTGAAGTTGATAATGTTAAGCATACATTGATAGATTCTAGAAGAGAACATGATAATCTGAAAAATGTGATTGACGAATTAAAATTGAAATTGCAAAATTATGAAAGTTAAATGAAAATTGTTAATGAGAAATATGAAGTTGTACTAGGTGTTAACCATGAACTAAAAAATTCAATTGATCACCTAGAAAAAGAGAATGAAGATAAAAAGAAAATTATCGAAAACATGACCCAAGGATCTGATAATTTGAATGCACTCTTAGGGTCAAAAGTAAATTTAAGAAGAGAAGGCCTCGGGTATAAACCCACAGCTAAAGGAAGTTTTTCTTTGAAAATAATTTCATTTGTTGTTGAGAAGGAAAAGGGGTCCCTCATCAAGATGAGAAATGTAAAGTCTGCTGTTAAAGTTGTTGATTCCAAATTGCCCAGTGCTAAGGACAAGGGCAAGCAGAAAATGGGTGAGTCTAGCTACAATAGTACACAATGTTCTACTTCTCAGGGTAGAGTTCAGATTAGGGGTCAATCTTCACGCACACCAAAACCCCAGGCTAGGGTTAACAAGTCACCGCAAGCAGTTCAGAGGAAGACTCAACCCTCACCCATGAAGAAGTCAAGTGAGTCTAGGGTGCAAGGTAGAAACACTTCTGCCAGTAGTCAATCGAGCCATTTTCACCAGCCCAGAGTCCAAACCTACCATCATGTGGAGCCACAACAATTCTATAAGTCTGGATGGAATAGAGCTCAAGGGAGGTCTAGATATCAGTCATGTACCACACAGACATACAGACCTCATGCTAGAAACTGGGTTGGGCAGTCTAGAATATGGGCTTCTAGGAAACAAACCACCTACAGTCAGCCAAGAACCAACGTTGGCCCCTATTTTCCAAATGCTCATTGGCCTAGGCATTGGCACATAAACTATCAAATTGCTAGGAACCATGACGACAGGACAAATAACAAGTCAAGAAAAATTCAGCCTGCCAATGCTGAGAAGAAGAGAAACAATAGAAAAAATGTCGAAAAATCCACCAACCAACCAGCTCTCAAACAAGCGTGGATCCCAAAAATCTTGTTGTCATGTATGAATTGTTCTATTTCTGCTTCGGAGCCCAAACAGTTTTGGGTTCCAGAATTTTCTCCGTGACTATGATTGCAGGTATGCCTGGCAGCCAAGCACAACATGTGGTACCTGGATGGTGGCTGCTCCAGGCATATGACAGAGGACAAGGACAAATTTTGCTTGCTGATAGAGAAGAATGGAGGCCTTGTCACCTTCGGAGGAAACACTAAGGGTAAAATCATCGGATCAGGTAAAGTAGGTAAGTGCACTACCTGTTGCATTGATGAAGTCTTGCTGGTGGATGGATTAGCATATAATCTTCTAAGTATCAGCCAGCTTTGTGATAAAGGGCATAAGGTAGTATTTGATGCACTTGGCTGTAAAATTTTTGAACATGATTCTGATGTGGTTAAATTCACTGGAAAAAGAATGAATAATATTTACATGGTAAACCTAGATGATATTGCACATTCTAACCTATGCCTCACTGCTAATAAAGAGGACTTAACTTTTCTGTGGCATCGTAGGTTAGGCCATGCTAGCTACACTATCTTGCACAAATTGAATAAACACAGCATGATAAGAGGACTCCCTGAAATATCTTTTAAGAAGGAAAATAGGGTGTGTGATGCGTGTACACAGTCCAAGCAGACCAGAAAGTCATTTAAATCAAGAACTGAAAACATGTCTCTCAAACCTTATGAGCTGATACATATGGATCTATTTGGACCCACACGATCAGTCAGCTTGTCAGGTAGGAGATATGGATATGTCCTAGTTGATGACTTCTCTAGGTATACTTGAGTCTTTTTCATCACTCACAAGAATGATGCTTTTACTGAATTTCAGGAGTTCTATTTAAATATCAAACAAAAAAATGAAAACTTGATTAAAAATATTTTGTCTGATCATGGAGGTGAGTTTGAAAACTCATAATTTGAAAACTTTTACAGGGACAATGGGATTACTCATCGGTTCTCCTCCCCAAGAACACCTGAGCAGAATGGAATAGTAGAGAGGAGGAATCGGACACTTGTGGAGATGGCCCGTACACTACTTGTTGAAGGTGGCTTACTAAGAAAATTTTGGGCAGAGGCAGTTAATACTGCATGCCATGTAATCAACAGAGCCATGGTAAGGCCTTTCACTCTGAAAACTCCTTATGAGATTTTAAAAGGTAAGAAGCCTTCAATTGCTTATTTCAAGGTCTTTGGGTGTAAATGCTTCATTCATGTTAATGATAAAAGAGATCTTGATAATTTGAACCTAAAAGTGATCCAGGAATCTTCCTTGGATATTCTGAAAACTCTAGAGCATATATAGTGTACAACGTTAATTCTAAAACTGTTGAGGAATCTCCACATATTGTATTTAATGAGTCCCTAAATAACTGTGAGGTTGGTCAATGCAGGAAAGAAGATGATGGAGAAATTCTCAAGAAAGAAAAACCTGAAGATCAATCAGACCAAGAAGAAGAAGCTGAAGAAGGCAATGCAGAGGAGCCTGTTGTTTAGGGGGAGGTAAATGAAGGTCAAGGTAACCAAGTTATAAATGTCAGATTTTTAAGAGATCATCCTATTGAAAATATCATTGGTGACTTGCATGAACCCCCTAGGACTCGAGGTTTCATTAGAGCTCAAAATGAATTAAATGCATATGCATTGGTTTCTCATGTTGAACCCAAAACCATTGATAGTGCTCTCAAAGATGTGCATTGGATCAATGCCATGCACGAAGAGCTTAATCAGTTTGACAGGAACAAGGTGTGGCATCTGGTCCCACCTCCTGATGATGGGACTATCATTGGAACAAAATGGGTTTTTAGGAATAAAACTGATGAGCTAGGTAATGTAGTTAAAAATAAAGCTAGGCTTGTTGCTCAGGGGTACAATCAAGAATTCGAAATTGACTTTGAAGAGTCATTTGCCCCTGTAGCCAGGTTAGAAGCAATTAGAATACTTTTGGCCTATGCATGCTCATTAGGAATAACTATCCAGTAGATGGACGTTAAATCTGCTTTTCTCAATGGGAAAATAAAAGAGGATGTCTTTGTGAGACAACCTCCTGGCTTTGAATGCTTAGATTTTCCTAATCATGTTTATAAGTTAAATAAAGCTCTTTATGGCTTGAAGCAAGCCCCTAGAGCTTGGTATGACAGACTCAGCACATTCCTTACCGAGAAGAAGTTCACAAGAGGCGAGGTTGACCAAACGTTGTTCACCAAGGTAAGTCATCCAGACATTCTCCTTGTTCAGATTTATGTGGATGACATTGTGTTTGAGTCAACTAACCCCAAATTATGTAAGGAATTTTCTGAACTAATGACACAAGAATTTGAGATGAGCTCAATGGGTGAGCTAAAATTATTTCTTGGACTACAGGTGACTCAAACAAAAGATGGAACATTTATCACCCAGTCTAAGTACATAAGGGATCTACTGAAGAATTTCAAATTTGAAAATCTCAAGAAAATTGCAGCACCAATGGGTACTTCAACAAGTCTTGATGAAGACTCCAAAGGTAATACAGTGGACCAAAAGCTATATCGAGGTATGATCGGATCCCTTTTATATCTTACTGCATCTAGGCCTGATAAACAATTTGTAGTGTGTTTATGTGCCAGATTTCAAGCTAGTCCTAAGGAGTCTCACCTTAGAGCAGTGAAAAGGATGTTTAGGTATTTATCAGGCACTCAAGAACTTGGACTTTGGTACCCTACTAGCTGTGAGCTAGAGCTTTTGGCATACACTGATGCAGATTATGCTGGGTGTCGGATAGATAGGAAAAGCACTAGTGGGCATTGCCAATTCCTAGGTGGCTGCCTAGTATCCTAGGCTTCTAAGAAGCAACACACAGTTGCACTGTCCACTACAGAGGCAGAATATGTTGCTACAGGAAATTGTGCAGCTCAGGTACTATAGATCAAGCACCAGATTTCAGATTATCAGATAAAATTGGCATGCATTCCAATTTTATGTGATAATACTAGTGCCATTTGCCTAACTAAAAATCATATTCATCACTCTAGGACTAAGCACATTGAAATAAAACACCACTTTCTTAGAGATGTTGTAAGTAAAAATGAAATTGAATTAATATTTGTTGAAACTGAAATATAGACTACTGACATCTTTACTAAACCCCTTGGAAATGAAAGATTTAAATATCTAAGACGAGAATTGGGGCTATGTAATTTTCAGCAAGAAAATGATGAATAAAATTTATTCTTGAGCTGTGTGTTGATATGTTGTGAGGTGATTGTGTCAGCCTGTTCCTTAAAAAGTTGAATAAAAAAGAATTCTTCAGTAATCAGTTGTTTGATGTCTTGCACAGACTTTTTATGATGGTTGTGTATGAGTTGCACAGAGTCTTGATGCACGTATTGCACCTAGCCTATGCAATGTGTGAGCACTCTGGTCATTGCATACCTTGCATGAAGCATAAGTCAGTGTATGTCTTTAGGTCGGTGCATATTGCATTCTAGTCACATGTAGGTCGGTGCATGTCCATACCGCACATACATATAAGTCCGTGCATTGTCTACACTGCGCACGCTAATGTCGATGCATGTCTTGCATATTGTCGATGCGTAATGTAAGGTTGTAGCATGATGGTGGGTGCATCGTTTATCGAAACTGCATGATAAGGTCAGTGCATTGCATTGCTCGTGAAGGATAAAGTCGGTGCAAAGTTCGCCTGTTGCATATCTAAGTTAATGCATCTTGATGTCAGGGGGAGGATAGCAATATCTGAACTGAGTTCAACTCCTTCTACTCTCTCCTCTGTCTCAGAAGTCCCACCATGTGGCATCTTTTATATCCTTTTACTAAAGATTGACAACAGTCTAGTAATTGGTTCATTATCATGAGCTGCACTTATTACAACTCTTCTGCTATAAGAATCACATGTGCTTATTGAATGAACTAAAGGTTTACCTTTAATAGGCTGTAGAGTTCAAAAGACTGTCTTCAGAAAATAGGGTGATAGAAAATATTTATAGCTCTTAACCTCTATCTCATGGCTATAATAGAACAGGTCTTCACAGTATCTGAACATGACATATTTAGTGAAGTCTAAGGTTTGAAAACTAAAGTCTGTATTGTTCTTAAACAAGGCACTCTTAAAAGTTATAAGGGCAGCAAAAATAAGATCTTTAAAGAAAAAGAAATGAACAAAGTGGCAGAGCAATGACTGAGTTATACTGAGAAACTAAGGTCTCCATCAAAGAAATGGAGAGTACCTTAAGTCATGAAGTGACTCAGGTTAACTATGTTCATGTGGTCAAATTTATAGGAGATGTTTCACTGAGTAACTAGGGGTACTGGCCTCTGATCAAGGTGTACCCTTAATGTCAAAAGTGCAAACTATCCCTGTAGCTTTTGATCAGTGACAGATATAGTAGTTTATGCTTAGTAACTGGGCGTATTAGCCTCTAATCAAGGTATACACCTAATGTCAACGGCATAAATGACACTTGTCTGTTCAATATGTTTAAATTTCTGAATCTCATGAAAGAAAATTGTTGTAACCCTTAGAAAAACAAAAGTCTTTGCGTGTCAATTGTTTAACCTCTATACAAATTCAAGTGACTCTCCTTGCTATTCACTCTCTCTAAAATAAGTAGGGTCTTGTCTCGACCTAGACTTTTATGGTTATGTGACTCAGGTTCATTGCTATAAATGGAGTATATGACCCTATTTCAGAAAGTCAGTGAATTCACTTTACCATCTATAACTGTTAAACCTGACTTTAATCAAGAAAGCCCATTGCTCGATTCATATAACTTAAGGGTTGCCCCATAATTTGCTCACATTCTGAACTGTTACATAGAATGTTGTTCCTTATTTGCTGATGGCAAAGGGGGAGAAATTGTGTGTTTGCATTCAGATGTTCAAAGGGAAAATTCAAAGGACCCACTCAGGGAGTAAGTCTGTGCATAACTTGTGTAGTTGCATGCATGCCACTTGATTATCATTCATGTCTCATCAAAATACATCATCTCATTGTATTCATTCTATGTGTTGCCATCATCAAAAAGGGGGAGATTGTTGGGATTCCTCTGGGTTGATAAGCAGTTCGTGCACTGCTTTGCTGCTTTGTGATGAAATGGTTTGATGATTGACAATAGTTGTTTTGATGACTAGCAATAGTGGTTTGTGACTTAGTTACTTTATTTCTATATACGATGGTGTAAGTATTTTGATGCATTCATATGTCAGATAATCATATTTTGATGCATTCATTTGTCAGATAATCATAATAATGGTGTGTGCATCTTAGTATGTGCATTGAATAGAGTCGGTGTAACACATGGTTAATTTTGCATTGAGTCTGTGCAATCCTCGCTGATGCATATGACTAAGTCGGTGCAATTCTTCTCGATGCACGCCACCAAGTCGGTGCAACCTCTGCACCAGGCACTTAGAATCTGTGCAATATGTCTTAGGTAACTCGGTGCATAGAAGTTCATGCATTCACCCTTTCACATTAAGTCTGTGCAAGTCAAGCGTACCGTGTGAATAAGTCAGTGCAATATCTCCAGTGGCGTGTCATCAGGTCCGTGCAATTCTAGCTCCGTCATATTGAGTCTGTGCATGTGTGTGTGAGCGTCGCATTCAGTCTGTGCATGTGTGTGTGAGCGTCGTATTGAGTCCGTGCACTCTAAATAAGTCAAAATCTCTACTATGTGCAATCTCCTTTTTTTATCGTATAATTGCTTGGATATGACATTATATCTGATGCTTTGACAGGTGCCTTTTCGTAAAGACTAAGAAGGGCACGTGATCCAAGATTGAAGAAAGTGCCAGGATCGTGACACGTGGAAAGCAGCTATGCTGCGATGCCGCGACGTGATGAATGTATTTGGGCGGGAATTGTGGTGACCACATGCCCTATCCTTCTACTGCTCTATAAATAGGAAGCTTCTTCCTCAAAAGAAAAGTGATCGTGAACATACTTCGAAAGAGCAGAAGCAGAGAGAGCTTGCACGATCCAGAAAGAAGAGAAAAAGAAGAAAGAGAGAAGAAGAGAAGGAGAGAGATGTCTGAGAGAGTACTGTGAGTGTTTATTCTTCAGTCTCTCGGTTCAGAACCGAAGCTAAAATTGCTCAGTGTTGAGCTACATTTCCCTACTGGGTTATTTTTTTTCTTCGTTTGTTTTATTTTTCATTTCTGAAACTGCGTTTTCAAGCTGTGTGTCAGCAGAGCAAGCTGTGAAGCTCAGCGGTTTGCAGAGGTGGATTGCTCTGGTCGGGTAAAGCTGTAAGTCCCCAGCGGTTTGCAGAGGAGGATTCCTCTGGACGGCATAAGCTG
The DNA here is from genome assembly GCA_022559845.1 of Amorphophallus konjac. NCBI lineage: Eukaryota > Viridiplantae > Streptophyta > Magnoliopsida > Alismatales > Araceae > Amorphophallus > Amorphophallus konjac. The sequence goes on from CM040126.1 coordinate 251,078,838, forward strand.
TAACACCCAATGATGTGTAGGGTTTTGACCCTAAAACTGTGGATCAGCAAAGCTGTGCATCAGCAGTTGAAGCCACATTTCAGTTTGGAGTGTGGGGTGGATGTAGATCTCGGGTTGAGATCGAACCACCTTAAAAATCTCTGTCTACTGTGCGATTACTGTGTGGTTTGTGTGCATCCTGTTTATTTCTTCGATCCGTAGTAGACAAATGCTTAGGACCGTCTTGATCTAGATCTGTTAGGCCGGCTTCCATTAATTGTGTTGTTTGTCCTTCTATCGTCCAATAGCAACTTGTTTTAATTCCGCACTTGAAGTTGTTGTTGTTAGTCTTAATTGGGTGTTTGATCTATTCACCCCCCCCTCTAGATCGGTTATAGCATCCTAACACTAACAACTGGTGTTGGATCCATAGAACTTGGGCCGCACAACTGCCTGCAGGTACATATTCGGTTTCAGTAGTTGATAAAGCCACACAATATTTTTTCTTTGAGGCCCATGAAACCATGCAGCCCCTTAGAAACTGGCAGTGACCGCTAGTGCTCTTACCATCCATTTTACATCTAGCATAGTCAGAATTAGTATAAGCTATTAAATCAAATGAAGCATTCTTAGGATACCATAAACCAAGATCATTTGTTCCGTTTAAATACCTGATTATTCTTTTCACGGCCGACAAATGAGATTCCCTGGGACAAGATTGATATCTTGCACAGAGACACACACTAAAATGTATGTCAGGCCTACTAGCAGTAAGATATAATAGTGAACCAATCATACCCCTAAAAAAATTTTGATCCACGATGTTACCTTTCTCATCTTCCAATTTAAGTGAGGTGGACATGGGTGTAGCAAACGGCTTGGCATTTTCCAGTTGAAACTTCTTCAGAATTTCTTGTGTATACTTCTTCTGGTTGATAAAGATATCATCGTCCAGTTGCTTTATTTGAAGCCCTAGGAAGAAGTTTAACTTGCCCATCAAGCTCATCTCGAACTCTCCCTGCATGAGTTGAGTAAAATCATCATTCATTTTAAGATTTGTGGCTCCAAAGATTATATCATCTACATAAACTTGCACAAGTAGAGCATGCTCATCACAAGTCTTAGTAAACAACGTTTGGTCTATATTACCTCTTTTGAAGCCATTATCAATTAAAAAGGAACTTAAACGATCATAACATGCCCGAGGAGCTTGTTTTAACCCATACAGTGCCTTGTCCAATTTGTAGACGTGGTCCGGAAACTTGTTCATCCTCGAAGCCCGGTGGTTGCTCCACGTATACTTCTTCCTTGATAACCCCGTTGAGGAAGGCACTCTTTACATCCATTTGGAAAAGCTTGATGTTCCTGTGACAAGCATAAGCAAGAAGTATTCTTATTGCTTCTAGTCTAGCCACAGGAGCGAAAGATTCATCAAAATTTATACCAAATTCTTGGGAGTAGCCCTTGGCTACCAACCTTGCGTTATTCCTCACAACCACCCCATCTTCACTAAGTTTGTTCCAAAAAACCCACTTAGTTCCAATTATGGGATGATTATCAGGTCGGGGCACGAGGAACCACACCCGATTCCTTTGGAATTGGTGCAGTTCTTCTTGCATGGATAGAACCCAAGAATTGTCATTAAGTGCATCATCTAAAGATTTACGCTCACTGCTGCAAAGTAAAGCTAAATTATCATGAATTTCAACTTCCCTGAATGAAGCTCGTGTTCGCACTCTATCATCCATGATAGGTTCGGTGCGGTGGATTCAGAGGGAGGTGAATGAATCCCGCCCTTAAAACATTCGCTCAATTAAGAATCTAGAACGCTAACTAGACAAGATAGACAATCTGAAGAACCAATCAAATTCTCTTTTGAACCAATGAGCAAATATGTATAGCGCGCCTAAACATTCATCTAACGGAAGCAAAGGAAAGCAATCAACCCACTGCACAGATGATTTTTTAGGTGGTTCGATCCTCCAGACCTACGTCTACCCCTCACTCCAAACCGGAGTGAGGCTTCCACTAGCAAATGCTAGAACCGCAGACTCAGTCTACAAACAGACGCTGCCTAACAGCTTGACCAGAGGAACACACTCCTCTCTTCCTCCAGACCGAGGAAAACCACTAGTGATAGCCCGTCACTAGCAACTAGAGACCGAAGTCTCTCTTCCTCTGAAACCCAGAGGGAACCCACAAGCGACACCAGCCACTTGCAACCGGAGACACTAAGTCTCCCTTCCTCTGAAACCCAGAGGGAACCCACAAGCGACACCAGCCACTTGCAATCGAAGACACCAAGTCTCCCTTCTCCTGAGTCCACAGGAGGAACACCGACCTCCAACTAGATAATCGGAAGAACAACGTGATCAGTTAAAAAGAAAAACAAGAAATGATAAAAACACAGCGACTGAAAGCTGGAAATGAAATGCAACAGGAATGTGGCTCTCGCAGGAGCTGATTGGATTGGATCTGATCCAAAGTCCAGTGAAGACAAATTTTTTGATGAAGCTTCTCTTCTTCTTCACGAGCTCTCTATCTCTCTTTCTCTTTTTCTTTTTCTTCTTCTGCTTTCACACTCTGCCTCTCTACTTCTCTTTCTTTTTCCTCTCATTGTCTACTCTTCTCTCTGCTCTTCTTCTTCTTTTTCTCCACACTGGATCATGCAGGCTCTGTCTCTCTCTTCTTTTCTCTTCTTCTCCTTTTTCTTCTTCTGCTACTCTCTGCCTCTCTGCTACTCTCTTCTTCTGCTTCTCTCACGATCTCCTAGCACGATCGGTCTTCTTCTGAGGGAGAAGCTTCGTATTTATAGAGCCTCAGAGATAGGGCGTGTGTAGGACTTGTGCCCTCTTTGTCCAGAGATAACCTCAGATCACGTGCCAGGTTCCAACCTCAGATCACGTGCCCAAACATCTGCAGTTTAATGACAGAGTTACTTCAGTCGATCAAGCAGAGATAAAGCATTATGTATGAAACAACCAATGTATAGACATGTCACAAGGAAGTGTATAGACCTGTATGCATTGTTAGGATTGTACAGACTTTGTTGAGAGAGATGCACACATGCACATAGGAAAGTATGTACATTGACGATGAGTGCACAGGCAAGCCATCAATGAGTGTACATACTTTGTGAATGCGTGAAGCACACGATGTATAGACTTGTTAAAGAAGTGATGCATGAACTATGCACATGCATGAAGAGCACTGACGATGTATAGACTTGGTGTGCAGACTTTGTGTGTGTGTGCGAGACAATATATAGACTTGATGCACGAACAAAGCATATGCATGAACAAGCCACACAGAATGTATAGACTTTACGTGGATGAGGCAAGGCTAACGGATGTATAGACTTGCTCAGCCGTGTGGCGTGCAACCAGACAATGTATAGACTTGTGTGTGCGGTTGCACAAATGCAGATAGGGAAGTCTACACATTGAATCAAGGATGCTTGGACATGCAGTCAACCAATGTACAGACTTTGTCTTGAAGGATGCATATGCATATAGGAATGTATGGACTTTGAATATGAATGCTTGGACATGCCTTCAACGAGTGTGCAGACTTGGGTGTACTGTGCAAATGATGCACAGATATGCTCTGAACACGGGCTGTACAGACTTGATCGATCTATGCACAAGACGATGTACAGACTTGATCTTGCGAACACATGCTGTACAGACTTTGAATGATGCATGCACAAGATGATGTACAGACTTGATCTTGCGAACACAGGCTGTACAGATGCATGCACAAGATGATGTACAGACTTGATCTTGCGAACACAGGCTGTACAGACTTTAAATGATGCATGCACAAGGTGATGCGATGTACAGACTTGCCACCAGAGAATGTACAGACTTTGGAAAAGCTTGAAGCACACGATGCAACAAGACTCTGTACAAACTTAATAGCGTGCAGACAAGACCTCATATGCAATGAGTGTGCATCAGTGTATAGACATCATATGCAGTGTATGCAGTTCACCAAGGGTTGCACCGACAATGTGGCATGCAGCAACTGTTAATGCACTGATGCAATGTGCAGGACTTCCACAAACAAGGAAATGCATAGACCTTATCTGTTCATGTGAATAGTAAAATGCATGGACTTTGTCTAACACATATGAAGACTAGCATTGACCTTCCATGTGCATGGACTTAACACAAGCACCAACATTTCTGTACAAAAATTAACATATGCACAGATCTGAGATTAGGCAGAACATTACCTGATCTGACTGTGCATTGACCTTACCTGTCAGTGATTTGACTTTGACTTGGGTTGACTTCATGACCTGTGAGTCATCCTTAAACATGTTCTGACAGTTTCTCATAATACATCAGGATTATATCATCAAGGATGTACATGTAAACATAATGAGACATAATATTTGTCATCATCAAAACCCCAGAACCACAGGGGACACAACAATCTCCCATTTTTTGATGATGGCAATATTATGAGTCATTGCAATAGATTCATCATGATGATTATGAAATACCATATGACAGTTCATGAACATGCACCACAGAATAGCTCAGTCAAAAATGAGCATGTAAAACACCATGTGATGCAAGTGATGATTTGATGCAAATGATGACTCACAAAAGTTCTCCCCCTTTGACAACATCAAAAAGAATGGAATGATCATTGAACCACAGGGACATGCAAAAATTCTCCCCCTTAGATGGATAATGATTGGAATGAAGCACAGGACATAAAGAAGTCAACCGTTAGGTCTGAAATAATGGAGTCCAATGTGAGAAAGTAAGCATTCAGAATGAATGAGAAAGGTTTTCAATGGGATATCAATTTCATAAATCTGATTGAACAGGTATTTCAGACTCTTCTATTATAGAGATTTATGAATGATTTTCATTGACAAGTCAGATCAGTATATGATGTATGCAAGGTTTGTTCATCAGCTTTCTGTACTCATATCTGAAATCAGTTTTAATAAAAGTGAACCTTGTTTTCATATTGAAAGTCTTGTTTAACCTTCTTCTTTCTTACTCACTCAATTTCAAAGATTCTGTTAAGAGATGCAATCAATAGTATTCAAGTTAAACACATAAGCAAACATTTGTTTCTGTCAAGGGTTCCAATAGAATATTTCTTTTGCACACCTTTTCAAATGATACACTAGATCAGTAACAATTTTCATAACAATCTTCATGAGCACTTGAGTTTAGTACACCCTTGTAACTAGAGGATACACGTTGTTTAGATGCCAGTATCCCTAAGCACTTGGAAGGACTAACTGTCATGCTTCATAAGAACAGAGATAGCATTTACACTTCATGACACACTACAAATCATTTCTTTGATGAGTGAGATGTATTTCTCAGTGTGCATGTCATTGCTCTGCCAGATTATCAATCATTCTTAAGCAGAGTTAACTATGGCACCTCATGACACAGTCCTTTGGACATGGTTTCTCAGTGACCAAAGTCATTGCTCTGACAAGATTTACCCTTAGACATGTTCCAGATTCTCAGATGTTTAAAAACAATACTAATTTCATACATATCAATCAAGGAATATCATGATTTCAGAATTTTCAGAATTCAGAAGAGTTTAAAAGACAACGTGAAAATGTTGGTTAAAGTTTATTAAGACTAACTCAGATATTTTCAAGATATGTTCATAAACAAACACAAGACATACATGAAACTTCAACCGGCTGAAAGTATCAGACATTCATAGTCCTATATAATAGAAGATTCCTCTTTAAGTTGTTTTCAGATTTATGATCAGGATATGCTCAGAGAAGTCTTTCTAAATTTTCAGGGAAGGCCGAATCATTTTAAGGAGCAGCCAATTCAACAGATACCAATGGATAGGATGAGTGAAAATGGCTGATAACAATTGAAGCAGGAAGCTGAAATGTGTTGCATTTCACATTCACCACAGGAATTTAAGCAAGATAGCAGTTCAAACTGAAGATGGGAAGTTCAGTTGATAGAAATGAGCTAGATAGACAGTTATGTGATGCATGGGTCAAATGCGATTTCAAGAATATGAATAATGCTCCCCCTAAATGTATGCGTGAGCTAGCATTCAAGGTGTCGACACTTCTAACCAGTAAATACAAGTGCAGTGAGCTGACATCATGTAATATATGCAATGATCACATTGTTTCCTTGGTATACAACTCCCCCTCACACTATGCACTGTATGACTGAAGTCTAAGAACAATGGATGCAATGTAATTTATGTATGGTATTTTTATGACCTGTGCTCATGAACATTTAAACTGCTCTTCGTGCAACTCTGACCTATGGTACCAGGCGGAGGACTTGGTCTAAAGACCACCTCACACATAGCAAGCACTTCCAGACAGAACTCATCTGCCCTTTAGTATCTCACTATTTATATACCAAGAGTCATGTATGACAATCCAATGCAGATGCAGTTCTATATGCATCTTAAGCTGACAATATGCTACTTATATGCAATTGTGAATGCATGTGCATGTCAAATGTGCAGGTGAACATTTTAAAGCATGAGACATCATCCAAGCAACAGATTCATTCAATTCAACTTTTCAATATTCAAGCACCAATTTCAGTTGAACTGATGCACAGATAACACATCATATTCATTGAGAGATTTTAATGCCAAGCATAGATGCAGTTGAGAAGCTATATGCATGAAATTTTGAGTAACAAATCAAACATGATATGCAACTATCTAAACAATGTTATCAAAAAAAAAAACTCAAATGTCTACCAGCAGAGGTGGGGTTTTACCAAACTTTGGATGCCTTGGTTTATTTGACCCCCTTTTATTCCTCATCCCCAAGGCATACCTGCAAAGCACAGATCTCATTTTGTGTTTCTAGGTACCCAAGACTTCTTGGGTCCTACATTGTTAATAACACCTCTTATAGGTGCTTTCCATAATCTTTGGGCATGTAAGTCATCAGATTTCATTATATTACAATCACTCATGGAGTGCCCAAAGGCTCCACAGTAATGACATGAAATAGCAGATCTTGAGTTTTTTTTATGCACATCATTGTTTGCATGGAATCTGTGTGCATTATCATGAAAATTTCTGTTATTTGCATGAACATACTATTTTCCATATCGTGCCATCCGACAGTCAAAAGCTCGGTGGCCAAGTTTCCCACATTCAAAACATGTAGAAATCTTTATTTTAAATGCAAATTTATTCCTACCAAATTCATGTCTATTTGTAGGGAATTTAGCATGTTTGAAATTCACATTCCTACCCTGAATATGCCAATAGTCCTTGACTGTATGGCCATGCTTTCTACAGTGAGAGTATTTGAGAGAATTTCTTCTGAACGAGCCTGACCAGCATTCAGTGGCCTTGTGACCAGTCTTGTTACAGTTAAAATAAGTGATCTACTGGTTCATTGAAACAAATTTGTTCTTATTAAAACCATGTTGGCTTGCAGGGAATTTAGCATGATATGAATGAGATGTTTTCTTACCACTTGTAAACCAGCATTGTGTAATTGTGTGTCCTAATTTGTCACAGTGAAAACATTCAATTTTCTTTTTCTGAGATGAAGAATTTTTATCATGGAATTTCCTAGCATTCATTATGCCGGTCCTCATATCATCCTTCTCCATCAATTTACACTCATGCATCAGATGACCAAATTTATGACAATAGTGGCATGACATTTTCTTTTTGTGTGCATGTGTGTGTGTGTTTAAGTCATGTGTCACATGCACAGCATCAACATGATTGTTTCTTTGCTTATTCTTCACATGAACATATTTTTTCACTTTTTCATTTCATTTCTGAATGTCAGTTTGTTTCTACATTTTCTGAACAATGGGCTGTTTATCTTTTGAGGTGGTGGCTACATTTGATGAAGTGACAAACGATGTCATTAGCTTATTTTTGAGAACATTTTTATTGACATTGTTGTAGCCTAACCCTTCCTTTTGAGTATTCACCTTAACTCCTAGCAACCTGTCCAGATTTTCTTGTCCATCAACAAATTTAGACAAAACTCTGTTCAAATCCTGAATTTTATTTTCAAGAGATGCAATGTATATTTCATAACTTGCAGTCTGTTGTTCACTGCAATTGACAGCTTCATTCAAAACTTTGTTGGCAATTTTGTATTCTTCGATCTCCTTTCTCAGATCATCTACTTTTTCAGTTTCATTTGTACAGATGATTTTCCCTTTCTGCAATGTAAGAAGTCTTTCAGATATCGAAGAGTTCATCTGTTTTAACTTCTCATTTTCTTCCTTAAGCTTATTATTTTGAATTAACTCATTTATTAGAGTCTAATCTTCTGAGTTAACCTTGCTTTCTCTCCCAGCTTCAAACTCTTTCAATTCTTTTTGCTATTTTTCAAGATCTTTCTGCAATTCCATATTTACAGATTTTATGGCATTAAATTTTCAGCAAACAAATTCTTCTCTTGCTCAAGTTTCCCAAATTTTTCTTCATTTTCTTTAATAGATTTTCTAAGAGAGTCATTTTTAGATTTTAGCCTACTTACTTCAGAGCAAACACATTCAAGTTCCTTCATCAATTTTTCATTCTGATTTTTATATATATGGATATCAGACAAACAGGCATCATGAGATTGCTTCATATTTGAACAATTTTCACATGGAGAACTTGAACTACCCCGATCACTTTTCTTTTTCAAGTTCTTGTATTGTTTTCTTAAATGTTCATGAGATTCAAGCAACTCAGCATATGCATTCTCCCAATCATCTAAAGAAAAATTCTCAAAGGGATTTACCTCTTCATCATTATCATCTTCATTCTGATTGCTGCCTCGATCTCTACCATTAGCCATCATGCAGCTTTCCTCATTTCTCCTGTGAGCTAGCTTCAGCTTATCCAGGATGTCTTTAGCAGACCTACAGTCATTAAACGAAGAGTGGAAAGCTCTGTGAGTGGTTGCTTTCATTGTTTCCAAGGCTTTCTGATTTTCTGCATGCTTCGATCTGTGACTGTCAGTCCATTTGGACTTTTTCTTTGGTAATTTGTGAGGACCTTGTGAAATTAATTTCCACATATCCCGATCACTTTGTTTAACATAGGTATACAGACTATTAAGCCACAACCTAAAATCAGTACCATTGAAAACCGGTGGATGAGCCATGGATATCGATTCAAGAGTAAATCAAACAATAGACAAGCCCAAAAAGAACTGCACCTAAAAATATAATAGCAGGATCCTCTGCAGATCGTTGGATCTGATGAATTAGAGACCCGCTCTGATACCAATTTATGGGTTTGGTGCGGTGGATTCAGAGGGGGGTGAATGAATCCCTCCCTTAAAACTTTCGCTCAATTAAGAATCTAGAACGCTAACTAGACAAGATAGACAATATGAAGAACCAATCAAATTTTCTTTTGAACCAATCAGCAAATATGTATAGCTCACCTAAACATTCATCTAGCGGAAGCAAAGGAATGCAATCAACCCACTGCACAGATGATTTTTTAGGTGGTTCGGTCCTCCAAACCTACGTCCACCCCTCACTCCAAACCGGACTGAGTCTTCCACTAGCAAATGCTAGAACCGCAGACTCAGTCTGCAAACAGACGTTGCCTAACAGCTTGACCAGAGGAACACACTCCTCTCTTCCTCCAGACCGGAGGGAAACCACTAGTGACAGCCCGTCACTAGCAACCAGAGACCGAAGTCTCTCTTCCTCTGAAACCCAGAGGGAACCCACAAGCGACACCAGCCACTTGCAACCGGAGACACCAAGTCTCCCTTCCTCTGAAACCCAGAGGGAACCCACAAGCGACACACGCCACTTGCAACCGGAGACACCAAGTCTCCCTTCTCCTGAGTCCACAGGAGGAACACCGACCTCCAACCAGATAATCGGAAGAACAACGTGATCAGTTAAAAAGAAAAACAAGAAATGATAAAAACATAGTGACTGAAAGCTGGAAATGAAATGCAACAGGAATGTGGCTCTCACAGGAGCTGACTGGATTGGATCTGATCCAAAGTCCAGTGAAGACAATTTTTTTGATGAAGCTTCTCTTCTTCTTCACGAGCTCTCTATCTCTCTTTCTCTTTTTCTTTTTCTTCTTCTGCTTTCACACTCTGCCTCTCTACTTCTCTTTCTTTTTCCTCTCATTATCTACTCTTCTCTCTGCTCTTCTTCTTCTTTTTCTCCACACTGGATCATGCAGGCTCTGTCTCTCTCTTCTTTTCTCTTCTTCTCCTTTTTCTTCTTCTGCTACTCTCTGCCTCTCTGCTACTCTCTTCTTCTGCTTCTCTCACGATCTCCTAGCACGATCGGTCTTCTTCTGAGGGAGAAGCTTCGTATTTATGGAGCCTCAGAGATAGGGCGTGTGTAGGGCTTGTGCCCTCTTTGTCCATAGATAACCTCGGATCACGTGCCAGGTGCCAACCTCGGATCACGTGCCCAAACATCTGCAGTTTAATGACAGAGTTACTTCAGTCGATCAAGCAGAGATAAAGCATTATGTATGAAACAACCAATGTATAGACATGTCACAAGGAAGTGTATAGACCTGTATGCATTGTTAGGATTGTACAGACTTTGTTGAGAGAGATGCACACATGCACATAGGAAAGTATGTACATTGACGATGAGTGCACAGGCAAGCCATCAACGAGTGTACATACTTTGTGAATGCGTGAAGCACACAATGTATAGACTTGTTAAAGAAGTGATGCATGAACTATGCACATGCATGAAGAGCACTGACGATGTACAGACTTGGTGTGCAGACTTTGTGTGTGTGTGCGAGACAATATATAGACTTGATGCACGGATAAAGCATATGCATGAACAAGCCACACAGAATATATAGACTTTGTGTGGATGAGGCAAGGCTAACGGATGTATAGACTTGCTCAGCCGTGTGGCGTGTAACCAGACAATGTATAGACTTGTGTGTGCGGTTGCACAAATACAGATAGGGAAGTCTACACATTGAATCAAGGATGCTCGGACATGCAGTCAACCACTGTACAGACTTTGTCTTGAAGGATGCATATGCATATAGGAATGTATGGACTTTGAATATGAATGCTTGGACATGCCTTCAACGAGTGTGCAGACTTTGGGTGTACTGTGCAAACGATGCACAGATATGCTCTGAACACGGGCTGTACAGACTTGATCGATGTATGCATAAGACGATGTACAGACTTGATCTTGCGAACACATGCTGTACAGACTTTGAATGATGCATCCACAAGACGATGTACAGACTTGATCTTGCGAACACAGGCCGTACAGATGCATGCACAAGACGATGCACAGACTTGATCTTGCCAACAAGACGATGCACAGACTTGATCTTGCCAACACAGGCTGTACAGACTTTGAATGATGCATGCACAAGACGATGCGATGTACAGACTTGCCACCAGAGAATGTACAGACTTTGGAAAAGCTTGAAGCACACGATGCAACAAGACTCTGTACAGACTTAATAGCGTGCAAACAAGACCTCATATGCAATGAGTGTGCATCAGTGTATAGACATCATATGCAGTGTATGTAGTTCACCAAGGGTTGCACCGACAATGTGGCATGCAGCAACTGTTAATGCACTGATGCAATGTGTAGGACTTCCCCAAACAGAGAAATGCATAGACCTTATCTGTTCATGTGAATAGTAAAATGCATGGACTTTTTCTAACACATATGAAGACTAGCATTGACCTTCCATGTGCATGGACTTAACACATGCACCAACATTTCTGTACAAAAATTAACATATGCACAGATCTGAGATTAGGCAGAACATTACCTGATCTGACTCTGCATTGACCTTACCTGTCAGTGATTTGACTTTGACTTGGGTTGACTTCATGACCTGTGAGTCATCCTTTAACATGTTCTGACAGTTTCTCATAATACATCAGGATTATATCATCAAGGATATACATGTAAACATAATGAGACATAATATTTGTCATCATCAAAACCCCAGAACCACAGGGGACACAACAATCCACACCGCCGATTCCATTCTCCAGAGGATGATCCTTATGCGTAGTCCATTGGTATGGGAGTGTCGGATGTACTTGCTCCTCTTGATTTTCTTTCTCTTTTTCTTTTTCTTGACCTCTTGCCTCACCTTGTTTGCTTGATTCTTCTTTCTCAACTTCACCTTCACCTGTAGCAAGAAAATGATCATCATCATTTGACTTTCTCAAGGTAAACCCATCAACTACAACATGTGGACTCTCCTAGACAACAAGAGTTCTAGAATTGTAAACACGGTAAGCTCTAGATGTCAAAGAATACACGCGGAAAATCCCTTTATTACTCTTAGCATCAAATTTCTCCAAATTATCTTTACCATTATTCAAAATATAACAGATGGATCCAAATGGTTTAAAATGAGATATGTTGGGTTTTTTACCTTTGTATAGCTCGTAAGGAGTTTTCTTAAGGGTAGGTCTTACCATTGCCCAATTGGTGATATAGCAGGCAATATTCACTGCCTCTGCCCATAAATACCGTGGAAGACCATTCTTCGCTAGCATCGTACGTGCCATCTCCATGAGCGTTCTATTCTTCCTCTCGACCACTCCATTTTGTTGCGGGGTCCTAGGTGCTGAAAATTGATGACCATACCCCTGCTTCCTGCAAAATTCGTCAAATTCAGAATTTTCAAATTCTTTGCCGTGGTCACTTTGAATTTTCTGAATGGTATATACTTTTTCATTTTAAACTTTCACATAGAAATCAACAAATTCTTTAAATGCATCACTCTTATTAGCTAAGAACATAACCCATGCATATCTTGAGAAATCATCAACAATCACAAAACCATAAAGTTTCCCTCCAAGACTATAAGTCCTGGTGGGACCAAATAAGTCCAAGTGTAATAATTCTAGGGGTTTTTCTATGGAAACAATGTTTTTGCATTTGAAATAAGTTATGGTTTGTTTTCCTTTATTACATCCTTCGTAAATTTTTGATGTTTCAAAGTTTAAACATGGAAGACCTCTAACGAAATTATTTCGATTCAACTTCTTAATAACATTGAAACTGGCATGCCAAAGACGACGATGCCACAACCAAACATCATCATTTTTATTTGCAACTAAGCATAAGTTTTTAGAAGCAATTTCATTGAAATCAACATCATAAGTATTATCACTTCTCACACCTACGAATTTGATTTCATGAGAGTTTGCATCAATGATCGAACAGTGAGAAGATTCAAACATAACATTGTGACCTTTATCACAAAGTTGACTAATGCTAAGCAGGTTATGGTTTAGATATTTAACATATAAAACATCTTTGATGCAATGGTTAGGGTCCTTACCAACTCTCCCAATTCCAACAATCTTACCTCTGTCCTGTCCACCAAAAATTACCATTCCACCATTTTTCTCTGCTAGGTCTGCAAAAAGGTCTTTATTTCATGTCATGTGCTTGGAGCATCCGCTGTCCAGGTGATGCAGGATGGACAAGCGACTCGACTCCAATTGGATATGTGACCCTTGGACTCTAAGCAAGCTCGCGATTATCCCTAACGAGGGAAGCGTACGGACGTGCACGGTTGAGACACTGGCAGTGAGCTAGGGTGGTCAATTCACAAATTCGTGCCCGGATCGGGTCACGGGACGGTCTCGCTCTCTCTCGCAGCAGCGGTGAAATAAAATATATTGAGCTAATGGACCTAACACATGCTCTCTAGCAACGGCATAAACAAGTATATACGAATAAAGCAAATGCCGAGTAAAGGAGCGAACACGATACCTCCACGCGCCGGGCGTGGGGACGACGATCCCGGCCGATCTAGTACTCCCGGAACAATTACTACACAATAATTACAGCAATGTAATTTCACTGCCCACTCCACGCAGGGAGGTAAAGGGTGACACAATGGGACCCGAGAGTAGCGGGTTTGGGTTGACGGGCAGCTTCTTGTGTAGCTTCGGCGGCACGCGTACTCATGGTCGTGGGACCCACGTACTGGTCAGTGGGGCCGTGTGGGCCTGGAGTGGCACCGTAGTGACGGGGACGTCCGGAGGGGCGCTCCCTAGGAAGGCGGCGCGCTGGTTCACAGGTCGGAGGCCGGGCGGCTCCGATCTTCACTCGTCGGAGTTGCTGCCCACGGATTTGAACTGCTATTTCAGACCCGCGCGTCCCGACGAAATCTGCTGCTGCGGTCACTCCCGACGTCGGATCGACGCACAAGAGATACCGTTGGAAATCTAAGTCAAAATCCTTCGATCTGTGGCCAGAAAAATAATTTTGAATTTCCTTTTGATGGCCTTTGTCAAATACTCAAGCTGCTGGTTCACAAGATCAGAAAACTCAGGGCAGATTTGAGTTTTCTTGAGAACATGAGTTGACCGTGATTCAAATGACAGATCTAGAAGTTGACCTCTTCATCAACATTGTAGAGAAATGAATAAGGAAGATGGGAGTATTTCTTTCAATTTTATATATGGAGGTTTGACTGAGGAAATGGAATTTCTAATGGACTGTGGTCGGATCTGGACTGAACAGGACAGAAAAGCAATTTGACTGAGTATTAATTTTCTTATAAAGAAAAAGAATTTCTAAATTCGAACCAAAATTTCTGGAGATGTATTTAGATGGGAAGAACATCCATTCCAAATTTGGACTTGATCAGAAAATGGAAAGTGGGTCGAATGGGGGAAGAACTAAGCTTCTACTACACAGATCTAAAAAGGGACAGATCTAGAAGATGGAAAGACACGAAAATGGAAAAATATAAAAAGAAAGGTAAATGACAGGATAATTTTATTAAAGGTTGGGCATCAAGTGGGGAACCAACCCTGAAAATCGCAGCTCCAGATAATGTCGGAGTTGGGAGGTAAAATTCTCGGAGTGAACCTCTATCCAACAAATCAGAACCTTGGACATCACTTCGGATCTTGCTTCGCAGTGGCTTGATGGCGGCATGAATGGCGGCGGCGGTGGCAGAGATAGAAACCAGATGTAGAGGGGCTGAGATAGAAGGGTTCTACACCCTGAAATACTGAGGGAGAAAGAAGGAACCAGAGAGAGAGAGAGAGGAGGGGGCGCAGGTTGCTCCAATGCACACAACAATATTTTATTCTCATTAATTCACACAAATGGAAATTACATGCCTTATATAATAAATGGAAAATGACCACTTATGCCCTCAGATCTAGGGTTTGGGAGGGGTATACAAGGTTTAGAACTAATTAGTTCTAATAGGTTTTAACAAAAAATCAAAATTACCTATAAAAGGGGGGGCGCCCCCTTGACCATGGACAAGGTAAGTGGCCTCCCTTTGACATTTTAACCCCTTTGTCCCCCCATGTGTTTAATTGACTAGTCAATCCATCTAGAAGGCCACCTAGGACTTTGACCAGCCCCACATGGCTTAGATGGACCAATGGGAAGGACTGGGGGGCCCCTAGCTAGACTTACTACCAATTTGCATAAAAATCCAAACAATCCAAGGGAATGACACATTGGCTTATAAAGCCTTACATTTGCACATATATTTTCCCAAGGATATAAAAATAAACTAAAAGGACACAATTGTAAAATAAAATTAGTGCTCGGCATCAATTCCCTTATTTTCTGTCGCCTTCATGCAGACCTGCACCAATAAGCAAACAAGCTCATTTGGATTTGGGTACCCAAGCAAGCTTGGGTCCCTCGATATTAGCATTCACAGAAATCTGACTATACTTGCTGAAAAATAGATCATCATCATACTTCATCAATTGGCATATATACATATCATGCCCTACTTTCCCACAATAAAAATAAGTGGGTCTTTTCCTACCAAAATTGTTTCTTTTATTTACATTTCTAGAATTAGAGGGGTATTGACTATAAACAGCTTGTGAACTGGTGTGTGTGTGTGTGTGAACACTCTCCATGATCTTGTGAATTGTTAACCCTATATTGAAATTGATTTTTGTTGCCATGCACGGAATTTGAATTTTTCTCAACTTGTTTTTCCTCTACCTTCAACATCTTTTCATGAGCATTTTTTAATTCATTCAATTGTGTGACAAGTAGCTCATTTTCACTCTCCAATTCTTCCTTGACTTTCTCACATTCATTTATTTTTACATTCAATTCATCCAACTCATTTTTCAGTATGTCATGCTTGTCTTGGATTTCCTCTTTGAGCTTACATGCATTTTGTTTCTCCACATCCATACAAGTAATTTCATCTTCAAACATGATCAATTTTGATTCTAGTGATTCATTAACACTTTAAAATTTTTGGACTTGAATTTCAAACAAGCTACACTTATCACAGGAGTTAGGTGAGTGAATGATTTCATGAATATTCTTTCTCAAGTTTTTATTGTAATTCCTAATCTTTTTGTATTTTTCATATAACTCCTCACAAGCAAGTTCCCATTGATCATTTGTAATGAGTCCAGAATCAGAATTTACCTGCACTTTATCTTCCTGAGCCATAAGACAGAAGTTCTTCACAATCTCCTCAATGTCTTCTTCTTCATCGGACGTATCCTCGTCCTCGTCCTCATCGCTCCATGTAGCTTTCATGGCCTTTGGCTTCTTTCCTTTGGCTTTCTTGGCTTTCTTCTGTAGCTCGGGATATTCACCTCTCATGTGCCCCATTTTCTTGCACTCATAGCACATAACTTCGGCCGGTTTAGATGGTTCAGTTCTTTGTTTGGCTTGCCTCTTCCCTTTTCTGAATTTTCCAGCAAATTTTCTTCTTTCTCTCAGAAATTGTCTAACCTTCCTTGTGATCATGGAAACTTCTTCATCATCAGTATTGCCCATGGAATCCTCCTGGCCTGAGATAGACTCTGGGTTTGCCTTCAATGCTATTGATTTCTTCTTCTTGGTATCCTCTTCTGTCCTCTTGATGTTTATCTCATAGGCCATTAAGGACCCTATGAGAGCATCCAATGTAAGAGTAGAAAGATCCTTTGAGTTCTCTATTACCGTTGCTTTGGTGTGCCAATGACCTTAGCACTTTTCTGACCAAATCGGTATCCTTGAAATCCTTTCCGAGTGACTTCAGTCCATTTGTTATCTTCATGAGACGTGCAAACATCTCGGAGATTGTCTCCTCGTCCTTCATATGAAACAGCTCATAATCCCGGATAAGCATGTTAGCCTTCGTCTCCTTGACTTCTGTAGTACCTTCATAGATTAGCTTCAGCTAATCCCACATTTCTTTCGCGCTGCTGCTCATAGAAACATGAGCATATTCAGTCGGGTGAATAGCACACTGAATAATATTTAAGGCATTAATATTCACAGTGGCCTTCTTAATATGATCATCATTCCACTGCTCTTCGTCTGGAGGTAAAGTGTATGGACCATTCTTAATAACAGTCCAAATTTCATGACTTTGAGCACGGAGGAAAACAGTCATCCTATTCTTCCAATAACTATAGTTATTGCCATCAAAATAAGGAGGCATGTGTATGGAATGCCCTTCGAGCATCAACCCCTTGTTAGCCATTCCTAACAGATCTCTCTAAACCGCTAGGTTTCAGAATAAAACAAAGCCAGGGCCCTTATACCAATTGTTGGCCCGATTAGGAATGCAATCAAGAGGGGGGTGAATTGATTGCGCCCCCTTCTTGACAAAATAAATTAAAAACTAACTCACAAAGATGATTGAGCAACAATAAAACTACCTTGATAAAATGCAGAGATATTAATATGAAGAGATGAAGCTCTCTAAAATTAGATTAATGTAAGTTAATTTAATGACAATCAAATAATCACTCACAACTCTCCAGCGCAGATTGATGAACCACTTGGATGAAAATTAAGAAGCGGATAATTTCTATGAATGCTCACCTCACCACATCACACTAGTAAATGAGACGGATAGGATAGAACAACAGACTCACAAGAAGCAAACCACAACGCAAGGATTTTCTGGGCTTCGGACGCACCTGACTGTCGTCCTACGTCCACCCCTCTCAACTCGAGAGGATTCCACTAAGAACCACTGCACAACGACAGTGAAAACACCACACATGGGCTCAACAGCCCCACACACACACGTGTCCTCGCACGACGACGAGTGAACACGCCAACGGAGGTGACCCTCCGAAATCATCTATGAAGAAAAGATTATATGGAAATACAAAGCCCAGTCCAAGGATAATAAGCTATGCACAAATGATAATAATGTGTTAAGAGTAAGATATTCTCCCTTTGATCTTCATTACAACTCAGAGATAGATGAAAGGGTGCACTAGAATGAATGAACTGCGTAGAGGAGACAACTGGTTGTCGAAGGGATGAACACCTAAGCTGGAAGACGATGGAGAGTAGCGACGGCCACCACGAGATCTGAGCTTGGGGTCGTGGGATGCAGCTTCTACAGCTTCGTCTTCCTCCTCCAGATGGGTGTGCGAAGCCCTCTTCTCCTCCTGCAAGGATAAAATGATATTAGCTTCCAAGGTTATCTTCCGTCGATGCATTTCACAATATATATATACCAAGAGAGAAGTAAATGCAATAGGACCAAAATGCCCAGCTAAGCCTCTTCAGACCACACCCCATCGATGGAGAAAACCCTAAGGTTAATATTGTAAGATATCATGGCAATCGGATCACAAATCATGGCATTCGAAACAAAAACTGGCAGACCCAATTAGAACGCCCAGGACAAGTGTCGACTCTCTGAGTCAACTCTTGTTTGCGGGTGTTCTTTTTGCGAATAAAAAAATTTAACCCAGGGTGAAAGTGTCGACTCTTGGAGTCGACACTTTTCATCAGGGGTTCTATTTTAGTTGTAAAGCAGCCCTGCCAACCATAAGAGTCGACTCTTTGAGTTGACCCTTTTTGGCACCGGTTCTGTCTACGCCAAAGACCCACACAGCACCTGTAAGTGTCGACTCCCAGAGTCGACACTTGCAGCCTGCTGTCTTCAGACAACAAGTTGGGCTACAAGTGTCGATTCTGGGAGTCGACTCTTGTAGCTCCAGAGCAGAAACATGAAAAATAGAATGAATTTAACCCCTTAAACTCAATAAATGCATCAACTCAGTTAAGTCCACATACAAACTCATTCATCCATCAATTTTACCATGGGACCAAAGGATGGAGGGCGCCTTGAACCTTCAATATGTGAAATTCAAGTGCATGATAAAATTACCTCATTGCAAATTAAGGAATCTAGGATACTAGCTTCGAGGCCTTTCAAACAAACTTCAAGATATCTCTACACAATAGATATCTCTATCAACCTTCAAATGGATATACAAAGTTGCAGCCATACATACATGTGAATTACACATTTTCAACCCAAGTGCTTCACTTTCTCAACAGCATAATAAGTATTCAAACATGCCACATGGGTTCCAAGTACATATCCATGAAAATCAGGTTCAGTCTAAAGACTTACATGTTCAGTCTACTGAAAACAGACCACAATACTGACAGATATTAAGATGCAAATCGAAAGCCATTGAACAATCCTTTCAAATTGACGTAGATTCATCAAAAACTTGCAATGCAAATCACGCAGAATAGCACAGTTTTTCTTCGTCACACATTGTCTTCATCAAAACACACCGGGGCACAACAAAGTTTTGCCCATATTACATTCTTGACCCATATTAAAGATGAAAATACAAATACACACCAATACACTTAAAATAAAATACAGAGAAAGATCAAAACTCAGGTAGAGACTCCATACTGTCACCCAACCACAAGGATGTCGGCGTCACTCGAGCTGTGTTGCGTGTCTGGTACCGGCGGCTAGCTCTGGTGTCCGCACCACCAACTTCCTAGCTGCCTACACTTCTATAGAAGGCCAGTCCTTTGGCCGCCTACCACCCCATGGAAGGCCATTACCCTGGCTGCCTTCCTGCAACTGTTGGTCAAAGATCGTGGCCCGTTCTCCCGCCATGTCTTGCACAACTCTCCCCTCATCGCCAACGTTTGATCCCACGACGTCCGAGGCTTCTATAGGAAGTCACTGGACACAAAACTCTGGCTCGAGCGAGAGGAGAGGAGGGGGAGATTTGGAAAGGAGAGTTGGAAATTTGGGAAGCTCGGAAGGGGCTTTTAGACGGTAGTCCACAAGGGGAGTTTGGCTTGATCGGGAGGACCCATGAAGGAAGTGAATACCCAATGATTGCTGGTGTAGAGTGGAAGCTTAGAGTAGGATTTTGATAGGCTTTGAGATCGTCCAAGTATCCCCTCAAACATCGTTCTTGGGTGGCCACGAGCTTGGCCATCCCCCGGTTTGATCTCTCGCTCTCTGTGTTCCTCTGTTTCATCTTTGCATTCCCCTCCCCATTTGCATTACAGCATACTAGAATCCTTGTTATATCCTATATAGAGGTTTCCACTTTTAAAGAAACGGGAAGGCAGCTAGTCGAAAGCCTCAACCATCCCCCCTTCCCACACACCGTAGGTAATCATGCCTCCATTTTCTCTTCTCTAAATTACTGTCAGAACTTTTGCTATGCTTCACAGAAATAATTGGCGTATCTTACTTTTTTCTTAGAAAGCTTTTGTCATTGTTTGCAGGATCTTTGGCATTTTGGGATGCAACAGGGCTCTCCGCCCTTGTCCGACCGAGTATGGAGAAGTCGGGATCCCACACGCTCTCTACTTGAAGGCACCCCTATGCGATTATCATCCTGTGAGGTTCAAGTAATAACCTCTGGCGATCACACTGTTGTATTTGTTCTAATCCGTGCATTGTAGGAGCAAGGCCACAAGGTACAATTCAGGAAGTTTGCCCAACGTCACACCCTCACTCACCTCAAGTAACGGGGCTTTTCTTTTACCAAACCGAGCAACAACCGCCGCACCTTTCCAGCGCCTACAATCAATCTGGCGATCACGGTGGGACCTGCTACTGACTATTGTAAGTCCCAGATGCCAAAAATCCAAGGATGACAAGCTCACGGTAGTTTCATTCACATTTTAGTTTAGTTATATTTGCGCTGTAGTCTGAAGAAGGCCAGGGTCCTGGCTATTTAGTCCCCTGGGCGTCCAAACCATTGGCCGCCCAGGCCATTTGTGAACGGCCATCAGAGTGGCCGCCCTCAGTGCTGGATGGCCCAGTAGTTGGCCATCCATCCCATTCTAATGGCCCATCCCGGAGCCATCCTAGTCTCCTGAGCGGCCATCGTCCTGTTCACCCAGGTCCCTGAACGGCCAGCTCCTTGGCCGCCTCGTGTCTGCTTCCGTTCAACTCCGTCTTTTGCTTTGTTAGTTTGTCTAGTTTGCATGTATTATGTGTTTGACACTCTCTGCAGGTCTATGCGTGGGTGGGCTTAGGAAGAGCCGACATCACACTTTGTAGGAACACCCTCCCATTGGATTGATCTCTTCACCTGGGGATTCCCACTCGGGTGCAACCGGCTCATTTCAATCGGGAACCTCCATAAGTCCTCTCGAACCGTGGATTCCCACATGGTCGCCAGGCTTGTTGTTCCTTTGTAGTTCCATGTAGTTGACCCTGGGCTTGAGTGAAGTTATCACTAGGATCCCCGGAGAAGGACCTTTCATCGTTAGTTTCCTTCTTCTCCCGAGAGAAACACAAGAAAAGAAAAGAGAAAGTTGAAAGAAAAAAAAGGCAGAAAATGGAAACATTAAAAAAAATTGGGGCGTTGCTGTGAATATAGCTTTGCTTGTTTGTTATACACATTTTAGTCCCCCGTCCTCTTCTTTCAAACTGAGTGAGCTCGATTGAAATGGAGAGAGTCTTTACCAACCCAGGCTACGAGGAGGAGTTTGCTCCCCAATACGAGTCCGAGGTTAGGGGAAACCCTCTGATTGAAATAGAGGATAGCCACCTGGTCACCTTCATAGACATGTTTTTGGCTTCACCGAACGAGGCCATCCATGTCAATTCAGCATCATCTCATGGTGAACATGATCAAGTTAGCCCTAGGGCTCCTACTTTGTCTCTGCACGAGGATCAAGAGCTGATTAACGTGCTATCTCTCTATGCTATCGAGGATCTGGTTACGTTGGCCTCTCGAGGGTAAGTCCCCACTATTCCACATATCTCTTCTCACATCACACCATCTCGGGTCTAAACTCCTTTTCAAGGGTCCTCTAGCTGGCCCACCCAGGAGATTTCACTTCAATCCAGCTATCCCATGGCTCCTTAAGGGGTTCCTCAACCCCCGATTCCATTAGCTATGGTCGCCCCGTCGAAAGGGATGGACCCCACCTTCAGGTAGGAAATTCCAAGCTACATTCGACAAGTGGTGACCGAAAGTGTGTCGGCTCCATGTCCCCACTCGTTGGCCAAATATTGCAAACTCCCAAACATTTTTTTCCCGCCTGGCTTTAAGGCTCCTAAGTACAAGAGGTACGATGGTACCATCGACCCCCACAATCATCTCTTGGGATTCCTTATGGATTCCTATCAATGGTTATGCGATCGGGTATTGTTGGTCCATCTACTTCAAAAGTCCCTCGAGGGCGAGGCCTTGCATTGGTTCTCTTCGCTTCCAGCCATGGATCTCTTAAACTTTGACATAGTCTCCGAGCGATTTCTCTCTCACATTGGCCACATGTCTTCAATAGCTCCCACACTGTTCGATCTGGTCAGGGAGAAAATGAAGCTCGATGAGGACTTCATCCATTTTGCTAATCCCTGGAGGATTATGGCTTCCAGGACGGAGGTCCCTATCCCCGAGTCTCAGGCCGTCACCATGCTGGTGAACAATGCCACTCTACAATTAATGGCTATCCTAATGCTTAGCGAGCTCCACACCTTTCTGCAATTATACAATTGAGCTCGAATTGTTCAAGTCCAAATGAAGGATTCAGCCCTACCACCCTTCTTTGAATTTCGCAATAGAGGTCAAAAGGCCCCAGCTGTCTCTACCACTGAAGGAGTCATGATGAATGAACATGTCAATGCCGCAAGCCCACCCTTTAGGCCCAACAACCGTCAAGTTCCACACCCTAATCATGCTGGTCCTAATCAGGGTCAAGGGAATCCAAGGGTGTATTCCAATGTCCCACCACCTCAGAATTACAACCGCACTAGACCTAAAAGGGCATCTTATCCCCCGTTGCCCGAAACTTTGGGTGACGTATTCTTTGCCCTCATGTCTTCTCAAGCCATCGAGCTTCCCCCTCAAAGGGATTGGGTCCACCCCAATGCCGATACCTCCAAGTACTGTCAGTATCATCGAGCTCCCGGACACGACATTTACAATTGCTTCCAATTCTAGGACTGGGTGTATGACAAGAATGACGAGGGGAGGATTAACTGGTCCGATGTCAAGCTGGCCATTGCTAACCTCAAGAAACCAACTCGAGACCTCGGCATTGTGCAAAACTCTCTACCTGCTCATCAACCAAATAAGGATCGCTCAAGCTTGAGGCAGAATGAGAGGGTGAACACCGTGATCGGGTTGGAACCCCGCGTGCTCAAGAGAATACAAATGTGGAGTGTTGAAGGTTTTCCCGGATGGTACAGGAAGTTTGAAGTAGAAGTCAATGAGCCATGGGTTGATGTCAATATGTTTGCCCAAGAGCCTCAACCATGGACATTGATGTCACCTCCTAGCCAATCCTAGGCTGCTACCCAAGGTCCTCTCACCTTGATCACCCCTCCTCAACCAACATTGCAAGAATCCACTGTCCCTAAGAATGCTAGGATGGGGCAAGAGTGCCCCTTGGCTCCTTTAAGAGCTCATCAACCAAACCCGGCCTCTCTGCCTGCTCCTACTGCTCTGATTGAAGAAACGGCTTCTCTCTCATTCATCTTCGGATCTCTAGCTTCCTTGCAATTGATTCATCTAAAACCCTTGGAGCTGGAGGACCTGACATCACCCTCCGCAATCGCATTATCCCTCCATCTCAATGGCAATCTCAGCCCAAAGAGGGGGTTAATTCCCAAGTTTCCTCTACGGACTATGACATCCTCCAACATCTGGATAGGACACCGACCAAATTCTCCATTTCGAAGCTCATTAAGAAATCCCCCTCACATCAATTTACTGTACTGCAATTTCTTCAAAAGATAATGGTCAATGAAGACCTTCCAGCAAGTGGTGTAACTGATGCCATCATGGCCCTCACCTAAGGGCCGTCCATATCATTTTCAGACAAAGATCTTGCTCCGCCTTAAAGTAGATCACTCTCGTTGTGCCTCACTATCACCCTAAATGGAGTCAAGGTTGATTCCACTCTGACACGGGAGCATCCATAAATGTTTGTCCCATGAAAAACATCCAAAAGATCGGTCTACAAGAAGAGAGCCTAGAAGAGGTGTGCACCACGATCTCAGCATATGACAACTCAAGGCGGTGCACAAAGGTAAAGTGACCTTGCAGCTCGGCTTAGGTCCCGTGGTCATGTCTTCGTACTTCTTCATCTTAGATGTTGACCCTGCATACAAAGCCATCCTAGGATGGCCCTGGATCGAACAAACGCTAGGGATTCCGTCAACGGCCCACCAATGTTTCAAGTTCCCATACAATGGCAAGGTAATCAAGATCAAGAGTATCCCACTGGTGAAAACTCTCAATGCCATCACCTCCGAACAGATCCCCTTCATGACCATTCCAAACAAAGGGAAGAAGCATGTTCTCTCTATAGCAGGTGCCGTAGGGCCCTCTGCCCTATGTCAATCAAATCCCTTCATTCTTCCTCGTCCAATCACTCACTCCAACATCCCGTTCGAAAAAGGATGGAAAATGATGTCTAGGATGGATTTCACTAAGGGTAGAGGCCTGGGCCAACATGAGCAAGGTCCCACTAGCAGGACAAGGCTTAAGATCTCCAAAGGACGCGCAGGTCTAGGTTACTCAGCTGAAAAGGCATCTAGGACCACTCAAGCTAGAGGTCTAGTTTATGATTTCTTTGTCAAAGGTCCAATGCAGCTAGGAACTCGACATGAGTCGGGAGAAAGTCTTGAAATTCTCCAAGAAGAAGTTCCTCCAGATCCCCTGCTCGAAGAGGACTTCGGGCTTCTTTCCTTGTTCCACCTAGATAAATCCCCTGATGACGCCTCTCCTATAGGCACATTTCTTGCTCTAGAGAGGCCCAATCCCGTCTGCTTCATTCCCTTTCAATTTCATCCGACATTTCCTCCACTCCTCACTCATCCGGTCATGGGGCAACCGACCCATGTTGTTTGTACATTCACCCACGACCACCAAAAAAAAAAAGCCAATTCTCAAATGTGGGCTTGCGAGCTCATCATTGAAGAAACCTCCTCCTTGGAGCATGGATCCCTCGGCCAAGGGCCGACGCTTTCCACCTTGAACCTTCCTTCACAAGCTCCCCTTGTACATAGTAGTGTAGAGTCTAGTTCTAGTCAGGGTCTGTATATAGCATCCTCCTCCACCTCCAAGCAATCTAGGGTCCGTCAGGTTCCCGTACGTTACCTCAGCCACCTGGCCGAGAAGTGCGCGCAACTATGTCAGGTCTCTAATTTCACATCAACACCCATTCCTCTAGGGGCAGTCGAACTAGAAGGATCTTCATCAGATGATGGCCTAGGAGTCTACGTGTTAGAAGAAGAAGATGATGATGGAGAAGATGAGGAGCCGTTAGAAGATTGCACTGATCCTATAGCTCCCTTCGTCGATGGGACTAGAAGGTTCAACGAACCTAATGTGTCCGTAGATGAATCTACCAAAGAAATCAATCTCGACACCAAGGAGAATCTGAAAATGATCTTGATAAATGCCAATTTCAAGAGTGAAGAAGAAGCATCCGCTTGTGGTGGTCCTCAAGGAATTCCCTGATGCCTTTGCTTGGTCCTACAAGGACATGCCAGGTTTAGATCCATCGCTGGTACAACACCGCCTTATTTTAAAGCCCGACGCCCGAGCTGTCAAATAGAAGCCAAGGCGACTTCATCCGAAGCTCGCATTCAAGGTCAAGGAAGAAATTGACAAGCCCCATAAATTCAAGTTCATCAGGGTAGTTTTGTATGCACAATTGGTAGCCAACATCGTCCCTGTTATGAAGAAGGATGGTAGGGTCTGAGTCTGTATAGATTTTTGTGACCTCAATCATGCTTGCCCAAAAAATGATTTTCCTCTTCCACACATAGATGTCCTAGTAGATAACACCGCCATCTTTGAGATGCTATCTTTCATGGATGATTTTTTGGGGTATAACCAGATCCGCCTAGTAGAGGAAGACCAGGAGAAAACATCCTTCACCACTATGTGGGGGACCTATTGCTACATCGTCATGCCCTTCGGACTTAAGAACGCAAGAGCGACATATCAAAGGGCGATGATGGCCATCGTCCACGATATGATGCATATTCATATGGAGGTGTATGTGGATGACATTTTGGTAAAATCTAGAACCAGGACTGGCCACGCCGAGGTCCTCCGCGCAATTCTCCAATGGTCTCGAGAGCATCAACTCAAAATGAGCTCCAAGAAGTGCATATTTGGGGTCTCTTCAGGCAAGATTTTAGGGCTCTTAGTTAGCAAGAGAGGGATTGAAATTGACCCTAACAAAGCTAAGGCAATCATCGAGATGCCTCCTCCCAAGAACATCAAGGAAGTCCGAGGTCTGATCAGGCGCTTGCAATTCATCAGGAGATTCATATCTCATCACTCTCAACGATGCAAGCCCTTTTATGACCTACTAAAAGGAGAGGCTAAGTTTGATGGAATGATAAGTGTCAAAAGTGATGTGACACCACCTAGGGGGGTGATAGTCACAAGATCGGTGCACTTTGGACCTAGACAAGCAAGCACAATTTGCAATAGAAACGGACCGATATCGGCGGCCACTCACCAGACACTCACCCAAAATCCGGGGTAACTCGGCGATGCCAAGTCGAGCTTGTGAGGGTTGGGCCCTTGCTGATAGAGGTCCAGTAAGGCCAAGGTTCTTCCCAAGTGTGTGGAGGTCCAATTCAATGGGGCCGAACGGGTGCCAAGGGCACATGTCACACTCTCCCCCACGGCGGTCACTCGAAGCAATGGAGCTTGTGGACAGAGAACTAACTCTCACGGACCAGCGGAGCTATGAACTAATATTGAAAGAACAAGCACTGGCGGAAAGCAAGGGTTAGAACACTTACTCAGCCGGTTTGAAGAAATCGGTCCCGTTCGGAGACATGGGCGAGCGGGGAAGCGTGGGTTCCCCACACGCTACGTCGGTGTAGCGTGAACCTGTTTAAGGAATTACACCACTACTCCCCATTCAAGGGGGTTGAACAAGGGGAGGGGAAGTCAAATTTACATTCAAACACTACCTCCCATAGGGAGGGGCTGTAAGCCGGCCGGACGGGGTGGGGAAAGGAGAGCTAGGAACTAAATGAAAGGATGATGCTGGTTCTGTCCACTCTTTGGAATAGCAGATAGGCAGTCAGTGTTGAAGCCGCTACGGACTTTCTAGAACTCCATTTGCAATGAAACCAGCGGAAAAATCTCCTGGGTTGGCCCAGGAGGACGTCCAATTTTTTGGGTAATTTCTAAAGGACGGCGATGGTCGGGGCAGAGTCGTGAACATGGCCTCTTCTTTGTGGTTCAGTCAGCTTCTGTACCACTGCAGCAGAAAGATGAGGCAACCACGGACGCTCCCGAGCTCTGATTCAGGCGTGGCCAGAGTCGCTGGATTCGTGGTCGAACCCTCTTCGAACGGAGACCCATGGGAACGCCAGAAGAGACCGGAGTAGGTGGTGAGGGCCCGAAAAGTATGCGGGTGTTAAATCAGTTCCAGAGGGAACAGACCAGCGCACTCGGGGGAGAAAAATGAGAACTCACAGTTCCGGATGCTGAACAGGGTGCCGCTTCTTGGTACTGGAAGTAGACTCGTCGTAGAAACTCTCAGCAAAGGCCCGCCTCCAGAACTTCAGAAAGTTGGCCGTGGGAGCATCTGCAACTCACTTCAAGTTGACTGTCAGGAGGCGGATGCACAGTCCGGCGATGACGGCTCTCCCGGTGAGCCACAAACTCAGAACGGGATGAGGCCACCACCGTTACTAAGAAGACTGGGAGACGCTTTCGATGATGCATTTTGTGCTTCCAGGGACGCCGGGATGACGATGTGGCTGGCCCTTCAAGTTGCTGGTTCTCTGTAACACTCTCATCCGCGAGTAGAACTACCGGTGTAGCTCCTAGTAGGCACAAGCTTGGGGTGGAGATGGTGCTAAAGGGTGATGGGAGATGGTGGAAGGGTAGGAGGGGATGTGGGGGAGGTAAGGAGGGTGGCTAGGGTGTGGTGGAGTTGCAGGGAGAGGGGGAGGATGCAGGGGGGCTGGCTGTTGATCTCTGCACAAGGGTTAGAGGGAGTGGTGGTGGAGAAGCTCAAGGAAAGATGGAGGATGAGGAATGGGGTGGCCAGATCTAAGGGTCCCCTCTTGGAAGTGACCTAGGGTATGGGGGAAGGTGAGAGAGGAGGGAAAACTTGAATTTGGCCATGGGTTTGAGCTCCTTTAGCCTTGGGAAGGTGGAGCCTTGCTTGGGAAGGGAAAGTGGGTAGTTGGGAGTTGGATGGTGGAGCTAGGATTGGGTGGGGATCTCTTGGGGTTGGGGTGGAGTAAAGAGAGGGGTGTGGGGAGTTGGAGTAGCTTTAATGGAAGGGAAAGGAGAGAGAAAGTAGGTGGGAGGGTGAGGAGAGAGAGGGGGGCGAACCTCCCTTGCTGAGAGAGAGAGAGAGAAGGTGGGGGGGATTCTCTCCCTGGGTTTCTCACCCTCACTAAAGGATTCACTCCATTAGAAAATTTAAATTTTGGAATCAAAATAGGCCAACTTCATTAACTTCCTCAAATGGGGTTGGGGTCCTATTTATAGGGACCCAACCTTTTACATGACCAAACTACCTCTCGCTTTACATGTAATGACAAAAGTTGTCCAATAAGTCAACCAAGGGGATAATGACTCAAACATAGGGAAATAAACCAAAGACCTAGAGAAATGACTCAAATAAAAGGGAAAATACATCAAATGACTCAAATAGAAAGCTCAAAATGGATAATTGGGCCCACATGGAGTGATGCCCGAGCTCAAACAACTCCGGGGTGTGAAGACGACTCGAGCCAGAGGGAGTCGTGGGTGATGCCTCCAACAAATCCCATGGGCTGCGAAGAGCTCGACTCCGTCGAGTAGGGGTCCATCCTGTTGTAATACTGCTCGAGAAGGTCGGGATCTTGCTACTGGAGATCTTCTCGACTCACCCGTGAATCCTCCAAAGGAGGCCGATCCTTCCACCTGACGAGATAGCGCTCGTATACCTTGCTCCTAGTGGCAATGACCTGTTCATCCAATATTCGCTTAATTCACTCACGCTGGGCTCTCTTGGCTGGTGGACTCTTCTCACAGGTGGGTGCTCTCTCAATGGGGGGAATGGGCTCAATATCCTCACTGGGTACCACCGTGAGACCCTTATATGGCACTAGGTCGGCAACGTTGAATATGGGGCTCACTCCATATTCCTCAGGGAGATCTAACTCATAGGCATTAGTGCCAATGCGCCTTCGAACCTGGTAGGGACTAGCCCCAAGAGGCCGCAATTTCGAGATGGCTCCTGGGGAGAGCCTCTCCGTTCTCACCATCACAAAGTCACCCACGTGGAATTCTTGGTGACATCGATGAGAGTCGACATGCCTTTTATAAGTCTCATTCTTCTTGCTGATGTGCTTGCGGATTTCTTCATGCAATTCTCTAATGTGTTGGGCAAATGACTCAGCTGAAATAGACAATCTAGCATGCTGGGAAAGGGGAATGAGATCTGAAGGTTTCCTTGGCTTGTACCAATGCACTGCTTCAAACGGACTCATCCCTATGGACTTATTGATAGAGTTGTTATATGCAAATTCAGCTTGAGGTAGAATGAGATCCCAATTTCCTGGACGATCCTCAACAAGACACCTAAGGAGGTTCCCTAGACTCCGATTGACAACTTTGGTTTGGCCATCATTTTGAGGGTGGTAGGCTGTTGAGAATTTGAGGAGGGTACCCATCAAGTGCTAAAGGGTCTTCCAAAAGTAGCTGGTGAACTTGACATCCCTATTGGAGACTATGGTTTTGGGTAACCTGTGGAGGCGAACAACCTCATCAAAGAACAACCTGGCCACTCGGGAAGCATATGAGGTTTTGGAGCATGGGATGAAATGGGCCATCTTAGAAAATCTATCAACCACCACAAAGATCGAGTCATGTTTCCTTTGAGTCCTGGGTAGGCCTAACACAAAGTCCATGCTTAAGTCTTACCATGGACGGTCGGGGATGGGGAGAGGGGTATAAAGGTCGGTGTTTTGCTTCACATGTTTGGCCGAAGCATATGTGCGGCGTTGACTCACTATCCTGGCTACATCTCTCTTGAGACCTGGCCAAAAAAATTGACCCTCAACTAGAGCAATGGTTTTGTGAACCCCAAAATGACCAGCTAGTCCCCCTGCATGTAATTCCCAGACCAAGAAATCACGGAGTGAGGTACATGGTATGCAAAGCTTTGGTCCCTTGAAGAGGAACCCATCCTCTAAGATAAAACCCTCATGTTCTCGGCTAGACGGGGTGGTTAAGGTGGTATAGATGTGCCCAAAGTCAGGGCAGCCAGGGTACTCATCCTTGAGCCTCTCAAACCCGGTAACCTCTACATGGATAGTGGACAACAAAGAGGTCCTCCTACTGAGTGCATCCACTACGCGGTTCTCACTTCCTGCCTTGTGTTTGATTACAAAGGTGTAGAATTGGATGTACTCAACCCAACGGGCATGTCGGGCATTCAACTTTTGCTGGGAGTTGAGGTATTTTAGGGCCTCATGGTCGGAAAAGATGACAAATTCTTTGGGCAACAAGTAGTGCCTCCAATGTCGGAGGGACTGAACCACGGCATAGAACTCCTTGTCATAAGTGGAGTATCTTATCCTAGCATCACATAGCTTCTCGCTGAAGAAGGCCACGGGGTGTCCTTCTTGACTAAGGATCCCGCCTATTCCTATCCCGGATGCATCACATGTGACTTCGAAGACTTTGGAGAAATCGGGTAGGCATAGGACCGGGGCTTGGGTTATCCTCTCCTTAAGCTCTTGGAAGGCTTTAGAGGTTGGTTTGGTCCACACATAAGTTCCCTTTTTGAGACAATCAGTGATGGGGGCGGTGATGGTGCTAAATCCCCGGATAAACCTCTTATAGAATGTGGCCAACCCGTGGAAGCTTCGGACCTCATGGAGGTTGCGGGGTTCCGACCAATCAAGAATAGCTTGGACCTTCTCGGGGTCCATGGAGGCGCCCTCGGTAGAGACTACAAATCCTAGGAACGTAATGGACTTGGTCATGAAATGACACTTCCCTGGGTTGGCAAATAGACTTTCATGCCGAAGGACGGTGCAAACTTGCCTATGGTGGTCAAGGTGGGCCCCTTAGGACTGACTATAGATGAGGATGCCATCAAAATAGACCACTAGAAAGACCCCAATGTAAGGCCTAAAAACCTTTGTCATAAGACGCATGAAAGTACTTGGGGCATTTGAGAGCCCAAAAGGCATGACTAACCATTCATAGAGGCCATCTTTGGTTTTAAATGCTGTTTTCCACTCATATCCGGGCCTAATTCTAACTTGATGATAACCACTCTTAAGGTCGATTTTAGAGAAAATAGTGGCTCCAGCTAGCATGTCAAGCATGTCATCAAGCCTAGGGATGGAGAACTTATACTTGACTGTTATTTTATTAATGGCCCGACTATCCACACACATCCACCATGATCCATCCTTCTTGGGGGTGAGAAGGGCCGGGACGGCACATTGGCTTTTGCTAATGCGGATGAAGCCCTTCCTAATGAGTTCATCTCTTTACCTCCGAAGTTCGGCATGTTCCGTGTGATTGAGGCGATAATGAGGAAGGTTTGGAAGGGTGGCTCCCAAAACTAGATCAATTGCATGTTGCACATCACGCATGGGATGGAGTTGGTCCGGGAGTTCCTCCGGGAACACATCATGAAACTCCTCTAGGAGATGCTGTACTTCTATGGGATGGGGGTTGGAGGGGGTGGGCTCTCCTAGACAAATGACTACCGCACATAGAGGTGTCCCTTGAGCTATCTCCTCCTCAAGCTCTCTTTTGGTGATGAGATGAAGACCCATGGTCATTCCCAAAGTCTTATCTTGGTTGGGGTTTTGAGAGAGAGGTTGGGTTGGTGGGGTGGAGTTCTCCATGACTTGAGATGTGGTGGAGTGTTGACCTTGAGGGGATGGGCTCTTCTTAGGCAAGGGACATGGTGGGGAGGGATTAAGATGGATGCTCTTTCCCTTATGCTCAAAGGTGCATGTGTTGGTCCTACCCAAAATAGTGGCATCCACATCATAAAGCTAGGTCTCCCTAGGAGGATGCTACCTACTTCCATGGGGATAACATCACACCATATTTGGCCATGGTAGGAAGAGAATGTGAGGGGCACAAGGCAGCGAGTGATGACCGGGATGGAGTTGTTGTTGATCCAAGAGACCCGGTATGGACTTGGGTGTGTTATGCCCCTGTGATTTTGATGATAGCAAACACTATGAGTCACCATGTGTCTGCATATGAAAGATCGAATGTTGCTACACTAATGGGATTGCTTATTGCATATAATGGGATTGTTTATTGCATACTACTTTTGCAAGGCACACACTTTCAGAGGGTCCTGTCTGCACATTAGGCCAGTGTATATGTTCAAGGTCAGTGCATTCACTTATGTTCAACACTTCATGTCGATGCATTCTTGTGGTTCATCATACTAGGCTGCACAACAAAGTCAGTGCATGTCACTGGTCATGTGCATCTAGGTTTGAGCATTTAAGTCCGTGCACACTGTCTTGGAAGATGCAAGTCGGTGCAATGCGCTGTAGCGTGCACGTTAAAGTCGGTGCACACTAGGCATGAGCGAAACCGAACTTGGTGCAATTTGCATTTCATGCATTCACACAGTCGGTGCAGATCTTCCCTGTCCATGTGCACTATGCTAGCTTATGCATATCTACTCGTATGTCTCCGTGGTTTGTGCATCGTTTCATGTCAGTTGGGAATAGGTCGGTGCATTCCTTGCCTCAGTGCAAGTTTTGTGATACACATAATAAGTCCATGCCGCGGTGCATGACTACGTCTAAGGCATATCTAGGTCAGTGCAAGTTATAAGTCGGTGCAAACCTTTAGTCACACATACTAGAGTCCTCGCAGTCATGCGTTAGGTTGAATGTTGTCTGTCTATGTAATAATTTAGTCGGTGCAACCTTCGTTGATGCACGCGACTAAGTCTGTGCATGTTGTTTGCATCTTTACACTTAGTCTGTGCATTGAGAAGAGTCGGTGCAACACATGGTTAATTCTCCATTGAGTCTGCGCATGCATATATCAAGTCGGTGCAACCCTTGTTTTTGCACACACCAAGTCGGTGCAACACTTCTCGTTGCACGCAATCAAGTCAGTGCAACTTCTGCACCATGCATTAAGTCTGTGCAAGTGTATGCATGCTGCATAATAAGTCTGTGCATATCTCATTTGATGCATAACGGAGTCTGTGCAACCTTTTTCTCTCGCACGAACAAAGTCTGTGCAAGATAGATTTGGCATTTTACCTCAGTGCAATGTGTGTGTATTTTGCACACACCAAGTCGGTGCATTCAGTGCTTATGCACACACGTAGTCTGTGCATCTCTTAGCTCTGCACTCATAACAAGTTTGTGCATTTCACTGTTGGGGTTTGTACATGCTTTCTACCTTGCATATAAATGTCAATGCACATTAGTTTTACTGATGTGTACAATGTGTTTGATGAAATGCCTTTTACTCGTCTGACAGGAACTTAAGCGATTCAAGGGGATGAGTCACGTGGCTCGAAGTCCAACTTAACAAAGGCACACATGATCCAAGGAGTAGCCAAGCCTGGAAATTTGCCACGTGGAAAGCCAACCTCTAAATTCTAACACGTGGCTAATGAATTCTAGAATCCTCTTGGCAGGAGTGTTCCCTCCACATGCACGCCTAGGGCGTGAGCTCGTGGGTCCCTGACTGAAGATATATATGACCCTTCTTCTGCGAACAAAATTGCTGTTGAATCGAAGACATCTGAGTGGAGATCTGAGAAAGAAGAAGAGATCAGAGGAAGAGTAGACCTGAAGAGAGGAAGAGGAGAGCGTGAGATAAAAAGCCAAGGAAGAGAGTGTCAGATCGTGAGAAAGAGGTAGAGGAAAAATAGAAAGAGTTCAGAGAGAGAGTGATCGAAGTTGAAGCAGCTGGTTCTATCTTGAAGATCAGATTTGTTATTGGCCTCTGGATCAGATTCAAGCCAGTCAGCTCCTGCGAGAGCAACATTTGTTTTAAGATCATCTCCAGCTTTCTGGTGCTGTGATTTTCCATCCTTTGTTTTCTTTTATCTTTGTTTCAAGCTGTCAGTCAGCAGAGCAAGATGTGTTGCTCAGCAGTAGTAGAGGATCGGTTCATCTGGACGGCCAAGCTGTATTGCCCAGCGGATGGTAAAGCTGTAATGCCCAACGGTCAAGCTGTTCGTCAGCGGTTGGCTCAAGCTATAATGCCCAATGATTGAAGCTGTGAATCAGCTATTGTAGGCAAGCTATGAGGCCCATTGGGTTAAGCTGTGTATCAGCAGGAATCTACACTCTGGTTTGAGTGTGGGGTGGACGTAGGTCTGGAGGACCGAACCACATAAAACCTTATGTCCATCGTGGTTTGATTGCCTTGTCTAATCCGCTAGATGTATGCTTAGGTTCGATCTATATTTCCCATCTAGTGGATATTTGGTTTGCACACCGAGCATTTGACTCTGGTCTCGAGAGAGAGAGAGCCAATATGATAAGTTGAACCGTGTCATCTCTTTAGTGTATATAGAGTTGATCAAAAGGTCGGGCTATATGATCTTCATCTTGTCTTTCGAAGAAAGCATCCAAATCAATCAACGCACTTGTTAGCTTTAATTCCGCATCTCTGTTTATTATAAGATTTAATTGGGCAAAGTTTTGAAGAGGGATTCATTCACCCCCCTCTGAATCTGCGCTAGCACCCTAACAATCGGTATCAGAGCGAGTCTTTGACTTTCCAGATCCAACGATCTACAGAGGATCCTACTGCTTCGGTGCTTTACTGATTTCTGTCATCTTATTCTGGTGAATTACTTATCAAGCGCTCATTGTATTAAATCTATTTGATACAATGGCATATCCCATAGTTTTTGATGGTTCTAACTTTGAGAAATGGTTAGGTAGTCTGTGCGGTATTATAAACTCTATAGATTCAAAACTATGGAATCTCATTAAACATGGTCCACATGTTTTGCCTCGAGAGGAGTGTAAATGGTCCCAGAAGGACAAACAAAAAAATATAGAGAATATAAGAGTTCTGGACATTCTACAGAATGCTGTAGATATTAATGTCATATCCTCTATTTCTACCTGCAGGACTGCGAAAGATATCTGGGAGTCAGTGATCATATTTCATGAGAACCAGAAATGTCTTATGGCTAGAGGAAGTACTTCAAGCAATGAAAAAGAAGATCAGGTAAATTCTGAATCTGATTTTGATGAAATGACTGTTGATGATCTAACAGAAATGTATGTTGAATTGTATGAAAAGTATAGAAAAGTAAAACCTGAATGTAAAAAATTGAAAAAGAAACTGGATGCTAGCATGAGCACATGTGTTGAAAATGTTGACTTTGAAGATCTGATATCTGAGAACAATTGTTTAAAGAAACAACTAGAAAATCTTGATGTTATCAAATCTGTGAATATGGAACTTCAGAAAGATATTGAAAATCTGAAACTAAAAATAATCAGAAGAATTCCAAATTCTCTTGTGAAAATTATGAAAAATTGAAGAACTCTTATGATAATTGCTTGTCTGAACTTCATATGCATAAGAAACAAATGTGCTTAGTGAAAAATAAAAATCAAGAATGTGTTTCTAAGATTTTTGAACTGGAAGAAAAGCTGAGTTCAAACAGTGATGATCATATGTTAATCAATGAACTAGTTCAGAATGAAGCTTTAATGAAAGAAAATGAAAAACTGAAGTAGTTGAACTCTGCTATGTCTGAAAGACTTCTAGCCTTAGAAAAAGGAAAAAATGTTTGTAATGAAGAATCTGAAAAACTGAGCAATCTGGAACAAGAAATTGAGAAATATAAAACTACAAACAAAGTGCTAAGTGAATGTGTTAATTGTAGTGAACATGAGATTGCTAGTTATGAAATTCACATTACTTCTTTAGAGAATGAAATTCAGAATTTGAAGAAATCTTTGTCTAAATTTGTGGACGGGCAAGAAATTTGAATAAACTGCTGGGTATAAAGATAAACTTCAGAAAAGAAGGATTGGGCTACAAGCGAATTAATAAAAAACCTCTTGAAAATAAAATGAAAACTTTCTTTGTCAAAGCCTCTAATGAAGCCACTTCCTCAAAGCTCGAACAACCCATTGTTTAGAAAATTCAAACAAAGAACAAAAATGTGAAAAAGAAAACTTTGAAAAAGAAGAGAAATAAAGTGTATGATGAAAAATCTCAGGCTAAGATATTTTCTGTTGAAAGGAAAAATGTTAAATATTTTTATTGTTGAAAATTTGGTCATGAGATGATTGATTGTTTTGCTATGAAGAAGGATGATCTGAAGAGTGATAGAATTCATGCTAGGAATTCTCATGGTAAGAAGTCCCATTTCGTTCAGAACAAAAAGCCTCATTGCTTCTATTGTCATAGAATTGGTCATGTCATGCATGAATGCAATTTAATGAAATAAGATGAAATGAAAGCTAAGAAATCTCATGCTAGAAATCATGCACATCGAAATAAGAAGAGTCATTATTTTCATTGTGGCAAATTGGGTCACTTTACTGCACAATGCTGGTATGCACTGGGAAGTAATAATTTCCACAGATTTGCTAAAACCCCTGTGTACCAAAATGCTTTTGATAGAAATGATTTTGGCCCTAGAGGCAAGCACACTGTGTGCTTTGAATGTGGAAAGCATGGACATACATCAAGGACTGTTGGCATGCTCAGGGAAACACATTTAATTCCAAATCTGCTAAAATCCCTGTAAAAAGGCATGATTTTGGTAGGAGCCCTAACAAAATGAATTCTCCATGCTTTAACTGTGGAAAGCCAGGCCACAGAGCGGCTAACTGTTGGTTGGCTGGCAATGAAAAGATAAACTTTCATGTTAATAACAGAAACAACCATGTTCATTCACACCAATTCCATGTTCATACTAACTCATATAAGAAAAACATGAAATATGTTACTTCCTGTCATTATTGTGCACAATTTGGTCATCTCATGCCTAATTGCCATTTGATGAACTCTGATGATCGTTTAGCTCAGAAAAAGCTGAAAGCACCCTTTAGAGGTGCCACTCATTCTGCAGGACCCAAGACATCTTGGGTATCTGTTGATGCAAAATAGGGAAATGCTTTGCAGGTGTGCCTTGGGGCTGAAGAACAAATAGGTGTAAATAAACCAAGGCACCCAAATTGGTAAAACCCCATGTAGGTAATATTTTTCATTCTTCATATTTGTTCAATTTAATTTCTTAGAAACATGTTTTAACTTCATATCATGTTAAATTTGATTAGTCAAAAGTTTCATACATACATGTTCTTTTATTTGTTTTGACATTTGCATTGTGCTACATGAGTTTATTTGTTCATACTTTGAGCTATGTATGCACATATTCAGTGAAGAAATGTTGAATTCATTCCTCATGCACTTATGCTTTTGCACCTGAGTGTGCACATAGAAAAGATTAGAAACTCATGAGCACAGTCTGCATATTCATGATGCATGATTGGTCAAACTCCCTGCATGTTGAGTATTGCACATGTTGCATTTAAAAACTTCATTCATTGCGTTTAGTCAGGGGGAGTTTGGTTACCTCTGCATAATGTTCATGTCATTCATGTTCAGGAAATATCTCTAGGAGAGTCATTGCATATGCATACATGTAGTGAATTGCATTACTTTTTATTAAGTTTGTGAAAAAATCCATAAAGAAGAGAATCATTGCATATAGACAGGGGGAGCCTTCTAGATTCACCAATCTTGTCTGAATTCTCTATCTACTTCTCCTCTAAGTTGCTGAAAAAGAGTTAAACTAGAGTTCATTGTTGTCAAGCTGATCTGTTTGTACTCAAGACTCAGACACTGAATTCTATTCTGCATAACTTTGATGCTCTTTTCTTGGTTGCTGCTATTTTTACTGCCAGCTTATCCTACTCACTCACATTCCTTCAAGTTGGTCTGACTGGTTTGGTTCCATGCTGTGAATCTCATAGAATTCTTATCTATTGATTAATCATCTACTGAAATCCTATGAAAATCTGTTCAAATTCTTTCATATCAGAATTTTGTGCTCTGGTGTAGATAAGCTGTTCAATTGTATTGATTGAACTGATTTGAAAAAAATTTAAGTTGTGTACCCTGTTTATATGTCTGAAACCTTAAAAGAAATTTCTATCATACATGGTTAAGAATGTCCACTGATTCAGATTGGTATAAGTCTAATGTATTCTCAGATTTGAACTTGAATGATTTGAAAGTATCTGAATCATAAGTTTTAATAAATCTCAACCAACCATGTCATAAAATATCTAGACTCATTCATCTGAAATCTGAAAATATGAGATCAAGGCTACTTTGGTAGAGATACATAGAGCTAGTATTGGTTTTTAAACATTAACTTGAAAAAGGTTGACTAAAAAGAAAAATAGTTATCAGAGCAGTGATCTTGGTCACTGAGAAACTGGGTCCTCTATCAAAGAAATAGAATAAACCTAAGTCATGAAGTGCCATAGTTATCTCTGGTGTAAAAATAATTGAAGAATCTGACAGAGCAATGGCACGGGTGTGTTGAGTAAGTGGGGATTCTGGCCTCTAATCAAGGTGTCTCCTCATGTAAAAAGACACTTCTGTTGCTAACTCTGGTCTCACAATTGAGAGGAAATAGCAGTTATCACACTGAGTAACTGGGTCACTTCACCTAAGACGTGTTGTGCCTCATGTAAAAAGGTGTTGATCAACTAAAATGGCTCAAGAAAATTAAATTGCTGGTCAAAAGTAAATATCTTGCAAATTCAGTCAACTTCACATTATAGTAAGGGTGTTTAATCTCAATACTGCACTTTGTAACTCTCAAAGGTGTCATTGAGATTATTTGAGTAAGTTGGAAGATGATTGATCTGGAGCATTGCTTGATTAGTTGGTTAATCTTTATTAAAACTTAGTTTCAGATATGAGTAATGAATTTAATTGACAGATTCAATATACATCATGCTTAAACTAGGTGGGTAATGTAGGTTAATTCATAACCCCTTATGATAAGAGAGTCTATCATTACATGGACTTATTACTATGGTACCTGCTATATGGTAATTTCTTCTGAACAATTTCACCTCGGACAACTTAATCATCTTGCACATTCACCTGTTGGTCACTCTCTGCATTGTGTTTGTCAGATCGTGCTTAATATCTGCTGAATGACTCTTGAAAAATCCTGTGCTACGCTTCCTGTGATATCACTCTACCTTTGGCTACACTTACTTCATTTACATCACCAGTTTCATTCTCCACACTGTTGGAATCTTCCATCTTGTTTCTGTATCCCTAACGAAATACTCTTGTAATTGGTTCTGGTTCTGTGGGCCTTCCACATGTATTTTTTTTCTGACCATACAAATGTGAGGTACCACTCCCAATATTACCTTGTTCACTTGCAGCCTTCTGAATTTTAGAATTCTTATGGTGGTGAATTCCAGATTGATTCATTGGTTAACCAGAGTTCATCCCTATAGGTACACCATGTGTTTTGATATCGCAAGCAATAAAAGGTTTCAAGCAATTTTGACTACATTTCTTGCTTCTCACTGTCCTTGTGATTTTTGATTCCATTCATGTTTTCAGGGGGAGGTTTGATGCTTGATTGTCTAACTGCCCCTGTGCTTGTTGATTGTATTTCTTTATTCAGGGGGAGTTTCATGTATGATTGAATATGTGGTATCATATTGCACTTTGGGGGAGAATAGCTTTTGTGTGCTTTCATGTAGTTAAAGGGGGAGATGTTATATCAATCCTTTCATACCTGCTTATTTTTCTCTCTCAGACTATTTTCTTTTTTATGAAGTCAAAGGGGGAGAATAGTTTGAGTCAATGTGAAGTGTGACTCATAATGTTGTCATCATCAAAAAGGGGGAGATTGTTGTGCCCCTGTGATTTTGATGATAGCAAACACTATGAGTCACCATGTGTCTGCATATGAAAGATCGAATGTTGCTGCACTAATGGGATTGCTTATTGCATATAATGGGATTGCTTATTGCATACTGCTTTTGCAAGGCACACACTTTTAGAGGGTCCGGTCTACACATTAGGCCAGTGTATATGTTCAAGGTCAGTGCATTCACTTATGTTCAACACTTCATGTCGATGCATTCTTGTGGTTCATCATACTAGGCTGCACAGCAAAGTCAGTGCATGTCACTGGTCATGTGCATCTAGGTTTGAGCATTTAAGTCCGTGCACACTGTCTTGGCAGATGCAAGTCAGTGCAATGCGTTGTAGCGTGCACGTTAAAGTCGATGCACACTTGGCATGTGCGAAACCGAACTCGGTGCAATTTGGATGTCATGCATTCACACAGTCGGTGCACATCTTCCCTGTGCATGTGCACTATGCGAGCTTGTGCATATCTGCTCGTATGTCTCCGTGGTTTGTGCATCATTTTATGTCAGTTGGGAATAGGTCAGTGCATTCCTTGCCTCAGTGCAAGTTTTGTGATACACATAATAAGTC
Source organism: Amorphophallus konjac (assembly GCA_022559845.1). Classification (NCBI taxonomy): domain Eukaryota; kingdom Viridiplantae; phylum Streptophyta; class Magnoliopsida; order Alismatales; family Araceae; genus Amorphophallus; species Amorphophallus konjac. Next base: position 251,119,501 of record CM040126.1, read on the forward strand.
CCTACCGCAGTGCATGACTACGTCTAAGGCATATCTAGGTCAGTGCAAGTTATAAGTCGGTGCAAACCTTTAGTCACATATACTAGAGTCTTTGCAGTCATGCTTTAGGATGAACATTGTCTACCTATGCAATAATTTAGTTGGTGCAACCTTCGTTGATGCACGCGACTAAGTCCGTGCATGTTGTTTGCATCTTTACACTTAGTCTGTGCATTGAGTAGAGTCGGTGCAACACATGATTAATTCTCCATTGAGTCTGTGCATGCATATATCAAGTTGGTGCAACCCTTGTTTTTGCACACACCAAGTCGGTGCAACACTTCTCGTTGCACGCGATCAAGTCAGTGCAACTTCTGCACCGGGCATTAAGTTTGTGCAAGTGTATGCATGCTGCATAATAAGTCTGTACATATCTCATTTGATGCATAACGGAGTCTGTGCAACCTTTTTGTCTCACACGAACAAAGTATGTGCAAGATAGGATTTGGCATTTTATGTTAGTGCAGTGTGTGTGTATTTTGCACACACCAAGTCGGTGCATTCAGTGCTTATGCACACACGTAGTCTGTGCATCTCTTAGCTCTGCACTTATAACAAGTCTGTGCATTTCACTGTTAGGGTTTGTACATGCTTTCTACCTTGCATATAAATGTCAATGCACATTAGTTTTACAGATGTGTACAACGTGGTTGATGAAATGCCTTTTCCTCATCTGACAGGAACTTAAGCGATTGAAGGGGATGAGTCACGTGGCTCGAAGTCCAACTTAACAAAGGCGCACATGATCCAAGGAGTATCCAAGCCTGGAAATTTTGCCACGTGGAAAGCCAACCTCTAAATTCTGACACGTGGCTAATGAATTCCAGAATCCTCTTGGAGGGAGTGTTCCCTCCACATGCACGCCTACGGCGTGAGCTCGTGGGTCCCTGACTGAAGATATATATGACCCTTCTTCTGCAAACAAAATTGTTGCTGAATCGAAGACATCTGAGTGAAGATCTGAGAAAGAAGAAGAGATCATAGGAAGAGTAGACCTAAAGAGAGGAAGAGGAGAGCATGAGAGAAAAAGCCAAGGAAGAGAGTGTTAGATCGTGTAAAGAGGTAGAGGAAAAATAGAAAGAGTTCAGAGAGAGAGTGATCAAAGTTGAAGTAGCTGGTTCTATCTTGAAGATCAGATTTGTTATTGGCCTCTGGATCAGATTCAAGCCAGTCAGCTCCTGCGAGAGCAACATTTGTTTTAAGATCGTCTCCAGCTTTCTGGTGCTATGATTTTCCATCTTTGTTTTCTTTTATCTTTGTTTCAAGCTGTCAGTCAGTAGAGCAAGCTGTGTTGCTCAGCAGTAGTAGAGGATCGGTTCCTCTAGACGACCAAGCTGTATTGCCCAGCGGACGGCAAAGCTGTAATGCCCAGCGGTCAAGCTGTTCGTCAGCGGTTGGCTCAAGCTGTAATGCCTAATGAATTGAAGCTGTGAATCAGTTGTTGTAGGCAAGCTATGAGGCCTAGCAGGTTAAGCTATGTATCAGTAGGAATCTACACTTTGGTTTGAGTGTGGGGTGGACGTAGGTCTGGAGGACTGAACCACCTAAAACCTTCTGTCCATCGTGGTTTGATTACCTTGTCTAATCCGCTGGATGTATGCTTAGGTTCGATCTATATTTCCCATCTAGTGGATATTTGGTTTGCACACCGAGCATTTGACTCTAGTCTCGAGAGAGAGAGAGCCAATCTGATCAGTTGAACCGTGTCATCTCTTTAGTGTATATAGAGTTGATCAAAAGGTCGGGCTATATGATCTTCCTCTTGTCTTTCGAAGAAAGCATCCAAGTCAATCAAGGCACCTGTTAGCTTTAATTCTGCATCTCTGTTTGTTATAAGATTTAATTGGGCAAAGTTTCGAAGAGGGATTCATTCACCCCCCCTCTGAATCTGGGCCTAGCACCCTAACAGGGTGGGGAGTGATAGTAAGCCCTAGGAGCTTAACGGTGTCAGGGGACACGGCATTGACACAACTCCCATTATCCAAGATCACTTTTCTCACATGACCCCCTATGTTAGCAAAGGTGTGAAAGATTGAGGTTCGACGCCAGTCCTCCTCTTGGGCTTTGGTGAGGGTACATCTAATCACTCCTAGATGGGAGTCGGTGGATATCATGGTGTGGTCTAGACCCGACTCATGGTATTGGGCCTCGTACTCTTCCTCCCAATCTAGTGAGGCTTCATGGACCTCAATCATGCTCTTACGTTCTCCTTGGGGTGGGGGAGTTTCTTCAACTAGCAAACTAGGCAACCCTTTAGATGGGCATGGACCCGCGAAGTGTCCAAATTTTTAACATCTATAGCATTGTTGGTGCCCACTACCCAGGGTGGTCCCTCCTACACTTGGTCCTTTGGAACTCTCTTGCCTCCGTGAAGGAGGATGGCTAAGGGTGGCCTTGGTTGGAGTGATGGTGGGAGGGGGATTGTAAGGCCGCAATGGGGCATTCCCACTTGGGCTAGGGGCCTTCATGGGGGGGCCGGAGGGGTTCGGAGCCCCATGCTTTTGGGATCGACCGGTCGGGGAGGTGCAAACCTAGGGATCCTAGAAAATCTTTCAACATCCCGAGCTATTTGGTAGGCTTGTTCAAGGTTGTCAACATCTCTCATGAAGAGTTCTCTCTTGATGTGATTTTGGAGCCCACTTCTAAATCGGGACAAGGTGACGGCCGGGTCCTCATGCACTCCACACTTCAAAAGATAGGAGTCAAATTTTTCAATGTATTCAACCACGGTCTTCCCTTCTTGGGTGAGACTTTGCCACTAGTCTAGGAGCATTTGGTGGTAGGATAGGGGTAGGTACTTGTTTCTAAGTTGATTCTTCATGCCTTGCCAAGTGTCAATAGGCTCCTCTCGCCTAATCCTTCTTAATCCCTCTTGGTTTAGCCATTAAGTCTTGGCTAATTTGGTGAGGTGCATTTTGGCCAATCTAACTCTCCTTTGGTCGGACATAGGGTACCATTCAAAGTACTGGTCTATGGCGGTCTCCCATTCTAAGTAGACTATTGGTTCATGGGAACCGTCAAACTTTGGGGCTTCTACCTTGATCATCCTTAAGAGAGGGTCATCCGGGTCGTCCCGTGGATGCCTTTTATTATGTTGATGGTGGTGAGGCCTCTCACAGCCATGGTAGGGGTCAGCATTCAAATCCTCCCTATCAATTTTAGCATGTGGAGGGTGAGCTCTTGGACCATTGTTCCTAGGGTGGGGATCATTTTCTTCTAGCCGAGCAAGTCGAGTGGAAAGGGCCTTTAGTCGGTCAAGGATGGTGGCAAGGGCAGCATCTACCCGGCCCATTTGGCCTTGGGGTTCCTCCATATGGGCATCTTGGTTGATTTGGGGATTAGGATCCATGGGGGGAACCGAAGAGGATGGGTCGGGTCGGTAAACGGCTCCACTACGGGTGGACATGCAAGGGAGGGGAGAGGATTGAACAGAAGACTCAATGCAATGGTCCTAGGACTGACTTTGTAGAGACAAGTCTAAACTTGCTCTGATACCAATTGATGTGACACCACCTAGGGGGTGATAGCCACAAGATCGATGCACTTTGGACCTAGACAAGCAAGCACAATTTGCAATAGAAACGGACCGATATCGGCGGCCACTCACCAGACACTCACCCAAAACTCGGGGTAACTTGGCGATACCGAGTCGAGGTTGTGAGGGCTGGGCCCTTGCTGGTAGAGGGACAGCAAGGCCAAGGTTCTTCACAAGGGTGTGGAGGTCCAATTCAATGGGGCCGACCGAGTGCCAAGGGCACGGGTCACACTCTCTCCCACGGCGGTCACTCGAAGTAATGGAGCTTGCGGACCGAGCACTCACTCTCACAGACCAGCGGAGCTATGAACTAATATTGAAAGAACAAGCACTAGCTGAAAGCAAGGGTTAGAACACTTACCTGTTTGAAGAAACTGGTCCCGTTCGGAGACGTGGGCGAGAGGGGAAGCGTGGGTTCCCCACACGCTACGTCGATGTAGCGTGAACCTGTTTAAGGAATTACACCACTACTCCCCATTCAAGGGGGTTGAACAAGGGGAGGGGAAGTCAAATTTACATTCAAACACTACCTCCCATAGGGAGGGGCTGTAAGCCGGCCGGACGGGCTGGGGAAAGGAGAGCTAGGAACTAAATGAAAGGATGATGCTGGTTCTGTCCACTCTTTGGAATAGCGGATAGGCAGTCGGTGTTGAAGCCGCTACGAACTTTCTAGAACTCCATTTGCAATGAAACCAGCGGAAAAATCTCCTGGGTTGGCCTAAGAGGATGTCCAATTTTTTGGGGAATTTCTGAAGGACGGCGATGGTCGGGGCAGAGTCATGAACATCCTCTGCTTTCTGGTTCTGTCAGCCTCTGCACCACTGCAGCAGAAATACGAGGCTACCACAGACGCTCCCGAGCTCTGATTCAGGCGTGGCTAGAGTCGCTGGATTCGTGGTCGAACCCTCTTCGAACAGAGACCCACAGGAATGCCAGAAGAGATGAGAGTAGGTGGCGAGGGCCCAAACAGTGTGTGGGTGTTAGATCAGTTCCAGAGGGAACAGACCAGCGCACCCGGGGGAGAAAAATGAGAACTCACAGTTCCGGATGCTGAACATAGTGCTACTTCTTGGTACTGGAAGTAGACTCATCGTAGAAACTCTCAGCAAAGGCCCGCCTCCAGAACTTCATAAGGTTGGTCGTGGGAGCATCTGCAACTCACTTCAGGTTGACTATCAGGAGGCGGATGCGCAGTCCGGCGATGACGGCTCCACCGGGCAGCCACGAACTCAGAACTGGACGAGGCCACCCCTGTTACGAAGAAGACTGGGAGACGCTTCCGATGACTCCTTTTGTACTTCCAGGGGCACTGGGATGATGATGTGGCCAGACCTTCAAGTTGCTGGTTCTCTGCAACACTCTCAGCCGCGAGCAGAACCGACGGTGTAGCTCCAAGTAGGCATAAGCTTGGGGTGGAGATGGTGCTAAAGGGTGATGCGAGATAGTGGAAGGGTAGGAGGGGATGTGGGGGAGGTAAGGAGGGTGGCTAGGGTGTGGTGGAGGTGCAGGGAGAGGGGGACGACACAGGGGGGCTGGATGCTGATCTCTGTACAAGGGTTAGAGGGAGTGGTGGTGGAGAAGCTCAAGGGAGGATGGAGAATGAGAAATGGGGTGGCCAGATCCAAGGGTCCCCTCTTGGGGGCGACCTAGGGTATGGGGGAAGGTGAGAGAGGAGGGAAAACTTGAATTTGGCATAGGGTTTGAGCTCCTTTAGCCTAGGGAAGGTGGAGGCTTGCTTGGGAAGGGAGAGTAGGTAGTTGGGAGTTGGATGGTGGAGTTAGGATTGGGTGGGGATCTCTTGGGGTTGCGGTGGAGTAAAGAGAGGGGTGTGGGGAGTTGGAGTAGCTTTAATGGAAGGGAAAGGAGAGAGAAAGTAGGTGGGAGGGTGAGGAGAGAGAGAGGGGTGAACCTCCCTTGATGAGAGAGAGAGAGAGAAGGTGGGGGGATTCTCTCCCTGGGTTTCTCACCCTCACTAAAGGATTCACTCCATTAGAAAATTTTAATTCTGGAATCAAAATAGGCCAATTTCATTAACTTCCTCAAATGGGGTTGGGGTCCTATTTATAGGGACCCAAACTTTTACATGACCAAACTACCCCTGGCTTTACATGTAATGACAAAAGCAGTCCATTAAGCCAACCAAGGGGATAATGACTCAAACATAGGGAAATAAACCAAAGGCATAGTGAAATGACTCAAATAAAATGGAAAATACATCAAATGACTCAAATAGAAAGCTCAAAATGGATAATTGGGCCCACATGGAGTGATGCCCGAGCTCAAACAACTATGGGGTGTGAAGACGACCCGAGCCAGAGGGAGTCATGGGTGATGCCTCCATCAAAAAGACCTTTGAAGACCTGAAAAGTTACCTGCTAAATCCACCCGTTCTGGTACCCTCGGTCCCATGTCGGCCTTTACTGCTCTATGTATCCACCACGGAGGAATCCGTCGGAGCAGTTCTGGCTCAATACGATGACGCGAAGAGAGAACGCGCAGTCTACTACTTATCCAAATCGTTCAACGAAGCAGATAAGAAGTACACTGCCATGGAAAGGACTTGCACGGCCGTCGTCTGGGTTGCCAAAAGTTGAAACATTATTTCCTAGCTCACGAGGTGAAGCTCTTGGCGCGAATGGACCCAATCAAATACTTGTTAGAAAAGCATGTGCTGACTAATAGTTTGGTAAGATGACAAAGCTTTCTCAATCAATTTGATATCGCCTATGTCAGTCAGAAGGTAGTCAAGGGGCACTCCAACACCGAGCACCTTTCCCACCATCCACTCCCCACCTTTTCTCTTGTCAAGGAAGATTTCCCAGACGAAGAGTTAGGAGCCATCTTTGATGGTGAACATTCATTGATTCTTTACTTTGACGGTGCACTCAACTCTAAGGGTTACGGAATCGAAGCTGTCCTCCAATCTTCGGAAGGCGTTATTATTCCATGAGCTTGTCAGTTGACCTTCCCTGCCACGAACAACGTGGTTGAGTATGAGGCGCTCCTTGCAGGCTTGAAGATGGCATTGGTGCTTGGAGTTAAGAAGCTTCGTATAAATGGGGATTCTCACTTGATTCCCTGGCAATCCCTTAGCAAGTAAAAAACCTGGGACCCGAAGCTGAAACCATACCATGATCTGGTATGTAAGGTAGTTCGGTGATTTAGGAAGTTAACCCTAGTGCACACTCCTAGAGCCCAAAACATTCTATTCGATGCTCTGGCTTCTCTAGCATCTTCTATCCCGATTCCAGGTGAAAAGCCGTCAGCTATTGTCATTGTGCAAAGGAGGCACATCCCTTCGCACTCAGATCCTTGGTTCCAACAAGGTTTGGAACCATCCCTTCGAGTCCATGCCATCTCTTACGAGCTCAAGCTCAACCTCGAGGATGGCAATCCTTGGTTCTTTGACATCGAGAACTACCTCCGAGATGGATCTTTCCCTGAGTATGCTACCGCTCCTGATCGACGGGTCATTCGTCGGGCCGCGAAGCACTTTGTTATCATAGAAGGTCTCTTACACCGCAAGTCGGTTAATGGAGTGTACCTCCGCTATCTCGATGAAATCAAATCTCGCCCAGTTGTCGAGGCTGAACATTCTAGTGAATGTGGTGGCCATGTAAATGGTCGCATGCTAGCTCAAGAAATCCTTCGGCAATACTACTGGCCTACCATGCAAGAGGACTGAACCCGTTATGTCCGTCATTACACCAAATGCCAACTTCATGCGGACAAGGTTCATGCTCTTTCATCTTCACAACACCCTCTCATAGCTCCTTGGCCTTTCGCCATGTGGGCATTCGATGTAGTTGGCCTTCTAGAAGATAGGACCGGAGAAGTCTGGAGAAAATCTTTCAACCTCATTGCTACGGAACACTTCACAAAGTGGGCGTAAGCTAAAGCATTCACGGAAATCAAGGCGTCAACGGTGGTCAAATTTATCAAGCGCAACATCCTCGCCAGGTTTGATGTCCCTCGTGACATCGTCACTGACAATGGACCATAGTTCACATCACAAGAGCATCGCGACATGTGTGGTAAATATGGCATCAATTTGCATCATTCATCTCCATATTACCCACAGGGAAACAGTCAAGCCGAAGCCACAAATAAAACTCTCATAAAGATAATCAAGAAAACTTACAAATCTCACCATTACTATGATTGGCCAGATTGTCTCGTCGAGGCTCTTTGGGCTTATCGAACTTCTATCCGAACTCCTATGGGCCAAACCCCATATGCACTAACGTTCGGGACAGAAGCGGTACTCCCATACAAAATATTCATTCCCTCACTAAGAGTACAGCTGGATCCCGAGCTCGGTCCCGAGCAATGTCGAGAAAATTTGCTAGCCCAGCTAGAACTATTAGATGAGAAGTGAATGATCGCGGCCGATCATGCTCAAGTCTATCATAAGAGAATTGCACGTTACTATGCCAAAAAGGTCCTTGAGAGAAAATTCAAAATGGGTGAACTGGTCCTAAAGAGGAAACTCTCTAAAGCCACCGGTCTTAAGGCAAAGTTGTAAGAAAATTGGGAAGGTCCATATGTCGTCAAAGAGGTCTACTCTGGTAACGTATACAAGCTAGTGGATGCCAATGGGGTGGAACTCACATACCCATGGAATGGGGTCTACCTAAAGAAATTCTATTCGTGAGATTTTGTACATAGTGTCAAAAAAAGAAAAACTATATATATAGAAAATCTCAAAAAAATGCTAATGCCTGGTGATCATCATGGAGTCAAGTCATTGCATCCAGCCTTCATGCTAGGATAGGGCCCATTAAGGTTTGGTAGGTCTCGGGTCTTGGTTTGCAAGAACTGCAGAGATCCATGTCCGGCCATGTCAGCCTATGCACACTAAAATGAAGGCACCATGCACATACACACGTGATTTATCCAAAAATTGGTAGCATCGCCTATGGTGAGGCCTCACTACGAAGGTCTTCAGGAAAGCCGTAATCTTTATTCTCTTCCTCTTCGACCCAATGAGAGAGCTGACGCCCTTAAAATGCTAAGCATAAGGGAGCCGAAGTACATCACCCTCAAGGCGAGAGTAGGATCCATCTCCTCGAGTCTGGGTCAGAGCACGAGAAGAGGGCAGTGTCCTTGCAGGCTTACAAGAGGGATTCCAAAATGTCGAATGATTATATCTCCCTCGAAAGAAAAAATGAATGAAATGAAAGAAATGACAAATCAAAGTCAAATGAAGAGCCTGGTCGTGGCCGTGCCTAATTCCGATAGACAAAACCCCTTAAAACAAAAGTCAATTCTATAAAAGGGAGCCACAAAATGCAAAGGCTCAAGGCTTGGTCCGAAGTTGCCCGAAAGGGGAGAGTCGAGTAGGCCCCTGCTAGCTCGCCGGGTTAACTGTTTCGCCAGTCCTCTCAGAAGGTTTGTCCCCCACACTCTTCCTTCTCACCCCAAAGATGAAGGCTCAATGGTGGTCCCGAAGGGTGAATCGCGCTAAGGCCTGCAACCTCTTTTTAGCCAAAAAAAAACACACACATATTGTTGTCCACTTTGAAAAGTAAAAGCCATCGCCGTGAAGGAGTCTTGGTGTTTCTAACCGGTCAAGACCTATATCTATCACCTTGATGTCTTCTTATTTTAACCTCGTGCTTAGGCTAATGCAAGTGCATCACCTATGGGTGTGACGAAGTCTGATTCCGGGTTAGCGTCGCACAGTTGGCCATTAGGGTTCCAAGGTGTTCCATTATATACTGTCTAGAGTTGTGAGAAAATAGACTCGGGTCGGATAAATCATTTACCTCGAACGCTTTTTGGGTGTATCCTTGTGGTCGAAAGCGATTGGGAGCCTAAGGATAGCATGACGGTATTGTCATTAGGATAAGTCTTAACCGATGGGACTATCATTCGAGGAGTCTAGAGGCCCAAATAAACCTAGAGGTATGCTCAGGATACCTGGGAGGTTAGTAAGAAACCCCTATCCTCATGTAGGTCAGGTGCCATATGGGTGATCCCCAGGCATTGGTAACAAAAAAATGTGTGACTCCTAGAGACACAAAAGAAAACACAAACAAAAAATTAAAAAATGATGAAAATATAAAAATGGTAAAACAAAAAGCAGAAGAGAAAAAAAGTGTGTGTATAAAACCCAAAATCCAAAAAAATATGTCTTGTATCCGTTTGTGCATTACATGATCACGTTTTCTTTCTATTTGCATTTTGCTTGCTTGCATGTGCATCCCACGTTTACCTTTCTGTTACAATCTTGTTAATAAGATTTAGCCCTTTGACCCCACATCGAGGAAGGTACAATTTATCTCGGGGAGGGGGATAAAATAAAACTACACTAACTTTTTTCCCTTTTAAGTGTAGTTGAAATAGGTGAAAAGGGAAGACAACATCAATCGAGCCAAGACTAGTACATTGAAGAGAACATGCTTCATTTCCAATATGTCCATTACATTTCATTCATACACAAAATTCTATGGGCATACCCCCAATGTACAAAGACAGTTACCATGTTCTCTCTCTCTCTCACTGAGCTCCATCGGTGCGAGGTTGGCTATGCCGGATACTCGTCTCATCGTCGTCCCTGCTCCTCCTCTCTTGCGATCTTGGCGGCCGCAAAGCTCTCGAACCTAAGGCCGCCGGCTGGACTACTCTCTACTTTGTCGGGGGGAGACTATACCAACTCCAGGAGCTCCCTCACTGTGATCTCCAAATCCCCTCCTGTCTGCACTGACTCTGAGGAAGTCGCATGTCCAGCCACTGCCTCTCCCAGAGCACGTCTGCCCTAGTACTTCCGTAGTACCTGTTGGCCAGGGCCTCCAGCTGGTCGAGAGCTTGATGCTCTCGGAGTGCCATCGCCATCTCTCAAGACTGTGCGTCGGCCTCCCGCTCCTTCGCCTCGGCAAGGTAGCCTTGTAGCCTCTCAATAGTCTCCATGTATCCAAAGCGACGTGTCAGGTCCTTGACACATCCCTCCAGCTCACGTCGAGAGGCCAGGGCGACCTCTAGCTCTTTCCTCAGCAAGAAATTCACACGAATATGCAAGTCAGGCAAAGATGAACCAGAATAAGAGTTGTTTCCAGTTAAAGGTGCTCGGTCCATACCGTCTCAGATAACTCCATCTCTCTCTCCTTGGCCACCTCGAGAGCCACCTCCAGACGGCCCTCTAGCTCCTCCGCACTCTCCACCTGGGTCGAGGGTCCAGCTTCCCCAGTCACCCCGCCCGTGGAGGTACGCTAGCTCGACTTGCTGTTGGACAAGGGGCAAATGGTCAGTCAACTTCATGAAATCCTCAAAACAATCTCAAATCAATCAATCACCCTTTTGACTTACCAGCTCTCAGATCTCATGTCTCAAGTTCACAATCATCTGGTTGAGAACATCAATCCAGTCTTGAAGGATGCGGACGGCCTCAGCTTTTGGCATCTAAATGTGAAATTCCTTAAACTCATTAGCTGCAACGCTCTTTAATGAAAATGCTATATTTGAGAAGCTAAAAGAAGTGACTCACCACTCGGATGTCGAGGTGGATTCGTCCGGCATATCGCTCTCGGTAGTTAGCCAGGTAGGTCTCACTACCCTTCAGGTTCCTATCCTACTCCAGGGAGGGTCCCTCCTGCAACGCCTCCGCCTCTGCACGGTAGAGCGATGCCCAATCCTGGTCTCTCGCCGAGGTCCATCATCGTCCCCTGTCTGATCCATGTTGAGCTTGTACCGCCACTAGAGGTTGGTGCCACCCCAACGTCCTATGCACTAGGCGCAAGTAGAGCGGCTCTCACAGGTTCATGCAGAACAACACAGTGTCTCTGCGGAACCAAGCACACCCATCCCTCACCCGCGGCTGAGGGGTGTCATCCTCACCCGCGTAGGGTGTCCACACCACCTGCCATAACATGAATTAAAAGTTTTGTTAAAGTTGAGTTTGCTTAACAAATGCACATAACATCACATAACTCATTTTAACCAAACACTCACCCGGTAGTGTGGGAATTCATCCAAAGCAGACCAAAGGTCGGAAAGCCGAGTAGCCACTAGCCGACGGTCCCGAAACACCTCCCATCTCACCATCAGCGGGACCATCCAAGTTCGATCTCGCGGAATCATGCCGCGACCTAAAGGGAACCGAGTGTATCACCAAATCTAAAACACACACATAAGCATAAAAATCAATCAGTCAAAACCAGATAATACTCAATGAATAACATATTTGGTAAAGATAACCGCATACCTGCAAGAAGGGTGCAAAGCCGCCCAGGTTCCCAGAGCCTGGTCGGAACGGATCCATGTGGGCGAAGAGGTGCGCTAGCATCGCTCTTCCTCACGCATTTGGAGGTCTTCGCTCAAGGTCCCGTATCAACAATAAGTACTTCAAGTTCATGTTATTTGAGGTAGTTGCGAAAAATCGTCTGCTAAAGAAATAGAGGAGGAAGAGTCGCACCTCTGTAGCTCGCCTATCTCTCGCACCTTGATCCTCTAATGTACTCACTCAAGGTACGCATCCAAGTCCTCTAGTGGTTTTTGAACCACGCTGGCTAACCCCATCGTGGCACTGATCCTCCCAAGAGGAAGTGTGGTCACTGGGTTTCTGGTCTGGGTCATCCCCCGGGTAATCTATCAACTTCCAGCTGGTAATTCTTGAGCTCTTGATCCAGCACCGGGGCCCCGGCAACTAGCAGCCCCGTCAAGTAAGCAACATCTTCAAGTGTAGGGATCATGTGTCCCCATGGAATCACAAAGGCTCTGCAACTATCTACCCATCTCTCTCGAAGTGTCGCTAGGAAGGTGACATCGACTGGGAAGGGTCTGATCCAAAAGAAAGGATCGAACCCCAGTCGCTCCACCCGCCATCTCTGCTCATGAGGAAGGGCATGGTACCACGCCCACACTAAGTCCCATGAGACACGGGCACGTATCCTACGTCGACCCTGCACAAACAACAAAAAAGCTCCAGTTTATCAACCATAAGCCACAAACCATCCCACAAGAAGTCCCCAGCCCTGAGACCAGGGCGGCCATGTCACTGGCCTACTAGTCCTGAGGGCGGCCAGGTCACTGGCAGCCTTGGGTCTCCTGGACGGCCAGGTACCTGGCCGCCCAGACCTGTGGACGGCCACAACCGTAGCCTCCCACGGGCTTCTCCCCATTCCAACGCCGTTCGTCTATTGCTCCTTCTCCCACCCATCAAACCCAACCGAAACATCATAAAAACACATGGAACTTACCTGTCCGCATGGTGCTTCCTCCTCAACCCCCTCTAGTGGTGAATCCCCTTCACCATCCGAGCTCTCCTCGCCATCCCCATGGTCAGAATGTTCACCTTCCGAAGGTGTAGCTCCTCCTTCTCCTTCTACACCATCAGGGGAAGTGGAAGTCGAGGTAGAAGGGGCTAGTTGTGACGACCCGGATCCCGGATACCAGCTATACCCGATAGGACTACCGAGCAGACCCGATAACACTTGGTACCCGTGAAGCCTCCCAAGAGCTGTAAAGCTCCGAAGGGAAAAAGGATTGTCGTGTAGTACATTGAAGCCACAGAGATATAACAGTAAGCAATTAAATTTCATTAGATCGGTTTGCTAAGATAACAGAAATAAAATTACTTTTTAATTAACAGTTTCAATTTTCAATTATACCAGAGTCCAGTCCAAAGGAAAGGCGAGCAGTACAGTCAATAGATAAGAAAGACGTACACTGAGGTCGGGGGAAGCCCGACGTAGGTACCGCTGGCCACTACGAATGCGTCACACCAGGAACCGCGGAAGCAGAATGACGCCACCCACCTGAAAAGTATGGGTGAGCCTCGTGTCACTGGCCCAGTAGGGGTCACATGGATCCCCACTGAAAAATGACGCAGTAACACGGAACAAAAACAACAACAGTAGTAACAAAGCAGGAAAACTACCACTAGGAAGCTGTAAAAGAAAACCGGAAGCAGAAGGAGTAGAGCAGCTAAAAGAAAAGGGAAAAGTCGTACCTGCATGAAAACACGACTGTCGAACTAACCTCGGCCTCCCAAACCACTCCAAACAGCAACATCAATAGAAGGGTAAACTCTGAACAGACGAAGTCAGGAGTCACCGATCTGTCGGTAAGCACGAGGCCTAAGACGAAGGCCTACGAGACCAGACAACAAGTCTAGAAAAGACCTAGACAGACACAGACAGACTCTAAAGTACACACGACTCGATTGCCATGCACGCTGTCACGCCCCGAGCGCGGAAGGTACCCGGAGATGCGCGACGAGTTTATATCAATCATGTCAATCAGAGTAGTAGTGTATTCGACACAAAGACAGAGTGCGGAAATATAAAGATACCCAATCCATTAATTCCTTGAATAAGAATATGTCTATTACAAACCCTTGCAAATACTAGACTCAATAAAATAAACATACAACGCTTGACTCAAGAAAAATAGAGAAAAGACAGGACTAATTGACGCTTGAGTAGCTCTAACTCCCTCACTCTTGGCTTTCCCGATCAGATTGAATTCTCTCATCGTCGGACTTACCTGAAAAGTAGGGAAACACTGAGTGAGCGAACGCTCAGTAGGAAATTATATCTCAAGAACTAACAATGGGTTTAAGTAATTACATCTTTCATGAATGCACTATAGCTATACTGATGCGGGACGGGTGACTCGACCGGGCTAGGACGTACGACGGACACAAGTGCGGCCAGCACTAGCACGTTAAGGCAAGCCAGGCGGCTAGCCACTGTGGTATTCTCCGGGTGGAGACGCCTCTCAACAACGCTCTCTCTTTAGCCCAGCGATCGTCCCTTGCGAGGGAAACGTGGGGATCGCGGCGATTAAGAAACCACCGTCGCCTAGGGTACCGATTCGCGTTCGGTGCTCGATCGGAGCTACGGAACGGGCACTCTCAACTCACTAGCACGGTGATTTAGATACAAGCTAACGGCCCTAATCTCACAAACGCAGCAATATAGAATGTATACTAAATTAGCAATGTGAGAATGGAATGAGCGCGTACCTCCACGTCTAGGCGTGGGGAAGAATTCCCGGCCGTTTTCCGAACAACCCCGATATACAAATGATTTAATTTTACAATTTCAGATCTGGAAACCCACTCCACACAGGGAGGTAAAGGGTTACAAAATGATGTTTGGGGGTTGCTGGGTCCCGGGTTGACGGGCAGCAAGCAACAGAGCCGAGGAAGGCGAGCTGGAGCCGAACGAGCGCGCCGAGGGCGAGTCGACTTGGTTCTGTCCACACCGGGCACCCTGTGCAGCGATCTTCCGACGACTATAACTCCTAGCCACGACGTCTGATTGGGGTGCCGTTTGTTGGAGAATGACGGTGACTGGACGTAGTTTCTTCACTCCAGAGGGAACATTCAGATCCTTTCAGATCTGGGTGCAGCAATGATTTCTTTCAGCGTCTGATTTGGTGTTCACAGAACTGCACAGACAGACAAATAAATGGTGGAAAAAGGGTTGCCGATGTCGAAATGGAACTCCGTCTGTGGGAGGTTGTTGGTGACGTCCATAGGAACAAATTCTCTGAAGACCTCTCTCTCAGATATTGGCTGGATGAGGCAGGACAGATGTGGGAAGTCGCCTCTGGATCTGGACTGAGTCTGTTCAGATCTTCTTGCGCGACCTCACGAGAATTGACGCCACGGACAGCACAGACCTTGAAATGCAACGAAACCAGAGGCAACGTGAAGATGACTTGAAATACTTTAATTGATATTCAGACACCAGCTCCTGATCACATCGTGGTTGGGCTGCATAAACCGAAACACAGTCACCCTCAGATCTGGACTGCACTCTGGGACAGATCTGCGCGCCGCCACGAGAAAAATCACCGCCGGTGCTCCCGAACTCCACACGGCATCAAACCAGCGCTGAATTCTTGCAATCTCGTAGTACTATCAAGGATAAATCGAAGGGAACAAGATGATAAGAGGGGAATGGGAAGAGAAGGTCGAGTCCACGACCAGATTTCTGGGAAATTCACACCAAGGGAAAGAGCAAGAGAAAGAGGGAGAATCACTCTCTTAACAATTTTCTTTCAACAAAATATCATTAGCCTTTACATATACAACGTACAAGCCCTTAAATAGACAATTACAAGAGGTATAAGGGGTGGGGAGGTCGTGGGTTTCAAGGGGAGGGGAAGGGGGATGCACCCATGGCCATGAAAGGGAGAGGGAGGGGACAAAGAGACATGTTGGCTGCCTACCTTTGACATTCAAGGTAAAAGGGGGGTAGGTTGGCAGCCAATTAACCTTGGCCAGCAGCCATTTAATACCACATGTTGTGAATGGAGAGAAGAAAGAAGAAAAAAGACAATTTCCTAGCCTAATAGGACAAGAAAGGGGGCGCCCCCCATTTTGGGCCTTGAATGGGCCATTTTGGTCATGGCAGCCCACTCATCCTTCTAGGAATCCAATATGGCTCAAGGCCATTCTCCTCTAGTTGGCCCATGTATGAAGAGCCCATATATGGCCTATGGATCCATCCAAATGGACCAAGGCCTCTCCCTTTCTTAATGAAGTCTTAAGGGCCTTAACCAGTTGGCCCATTTAGAGCCTTACAACCAACCCAATATGAAAACCCACATATAATGTGACATTACAAGCCCAATTTAATGCTAAAAAGAGTCCAAATAGAAGCTAAAGTGTCCCCAATTTGAAGGGAAGTCGATGTAGTCAACTTGGGGCTCCGCGTATGGCACCGTCGGTTCACCGACGTGTCACGTGATCGCCCTGGTGTCCGCACCAATTCTCCCCGGGTGGGAGGAACTCGACCCCGTCGAGTAAGGGTCCCGAAGCTTGCATTCTCCGCATGTGATCAAGGTGTTGGTCATCGTGGGGCATCCTCGCCAACGCACTAGGACGTGTGGATATGCGCCATTCCTTGTGGTGATCACATGCTCATCCAGTATACAATCTATACACATGCGTTGAGGCTGGAAGAGGTGGACTCTCGGGTGGTGTATCACTCACAATAGAAGGAGAAAGCCCAAAGCTCACTAGGGATCACCGCGGGTTCCAATCTGCTACCAGATCTGAAACATGGAACGTCGAACCGTCACCATAGTCACCCGGTAGTTCAATATCGTACGCATTCGGATCCACTTGTTTCTTGACCCGGAAAGGGTGGGGATCGTGGACTTAGAGTGGCTTTCGGTCTCCGGGAGGAAACCAATCAGGTATGACCCTGACCTAGATGTACTCTCCCTTTGAATCCACGGATATGTAGCATGCATCGGCTACCTCCTTATACGTGCTTTGACTGGCCGTTTATTGACACGACTTAATGCAAACCATATGAAAGAAAACAAACCATAGAAACAAACACACACACTTGAACTTAGACAAACCTATGGTGATGTAGACCATGCATATGCAATGGTGGACCAGGGCACCCGAATATGTGCCATGCATATACTAGATGTACTCGATGCTTGACGGAATGGACGATTCCTAGACACCCTAAGATGTACCAATCATGCATTGGCGACCTATGGGATTTGGGTGGGGAAGGACTAGGATATCCAAAACTACCCTCGTCATTACCCCTAGACATAGGTACGGCTTGCCAACTAGACCGAGGGGTAGGGACCGGATGGTGAACTCCTTGGAAGAAGTGGAGTGAATATGATAGCTCGGGAGGTTCACTAGTGAAGGGATCAAAAAGGTCAAAGAATTTATGACCCCATGAAGTGGGTTCCACTATGACTCGGTCCCAATTGTGAAATTCTTGAGGGTGTAGGTAGTCACCTTCATCCGTTATGGTAACTGGGATGGTGATCTCATAGAGAAGGTACGGTTCCTCCCTCGGGATAAAAGAAATGAAATCGAGCTCGACGGCATAGGGAGGAATAGAAGGACCTCCGTGGTGACTTGACACACAGTGTACACGGAGGTAATGGATCCTAAGGCCGGATGGATGAAGCTAAGACTAGAGGGTTGGTCAAAGCCTCGGGCCAAAAGGTGCGTCAACTTCCATTGTGAATCTAATCCCATAATAAGGTCATCCAAAGTATCGACATGGTGACTAGACCGAAAAGTTGTGTGGGAGGAGTTGACGGACACCAAAGGTAGGGTAGGATCCATAAATGGGAAGGGAGGTGGGACCAAGCCATCCTTGAGCCAACGAAGAAGCGGCTCGACTATGTATAGCGTTCCCGTAAGAAACACGGGTGGCTCGAGCTTTGGTAGCTCCAAAGAAGAAGGTTCCGAATGAAGATCGGAAGTAGATGATAATGGAGCTCTAGGGAAGGGGTTCTCCGATTGAGGTGGGGAAGGCCATGGTGTAGGCGGCTGGGAGGTGGATGCTTGTCGAAAGCCACTATACCGAGAAAAGTGAGACTCAAATGGTTCGACCACTAGAGCGACCGTATAGGAGTCCGCTAGAGAGAATGCGTTGCGGATAAGACATTCCAACTGGAAGTGAAGACGCAAACCTCTCCGGAACTGAAATGCAGCCATGTTGCTCTCCTCTCCCAAGCCATGTTCCAACCAATACTTATGATATGCCCGAATGTACTCGGACACGGACCTATCACCTTGGACGGGTCGACATGGGTTGGCCATAGTTGCCAAAATATGGGAACGGATCCCTAGGAATGGATATGCAAGACCATTTGAACATGAGACACAAATAGATGCTAACACCGACTAATGCAAACACATACTAATGCAACAATGATGCACTTAGACCTAACCAATTTCGGTACGAGGCGGAGTTAATCGACCCGAAGGTCACTCGCGCAAGTGTGCGGCCTTCCCGGTAGGCATAGCCTAATGTTCGTGTCACACCTTTTGATATACCGTTTATTGGGATGCAATTTTAAAACACTTTTTTTTTTTTAGAAATATGATGATCCTAGACTTAAATGACACTTTTGTTTTTGATTTTGGACACCCTAGACTTAGAACGACGCTCTGATACCCAATTGATGCGGGACGGATGACTCGACCGGGCTAGGACGTACGACGGACACAAGTGCGGCCAACACTAGCACGTTAAGGCAAGCCAGGCGGCTAGCCACTGTGGTATTCTCCGGGTGGAGACGCCTCTCAACAGCGCTCTCTCTTTAGCCCAGCGATCGTCCCTTGCGAGGGAAACGTGGCGATCGCGGCGATTAAGAAACCACCGTCGCCTAGGGTACCGATTCGCGTTCAGTGCTCGATCGGAGCTACGGAACGGGCACTCTCAACTCACTAGCACGGTGATTTAGATACAAGCTAACGGCCCTAATCTCACAAACGCAGCAATATAGAATGTATACTAAATTAGCAATGTGAGAATGGAATGAGCGCGTACCTCCACGTCTAGGCGTGGGGAAGAATTCCCGGCCGTTTTCCGAACAACCCCGATATACAAATGATTTAATTTTACAATTTCAGATCTGGAAACCCACTCCACATAGGGAGGTAAAGGGTTAAAAAATGATGTTTGGGGGTTGCTGGGTCCCGGGTTGATGGGCAGCAAGCAACGGAGCCGAGGAAGGCGAGCTGGAGCCGAACGAGCGCGCCGAGGGCGAGTCGACTTGGTTCTGTCCACACCGGGCACCCTGTGCAGCGATCTTCCGACGACTATAACTCCTAGCCACGACGTCTGATTGGGGTGCCGTTTGTTGGAGAATGACGGTGACTGGACGTAGTTTCTTCACTCCAGAGGGAACATTCAGATCCTTTCAGATCTGGGTGCAGCAATGATTTCTTTCAGCGTCTGATTTGGTGTTCACAGAACTGCACAGACAGACAAATAAATGGTGGAAAAAGGGTTGCCGATGTCGAAATGGAACTCCGTCTGTGGGAGGTTGTTGGTGACGTCCATAGGAACAAATTCTCTGAAGACCTCTCTCTCAGATATTGGCTGGATGAGGCAGGACAGATGTGGGAAGTCGCCTCTGGATCTGGACTGAGTCTGTTCAGATCTTCTTGCACGACCTCACGAGAATTGACGCCACGGACAGCACAGACCTTGAAATGCAACGAAACCAGAGGCAACGTGAAGATGACTTGCAATACTTTAATTGATCTTCAGACACCAGCTCCTGATCACGTCGTGGTTGGGCTGCATAAACCGAAACACAGTCACCCTCAGATCTAGACTGCACTCTGGGACAGATCTGCGCGCCGCCACGAGAAAAATCACCGCTGGTGCTCCCGAACTCCAAACGGCATCAAACCAGCGCTGAATTCTTGAAATCTTGTATTATTATCAAGGATAAATCGGAGGGAACAAGATGATAAGAGGGGGATGGGAATAGAAGGTCGAGTCCACGACCAGATTTCTGGGAAATTCACACCAAGGGAAAGAGCAAGAGAAAGAGGGAGAATCACTCTCTTAACAATTTTCTTTCAACAAAATATCATTAGCCTTTACATATACAACGTACAAGCCCTTAAATAGACAATTACAAGAGGTATAAGGGGTGGGGAGGTCGTGGGTTTCAAGGGGAGGGGAAGGGGGATGCACCCATGGCCATGAAAGGGAGAGGGAGGGGACAAAGAGACATGTTGGCTGCCTACCTTTGACATTCAAGGTAAAAGGGGGGTAGGTTGGCAGCCAATTAACCTTGACCAGCAGCCATTTAATACCACATGTTGTGAATGGAGAGAAGAAAGAAGAAAAAAGACAATTTCCTAGCCTAATAGGACAAGAAAGGGGGCGCCCCCCATTTTGGGCCTTGAATGGGCCATTTTGGTCATGGCAGCCCACTCATCCTTCTAGGAATCCAATATGGCTCAAGGCCATTCTCCTCTAGTTGGCCCATGTATGAAGAGCTCATATATGGCCTATGGATCCATCCAAATGGACCAAGGCCTCTCCCTTTCTTAATGAAGTCTTAAGGGCCTTAACCAGTTGGCCCATTTAGAGCCTTACAACTAACCCAATATGAAAACCCACATATAATGTGACATTACAAGCCCAATTTAATGCTAAAAAGAGTCCAAATAGAAGCCAAAGTGTCCCCAATTTGAAGGGAAGTCGATGTAGTCAACTTGGGGCTCCGCGTATGGCACCGTCGGTTCACCGACGTGTCACGTGATCGCCCTGGTGTCCGCACCATATATATGCTCGCAAAACGACAAGATAGAGAGAGTGTATAACAATAAGATAGCAAGAAGAACTAGTCATGAACTTTCAAGAACTTATCAAGCAGATAACAAGACTTTCAAGCAAGTAAACTCATCATGTCATGTTGGAATTTGGCTATTTTGTTTCAAGTCAAGCAAGTATACAATTACCCTTTCTCGGGCCACGCAAGTCATGTAATATCAAGTCAAGTACAAGATTTATGGAATGTTTAATCAAGCTAGTCATGCACTTCGGTATAATGTCAATACCGTGATCAATCAACTCCCATGAGCACAAGTACTTTCGGGTGCTCCTCCCAGGACCAGATCGGGCCCTATATGTGCATGCATTAATCATGTATTTTAACATCCACTTTTTTATATAGTCAATATGGAATTTCAAGGATAAAGCTTGTAGACACGTAGGATAGACTTTGATAGAATAGAGTCCAAAAATATGACACTTGACATAGTTAGGCGATAATAACGGTACAATCACGATTATCGATAAAACTAGGTGGAATTGGTTCCCTAACTTGGGTACCATGACAAACAAGTATGGACATTCTTTATATAGAATTGAGGTCCACAAGAACATCAAGTTTAATATAGAATTGGGGTCTACAAGAACATCATAACAATGTTGTTATAGAATTGGGGTTTACAAGAACATCATAACAATGTCATGCTTTACCCCGTTCATTAGGATAATTCTCATATCACACACATGGCATGACATGAGGGCCGGTATACCATGTTTCCATAGAGTGACATAGCAAAGATTGTGTAATGGGTTTTTATGGTACAACCAGCTCAGTCGGCCTTGAGGGAATCCAAGGCTCGAGGAGTCTTACGGAGGTCTCTATGACTAACTCGCTAGTCCAAAGGAACGGAGTGTCCAATGGAGAGCTTGTATGTCAATGAGAGTTAAGGGGGTAACGTTAAAAACAATATGAAACGTGAGACTATATTCACGGACTGGAATATAGTGCCGATATATATATAGATATGTATATAGATATATATATATATATATACATATGAAACCCTCGGTTAACAGTAACAGTGTAAAATAGTGTCATAGGAAAATAGCGACTTAATCTAAGTCATTACTTATCAAATTAACGCCTTCTATAGGGGCGTTTATTTACAAATTTGACGACTTGTACATCAGTCTTCCCTTCAATATTTCTATTATGCAGAAAATCAATATTCTTGAATTTTAACAAAAACGCGCCCTGGACAGGGGCGTTACTTTTCAATTAGCGCCCTGGTCTGGGGCGTCAGTTCAGTAGGAGACGACCTAGACAAGGTCGTGAATTCAAGAATTTACCAATTTTCAGACAATAAAATTTCAGGAAAAAGGGTACATGATCATAACAGGAAAAATAGTAGGATTTCACAGGTATACTCATGTAATATATTAGATTCATTGTTACATAGATATTAAATTTTAAACGTGGGTATTTATTAATTACATGCAATTGACGACTTCTGGGCAGGGTGTCAAAATAATAATTAGCGCCCTAGTGTGGGTCGCTTCTTTAAATTAGCGCCCTTGTCAAGGGCTTTTCTTTTTGAAATTACGTAGAAAACATCTGAAACCACAATAAAACTATATGCATGCACGACCGATGATATTATTAAGATCTTAAGCTAGTTTGGGCTACGATCTTGAGAAAACCTACCTGATTAAGATCTGGGTGATGATTCGTTGAGAAAGTTGAAGAACAACGTCACTCTGTTATATACAGAGTATTCTGGGATTTATCTGATCAGCAGGTACCGAGATAGAGAGGTTGAGAGAATGTGATTCCTACGCGTAGCTTGCTTTGGATGAAAAATCTCGTTCTTCAGTAGGTCAAGAAGGCTTTCCTACAGAGAAATAAGATGAAGAATCATTAGTTTTTTTCTTCATAATACTTAACTGAAGGCAGAGGAAGAAGAACGATGTGGATGAAGAACCCACGATCTTCTCTTTGACAAAAGAGTTACTACCTACTGTAGACTTCCTACATGAAATAAGATGAAGACATTAGTTTCTTCATCATACATAACTGAAGGCGAAGGTAAAGCAAATGAAGAACAAACTTACATTCTTCACGGATGACTGCAGCAACAGAGCTTCGACCAAATAGATTTTAGGGTTTGATGGACAAGGATTATTTATAGGGTTTTGGGCAACCCTAATAGAGTTAGAGTTTGATTAAGGGTAGTATTGCCTTGATAGAGTCCTTTCTATATTCTACTAACTCGTACTAATCCATAAACTTTCCCGGGATAGAGTCGAACGAAACTCGAACTGAATTAACGTCTTAAGTGAGGGCGTTGAATTTAAATTGACGCCTTTGACAATGTCGTTTCTTGCGAAAACGCGCCTAAGCAAAAGGGTGTTACGTTTAATTGCCCTTTTATTTATTTTGGTCGTTTGATAATTGACGCCTTGTCCATGGGGCGTCCCTTTTTCAATTCACGCCTTAGCCAGAGGCGTTTAATTTTAATTAGCGCCTTGAATCAAGGCGTTATTCACATTTTTGGTTCTATTTATTTGCTCCTCTTGATTTTTCTTTTACTTACTTAAATCTTTTAGCCTATTTTGACTAATTAAGAATTTGTTTATTCTAATTTGATTTATTTAAAAATCTTTATTTTTTTTTCAGGGTTGCTACACCCTCCCCCACTTAAAAGAATTTGGTCCCCGAATTCAATCACATATACATGTGGAGAGTGTAGAGCCTATTACCTTAAAATAATTCTGGGAATCATTTCCTCATGGATTCCTCGGTCTCCCATGTGGCTTCATGATCGGAACTCTTACTCCATTGTACCTTTAGCATGGGAATAACCTTATTCCTTAGGGTACGTACTTCACGATCTAGTATCTTCATGGGCTTCTGCTCATATGTGAGATCCTTTTGGATCACTAAGTCTCCATGATCAATAATATACGATGGATCGTGCACATACTTCTTCAACATAGATATGTGGAATACATTATGCACTTCAGACAATTGAGGAGGCAATGCGATGTGATAAGCAACCTCGCCAACTCTTTCCAATATCTCAAAAGGTCCGATGAACCTTGGTGTAAGCTTGCCCTTAACACCAAATCTCCGTATGCCACGTCCCGGTGATATCTTGAGAAATACATGATCTCCGATTTGGAACTCAAGATCTCTCCTTCTCGTGTCGGCATAAGCCTTTTGCCTAGACTGAGCAACTTGCAGTCTTTCTCGAATCAATTCTATTCTTTCAGTGGTAACCCTTATCATGTCTGGACCTAGCAGTTGTTTCTCTCCAACTTCGTCCCAGCATAAGGGTGATCGGAAACTCCTTCCGTATAAAGCTTCGAAAGGTGCCATTTGTATACTTGCCTGGTAGCTATTATTGTATGCAAATTCCACCAACGGCAAGTGATCATGCCAGCTTCCATCGAAATCAATGATGCAAGCTCTGAGCATATCTTAAACCACCTGATTAGTTCTCTCGGTCTGACCATCCGTTTGAGGATGAAAAGCTGTACTAAAGTTAAGCCTTGTTCCCAACGAATGTTGTAGTCCCTTCTAAAAATGAGAAGTAAAACGGGGATCTCTGTCAGACACGATTGAAACAGGAATACCATGTAATCTGACTATTTCCTTGATGTATAATGCAGCCAAAACATCAACTGACCATCGGCTCTTTATTGGCAAGAAATGCGCCGATTTAGTCAATCGGTCAATAATAACCCATATTCCATCATGTCCTCCTTTTGATTTAGATAAACCCATAATGAAATCCATACTAATATTCTCCCACTTCCATTTGGGAATATCTAGAGGATGTAATTTTCCAGCAGGCTTTTGGTGTTCTGCCTTGACCTGTTGGCAAGTGAGACAGCGTGATACATAGTCTGCTATTTCCATTTTCATGTTGGGCCACCAAAAATTCCTCTTCACATCTTGGTATATTTTGGTTGATCCTGGATGAATCGTGTACCTTGATCTATGAGCTTCATCTAAGATCTTCTTCTTTAACTCGGGACAATCCGGTATGCAAGTTCTATTCCTGAACATTAATCTTCCTTCACAAGTTATTTGGAAATCAGATTGTCCTTCCAGTTTGCCTTTGATCTCTACTAATATTGGGTCATTATCTTGAAGCGCTCGTATTTCAGATAATAGGTCTGGATGAATGCTTATATGAGATAATGTGACACATTGAAAGTCTGTGTCCATGCTTATATTGAGTTCAGAGAATTGCTCCAACAATTTCCATTCTTGAATCATACAATTGGCTAACAGTGCTCTCGGCTTTCGACTAAGGGCATCTGCTACATGGTTACCCTTTTCGGGATGATATTGTATATTGAAGTCGAAGTCCTTGAGATATTCTAGCCAACGTCTTTGCCTCATATTTAGTTCCTTTTATGAAAAGAGATACTTGAGACTCTTGTGATCAGAGTATACAGTAAACTGTACTCCATAAAGATAATGTCTCCATATTTTGAGTGCAAATACCACCGCGGCCAATTCTAAGTCATGGACGGGGTAGTTCTCTTCATGCTTCTTCAATTGACGAGAAGAATAAGCTATAACCTTTCCTTGTTGCATTAGAACACATCCGAGGCCAATGCCAGAAGCATCAGTGTATACCTCGAATTTCTCTCCTTCCATTGGTAACGCTAAGACCGGAGTTGTAGTTAGATGATCCTTGAGATTTTGGAAGCTTCTTTCGCATTCCTCACTCCATTCATAACGGATCTCCTTGCGAGTTAGCCTAATGAGTGGTACGGCTATCTTCAAGAAATCCTTGATGAATCGCCGATAGTAGCCCGCAAGACCTAAGAAACTTCGGATCTCGCTAGCATTGGTCGGTCTTTCCCAATTTCTTACAACTTCCACTTTTGATGGATCTACAGACAAGCCATCTTTTGATATAACATGTTCGAGAAAAGTCACTTCTTCGAGCCAGAACTAACACTTGCTGAGCTTGGCATATAATCGGTTTGTCCTTAATATTTGTAATGCAATCCTCAAATGCTCCTCATGCTCTTCCTTAGTCTTGGAATAAATTTGTCACGCCCCGAGCGCGGAAGATACCCGGAGATGCGCGACGTGTCTATATCAATCATGTCAATCAGAGTGGTCGTGTATTCGACACAAAGACAGAGATGCGCAAAATAGCAAGATAACCCAATCCTTTATTTCATAATGGATAGACTATTACAAATCCAATACTCTGTTTAATAAAAAGAAAAGTACATAGTTGACTCGAGAAAACTATAGAAAAGACTAGATGACACTTGGAGAATCTCTATCTCTTTCACTCTTGATCATTCCCATCCGATTGACTTCCATCATCGTCGGACTTACCTGAAAAGTAAAAAGGGACAAACGGAATGAGCGAACGCTCAGTAGGAAATTATATCTCAAGTACTAGCGAGGGGTTTAAGTAATTACATTTTCATGAATGCAATAAAGCTATGCATGCTCGCATAAAACGACAAGATAGAGAGAATGTAATGTCAAGAAAATAAGATGAACTTAGTCATGAACTTCCAACAAGATAACAAGTTTATTCGAGATATTCAAGCAAGTACATTTAACAAGTCATGTCAAGAACTTTGGCTATCATGTATCAAGCAAGTAAATTACCCCTTTTCGGGCCACGCATTTCATTTCATGTCAAGTACGAGTCAAGTACAAGATGTGTGTGGAATGTCCAATCAAGCAAGTCAAGTACTCGGTATAATGCCAGATACCTTATCATTTTAACTCCCATGGGCACAAGTACTTTCGGGTGCTCCTCCCAGGACCAGATCGGGCCCTATATGCGCAGGCATTTATCATGTGTTTTGACATCCACTCTTGTTTATAGCCAACATAGAATTTCAATAATCAAGCTTGTAAACACGTATGACCACTTAGATAGATGAGAGTCCAAAATATGACAAAGGACATAGAATGGCGATAATAACGGTATAATCACGAGTTCGATAAAACTAGGTAGAATATGGTTCCCTTAACTTAGCTACCATGACAAATCAATATGGACATTCTTTATATAGAATTGAGGTCCACATGAACATAAGATCAAGCAAGATACCCTCATTCTTATCATAGAATTGGGGTTTACAAGAATGGCATGATATCATCATCCCATCAAGAATTTCTTATGATATACTCTTTGTATAATCATAAGGGCCGGTATACCATGTTTCTTTAGATTGACATGGCAAAAACTGTGTAATGGGTTTTTAGGGTACAACCAGCTCAGTCGGCCTTGAGGGAATCCAAGGCTACGAGGAGTCTTACGGAGGTCTCTATGACTAACTCGCTAGTCCAAAGGAACGGAATGTCCAATGGAGAGCTTGTATGTCAATGAGAGTTGAGTGTGATCGATAAATCAACATGAAACGTGGGACTATACTCACGGAGTGGAGAATAGTGCCGATATATATATATATATATGTATAATATGAAACCATCGGTAATAGAATCAGGATAAAATCAGTTTACAGTAAAATAACGACTTAAGTAAAGTCGTGTATTGAATAATTAACGCCTAACAGAAGGGCGTTTACATATATTGCCAATTTGCAGAATTTCCATTATTTCATTAATTTATCAAAAACACGCCTTTCCTGGGGGCGTTTCTTCAAAGTTGACGACTGCAGAGGCAGGCGTCTCATCATTTACATATTCGACAGGATATAATTATTCTCAGAAATTTATCAAAAACGCGCCCTTGTCAGGGGCGTTAATCATTAAATTCTTATTTTCACAGAATATATATTCCAGGATTTTAACAGGTACGCGCCCTAGTAAGGGGCGTTTATTTTTAATTCACGCCCTATGATGGGGCGTTTACATATGGAAAACGACCTAGTCTAGGTCGTGAATTCAAGAGATACCATGAGTTTTTCATGGGCAGTAATAATTTCAGGATAATAGAATTCATGGAGAACGAATGTATGGTCATGACAATAAAATTTAGCAGGTTTGAAGACATGTGATCATGCATCATTGTAGGATCATTATTTCATAGATACTCAATTCTTAACATGGGTGATTAATGATTAAATGAAATTAACGCCTGTGTGCAGGGCGTCAAATCCAAAATTGATGACCTTGGCAGGGTCGTGATTTGTAAAGTAGCGCCCTAGTCTGGGGCGTGTATTTCATAGTCACGCCCTTGCTAAGGACGTTTCTTTCAAGAAATTAACAGAAAGTCGTTCAGAAACTATAGTAAACCAAACCATGTATATGCATGATAATTATTGTACTGTATCAATTTAGTTTGGGCTACAGTGACTTGAGAAAATCCTACCTTTAAGAGTTGATTTGGAGATGACCGTGAGGGGTTTTTGGCTAGCAGAGGATGATGGCTTTGATGAAGAGGCTTCTACTGCGACTTACGAACAGTGGCAGCAACAACAAGGAGAAGAACAATCGTTCTTCAGAGATCTTCACGCTACAGAACCTGTAGAGGAAGAGAAAAGAAGTAAATATGAAGATGTTGATATTCTTCATAGTTGTAATCGATGTTTTAAGAAGATAGAAGAATATTACCTATTCTTCGGCAGCAGCAGAGTTTCCTGGACAAGAAGAAAATAATTATTCTTCACATAATCTGAAGCAAGAAAAAAAGAAAATAAAAGAAAATAAGAAGAACAGTTTGTTCTTCACGTACCTAGCAGCAGACGTTCGATCAAATGGGTTTAGGGTTCGTTCGATCAAGACTATTTATAGGATTTAGGAGTCCTAACAAAAGTAGTGTTTGATTGAAAGTAATATTTCCAAGATTGAGTTATTACCACATTCGAACTCTTT
The DNA here is from genome assembly GCA_022559845.1 of Amorphophallus konjac. NCBI lineage: Eukaryota > Viridiplantae > Streptophyta > Magnoliopsida > Alismatales > Araceae > Amorphophallus > Amorphophallus konjac. The sequence continues at coordinate 251,147,924 of CM040126.1, forward strand.
CTCATAGTTATCACTTACCCTAGATAAGTTCTGGGTTCGAACGGTTCCGAATGGAATTAACGACTTTGGTCAGGGCGTGTATTATATAATTGACGCCTTGCATAAGGGCGTTTCTTAAAAAGCGCCTTGACAGAGGGCGTTTCGTGTTTTAAAACACGCCCAAGATAGGGGCGTTTATATTACTTACCCATTTGGTCGCGTGAGAACTGACGACCGCAGGTGTGGGCGTCCTTTCTTTATTAACGCCATGGATAGAGGCGTTTCTTTATAAATTAACGCCTTAATAAGAGGCGTTATTTTTAATTTTGTTTTATTTCGTCCAATTAACCCTATTCCTTTCATATATTACTTCTGTAATATATATGTTTTAATTCATTTCAATTATTCATTTATTAGGGTTGCTACAAAATTAATATATCATCGATGAAGACCACCACGAATTGATCTAAATAAGGTCTGAATATGCTATTCATCAACTGCATAAAGGCAGCAGGGGCATTTGTTAGTCCAAAAGGCATAACGACAAATTCATAATGGCCATACCTGCTCCTGAATGAGGTCTTATGAATGTCATCATCCTTGATCCTTAGTTGGTGATATCCTGACCTGAGATCAATTTTGGAAAAATACTTGGATCCTGAAATTTGATCAAATAATTCATCGATTCTCGGCAGTGGATACTTGTTCTTGATAGTGAGATGATTCAACTGTCGATAGTCGATACATAACCTCATGGATCCATCATTCTTCTTCACAGATAGTACAGGCGCTCCCCACGGGGAAGTACTCGATCTAATGAATCCTTTCTTAAGAAGTTCCATTAATTGCTCCTTTAACTCCTTGAGTTCAGCAAGGGACATTCTATAAGGTGCCTTAAAAATAGGTCCAGCACCAGGGACCAAGTCGATTGTGAAGGCCACTTCTCTCTGTGGGGGTAATCCAGGCAAATCTTCTGGAAACACGTCCGGAAATTCTTGCACAATGGGAATATCTTCTATCTTAGTTTCCTTAGTCTCCTTAATGGTGACAAAAGCAAGGAAAGATACACATCCTTTCCTTATTAGCTTGCTAGCTCGGAGAGCCGAAATAAGAGGTGACTCGCTCCGACTCTTAGGGCTAGAATAGACTAGTTCTGGAAAGTCCTTGAAAGTAACCTTGCTATTGCGGCAATCGATTGTTGCCTGGTATTTGGATAACCAATCCGCTCCTAGTATGACATCATACTCCTTTAGATCTAAACATATAAGATCAATAGGGAGATTTCTTCCTTTTACCAAGACTTCACAGTTTTGATAATGGTGAGTAATATCGGTTTCGATTCCGAGAGGAGTAGATAAAATTATTTTCATCCATTCCGGTTCCATAGGTAGTGGGTTAGCAAACTTCTTGGAAATAAAAGAATGTGATGCACCCGTATCAAATAAGACATGTGCATAATTGGAACAAACTTTCAGTGTACCTTCTACGAGTTCGCCTTCATCTTATTCAGTCTCCTTAATCGCGTGAAGACGAGTGTTCTTGGTTACCGGGCGCTTTCCGTCACCGGCTTGATCATTAAGTAATGGGCAATCGGGAATCCGATGCTCATGGCTCCCGTAACGGAGACATGCTCCAAGTTTCCTCCAGCACTCTTCAGCTTTATGACCAGCCTTGTCACAATGCTTGCATATTATATTCGAAGGTGTAGTAGTGATAGAGAAGGGCTTGGTCTTCTTAAATTTTTGGTCTTGAGAAGAAGTACCTCCAGTGCTAGGCCTCTTCTTGAAGTTGGGTTTAAAGGAACCCGAACTTGTAACTTGTTCCTTCTTATCCTTCCCACGGATTCTATCTGATAGCTCCGTGGCATCTTCTAACAATTGAGCTCGGCGTACTATCTCTGAGTAGACCTGAATATCCATTGGCACCAGCTGGGTAATATATTGGGGCCTGAGCCCATTAAGGAACCTCCTAGCTTTCATCTTCTCGGTGCTAACTAAGTGCTTAGCATACCGAGACAATCTAGAGAATTGTGCCTCATACTCCGCCACCGATAATGACCGTTGCTTGAGTGCAGCAAATTCGGTAGCTTTCTTTTCTTGGACTCGGTCTGAAAAATATTTATTGTTGAAATGTTCAACAAAATCTTCCCAAGTAATTTGGTCTTGATTTATAGTAGCTTCGACTGACTCCCACCAGCATCGGGCATCCCTTTCTAGTTGGAAAGTAGCTAATAAGACTTTATCTTGATCCGTGTACTGCATAACACGAAATATACGCTCCGTCTCCCTGATCCTGTGCTCTGCGTCATCCGGATCAGTAGAACCCATGAATTTGGGAGGGTTCATGTTCTTGAAGACTTGGTGGAGACTTCCGGCTCGTTGTGTACCTCCTTGTGCTACTTGTTGCAGCACTTGGGTCATGCCTTGGAGTGTACGCTGCATGTTGCGCCACTGAGCACGTTCGGCAGCCATTATCCTACAATTACAATAGCTATATCAGTGTGCAATTTTGTTAAGGGCTCTTAAATTTTCCATGTTAACTCCACCCTTGGTTCTACCCAATCTCACTGGTTAATGGTTTAAACCTATCATTGGACTTGGGTTTTCCTAGGAATTGAACACCCTAGGCTCTGATACCACAAAAACTGTCACGCCCCGAGCGCGGAAGGTACCCGGAGATGCGCGACGAGTTTATATCAATCATGTCAATCAGAGTAGTAGTGTATTCGACACAAAGACAGAGTGCGCAAATATAAAGATAACCCAATCCATTAATTCCTTTAATAAGAATATGTCTATTACAAACCCTTGCAAATACTAGACTCAATAAAATAAAAATACAACGCTTGACTCAAGAAAAATATAGAAAAGACAGGACTAATTGACGCTTGAGTAGCTCTAACTCTCTCACTCTTGGCTTTCCCGATCAGATTGAATTCCCTCATCGTCGGACTTACCTGAAAAGTAGGGAAACACTGAGTGAGCGAACGCTCAGTAGGAAATTATATCTCAAGAACTAGCAATGGGTTTAAGTAATTACATCTTTCATGAATGCACTATAGCTATACATGCTCGCAAAATGACAAGATAGAGAGAGTGTATAACAATAAGATAGCAAGAAGAACTAGTCATGAACTTTCAAGAACTTATCAAGTAGATAACAAGACTTTCAAGCAAGTAAACTCATCATGTCATGTTGGAATTTGGCTATTTTGTTTCAAGTCAAGCAAGTATACAATTACCCTTTCTCGGGCCACGCAAGTCATGTAATATCAAGTCAAGTACAAGATTTGTGGAATGTTTAATCAAGCTAGTCATGTACTTCGGTATAATACCAATACCATGATCAATCAACTCCCATGGGCACAAGTACTTTCGGGTGCTCCTCCCAGGACCAGATCAGGCCCTATATGCGCAGGCATTAATCATGTATTTTAACATCCACTTTTGTATATAGCCAATATGGAATTTCAAGGATAAAGCTTGTAGACACGTAGGATAGACTTTGATAGAATAGAGTCCAAAAATATGACACTTGACATAGTTAGGCGATAATAACGGTACAATCACGATTATCGATAAAACTAGGTGGAATTGGTTCCCTAACTTGGGTACCATGACAAACAAGTATGGACATTCTTTATATAGAATTGAGGTCCACAAGAACATCAAGTTTAATATAGAATTGGGGTCTACAAGAACATCATAACAATGTTGTTATAGAATTGGGGTTTACAAGAACATCATAACAATGTCATGCTTTACCCCGTTCATTAGGATAATTCTCATATCATACACATGGCATGACATGAGGGCCGGTATACCATATTTCCATAGAGTGACATGGCAAAGATTGTGTAATGGGTTTTTATGGTACAACCAGCTCAGTCGGCCTTGAGGGAATCCAAGGCTCGAGGAGTCTTACGGAGGTCTCTATGACTAACTCGCTAGTCCAAAGGAACGGAGTGTCCAATGAAGAGCTTATATGTCAATGAGAGTTAAGGCGGTAACGTTAAAAACAACATGAAACGTGGGACTATATTCACGGACTGGAATATAGTGCCGATATATATATAGATATGTATATAGATATATATATATATATACATATGAAACCCTCGGTTAACAGTAACAGTGTAAAATAGTGTCACAGGAAAATGGCGACTTAATCTAAGTCATTACTTATCAAATTAACGCCTTCTATAGGGGCGTTTATTTACAAATTTGACAACTTGTACATCAGTCTTCCCTTCAATATTTCTATTCTGCAGAAAATCAATATTCTAGAATTTTAACAAAAACGCGCCCTAGACAGGGGCGTTACTTTTCAATTAGCGCCCTGGTCTGGGGCGTCAGTTCAGTAGGAGACGACCTAGACAAGTTCGTGAATTCAAGAATTTACCAATTTTCAGACAATAAAATTTCAGGAAAAAGGGTACATGATCATAACAGGAAAAATAGCAGGATTTCACAGGTATACTCATGCAATATATTAGATTCATTGTTACATAGATATTAAAATTTAAACGTGGGTATTTATTAATTACATGCAATTGACGACTTCTGGGCAAGGCGTCAAAACAATAATTAGCGCCCTAGTGTGGGTCGCTTCTTTAAATTAGCGCCCTTGTCAAGGGCGTTTCTTTTTGAAATTACGTAGAAAACATCTGAAACCACAATAAAACTATATGCATGCATGACCGATGATATTATTAAGATCTTAAGCTAGTTTGGGCTACGATCTTGAGAAAACCTACCTGATTAAGATCTGGGTGATGATTCGTGGAGAAAGTTGAAGAACAACGTCACTCTGTTATATACAGAGTATTCTGGGATTTATCTGATCAGCAGGTACCGAGATAGAGAGGTTGAGAGAATGTGATTCCTACGCGTAGCTTGCTTTGGATGAAAAATCTCGTTCTTCAGTAGGTCAAGAAGGCTTTCCTACAGAGAAATAAGATGAAGAATCATTAGTTTTTTTCTTCATAATACTTAACTGAAGGCAGAGGAAGAAGAACGATGTGGATGAAGAACCCACGATCTTCTCTTTGACAAAAGAGTTACTACCTACTGTAGACTTCCTACATGAAATAAGATGAAGACATTAGTTTCTTCATCATACATAACTGAAGGCGAAGGTAAAGCAAATGAAGAACAAACTTACGTTCTTCACGGATGACTGCAGCAACAGAGCTTCGACCAAATAGATTTTAGGGTTTGATGGACAAGGATTATTTATAGGGTTTTGGGCAACCCTAATAGAGTTAGAGTTTGATTAAGGGTAGTATTGCCTTGATAGAGTCCTTTCTATATTCTACTAACTCGTACTAATCCATAAACTTTCCCGGGATAGAGTCGAACGAAACTCGAACTGAATTAACGTCTTAAGTGAGGGCGTTGAATTTAAATTGACGCCTTTGACAATGTCGTTTCTTGCGAAAACGCGCCTAAGCAAAAGGGTGTTACGTTTAATTACCCTTTTATTTATTTTGGTCATTTGAGAATTGACGCCTTGTCCATGGGGCGTCCCTTTTTCAATTCACGCCTTAGCCAGAGGCGTTTAATTTTAATTAGCGCCTTGAATCAAGGCGTTATTCACATTTTTGGTTCTATTTATTTGCTCCTCTTGATTTTTCTTTTACTTACTTAAATCTTTTAGCCTATTTTGACTAATTAAGAATTTGCTTATTCTAATTTGATTTATTTAAAAATCTTTATTTTTTTTCCAGGGTTGCTACACACGCTCTCCTAGACATGACCACACACGACTAGAACGTCGTGTACACAACAGTACACTAACCTCGGGTAAAGCTACGAGAAGGCAAACTCGAAAAGGTCATGACGTACGAGAAACGTGAGAGTCACGTGTCACGTGATGGAAGCACGCCCTCACTAGAAGAACAGCCAGCAGCGTCCACTAACGTTTTATGCTGCGCCTACAAGTGTCTCATCTACGTTGCCGCCCGAAACACGACAGAGACTAAGACACGCTCAGAACCAGAACGGAACTACAGTAGCGAGTGACTAGACAGGGTAACGCCCGTCAACGTCAGTCCAAGCCCCTGACCACGTGTGCACACACCGACTCTTGCTGGAGAGTCAGGCCTGTAGCTAGTTTTCCCCACCTAGCAGGACTCCACCGTTAAGTAGGGGCCTACGGAACTAGCTTAAAAACCATATCTTGGGAACTGCCACACCACCACTTCCAGGTGGGTCGACACGCCGTAACGCGTCACGAGGCTACGACTAGTGGAGGCTCACTAGACATAGAACTCTGAAACATAAGCACTGTAGCACTGACAAGTAAGGAAGCACTATCGAACGTACTACGAAGCATCGAAGCAGCAAGACAACTATCGATAGACTCAGGATAAGGAAACTAAACCTACTACTACAACGATCCTTGAGTCTCACGGCTCGGAGTCAAGATCGTCGTACAAAGCGGAACAAGTCGCCAATCAGTCTAATCCTATGCCAGAGGAAACGACATGACCTCGTAAAACGACACACGGGGACATGAGGGAACTCCAAGACCCTTAGCACATCTAGACATGCAAACCGAGGTGAGACAACAGCTCAAGGCGTCCAAAACCATGTCTCGGGCTAGACAGAACCGCCGAGACACACAAGGTTACTTGTCCACCACTGGGTCACCCCGGGTTGACTGGGACCAGACAATGATGATTCTACAGCAGGAAAGAAAATCCAACTTCAAGCAAGAAAACTCCTGGCTACCTCCTAACGTGGTCTTAGCCTTTATAGGACATCAAAAGATATCCACGGGAATGGCAACCCACAAGGTTAAGCCAAGACATACGGAAATTGAAACGACGGGAAACGACACTCTGGGCATAAGCGATCCATCATTCAGCTGCTAGGGAAACCAAGCAGTCAAGGAGGAAGTCGCTATGCACATAGAGACAAGGACACTAGCAGTCCTACAATGGGTCGTTAGGGGACTCTAGCAGCCAAGGAGTAGGCTACACACCGTCAGCCTTGAACCGACCTATCTAGCCAAACCACCCGACAGACTCATGGACACTAGCAGTCCAAGCCAGAACCGCTAGAGACACCACCCTAATCAACCTAAACGTTTGAAATTAGTCAAATGGAACATACACACAAACAGACGAACATGAGATAAGCCATCACGGCCAACAGACACGACAACGGACGAAACACCATTGAACGGTCACTGATGGGCCGCTCAAGGGACTGAACGGTCCACAGGAGACCGCCCAAGGACACTGAACGGTTTAAACCATGCCTCTCAAAGGAACCGACCTACTACAGTAGCTGGTCAAAGGATAGTCAGAATGGTCAGGGAAGGACCACTCAGACGATAAGATGGTTAAGGGGAAACCGCCCCATGAACTACCATAAACTGTTGACCCAAGGTCAACTAGGCTAAGCGGTCAAGCCCTGGCCGCTCAACACAACAGGAAAACCAGAACGGCTTGATACCGGCCGCTCAAGTGGACTGAACGGCTCCAAACTGGCCGTGCCATCCACTGGGAGGTCTGTCGCGCCACCGCATAGATGCCCACCGACTCAAGACTAAACGGTAAAAAGCTAGCCTCTCCAAGCCCTACACTATTAAACCGTGTAGGCGTCAGGCGAGGAAACCACGGGATCGGCCCGATCGTGGCCTTTCCACGCCCCGTTCGTTCCGAAACAAAGGGGATACATCCATAACGATGATATACAATATTTAGACTCCAACGGGAGTCGAATCGGCCAAGAAATGGGGAGAAACAGGCGATTTCTTGAAATCAACCCAAATGGAGTCACCGGACTTCTCGGGCTCCTAACGGTCCCGAATGACCGCCAATCGCGATGAAATCAGCGACTATGGAACGCTGACATTCCAGGGAGTCCATTGACACAAACTGATCTAAAAACTGTCACAATTTTTCAGCGAACGCTACGAACTCCACAAAACCACAACGAGCCCAAACTCGCTCGTTCTCGCACCGTTTGACGTGAAACTGCGAGCGAAGATGCAGGAAAGGTTGGTGATCCGTCTCCCTACCTCCACCAAAGAAACTGTGCGCCAAAGTGACTAAACCACATTGAAAACCACATCGCGAGCTCGACCGTCGGCTTTGAATCCACCGTTCGGGATCGCGCCAAAACCGATCCGATCCTCACCCCATCGCGCTCCGAACCACTAGACGGTAAAGGGGAAACCGCCCCATGAACCGCCATAAACTGTTGACCCAAGGTCAACCAGGCTAAGCGGTCAAGCCCTGGCCGGTCAACACAACGGGAAAACCTGAACGGCTAGATACCGGCCGCTCAAGTGGACTGGACGGCTCCAAACTGGCCACGCCATGCACTGGGTGGTCTGTCGCGAGACCGTGCAGACGCCCACCGACTCAAGACTAAACGGTCAAAAGCTAGCCGCTCCAAGCCCTACACGGTTACTGTTAAACCGTGTAGGCATCATGGCGAACAAACCACGGGATCTGCCCGATCGTGGCCTTTCCACCCCCCATTCGTTCCGAAACGAAAGGGATATACATCCAACGGGAGTCGAATCGGCCAAGAAATGGTGAGAAATGGACGATTTCTTGAAATCTACCCAAATGGAGTCACCAGACTTCCCGGGCTCCTAACGGTCCCGAATGATCGCCAATCGCGACGAAATCAGCGACTATGGAACGCTGACGTTCCAGGGAGTCTATTGACACTAACTGATCTAAAAAGCGTCGCCATTTTTTGACAAACCCTATGAACTCCACAAAACTACAACGAACCCAAACTCGCTCATTCTCGCACCGTTTGACGTGAAACTGCGAGGGAAGATGTAGGAAAGGTTGGTGATCCATCTCCCTACCTCCACCGAAGAAACCGTGAGCTAAAGTGACTAAACCACGCCGAAAACCACGTCGCGAGCTCGACCATCGGCTTTGAATCCACCGTTCGGGATCGCGCCAAAACCGATCCGATCCTTGCCCCATCGCGCTCCGGACCACTCCCACGACATCACCTCTATCTGCCCGAGCCTCCTCCGTCTGCAGTCGGAGTCGGAAGGGTGAGAGAAGAGAGAAAACGGGGGAGAGAGAGGTCGCGGTGTCGAAATGAGAAGGGAGGAGAGAGGAAGGAAAGAAAATAGAAAAGAATTAGAGAATTTTCCTAATTCCCAAAAATTTGATAATTAGCCCGAAAATGGAATAATTCAGAAAATACACAAAATAGTCGAAATGATCCTCTCGACGAGTACATCGCAACCGTGGCGTACACGAGTCGATGAACTGAGAAATAAACTCATCGTAGGGTTTCGTAACTTGTACGAGAGAAAAACACACACGGATCGTAAACTCAACTCAAGACCCACAAAAGTGATCCGAAACTCTCTGAAAAGGATCCGAAAGACCTAATAAGAATTCAATAAGAATCGAGGGCATTACACTAGTAGAAGCCCCCCTCCGCCTTTTCACCCTCGCTTGAAGACGAGGCTTCATCACCACGACCCAACGGAGCTCTCCGCGGCCCCATATCTCTCAATCTCGAGCTCCGGAAGCTGGACCAAGCCCTCACAATAGGAAATCCACAAGGGGCAACACTTCCAAGCCCTGGACACCTATGGGAAGGGAGAGAACGTCAAATAAGTTGGCTGTCACATTTGAAGTGGAACCTCCTTTTATGCCCTCCGTAAGAGGAGGGCGGCCAAGGTGTTGGTTCCCCACCAGAGATGGAGGCGACCAGTACCCTGGCCGCCCTTCCCCTTGTTCAGCAAAAAAAGGAAAAAATACAAAAAAAAATAAAAATAATATACATGTAGTGTTAAGTTTCCATTAGACATTTAGATACCCATCCTCCAATAACCAATAAAAATCACAAAAAATATTTTATTTCCTTTATTTTTTTCCCACAAACCAACAAAAATCAAAACACAAAAGCTGAACATGCGCTAGACATCACGTGCGCCGCCTCATAAAAAACTCACTAACAGCTGGCCAAAAACTCTGCAGGTAGTCCGTGTATCTTTTCAATTCATCTTTATCCTCCCTCACATCAATCTGAACCTTGACTACGGTGTCATGGTGCCTCCACGCCTTTCGATTCTTCCGGAGCTGCCATTGATCTTCATCAGTTCCCAGGAGACGCTTCATGATTAAACCTCCCCTCGCGGCGGCCCATGGAATCCGTTTGGGCAACCCCACCTAGCGATAACAGCGACGGGCCTGGCACAGCACCAAGTCCTGAGCACCCATGAGCCATAATTCTTGTTCCAATGACCATACCTTGAATTCATCGTGCCGATACGTCATCGACACGAACACAAATTGTTCCTCAGGCAGGAAATTCAAATAATCTTGCCAATCATCTCTTGTCTTCAAAAGCACTATCTTGCATATCACCTGATCTTCAGGACCGAAGATGGCCCTAGCTGGATAGAGCATGCTCTTCTCAAAGATTCAGGAAGCAGTGGTCATTGTGTCATCGAAGTCAAAGCTCAAGTGGATCTCCATCCACACCTGTAGTAGGTAAAGGCTTCCCATGGTGCTTCCGCCTAAGCTCACTTGAGTAAGCCCACAATACAAATGAGCAAGCACTACTTGGGAGAGGGATCACCTGATCCATATGAGAGTAAGTGGTCCCACATACTCTCGCCTCAGCACGTCCCTAGACGTGGGGAAAAGTAACGCCCTGTCGAGGCACAGTGTCAATCCTCACAATAGCCGGTCTACATCAGCTGACATATTCTTCACCTAGCCCAGTACCCATCTGGCTAGGCGATCGACTAGTACCCCCCACTGGTCTGTCCTCCACCAAACCTCTCGCTTATCACGAACTATCTCGGCCAGGACTTCCTCCCAGGGAGGGAGGTCGAGCAGGTCGCCTACGTCCAAATCACTCCATTGGAAAAGGAAATCAATCTCTTCCACTAGCATTGAGGCCTTGAACTCTGGGAACACGAAAGTGTGGGTCTCAAGATGCCATAGCTCGAGCAATGTGCCTAGGGTCTCCCAGTTCCACCTCATGCTAGTAAAACGCTTAGCCATAACGACTAGGCCAGACAGGTGCCACTGATGCATATATACCCTCAAGGCGGGAGTGATCGTCGCTAGTAAATCGTGAAGTCACCCATAGCAGCGGGCATGCCTTGCCCCCGGGAAGGCTGGGATAGACTACACAATAAGAGAAGAGAAGAACGAATAATCAAAAGCCAATTTTGAACATCTAAGGTTGGTTTCTAACACACGCAAGCCATAAACCTTAGATGGCCATTCTTCACAAGCTCACTCAAGTGTCCCCTCATCTCACAGAGGACATTCATGTTGGTGCTCCCGGACAGATTGGAAGAAGAGGATGCCATCTCGGGAGTCTCTCTCGATAGTATTAGCCCTCTCCTATGTAAACCCTAGCTTGGTAGCCAGGGGCACCCTGCCTCGGGTCATTATCGTCAAGAGTGCCACTTGTTCTGGACTCCCATCGCTTAAGGGATAAGAATAGGTGGGCGGCCAAGTCACTGGCCGCCCACCCAACTCCAGACGGCCACAGGTGTGGCCGCTCAATCCTTGACTGTGGCAGGCCCTTTGGCCGCCTTGAATCCATGAGAGGCTATGGCCCTTTATTGATCAAGTTCATGAAATTGATTGCCAAATGCTATTCAGTTCATTATTATTTACGATGTGTGAACTTGTCTAATGTGTATTAATGCGGCTGCATATGACAACAATGGCTATCCAAACTCTGCGGCATTGTTAGATTAATATTGCATTTTTAGATAGAACGTCGGAGGCTAATAGCTTCGGGCCCATAAACTCCAAGTTCCTCTCTAATAAAAACCGTGAAGAGTTTATGCTCATTAAGCTATTCGATGGTTGCCTGCTACCCAACACTGGATGACAGACTTCCCGAACTCATTGACTGTGGTTTACAACAAACGTGGAACGATGGATCCCCATCAAATTCTGCACTACGCCGGTTATCGAGCACGGGATGATGAACTTCCCGAACTCTTGATTGTGCTTAAGAACGAACGTGGAACAATGGATCCCCATCAAATTCTGGACTATGTCGGTTACCGAGCACTGGATAACAGACTTCATGAACTCTTGACTGATCAGTTCGGAGGCAGGCAAAATAAACCCTCCGTCTTTGCATTAGATAGGTTTTTTCCCTTTCACCCCAGCATGCATCATATAGGTTCTTGTAGCTCCATATAAAGAAAAAAAAGTAAAAAAAGAGAAAAGAGAAAAGAGATGCATGCATGCATGTCATTTGGGGAGTCTGCAAGTGAAGCAAGGAACGTCACATTTGCTTTGGCCACCCTGTGGTCCCTTGGCCCCATGCCGATTACCCGTGTTTCTCGATTTTGTTGAATTTGTATGAATGAGTCTACGTGATTCCATTTTGATTCAACCAGCTGAAAGCGTGTTTTATGTATGACTGTGGTGAGTATTTTGAGATTCAAGAAGTCATTACTTCTCCTATCCTATTTTATTTACCCCTGTTTTAGGACTTGTATCTCCTTGAGCTGGATTGCGTTCCTCCCCTCAAGTCCCGCAACGCTATGCTAGGGGGTCCCACGGACTGTAGATACAAGCTCTGTTAGATTAAATTTTCCTCCTTCCTTGTCTAATGACTTATCCTATCACTCAATGCTCTTGCGATCCTGCATGAAGCTCAATTTCCGCTCAAGAATCTCCTTGAGTGGGTTGTCCCAATTAGCTTGTTTCTTTACCGAAACACCCATTTATCAGTCCGCTAGGCTCCCTTGCAAAACGGGTATTCTGGAGGGGCATTTGTAGATGCCTAATTTTAAACATCCCATTGATCCCCAGTTAGACCGTTATCCAAGTGACGCAGTCATTTTAATAGACGTTATCTGTAATGCCCCGGCTTTTTCGGACATTTTCCGGATCTGAATCCGTGGGTTTCGGATCACATTTGGGAGTCCCAGAATGTGTTTTGCGGTTTACACGTGTTTTTCCTGACAGGACCTACGGAACATGTATCTGGTGAACCATTACGTTCTCCTACTCTGGGACGGTACCAGTGCGACCGGTGTGTGCCAAGGATTGAGGAAATGTATTTTTCTATTTTTTTGTATTATTAAAAAAATCCAAATTTTCTATAAATACCCCATTTCTTTTTCTTTTTCTTTCCCCTTCTTCTTTCTTCTTCTTTCTCCCCCGCGTGAGAATCGGCCGCGCCCCCCTCCCTTTCTCTCTCCTCTTCCGGCGATGACCCGACGTGCTCCCCTCCGGCTGCAGACGGCGGTGGGCGACGGAGTGGCGGGGACGACGATGGCGAGGTGATCATGAAGGCGTGTGGTTGGTGGGAGCTCGAGGAAGAACGAGGGTTTCAAGCGGATTTTTGCTGATCGGCGGTGATCCATCGCGTTTCGGGCTTCCCAGAGGTAGGGTGACGGATCCTTAGCTCATTTACCGCCCTCCCCGTGATTTCTAGGCCGAAGGTAGGTCGAGAGAGGCTTATTTTGCACCGGGAAGGGAAAACCATGCTTTAGGGTTCGAGCACCCGATCTAGCATTTTTTTCCGTTATTCAGCAGTTTGATGGCATGAAATGATGCCCTGGGGCATGGGGACGAGTTTCCCCTTCACCCAAGGGTGAATGGTGCGTGGATTGGTGATTTCCACCGAGATTCGTTGTTCTCAGTTTTCTAGGAGGCAAGCGGTCCTTCCAGGGACCGTTTCTTGCTGTGAACGGTCACAGATAGACCGTTTCTTGGGCCCCTAATGTCGGTTGGGCCTAGCGGTCACGCGATGGACCGCTAGCGCCATGTGGCAGCCTAGTGGTCGATCATTTTCCACCATGGGCCAGCGTGGCTGATGGGGACATCACCCATGATTCTCTCTTGCTCGGGACTTCACTTCCTACAGGAGGGGGATAGGATCGAGCTCCATGACGAGCAGGACCCCCACGACACTTAGACTATCTATCTGGATCATTTTGCTGTATTCCCTCTTTTGTTTGAGTCATTTTGATGTAATTTTTCCCTTTATTTGAGTCATTTTCCTAAGTCCTAAGTCATTTCTCAGAGTTTGTGTCTTCATCTACCCCTTGGTTGGCTTTTTGGTCAGCTTGGTCATTATATGTAAAGCCAAGGGTAGTCTTGTCATGTAAAGGTTTGAGTCCCTATAAATAGGACCCCAACCCCTCCTTGGAGAACTAATGAAGAATTTGGATTAAGCATTCCACAAAGTCATTGTGAGAATCCCCCTCTCTCTCTACCTCTCAATCTCTCACTCTAGCTCTCTCTCTCTCTCTCTCTAAGGGGTAGATTCCCCTCTCTCTCTCTAAAGGGGGCAAACCCCATTCTCTCTCCTCCCCACCCCCAATTTCAAAATTCCCTCTCTCACCTCCCCATTCACCTCTCATTAAGACCCCTCCCCCTTCCCCATACACTCATGCAATCCCTCTCCAACCCCAAGGTGGAATCCCCTTCTCCTAGGCACCTCTCCATTCTCCCAAGCAACCCTTCCACTTCCCCAAGCACCCTTCCCTCTTCCCCACACACCCCTTCACATTCCCAATGCACCCCTTCTTATCCCCAACACAACCTTTCCCCTCCCCTAGGCCTACATTAACTCCTCTCCATTAAGGAGATTTCAAACCACTCCCTTCTCCCACCTCCCCCTAGCCCAACCTGCACCCTCCCCCTCTCTCCCCCATCCACCTGCTAGCTGCGACCCCAGCACTCCCCACCCCCTTCCATCACCCTTAGGTCCCCCCATTCCCCTTCCCACAACATCCATTAGCCACCCCTTGCATGTTTCCTCCCCTTTCCCCACCCCTACATTCATTCTATCCCTTCACTCAATTTTCAGGTTGCTAGGAGCTGCCAACCTGCTGGTTTCAGAGTCTGTCTCCTCACCACCTTCGAGTTCCAGGAGGCTCACCATACATTGCTGGAAAGCTATTCAAGTCATCTTCGTAGGCGAGGTGATCCCACTCCATTCCGAGTTCGGGGCTGACCGGGAGAACCTTTCTCCCCCGACCGCGCAGACCTGCTCCAGCCAGCGACCAGAAGCAACTTTCAGAAGCTCCTACGGCCACACCTTGGCACCCCTTCACGCGCCGCTTGACCGGGACGATCCTCCACCAGTCCTCTACCCAACCCAGCCAGCGGAGCATCATTTGGAGTTCGGAGCTGCTTGTACCAATTTTTCTACCACAGGGACGTCTTTCAGGTCAGTCAGTGTCTGTCCCGATACCCCTCCACCTCTCAGGTTGAAACTCTCGACCCCGACCTCCTCCAGAGCCTTTCTTTCTTGCAGATCGAAGAGGACTCGACTACGCTCGCAACTGTTCTAGTCCCACCCCAATTGGGTCCCGGGAGCGATCGTGGTGCCATCACCAATCTACTGCTACAACCAGAACTCAGTCCGAAGTAGAGCAGAGCAGCGCCGGTCCAGTGACTTTCCCGGCCTGCGACGACGACATCTGGTGCCAGAAATATTCAGGCTTCATCCTGGGTCAGCCCCCGACATTTTGGCTCTGGTCCCGTCCACTTTCAAGTCCGGGAGCAGCCACAGCGGAGCCAACAGCGAGTACTCGGCAGGCAGAACCGGCGGACAGAACTCCGGAAGGGCGATCCGACTCCGTTCTTAGTCTCCTTTCCCTCCCCGCCTGGCCGGCTTACCGCCCCTCCCTGTGTGGAGGTAGTGTTTGATTGTATTCCAATTCTCCCCACCCCAAGCTCCCCCCTCCTGCATGAGGCGTAGTACATGTATTTATTAAACAGGCCGAAGCTTCAGTCGACGCAGTGTGTGGGGAACCCACACTTCCCCGCTCGCCCATCGTCTCCGAACGGGGTTGGTTTCTTCAAACCAACCGGGTAAGCTTCTGCCCTTGCTCTCCCCAGTGTTTGTTCGTTTAATATCCATGATACTAATCCGCTGGTTTGTGAGAGAGTGCTCGACCCCGGGGCTCCCAGCTCATGTGTGGTCACTGTGGGCTATAGAGAGAGAGTGACCCAGTGCCCCCAAGGCACCTGGCCTGCCCCCTTGAACGTGGGCACCGTACCCTTGGGAGAGAAAACAATAGCCTTGCTGGCCCTCTACCAGCAAGGATCTTGCTCCACCACCTCGACTCGGCATCACCGAGTCACCACGGGAAGCGGGTGTGCACGGTGGATAGGCGATTTCCGACAACCTCAAATCTTACGATTGTGTTTGCGATCTAGGCCCAAGGGATATTTACTTTCTGCATTCCTCCCTAGTTGTGTCACATCAATTTGGTATCAGAGCAAGTTTTAGACTTGTCTCTACGAGTCTAGTCCATGGGCACGCTTGCCTTAGAGTCCCCGATAGACCGTCCCATGCATTGTCCACCACCCACTGTCAATGAGTCTACGGACCAAATGATCCCTCTCCCAATCATATCCCTTGCATACCTACCCAATGGAGAGCTCACGGAAATTGATTTTATTGACTTGGAGTCTGATAATTGGGTATCCCCCGATATCGTTGCCTCTCTTTCTAGGACCGAACAAATTGTGCACAACGGAGACCAAGTCTTCGTTGAATTCCATAAATGGTTCGGGAAGACCACATACTGTGATGGAGCTTGGTGTCAAATTAGTACTTTGGCGGGCCCTTGCATAATCCTAGGTAGGAGATGGTTAGATGAAAGAAATGTCGACATCGACCCAACACGTCGGACTTGCCTAGTGCATCTGCCAC
Source organism: Amorphophallus konjac (assembly GCA_022559845.1). Taxonomy (NCBI): domain Eukaryota; kingdom Viridiplantae; phylum Streptophyta; class Magnoliopsida; order Alismatales; family Araceae; genus Amorphophallus; species Amorphophallus konjac. The sequence goes on from CM040126.1 coordinate 251,164,564, forward strand.
ACCTTCCGGGAGCCTTTAAATTCAACAACCTGGTACTCTCCCATCCGCTGGAGTCCCATCCTTGTTCACCACCCCGGGTGCACCCCACATCGGCTATTATCACCCCATCCCCAAAAGACCTTCCATTGGAGAGTAAAACCTCTAAACTCCAAAGGGATGAGAATGTGATTGAGGTACATGAGGCCTCCCCCGATTGGGAAGAAGAATACGAGTCACAATGTCATGAGTTAGGCCAGGAAGTTCCCATCCCATGTGTAGAAAGCATCATGGCTCACACACCCGACCACCTAGAAGAGGAGAACACCATGGTCACTATCCCAACCGTGGGGGAAACACATGTCCAAGTTGAAGAAGAAACCTCGCACGGTGGTCTTCACCCTACGCCACCCCCTCCAATTGGGAGTGAACTTATCATAAGTGGGCCCTTAGTTAGATGGCTAGAGGAAAATCGGGCTCACCCTATCCTTCCCCATGCCTACCCTCCCATGGATCAACACCTCCCCATAGTACCCATCAACATCTCACACACCACAATCCAATCCTTCTACAAGGTTGAGTGTTGGGATGACTTCGTCAAAGGCCTAAAGTGGCAACTTCAGCTGACTTGTTTGTTGACCATAGGAGCGGACCGACCCAAGAGCCTTGACCTCATCCACCCATGCATTGGGTCTATCACCTCGGCCTGCACCGTTAGTAGCTACACTAGTGACCTCCTTCTCCTTCTTCCCATGGAAGAGGAACCCATCCCGGTCCACTCCCCGATCATCTTGGTTCCAAGGATATTGGCCGATCGACCCACTCACTACACCGGCCCAATCACGTCATTAGAGGAGGATGACTCCCCACCTTTGGTTGACTTTGAGGACTTAGAGTTCCTTCCCCTAGGTGACCCTTGCCATGATCCCTTTGACCCCTTCCTTTGGGAGCACGGGTACCCATGTGACCCACCAACCACTCAACCTTTCCTACCAACACCCACCATGTAGGGCCAAGCCCATCTCATCCAAGACCCAGGTTACACCATGGGAGTCATGACTTTGGGCAATATTCACATAGGAATTAAGGAAGTGCCTCAATCCATGCTATCCACCTTCTTAGATCCCTTCGATCCATTCAAGTGGAAGTTCAAAGGCCATCCCATAACCCCTCACATAGAAATCATCTTTGGAATAGGAATGCCTATGTCTTGGCACCTCCCACCACTTGACATGATTAGTAAGTTGGGTCCTTTCATTTATGACACCCACATGTCAAGTTGGAAGCTTGAGTGGTTCATATTCGGGTATAAAGGTCCTCCCCTACTCATCATCCATCTTATGCATATAGGAGTATACATAGAAGTCCGGGTCCTCCGGCACTCACTGCACCCATACCTGATAGAACCATTTATGGATGCCCCGATCCTCCTAAGTCCGTCAAAACCAATGTAACACTTGATAGGGCTGAATTTGGTTGTCCATGCCCTCCCTTCATCCCTAGAGGATCATCATTCATGACATTGCATGGTAACATTCGCAAACACATCAGCAAGAGCAACGAGGTTCTTAAGAAATTAGCCGATTCCCACGGTCGCCACCAAGAAATCTATGTCGGTGATTTTGTGATGGTGAGGACTGAGATTGTCTCACAACTGAGGTCTCGTGGAGCAGGCTCCTTCCAGGTGTTGAGGCACGTTGGCATAAATGCGTATGTGTTAAACCTCCCTGAGGAATATGGAGTAAGTCCCACCTTCAATGTGGCTGACCTGGTGCCCTACGAGGGTCCCACGGTGACACCCAGTGAGAACATCCAGCCTATCCCACCCCTTGAGAGAGTCCCAACCCAAACGAGAGCTCCACCAGGCCCAAAGAACCAGCATGATCAAGTGGAGCGGATATTAGATGAACAGATCACTACCACATGGAGAAAGGCGTATGAGCAATATCCGGTTAAGTGGAAGGGACGGCCACCTTTGGATGATGCATGGGTGAGTCGGGAGGATCTCCAGCAGCTGGACCTCGACATACTAGAGCAGTATCGTAGCAGGGTGGGCCCCTACTCGACAGAGTCAAGCTCATTGCAGCCAGGGAGAATTGATGGGGACATCACCCATGTTTCTCTCTGGCTCGGGACTTCACTTCCTCTAGGAGGGGTGTTAGGGTGCTAGGCCCGGATACAGAGGGGGGTGAATGTATCCCACTATGAATAATGGCCAAATAAAAACTAGGATGCAAGAGATAAACCACAGAGTAGAACCAATTCAATTCAACTCAAATACGAGCACTTGGTGCGCACCTATTCAAGCATCTAGCGGAAGCTAAGCAAACAATCAGACCACTGCACAAGATATTTTTTAGGTGGTTCGGTCCACAGACCTACATCCACCCCTCACTCCCAACCGGAGTGAGGCTTCACTAGCAAATGCTAGAACCAAGCAGACTAAGTCTGCAAACAGTTGCTGCCACACAGCTTGACCAGGGGAACAACCTCCCCTCTTCCTCCAAGCCGGAGGGACACCCCAAGTGACTCCCAACCACTTGGAAACCAGAGACCGAAGTCTCTCTTCCTCCAGACCAGGAGGTAACCAACCAGTGACTTCCAGTCACCAGCAAACCAGAGGTTGAAGACCTCTCTTCCTCCCAACCGGAGGGACCCCTGGACTTGCAATCCACAAGCCCAGAACCGGAGATCAGATCTCCCTTCTCCTGAGTCCACAGGAGGAATCTGGCCTCAGTCCAGAGGATCGGAAGAACAAAGATAATCAGAAAACAAAGGAAAACAATAAAGGAAAATAACACAGCAATCAGAAAGCTGTAAAAGATGAAAACACAGATATGGCTCTCAATGGAGCTGACTGGCCTGGATCTGATCCACGGTCCAGTAGGAACAAGTCTTCAGATGAAGCTTCCCATCTCTCGTTCTCTCTTCTTCTTTCTCTTCCTTTTCTTCTCTGCTTCCTTCTCTCACTCGCGAGCTCTCTCTCTTTCTCTTTTTACTTCTACTGCTTCTCTCACTCTGCCACTCTTCTTTTTCTTCTTCTTCTCTTCTCACTGGATCGAATACTCTCTGCTGCTCTCAGACTCGATGTATAGACTTTTCTCTTTTTCTATCGATCGGCCTTCTTTAGTGGAAGAAAGCACATATATATAGCAGCAGCAGCAGCAGCTCCTGGGCGCGTGGCTTCCACGTTTTCCCGCCCAAGGAATTTGCTAGATCCGAGGCAGCTTCATCCACGTGTCAGCATCTTCATACCTCGTCCTCCTGGGATCACGAGCCAGGTCATCAATCTCGGTAAGAATCCATTGTATAGACTTCACACATGAAGACATCCGCTATTCAGACTTGAATAACATTCAGCAATGCATTGTATTGACTCCACCAGCCTGCAGCGTTGACGCATCAGAGTAATCCAGTAAGCTTCTTTCTTGATTGTTTGAACTACAGCGTCCACGCCACTTGATCAAGGCGTTGACGCATTGGTGTCCAGTGATCAATGTCTTCAGTATATAAGCGTGCTGCGTCGACGCTGCTAGCCCATAGCGTTGACGCAGTGGTGTTCCAACAGCTAATACTTTAGCTTGTTTGCTTGCTGCGTGGACGCTACCAGGCCGTGGCGTTGAGGCAGTGATGTGTTCCAGCAGCTAATACTTCTACTAGTATACTTGCTGCGTGGACGCTGTGGTCATTTTGCGTTAACCCTATACACACACAAAATCTTATAATCATAACATAGAACAAGTGGTTATTTAAATCTTATAACACCGAGTGTATATACTCTGAAACAGCAAATGGGCAAGTATGTACACTGAGAGAGTGTATAGACTTGGAAGTCTTCTTGTGAGCTCAGTGTATATACTTTCCAATGTCTAGACTACAGGAGATGAAGACCAATGTGCAGACATGGGCTATGCAAGCTACAGTGTCGTTGTATGGACATGGGGTTCAGCTGAGGATGTATGGACTTACAATGCAAACAACAATGTATAGACTTCATGTAAAAGCCCAATGTATAGACATTGAAATCGAAGACCAATGTGCAGACTTGGATTTGAAGACCAGTGTGCAGACTTTCCACCGACCAGTGTATGGACTTCAACAGTGAACGGCTGTACATACTTCATGTGAAAACCCAATGTGTAGACTTGAAGAATGTGAGACGATGGCTAAGACACTGCACAATCGGATGTATAGACTTTCGTTACTGTAGCAACGTGTAGACTTTGCCTTAGACGCTAAGTGAGACGCTCAATGTACACACTTAACCAATTCAAAGGCAAATCGAGTGTACAGACTCTGAGTCCAAACCCAACGGCTGTACAGACTTAGAAAGTGAAGACTGATGTACAGACTTCATTAATCAAAGTATGAATGAGACGCTGCACACACTTAGCCTAGGACAATGTATAGACTCAATCAAATGAAGAGCTTCCAGTGTGTAGACTTGAAAGTCTAATGGCGACGTGCATACTTGCTGAGTTGACGCTGCAGCCCAATGAGTTGACGCTGCAACGTATACACTTTACGTTCAACTGATGATGTGTAGACTTGAAGAACTGAAGCCCACGTTGTATAGACTTTGAAATCTGAATCGACAAAGTAGGCTGTACAGACTTTGAGAGTCTTGAAGGATGTACAGACTTTGAAGGCTTTGATGGCCAATGTACAGACTTGTAACACTTGAGGACTGATGTATAGACTTCGCCTGAACACTGTCCGATATACAGGCTTTAGTCTGGAGCGTTGTATGGACTTGCAAGAGACGCACGAAGAGACACTGCCTGAGACGGTCAACTGGACGTTGACTCTGTACAGACTTCAACTTAAAGATGCACGATGTACAGACTTGCTAGTTGAAGGCTAATGTATGGACTTAAAGGTTAACACTCGAATGTATAGAGTTGAAGGGCTAATAATCTAGTGTATAGACTTCAAAAGGACAAAGCATCCATAGACCAGACGATGTGCAGACTTTGCCAATATGAGACACTGTACAGACTTTGTCAAGTGACTGGCTGTACAAACTTCAGAAGATGAAGACTCTGTATCGAATTGAAGACCATGAGCCAATGTATAGACTTGCCTTAACAATGAATGAGTAGACTTTGAAACAGGAGTTAGGCAAACGGATGTACAGAGTTGGCCAAAGTAGCAATGTATAGACTTTGAAACCCAGACAGTCAGTGTTCTGAAGGGTCGACGCATCAGTAGGGGTGGGTCGACCCACTACTGTCCATACTAACTAAACAGACTTGGCCAATGCATGAAGCACAGTCCAGTGTATAGACTCGATGCCTTGAAGATCAATGTACATACTTTGAAGACCGACCTAGCAGGATGTGTAGACTTAGAATGCAACCAGGATGTCTAGACTTGATGTGAGGCAATGCACAATAAACATGAACCAATGAATTGAATGCATATAGCAGACATGAACTGAATGTATGCAGGAGAACTAATCAAAGCATTACCTGATCTGAGCATTCACCTTACCTGTCATGATTTAACTTTGACTCTTTGACTTGGGTTAATTTCATGACCTGTGAGACATCCTCAACCCTGTTCTGACAGTTTCTCATAATGCAACAGGATTATATCATCAAGGATGTAAACATAATGAGACATAATATATGTCATCATCAAAACTCCAGAACCACAGGGGACACAATAATCTCCCCCTTTTTGATGATGGCAATATTATGAGTCATTGCAATAGGTCCATCATGATGATTATGAAATACCATCCATCATGATGATTATGAAATACCATGTGACAGTTCATAAACATGCACCCATAATGACTAATGCATGCACCAATAAAGACTAATGACTCACACCAAAAATTCTCCCCCTTTGTCAACATCAAAAAGAATGGAGTGGTCATTGACTGTTTAAGAATTTGAAATAGGAGCTATTATGCAAACAGAGTTACTATCATCTAAAACTCCCCCTGACAAGATACTCTCCTGAATGAACATTGAACCACAGGGACATGCAAAAGTTCTCCCCCTTAGATGGACAGTGATTGGAATGAAGCACAGGAGATAAAGAAATCAACAGTTAGGTCTGAAATAATGGAGTCCATTGTGAGAAAGAAGGCACTCAGAATAAATGAGAAAGGTTTTCAATGGGATATCAATTTCATAAATCTGATTAAATAGGTATTTCAGACTCTTCTATTATAGAGATTTATGAATGATCTTCATTGACAAGTCAGATCAGAATATGATGTATGCAAGGCTTGTTCATAAGCTTTCTGTACTCATATCTGAAATCAGTTTTAATAAAGGTGAACCTTGCTTTCATATTGACAGTGTTGTTTAACCTTCTTCTTCCTTACTCACTTAATTTCAAAGATTCCTTTAAGAGATGCAATCAATAGTAATGAAGTTAAACACATAAGAAAAACATTTGTTTCTGTCAAGGGTTCCAATAGAATATTTCTTTTGCACATATCTTTCAAATGGTATACTAGATTAGCGGCAATTTTCATAACATTCTTCATGAGCACTTGAGTTTAGTACACCATTGTAACTAGAGGATACACGTTGTTTAGACGCCAATATCCCTAAGCACTTGGATGGACTAACTGTCATGCTTCATAGGAACAGAGATTGTATTTACACTTCATGACACACTACAGATCATTTCTTTGATGAGTGAGATGTATTTCTCAGTGTGCATGCTATTGCTCTGCCAGATTATCAATCATTTTTAAGCAGAGTTAACTATGGCACCTCATGACACAGTCCTTTGGACATGATTTCTCAGTGACCAAGGTCATTGCTCTGACAAGATTTACCCTTAGACATAATCCATGTTCTCAGATGTTTAAAACTCAATACTAATTTCATACATATCAATCAAGGAATATCATGATTTCAGAATTTTCAGAATTCAGAAGAGTTTAAAAGACTCAACATGAAAATGTTGGTTAAAGTTTATTAAGACCAACTCAGATATTTTCAAGATATGTTCATAAGCAAACACAAGACATACATGAAACATCAACCGGCTGAAAGAATCAGACATTCATAATCCTATATAATAGAAGATTCCTGTTTAAGTTATCTTTCAGATTTATGATCAGGATATGTACAGAGAATTCTTTCTGAGTTTTCAGGAAAGGCTGAAACATTTTTGGGAACAGCCAATTCAACAGATGATACCAATGAATAGGATGAGTGAAGATGGCTGATAACAGTTGAAGCAGGAAGCTGAAATGTGTTGCATTATACATTCATCACAGGGATTTAGGCAAGATAGCAGTTCAATCTGGAGATGGGAAGTTCAGATGGTAGAATATGAATAATGCTCCCCCTAAATGTATGCATGATCTAACATTCCTAAATGTATGCAACTCTGACCTATGGTACCAGGCGGAGGACTTGGTCTAAAGACTACCTCACACATAGTAAGCACTTCCAGACAGAGTTCATCTGCCCTTTAGTATCTTACTATTTATATACCAAGAGTCATGCATGACAATCCAATACATATGCAGTTCTACATGCATCTTTTAGCTAACACTGTGCCACTTATATGCAATTGTGATGCATGTGCATGTCAAATGTGCAGATGAACATTTTTAAGCATGAGACATCATCCAAGTAACAGACTTACTCAACTCACCTTTTCAGATTTTTTAGAATGCAATTTGTTTTTAGAGATTATGCATTTTAACAAATATCAACTAACTGCAATTAACATATGTATGCATCAAATGCAGACATTCTTTAAACTCATGTATGCACCAGTGCATGATAAAAGAAAATTACAAAAGGCAGATGCAGTTCTGGACATGTATGCATTGACATATTAAGCATGATGTTCAATTAAAAAAAAATCAGGTGAAGAAACATTTAATCAGCAGAGTTGGGGTTTACCATACTTTGGATGCCTTGGTTTATTTGACCCCCTTTTATTCCTCATCCTAAGGCATACCTGCAAAGCACAGATCTCATTTTGTGTTTCTAGGTACCCAAGACTTCTTGGGTCCTACTTTGTTAGTAACACCTCTGATAGGTGCTTTCCACATTCTTTGGGCATGTAAGTCATCAGACTTCATTAAATTACACTCACTCATGGAGTGCCCAACCTGCCCACCATAATGACAGGAAACCGCAGATCTTGAATTCTTTTTATTCACAACATTGTTAGCATGGAATCTGTGTGCATTATTCTGAACATAAATTTTATGTGCATTGGCATGAAGATTTCTGTTACTTGCATGAGATTTTGGTTTACCTTTACCTGCCCACCAGCATTCTGAAGCTTGGTGGCCAAATTTTCCACATTCAAAGCATGCCAGACTCTTTTCTTTAAAAACAGTTTTATTTCTTCCAAAAACATTTCTATTTGCAGGGAGTTTTATATTCTGAGAGAAAGTTTTTTCCTGAGCATGCCAACAGTCCTTGACTGTATGGCCATGTTTTCCACAATGAGAACAACTAGAAAAGGTATTTCTATGAGGGCCTAACCAGCATTGTGCAGCAACATGTCCTATTTTTCCACAGTTATAACAATGAATTTTCTTTTCCCTAAGGACATGATTTCTACCCTGATTGTTTTGAGCAGCTGCTAGGTCATCTTTTTCTATCAAATTACACTCATGCATCAAATGTCCATATTTGTGACAGTAGTGACAGATCATTTTCTTTCTAGATGCATGCGAGTGAGTGGGTGAAACATGCAGAGTGGGAAGAGGAACATGTTGATGCTTTTCTTTCTATTTTTCTGTTGTTTTCTCTTGAGCAGTTGACTGATAACCTGGAAGGTTCTGAGGGCTGTGAGAGGTTGAGCTGGAAACAAAGGAAGTTTAAACTTTGTTTTAAAAACTCTTCTTATTTGAGGGATTATAGCCCAACCCTTCCTTCTGAAAATTTACCTTAGTTCCTTGAATTTTGTCCAGATTATCTTTTCCGTCCAGAAATTTTGACAAGGAATTATTCAAATCTTCAATTTCATTTTCCAAAGAAACGATGTGTATTTCATAACTGGCAATCTCTTGTTCATTGTAATTTACACATTCGCTTAGCACCTTGTTTGCAATTTTACATTCCTCAATTTCTTGTTCCAGATTTCTCAATTTTTCAGACTCTTCAATGTAAACAGTTTTTCCTTTTTCTAAGAGAAGAAGTTTCTCTGACATAGCAGTGTTCAACTGCTTCAATCCTTCAACCTCTTGAATTAGTTTGTCATTTTTTGATTTCAGATTTTCAATTTCTTCAACAGAGTCTTTATCAATTTTTATTGAGCTCATTTTATCATTCAACTCTTCCTCTATCTGTTCAAGCTCTAGAATCTTGTTTAACAGATCTTTGTTTTCTTCCTTTAGAGAAACAATAAACTCCTTATGCCATTCTAAATTTGAGTGAAGATTTTCATTTATTTCCTTGAGGAATGGACACTCATTGCATGCAGATTTAACCGAACATATTGTTTGAACCTGGAGTTTTTCACATTGTTTCTCAAGACATTCATTTTCAGATTTCAGTCTACTTAGTTCAGAGCAAACACATTTAAGTTCATTCATCAATTTTTCATTCTGGTTTTTATGCATATGGATATCTGACAAATAGACATCATGAGATTGCTTCATCTTTGAACAATTTTCACATGGTGAACTTGAACTACCCTGATCACTTTTCTTTTTCAAGTTCTTGTATCGTTTTCTTAATTGTTCATGAGACTCAAACAGCTCAGCATATGCATTCTCCCAATCATCTAAAGAAAAATTCTCGAAGATGTTTACCTCCTCCTCATCATCTTCTTCTTCATTTTGGCTGCTGCTAGGAATACTTCCTTTAGCCATCATGCAGTTGTCTTCATTTAACCTGTAAGCTAGCTTCAGCTCCTCCATGATGTCCTTGGCAGACCTGCAATCATAAAAACAAGAGTGTAAGGCTCTGTCAGTGGCTGCTTTCATCAGATTGAAGGCTTTCTGATTTTCTCCATCCTTTGATCTGTGGCTGTTGGTCCATTTGGACACTTTCTTTGGTAATGTGTGAGGACCTTGTGAAATTAATTTCCACAGATCAGGATTAACTGTATCAACATAATTTCATAGACTGATAAACCACGCATTAAAATTAGAACCACTGAAAACTGGTGGATCACCCATGAAAGCTGATCAGATAAATGCAACAGGAATAATGAAGCACCAAGACAGCAGGATCGAATCTACAGATCGCTGGACCTTCTAAGCAGACAACCTGCTCTGATACCAATTGTTAGTGTGCTAGGCCCGGATACAGAGGGGGGTGAATGTATCCCTCTATGAATAATGGCCAAATAAAAACTAGGATGCAAGAGATAAACCACAGAGTAGAACCAATTCAATTCAACTCAAATACAAGCACTTGGTGCGCACCTATTCAAGCATCTAGCGGAAGCTAAGCAAACAATCAGACCACTGCACAAGATATTTTTTAGGTGGTTCGGTCCACAGACCTACATCCACCCCTCACTCCCAACCGGAGTGAGGCTTCACTAGCAAATGCTAGAACCAAGCAGACTAAGTCTGCAAATAGTTGCTGCCACACAGCTTGACCAGGGGAACAACCTCCCCTCTTCCTCCAAGCCGGAGGGACACCCCAAGTGACTCCCAGCCACATGGAAACCATAGACCGAAGTCTCTCTTCCTCCAGACCAGGAGGTAACCAACCAGTGACTTCCAGTCACCAGCAAACCAGAGGTCAAAGACCTCTCTTCCTCCCAATCGGAGGGACCCCTGGACTTGCAATCCACAAGCCCAGAACCGGAGATCAGATCTCCCTTCTCCTGAGTCCACAGGAGGAATCTGACCTCAGTCCAGAGGATCGGAAGAACAAAGATAATCAGAAAACAAAGGAAAACAATACAGGAAAATAACACAGCAATCAGAAAGCTGTAAAAGATGAAAACACAGATATGGCTCTCAATGGAGCTGACTGGCTTGGATCTGATCCACGGTCCAGTAGGAACAAGTCTTCAGATGAAGCTTCCCATCTCTCGTTCTCTCTTCTTCTTTCTCTTCCTTTTCTTCTCTGCTTCCTTCTCTCACTCGCGAGCTCTCTCTCTTTCTCTTTTTACTTCTGCTGCTTCTCTCACTCTGCCACTCTTCTTTTTCTTCTTCTTCTCTTCTCACTGGATCGAATACTCTCTGCTGCTCTCAGACTCGATGTATAGACTTTTCTCTTTTTCTATCGATCGGCCTTCTTTAGTGGAAGAAAGCACATATATATAGCAGCAGCAGCAGTAGCTCCTGGGCGCGTGGCTTCCACATTTTCCCGCCCAAGGAATTTGCTAGATCCGAGGCAGCTTCATCCACGTGTCAGCATCTTCATACCTCGTCCTCCTGGGATCACGAGCCAGGTCATCAATCTCGGTAAGAATCCATTGTATAGACTTCACACATGAAGACATCCGCTGTTCAGACTTGAATAACATTCAGCAATGCATTGTATTAACTCCACCAGCCTGCAGCGTTGACGCATCAGAGTAATCCAGTAAGCTTCTTTCTTGATTGTTTGAACTACAGCGTCCACGCCACTTGATCAAGGCGTTGACGCATTGGTGTCCAGTGATCAATGTCTTCAGTATATAAGCGTGCTGCGTCGACGCTGCTAGCCCATAGCGTTAACGCAGTGGTGTTCCAGCAGCTAATACTTTAGCTTGTTTGCTTGCTGCGTGGACGCTACCAGGCCGTGGCGTTGACGCAGTGATGTGTTCCAGCAGCTAATACTTCTACTAGTATACTTGCTGCGTGGACGCTGTGGTCATTCTGCGTTAACCCTATACACACATAAAATCTTATAATCATAACATAGAACAAGTGGTTATTTAAATCTTATAACACCGAGTGTATATACTCTGAAACAGCAAATGGGAAAGTATGTACACTGAGAGAGTGTATAGACTTGGAAGTCTTCTTGTGAGCTCAGTGTATATACTTTCCAATGTCTAGACTACAGGAGATGAAGACCAATGTGCAGACATGGGCTATGCAAGCTACAGTGTCGTTGTATGGACATGGGGTTCAGCTGAGGATGTATGGACTTACAATGCAAACAACAATGTATAGACTTCATGTAAAAGCCCAATGTATAGACATTGAAATCGAAGACCAATGTGCAGACTTGGATTTGAAGACCAGTGTGCAGACTTTCCACCGACCAGTGTATGAACTTCAACAGTGAACGGCTATACATACTTCATGTGAAAACCCAATGTGTAGACTTGAAGAATGTGAGACGATGGCTAAGACACTGCACAATCGGATGTATAGACTTTCGTTACTGTAGCAACGTGTAGACTTTGCCTTAGATGCTAAGTGAGACGCTCAATGTACACACTTAACCAATTCAAAGGCAAATCGAGTATACAGACTCTGAGTCCAAACCCAACGGCTGTACAGACTTAGAAAGTGAAGACTGATGTACATACTTCATTAATCAAAGCATGAATGAGACGCTGTACACACTTAGCCTAGGACAATGTATAGACTCAATCAAATGAAGAGCTTCCATTGTATAGACTTGAAAGTCTAATGGCGATGTGCATACTTGCTGAGTTGACGCTGCAGCCCAATGAGTTGACGCTGCAACGTATACACTTTACGTTCAACTGATGATGTGTAGACTTGAAGAACTGAAGCCCACGTTGTATAGACTTTGAAATCTGAATTGACAAAGCAGGCTGTACAGACTTTAAGAGTCTTGAAGGATGTACAGACTTTGAAGGCTCTGATGGCCAATGTACAGACTTGTAACACTTGAGGACTGATGTATAGACTTCGCCTGAACACTGTCCAATGTACAGGCTTTAGTCTGAAGCGTTGTATGGACTTGCAAGAGACGCACAAAGAGACACTGCCTGAGACGGTCAACTGGACGCTGACTCTGTATATACTTTAAAATGCACGATGTACAGACTTGCTAGTCTGAAGGCTAATGTATGGACTTAAAGGTTAACACTCGAATGTATAGAGTTGAAGGGCTAACAATCTAGTGTATAGACTTCAAAAGCACAAAGCATCCACAGACCAGACGATGTACAGACTTTGCCAATATGAGACACTGTACAGACTTTGTCAAGTGACTGGCTGTACAAACTTCAGAAGATGAAGACTCTGTATCGACTTGAAGACCATGAGCCAATGTATAGACTTGCCTTAACAATGAATGAGTAGACTTTGAAATAGGAGTCAGGCAAACGGATGTACAGAGTTGGCCAAAGCAGCAATGTATAGACTTTGAAACCCAGACAGTCAGTGTTCTGATGGGTCGACGCATCAGTAGGGGTGGGTCGACCCACTACTGTCCATACTTACTAAACAGACTTGGCCAATGCATGAAGCACAGTCCAGTGTATAGACTCGATGCCTTGAAGATCAACGTACATACTTTGAAGACCGACCTAGTAGGATGTGTAGACTTAGAATGCAACCAGGATGTCTAGACTTGATGTGAGGCAATGCACAATAAACATGAACCAATGAATTGAATGCATATAGCAGACATGAACTAAATGTATGCAGGAGAACTAATCAAAGCATTACCTGATCTGAGCATTCACCTTACCTGTCATGATTTAACTTTGACTCTTTGACTTGGGTTAACTTCATGACCTGTGAGACATCCTCAACCCTGTTCTGACAGTTTCTCATAATGCAACATGATTATATCATCAAGGATGTAAACATAATGAGACATAATATCTGTCATCATCAAAACTCCAGAACCATAGGGGACACAACAAGGGGGATAGGATCGAGCTCCATGACGAGCAGGGCCCCCATGACACTTAGACTATCTATCTGGATCATTTTGATGTATTTCCCTCTTTTGTTTGAGTCATTTTGATGTAATTTTCCCCTTTATTTGAGTCATTTTTCTAAGTCCTAAGTCATTTCTCTATGTTTGTGTCTTCATCTACCCCTTGGTTGGCTTTTTGGTCAGCTTGGTCATTACATGTAAAGCCAAGGGTAGTCTTGTCATGTAAAGGTTTGGGTCCCTATAAATAGGACCCCAACCCCTCCTTGGAGAACTAATGAAGAATTTGGATTAAGCATTCCACAAAGTCATTGTGAGAATCCCCCTCTCTCTCTACATCTCAATCTCTCTCTCTCTCTCTAAGGGGTGGATTCCCCTCTCTCTCTCTCTTCTCTCTCTCTAAAGGGAAGCGAACCCCATTCTCTCTCCTCCCCACCCCCAATTTCGAAATTCCCTCTCTCTCCTCCCCATTCACCTCTCATTAAGACCCCTCCCCCTTCCACATACACTCATTCAATCCCTCTCCAACCCCAAGGTGGAATCCCCTTCTCCTAGGCACCTCTCCATTCTCCCAAGCCACCCTTCCTCTTCCCCAAGCACCCTTCCCTCTTCCCCACACACCCCTTCACATTCCCAACGCACCGCTTCTTATCCCCAACACAACCTTTCCCCTCCCCTAGGCCTGCATTAACTCCTCTCCATTAAGGAGATTTCAAACAACTCCCTTCTCCCACCTCCCCCTAGCCCAACCTGCACCTTGCCCCTCTCTCCCCCATCCACCTGCTAGCTGCGACCCCAGCACTCCCCACCCCCTTCCATCACCCTTAGGTCCCCCCATTCCTCTTCCCACAACTTCCATTAGCCACCCCTTGCATGTTTCCTCCCCTTTCCCCACCCCTACATACATTCTATCCCGTCACTCAATTTTCAGGTTGCTAGGAGCTGCCAACCTGCTGGTTTCAGAGTCTGCCTCCTCACCACCTTCGCGTTCCAGGAAGCTCACCATACATTGCTGGAAAGCTCTTCAAGTCAGCTTCGTAGGCGAGGTGATCCCACTCCATTCCGAGTTCGGGGCTGACCGGGAGAACCTTTCTCCCCCAACCGCGCAGACCTGCTCCAGCCAGCGACCAGAAGCAACATTCAGAAGCTCCTACGGCCACACCTTGGCACCCCTTTGCGCGCCGCTTGACCGGGATGATCCTCCACCAGTCCTCTACCCAACCCAGCCAGCGGGGTATCATTTGGAGTTCGGAGCTGCTTGTACCAATTTTTCTACCACAGGGACGTCTTTCAGGTCAGTCAGGGTCTGTCCCGATACCCCTCCACCTCTCGGGTTGAAACTCTCGACCCCGACCTCATCCAGAGACGTTCTTTCTTGAGGATCGAAGAGGACTCGACTACGCTCGCAACTGTCCTGGTCCCACCCCAATTGGGTCCCGGGAGCGATCGTGGTGCCATCACCAATCTACTGCTACAACCAGAACTCAGTCCGAAGTATAGCAGAGCAGTGCCGGTCCAGCGACTTTCCCGGCCAGCAACGACGACATATGGTGCCAGTAAAATTCAGGCTTCATCCTGGGTCGGTCCCCGACATTTTGGCGCTGGTCCCGTCCACTTTAAAGTCCGGGAGCAGCCACAGAAGAGCCGACAGCGAGTACTTATCGGCAGGCAGAACCGGCGGACAGAACTCCGGAAGGGCGATCCGACTCTGTTCTTAGTCTCCTTTCCCTCCCCGCCTGGCCGGCTTACCGCCCCTCCCTGTGTGGAGGTAGTGTTTGATTGTATTCCAATTCTCCCCACCCCAAGCTCCCCCCGCCTGCGTGAGGCGTAGTACATGTATTTATTAAACAGGCCGAAGCTTCAGTCGACGCAGTGCGCGGGGAACCCACACTTCCCCGCTCGCCCATCGTCTCCGAACGGGGTTGGTTTCTTCAAACCAACCGGGTAAGCTTCTGCCCTTGCTCTCCCCAGTGTTTGTTCGTTTAATATCCGTGACCCTAATCCGCTGGTCGGTGAGAGAGTGCTCGACCCCGGGGCTCCCAGCTCATGTGTGGTCACCGTGGGCTATAGAGAGAGAGTGACCCAGTGCCCCCAAGGCACCTGGCCTGCCCCCTTGAACATGGGCACCGTACCCTTGGGAGAGAAAACAATAGCCTTGCTGGCCCTCTACCAGCAAGGATCTTGCTCCACCACCTCGACTCGGCATCACCGAGTCACCACGGGAAGCGGGTCTGCACAGTCGATAGGCGATTTCTGACAACCTCAAATCTTACGATTGTGTTTGCGAATTAGGCCCAAGGGACCATATTTACTTGCTGCATTCCTCCCTAGTTGTGTCACATCAGTGGCCTTCGAGGTGTTTTGACTGTTGGCTTTTGACCATTGGAGACTCTATTGGGCAAGCGGTTACGCGATAGACCGTTTTCCCTTGGCAAGCGATCGGTTCACGATCGTTTACTCCGTTTTACCGTTGCACCCTCGGGGTGTGAGTTTCTGACCGTTGGGAGTCACGTGATGGCATGCGGCCCAAGGCTTGACCGTTTCTCGCCCCATGCGGTCCAGAAGAGGACCGCTAGGCTTCGCGATTGACCGCTAGGCTCTCACGTGTCTCGTCCCTTGCGGTCTGGCAGTAGACCGTTTGCTCCCAGTAGCGGTCTAGAAGTGGACCGCCACTTGTGCGTTGCCAACCAGATTTCATTTTGGCCGATCCAAATCTCGGGTGAGTGGACCTCGATCCCGATGTTGACCTACAGTCTGACTGATGCCAGGCATCATGTGGGGACTGTACGTGGGTGTCGTGGGGACCCTACGGAGTGGTATGTTTCGGCTGGTGTCACCGTGAGTTGGTGTCGGTACGAGGAGTTGTCCTTGTACTTTGTCCGGTTCAGGCGTTGTTTTTCGTTGACTAGAGAGTCTACTCCTTCAGTGACCCACCACCAGTCGTAGTCTTCTGACACGCGTGTGGTCCCACCAGGGAGTGGTGGTGAGGCTACCCCGAGAGATGATTTTTAGACTGGTTACCGTAGGGCCCCACGTTTGACACCAGAGTCCGATTGAGAGGAAAACTAGTCAGAGGGCCTGACCTAGGACGTACGGTCAGTGTGTGCACATGTGGTCGGGGACTTTGGACGCGTGTTGACTTGCACGACCCCGACTAGTTCCTTCTTCTGTGGTTACTTGTATGGTGTCCCCGTTCCGCCAGGGGCGACGAGGGGGACTCTTGAGGAGCGGTCAAAGATGCCAGTGGGTGCATCCGACCTTGTTTCTTGTGGGAGGTACTCCTATCTTTGCCAGGCAGCTACTCTTGGTTTTTATCACATTGCCTTGATTTTCATGCCATGTAGTCGATATTAGACGTAGCCGAGCTTTCCCGTTTATTTATCCTTGTGGCTCCCCGTTCTATGTCTCGCTAGTTCCAGCTTTAGCTGCTTCATGCGTAGTTTCTCATTTTACGAGGTGGGGGACCGAGTGATCCATGCTGAGCCTTTTGTTAAGAGGCTCATTCCCTGGGTTTTTCCGCGTTTCAAGTGATGCGAGGCTTCAGGGGAGCATTTCTGAGGCTCCACGTGGTTCTAGTGCCCAAGGTTAGTTGCCAGTTGCCAGAGCCTGGGTATGCCTAGTGTAGTTGTACTTTTCTTTCTGGACTGTACTAGTTGTGAACTACTGTCTTGTGTTAGACTGCTATTATATTGTGGACCATGTAAGCTGCTTCATGTTAATTATTAATTCCTACTTAATCGTATTTAATGTGTAATTCTACGCTTACTCTTGATTCTCATATGTTTCCATACCATCCATTTAACCCTTCTGAGTCTTCGGGCTCGTAGGTGGCGGTTTGATATTCGGGTTATTGGGCCTTTACCGGTATTCGGATCTAGGGTCGTTACAGCTGGTATTAGAGCGCGGTTGTGGATATATATAAGAATCATTAATAATTGTAGTGGTCCACTAGTCCACAATGATGATGTATAGTTGGCACTAGCTTAGGGCACCGTATGTTTTTATTGATTTTGCCATTTTTCGTGTCTTCTGTCTTTTGCAGTAGGCAAGTATGGCGCCGAGGCGGTGGACTCGCTCTCAGTAGGGACAGTCGACAGAGGAGCAGGATAAGCAGGCAGAGCAGAGCAGAGTGCCACCAGTTACCACTGGAGTAGGGGATACATCGAGAGTTCCGGGGGCCAAGGATTTGATTCAGGGCATATACCAGTTCATGACTAAGCAGCCTGGTGGAGATGCTGGTGAGGGCTCGTCGTCCAGTGGTGGACCTAGCCGTGCTGTGAGAGACTTTCTGGAGTTTCACCCACCCTGTTATGGCGGCCAGCCAGATCCAGATATGGCCAGAGGCTGGCTTGATGAGATGGAGACAGTGTTTAGTTCCATGAACTACGTCGAGGAGGATAAGGTGCTGTTGGCTTGCAATCAGTTGCAGGGTTTGGCTCGAGCTTGGTGGTCTTCAGAGTGGAAGACGTTCTTTCAGTCTCATTCGCTTCAGCTGATCATGTGGAGGGACTTCGTCAAGGTCTTCGAGCGAACTTACTGTCCATCCTATATTGGCACGCAGAAGATGCCTCAGCTTCTTTAGTTGGTCCAGGGTGACATGTCAGTGTTGCAGTACAGGGCTCAGTTCGTTGAGTTGGGTTGATATGCTCCCCATATCATGGAGAATGGGGAGCTAAAGATCGAGCAGTTCGTCTAGGGTTTGAGGCAGGATTTGAGGCACCTCTTGATGGCGAACGCTACCACTGATTTGGAGACAGCTTCTCATGTAGCAGCATCATTGGAGATGGATATGCAGAAGAACAGAGGTCCGTGGGGCCAGGGGCAATCCCAGTCAGCCCACACCCAGAAGATGACTACCCTGGAGTAGAGTACTTTTCAGCCTTCTACGGGTAGTTCGGGAGCGTTGCCACCAGCGGCGTCGGTGACAGGATCTGCGTCTTTTGGCTCCAAGGTCAAGAAGCTTTTAAAGAAAGGTTTCTATAAAAAGTGTAAGAGAGTAGAGACCAGAGGTAGGTGTCTGTGGGTAGTGTTCAGCAATCGATGCCTTATCAGCGTCAGGGATCAGTTGGTGGTTCGCGGGGGTCGTGTCCCCGATGTGGCGAGTCACATCCAGGCAGATAGTGCACGACACTAGTGATTTGTTTCAGATGTGATCAGCTAGGGCACATGGCGTGTGACTGTCCTCATAGGTAGCGTCAGCCACCCCAGTACTCTCAGCAGCAGCAAACTCAACCCCAGCAGTATCATCAGCAGGAATAGCAGCAGCAGGGGCAGTACCCGTCACTACCCTGTTGTGCCCCTATGGTTTTGATGTCAGCAAGCACTATGAGTATGAATGATTGATCACCATGTGTCTGCATATGAATGATTGATTGAGCATCTTATTTCCATGCATGCATGAAGAGTCATATGGGTTCTGGTATATAGAGTGCATTGTTAGTTCTCCTGCATACATTGCATCGGTTCAATATCTACCATATGCACACACTGCATCGATGCATTCGTCAGTCGCTTTATTTCAAAGTCGATACGTGTTCATTATGCATACATAGTCAGTACATTCGGTTGTTTCATGCATGTACAATGTCTGCACAGTCTTTGATGTTATGTCCATGCGTCATTTAAGCAAGTCTACAGATGATGCATTGATTCTTAAATGCTAGGTAGCAAGTCTGTACATTCTTTGACAGCATGCCTGAGCATTCATCTTCAATGTGCATACTTTCCTATATGCATATCGCATTACAAGCCAGCAAGTCTATACATCGTCTTGTACATTGCACACAAAGTCTGCACATTCTCTCATGATATGTCCGTGTATCACTTTAACAAGTCTGTACATCGTCTTGTCGCATGCATGCAAAGTCTGTACATTCTTCACCCGGCATTCAAAGTCTATACATTCTTGCATCGTTGTGCTTCACGCATACACAAAGTCTGTACATCATCTTGTCGTAGGCACAGAAAGTCTATACACTCATTCGCTGATAACTGAGCAAGTCTATACATCCGTTAGCTCAGCTCATGGCTTAGTCAATGCAATCCATGTTCATTATGCATGTGTGCATACCGCTGCTGGTATGAGTGTTCAAGTTCATGCATCATCACACCAGCAAGTCTATACATCGTTGTCGAATGCACGCTAAGTCCATACACTCATTGCTGGCATGTCTGTACATTCATCATCAATGTGCATACTTTATTATATGCATACTGCATTGTTAGCGCAACGAAGAGTGATATAGAAGGGGGGGATGAATAGATCACTCCCAATTTTAAAAACTTCAGCGAAAACTCACTACTTTGAAATACAACCCTTCAGATATGGCTAAACAATGCAGCTAACGCAGTGAGAAACTAAGACAGGATAATAAGGTGCGATTGGAAGAGGCCATCCATACACAAACACAATGCCGAACAGAAGGAAAGCACAAACGATAATACCAAGCCACAGAGGAGACAAGAGATTTTAAGGTGGTTCGATTGTAGTCCACAATCTACATCCACCCCTCACTCCAACTAGAGTGAGGATTCCACTAGCCACTGCTAGAAAACTGCAGACTCAGTCTGCGAACAATATGCTGCCACACAGCTTGACACCTGGACCTGCTACCAGCAAGACTAGAACCGGAGATGCCTCTCCCTTCCTCCAACCCGGAGGGAACCTGCTAATGACAACCAGTCACTGGCAAAACCAGAGATCATAGATCTCTCTTCCTCTACAGCCCAGAGGGGAACCGGAGTAACTCTCCCTTCCTCCAAACACTGGAGGGTAACAACTCGAAATCAGCGATATGAAGAAATGAAAGGAAAAACAGAAATGTAAACAAGACCAACGATGAACACAAATCGTTTCAGAAAAAACAAGAACAAATGTAGCTTCCGAAGAAGCAAATTGGACTCTTCTCTCTCACTCAGACTTTTCTCTCACAGCAATACTCTCAAATCTTTTCTCTCTATCTTCTTTCTGGAACGTGGAGGCTCTCTCTCTTTTCTTCTTCTGCTCAGGGATTTTGCTCTTCAGCTTTTTCTCCAGTTCTCTCCATCTAATCGCAGAAGGCTCCTTTTATATGGCATTCGACCTGAGTTTCAGGCCTTTACATGAGGGAGTCTCGTACCCTCCTTTTCCAGAGCATTCTCGGATCACGTGCCAGGCATCATACTCGGTTCACGTGCCCAATCATTGACCTGAATCATCTACAGGCAGAAACAAGGAAATGTGATTAGTTAGTTCAGTCAGATACGAATGTATATACTTTAGAATAGCAGATGAGTAAGTGTGTACACTGAGGGAGTGTATAGACCTGTGAGTCCTCATGTGACTTCAGTGTATAGACTAGCTGAATAATGCATTAGCACAACAGAGGAAATGTGTAGACTTCTGAGAAGTGTATGAAGCCCTCGAGTGTATAGACTTAGGGATGTCAATTAGGCAAGTGTTTCAAGTGAGAGAGTGTATAGAGTTAAAGTTCTTCATGCGAGCTCAGTGTATGGACTTGCAGTAAAGTGTTCATGCGATCTCAGTGTGTAGACTTCATTCAACAGGCAAGACAATGGATGTATAGAGTTGATCGTGTGAAGGAGGACGAGTGTAACGACTTGTAATGAAGAGCAGCAATGTGTAGACTTGTGAAGCACAACTGTATGCAATGTATGGACTTCAATGTATAGACGTTGATGTATAGGCTTCGAAGAGATCAATGCATGAAGGCATCGAATGTGTAGACTTAGAAACAGCAATTAAGCAAGTGTGTCAAATGAGAGAGTGTATACACTTGAAAACAGCATATAGGCAAGTATGAACAACTTGAGAGTGTATAGACTTGCAGGTGATATCGAGTGTATAGGGTTGAAGGATAACTGAGTGTGTAGACTTAGAGATGTGTAGACTTGCCAAAGAGCTGGACGATGTACAGACTTGAACAAGTAAAGTCTGTACAGACTTGAAGGTTCACAGTGTGTAGACTTTGGCAAGACAACGTCAGTAAAGTTCCCAGTGTACAGACTTACTGAACTGAGCGTAGGTAAAAGAGATGAGGAATGTATAGACTTACTCAGTTCAGTTCTGAACGTAGGTAAAAGTCCCAATGTAGAGACTTTACCTGAGAATGCAACCGCTGTACAGACTTGCTCAACCAGTCCGATGTACAGACTTCACCTCGTGCAAGCTACAGTGAATGAGTGTATAGACTTAATGGTCTCCCTAGCTGTGCAGACTTGATCACAGGCTGAACAGTCGAATGTATAGACTTGCTTCCACCGACCAGTGTATAGACTTTGTAAGCGTGAGACGCTGAATGAGACGGTGGCTGAGACGATGTACAGACTTCAGGTGAAACGATGCAGCTACAGTGCAGTGTAGACTGCCAGTGTATGGACTTGTACAGTGAGTAGAGGCTGTACAGACTTTGGGTCATGATGTGTGAGACGAGGGACATCATATTGACTTTGAAATGGCAGACGATGTATAGACTTGGGGTTCAACTTAGGCTGTATAGACTTGGAAGATGGAAGACGATGTGTAGACTTTGAAATGAACGGGAGAATGTATAGACTTGACACCTTGAAAGGATGTATACATTTCAGATGCAATCTAGAGTGCCGTTGTATGGACTTGAACTCAAGGAATGTCTGTACAGACTCTGAAGGCTTAGCGGAGGGTGTACAGACTTTGAATATGAAATTCAATGTATGGACTTGGAGAGTAAAGGAGGCGTCGACCCACCAGAGTTGGAGCGTCGACCCATCAGAGGTCCAGACTATGCAGACTGAGTGTAGACAAGACCAATGTATGGACTTGGAAAACAAAGGGTGCGTCAACCCATCAGAAGGGAGCGCCGACGCATCAAAGTCCAGACTATGCAGACAGTGTGTAGACAAGACCAATGTATGGACTTGGAAAACAAAGGGTGCGTCGACCCATCAGAAGGGAGCGTCGACGCATCAGAGTCCAGACTATGCAGACAGTGTGTAGACATGATCAAGTAGTGCATATCTATCTGACAACCATATGAACTGCACAGTCCTACATGATGAAGCATGAATTATTCTAGAGATAGAAGATTGATTTATAGTGTGAGACATCATCAAAACCGTAGGGATGCAACAATCTCCCCCTTTTTGATGATGGCAACACTATGAATCAAGCAATATCAAAGCTTAACAAGAAATTAACCGCAGTTTCAACAATCAAAGCAAATTCAAGGCAAGTGAAAGCACAGCCAAATTATGCACTATTGCAGAATCACTTCTTTCTCCAAAACCACACCACCACAACTCACTCTCAGCTCCCCTACAACCCATTCTCAGATAAAGCCATCACAAGACAAGGTAATCTCCCCCTTAGCTCATGAACAATACTCCCCCAAAACTCATAACGACAATACATGTTCTACTTATATTGCATAACCTCTTCTCCCCCTTTGACATCAGCAAAAGGAAATGCAGAATATATGAAAGTGCTGGAGACATGAAGAAGAAGTACAGTAACTTCTTAGGGCAGAAAGGCACAAGCAAGTCTTAAGAAAATAAGTGAGGTGCTAAACTCAAGTGAAAATTCTTGAACTCCAGTACACACTAGAGAAATAGAATGATAGAAAAGTTTATCAGCATACATAGAGTATGATTTAGAGCAGGAATTAACAAGTATGGCCAGATATAGCTGAACTGTCAACAATCCAAAAAGACAACAACAGACAAAGTCAGAGAGGTGTTCTCAAGGTATTGAGGACAAGCAATCCATTAGTTGCAAAACAACAAGGAATTTTTGAGATGATTTTCAAGAAGATCAATGAGTAATTTGGTGATTCACTCTTTTGACATTAGGGAGACACCTTGATTGGAGGCCTGAATCCCCAGTTACTCAGAGTGAGTACCTCATTACTTCCTCCCTTTTTTTTATATTAAGGAACAGAGTTAGTAACTGTGGCTTTTGACATTAGGGAAACACCTTGATTAGAGGCCAGAGTCCCCAGTTACTCACCAGCTAGCCACCATTGCTCTATCATGTCTTTTTCATTCATTTTAAGCATTTGTCACCTCATGACATAGGAGAAATATTCATTTCATTGATGAAGCTCCCAGTTTCTCAGTGAACAAAACAAGACATGTTTGTTTAGTTAAGCCCTTGTGTTGAAGAGATGGAATGATTGAAAACAATACCAGAAGGACTATTACTTGAAGTGAATCTTGAAGTCTAGATTTCAAGCTGATTGGGTCAGATATCAAGACATACAGGTTTTGGCCTGAAACAGAATCATTGACAATGTAGGAAGATATACTTTTTACAATTAATCCAGATCTCTGAAGGAATACCAGAGGAAAGATTCTAACTGGACTTTAGTATCACTGACTTATAGACTTAAGAATTAAGTGACATTCTGCTGTATGAGAGAACCACACTAGATCTGTCATGAGAACCAGCAAAGACACACATCTTGGTCAATCTTTTTGAATCTGTCAAAGAACACTTCTTCTCACAGCTCAACCAGCTCCCCCTCACTCACAGCATTTCTGAAAGCTAACCAACTGTCACACAGAACTCCCCCTCACAAAAAGAACAGGCTACACAATTAAGACAATTTGTATAAGCCTAATTCTCTTCTTAGTGTTGTGAATTTTTTATTATCGAGAGGTTTAGTGAAGATGTCAGCAATCTGATTATCTGTGCCTACATGAATCAGTTCAAAACTATTTTTAGAAACCTCATCTCTTATGAAATGATGCCTTATCTCTATGTGTTTGGTGCGTGAGTGCAAAACAGGATTTTTGGCAAGATTAATGGCACTGGTATTATCACAATAGATAGGTGTGCACCCCAGGTCTACTTGGTAGTCCTGAAGCTGGTGTTTAATCCAAATGACTTGTGTTCCACAACTCCCTGCAGCCACATATTCAGCTTCTGCAGTGGAGAGGGCCACATAATGTTGTTTCTTGGAACCCCAAGACACTAAACACCCACCCAAAAATTCACAATGACCACTAGTGCTTTTCTTGTCTAGTTTACATCCTGCATAATCAGCATCTGTGTATGCAACTAAGTCAAATGTGTGTGATGCAGGAAACCATAAACCAAGAGAATGAGTAGCTTACAAATATCTAAAAATTCTTTTCACTGCAGCTAAATGTAATTCAGTAGGTCTAGACTAATATCTTGCACACATTCCTACACTAAATTGTATATCAGGTCTAGAAGCTGTCAAGTATAGAAGTGATCCAATCATACCTCGATAGAGCTTGGCATTTACTTCTTTACCTGTCTCATCTGCATCCAGTGAGGTATTGGTACCCATGGGTGTTGTAATGTGCTTCAGGTTTTCCATACCAAACCTCTTGAACAGTTCCATTGTGTATTTGGTCTGGTTGATGAAGCACCCATCCTCTAGCTGTTGTACCTGCAAGCCAAGGAAGTACTTTAGTTCACCAACCAAACTCATCTCAAATTCAGCAAACATCATTTTAGAGAATTCAACACATAGTTCATGCTTAGTTGATCCAAACACAATGTCATCTACATATACCTGAACTATGAGGAGATCTTTATTTGTACCCTTGGTAAATAAAGTTTGATCTACTTTACCTCTTTTGTAGCCCTTGCTGATCAGAAATTCAGTCAATTTTTCATACCATGCTCTTGGAGCCTGCTTTAGACCATACAAGGCTTTGTTTAACCTGAAAACTTGGTCAGGTTGAGGAGAAAATTGAAATCCAGGGGGTTGTTCAACAAAAACCTCTTCTTTAATGACTCCATTTAAAAAGGCACTTTTAACATCCATTTGTTGGAGTATTATGTTCTTTGAACATGCAAAAGCAAGCAACAGTCTTATAGCCTCCATCCTAGCAACAGGTGCATAGGATTCATCGAAATCTACACCAAATTCCTGACAGTAGCCCTTGGCTACTAATCTGGCCTTATTCCTAGAAATGATTCCATCTTCATTCATTTTATTTTTGAACACCCACTTAGTTCCTATGATATTAACATTATCTGGTCTTGAAACAAGTTCCCAGACATTATTTCTTTCGAACTGGCCCAATTCCTCACTCATGGCATTGACCCAAGCTTGATCAACCAAGGCCTCTTCTATTGATTTGGGTTCAATTTGTGAGACTAAAGTAATTAAGTCTTCATTATTCACATTCCTAAAATAAGACCTAGTCCGGAGAGGATCTTCAGGATTGCCTATGACATTAACTATCGGATGATCTTTAAGAAATCTAACATTTATTGAGGACTCACCTACTTCTCTTGGCTCTTCTTGGTTGGGAGGATTTGCTGTTGCACTTGGCTGAGTGTTCTCTTCTTCTTGGTCTTCTAGGAATTCCCCATCATGATTGGAATCCCTGTCAAAATTTTCATTGTTAGAAACACCTTTCTTTTCACTAAAAATAATGTGTAGAGACTCTTCAACCTTTTTGTCTGTTATGTTGAAGACCCTATATGCCCTAGACACTTCTGAATATCCCAAAAATATTCCAGGGGAGCTTTTAGCTTCAAACTTGTCTAAATCTTTCTTGTCATTGTTGTGAATAAAACATTTTGCTCCAAAAATTCTGAAATGAAACAAGTTTGGTTTCTTACCTTTTAGAAGCTCATAGGGTGTTTTCTTGTGAATGGGTCTTACCATGGCCCTGTTGATTATGTAAGTTGCTGTATTGGCCGCCTCTGCCCAAAACCTCATTGGTAATTGACTTTCAATTAGCATGGTTCGGGCCATCTCCACCACAGTTCTATTTCTTCTCTCCACAATTCCATTCTATTCAGGTGTCCTGGGAGAACAAAATCTGTGTGTTAGTCCCTCTCTTTCACAAAGATTAGAAAACATGGAGTTTTCAAACTCACCTCCATAGTCAGATTGAATAGAACAGATCTTGTGTTTTCCTTCTTGTTTGACCTTATTGAAAAACAGATTAAACTTTTAAAATGCATCACTTTTATTTGCTAAGAAAAAGATCCATGAATATCTAGAGAAGTCATCTTTGATGACATAGCCAAACCTGTTCCCATTAAGACTCTGAGTTCTAGTAGGACCGAAGAGGTCCATATGGAGGAGTTCCATTGGTCTAGAGGACAATGGCTCAGATCTTAATTTGAAAGAATTCCTGGTCTGTTTGCCTAGAGCACATGCATCACATGATTTTGAAATAGAATTGAATTTAATTCTAGGCATGCCTCTCACTAAATCATGCTTGACCAATTTATTTAAAGTAGTAAAGCTAGCCTGACCTAGACGTCTATGCCATTCAAACGTATCATTTTCAGAATTGGTAGATAAACAAATATTAGATTCAGATTCCTCATCTAGGTCTACCATGTAGACATTATTAATCCTATTAGCTACAAATTTAACCACATCAGAATTTATTTCAAAGATTTTGCATGAGTTATCATCAAACACAACCCTGTGACCCTTGTCACATAACTGACTAATGCTAATCAGGTTGTGTTGAAGACCTTCCACAAGTAGAACTTTTTCAATAGAGTTTGTGGAAGACTTACCTACTGTACCAACTCCAATAATCTTACCTTTGTTCTTTCCTCCAAACTTGACCAGACCCCCTACCTTCATCTCTATCTTGCTGAACTTGGATCGGTCACCTGTCATGTGCCTGGAGCAGCCATTGTCGAGGTACCACTTGTTATCTTCAGCTGCCAGGCCGACCTACACAAATAACATCAAGCAGAGTGATTTGGAACCCAAGATGAGTTGGGTCCAAGGACATTATTCAAATCTTTAATCAAGTGTTTAGGAATCCAAATTTGCTTCAGCATGGATTTCCCTGGCACCTTTACTTCTGGTTTATTGAAATTAAGTCCAGCTGGTCTGGAGAAGTAAGTTCTATTCCATTCATTAGGCTTGCCACTCATAGGATATCTTCTATAAGTTTGTTGATCAACAGATTTTTGAAGATGATGATCATTTCTCCAGTAGGTCCTCTTTAGACCCATCTGATTGTAGTAATTCCAGCTTTTCTTCTGATCCACTTGCTTGGTCCATTTACCAGTTATGTTCTGATTGGTAGGCTTAGTGAAATTCTTCACATAATTCATTCCCATTTTAAATGGTTGACCAGCACTATTTTTAGGACTTTCCTTCTGACCTTGAGTTCCCTTACTACTGTTTGAGCTGGATGGTGTGTCCAGCTTTTCTTTTCCCTTCCTTGGGCAGAAGGTAATAGTTTTGAATTGTAAGGGTCTTTTGTTAGTTGGGTCGTAGCCTAGACCCTCCTTATTGAAGTTAACCCTAGCCCCTAGTATAGCATCCAGACTAGATTTTCGTTGGACAAAGTTTTCCAAAACTTTCTGTTTGTCTTCCAGCTCCTTTTGAAGGGACTCAGAATTTTTTAGAAGTTCACCATTGACTTTCTTAATAGCTTCATATTTTTCTGAGTTCACTCTACTTTCATTCAAGCTTTCTTCAATTCTTATTTTGAGTTCATTGAGCTGATTTTGACTTTCTTGGTTTTCTCCCTTGAGCTTATCATTTTCTTTTCTTAGTGAGGTCATTTCTTCTAGTTGCTCTTTTAGTTTCTGATTTTCCTCATAGACCTGGGTTTGTTCTTCAACATTAGTATTAAATTTTCTTTTCAGAACCCTATGCTCTTTACTAAGAGAATTGAATTTATCTAATAACTCAGCATAAGCATCTTCCCAGTCATCTATCGTAAAATTTTTAAAAACATTGGTTACCTCCTCTTCACTATTTGCCATAAGGCAAATTCCTTCTTCATGCTCCTCTGAGGAAGTATCTTCGGGATCTTCTTCCTCCTCGCTCCATGTGCAGACCATCGCCTGTGGCTTCTTCTTCTTCTACACTTTTGTGTTCTTCTTCTGGAAGTAGGGACCCTTCTTCTGAAGATCTGGGCATTCGCCTTTCATGTGTCCCTGTTTGTTACAATGATAACAAGTCAGTCTCTTAGGATTTCTATCCCTATTATTGGTAGATTCAACATTCTTGTTAAAGGAGTATGGCTTTTTCCTCCTAAAGGTCTTCCCCTTTCTCCTTAAAAATTTACTGAACTGACGAGTGAGCATTGCCTGCTCCTTCTGGTCGAGATCTGAGAAGCCATCAGACTCACCGCTACTGCTGCTGTTGCTACTGCTACTCTTGTTGCGGGATGCCTTGAGAGCTACATTCTTAGCCTTCCTATCACTTTCTTCACCACCTCCTTTGAAATTCATCTCATAGGTCATGAGGGATCCTATGAGTTCATTCACTGTCAAGGTCGTCGGATCTTTTGACTCTTCAATCACGATGGCCTTAGTGTGCCATGCTGGGGATAAGGATCTAAGAATTTTTCTGACTATGTCTGCCTTAGCTAGATCCTTCCCTAGCCCCTTAAGTGTGTTCGTGATCAAGGACAACCTGGCATACATTTCAGTAATATTCTCCTCTGCATTCATCCTAAACAGTTCATACTTAGAGGTGTAGAGGTTTACCTTCAAGGCTTTCACTTGAACTGTACCTTCGTAGATTAATTGCAGCTCATCCCACATTCGCTTGGCAGTCCTGTAGGCAGATATGCGGGCATATTCCTCTGGGTGAACAACACACTGGATAATGTTCAGCGCCATCCAGTTGAGTGAAGATAGCTTGACATGGTCATCTGTCCACGCGTCCTCGTTCGGTGGCAGATCATACGGGCCAACAATGATTACTCTCCACAGCTTGTGGCTCTGTGCTCTGATAAACACTTCCATCATGTTCTTCCAAAAGAGATAATTATTACCATCAAAAAATGGAGGGCGACTAATGGATTGACCTTCAGCCATGAAGCTTCTAGGACCATTAGCATTTCCCTGACCGTTCGTCTACATGATGCAAACCTGCTCTGATACCAAATGTTAGCGCAGCGAAGAGTGATATAGAAGGGGAGGGGATGAATAGATCACTCCCAATTTGCAAAACTTCAGCGAAAACTCACTACTTCGAAATACAACCCTTCAGATATGGCTAAACAATGCAGTTAACGCAGTGAGAAACTAAGACAGGATAATAAGGTGCGATTGGAAGAGGCCGTCCACACACAAACACAATGCCGAACAGAAGGAAAGCACAAACGATAATACCAAGCCACAGAGGAGACAAGAGATTTTAAGGTGGTTCGATTGTAGTCCACAATCTACATCCACCCCTCACTCCAACTAGAGTGAGGATTCCACTAGCCACTGCTAGAAAACTGTAGACTCAGTCTGCGAACAATATGCTGCCACACAGCTTGACACCTGGACCTGCTACCAGCAAGACTAGAACCGGAGATGCCTCTCCCTTCCTCCAACCCGGAGGGAACCTGCTAATGACAACCAGTCACTGGCAAAACCAGAGATCATAGATCTCTCTTCCTCTACAGCCGAGAGGGGAACCGGAGTAACTCTCCCTTCCTCCAAACACTGGAGGGTAACAACTCGAAATCAGCGATATGAAGAAATGAAAGGAAAAATAGAAATGTAAACAAGACCAACGATGAACACAAATCGTTTCAGAAAAAACAAGAACAAATGTAGCTTCCGAAGAAGCAAATTGGACTCTTCTCTCTCACTCAGACTTTTCTCTCACAGCAATACTCTCAAATCTTTTCTCTCTATCTTCTTTCTGGAACGTGGAGGCTCTCTCTCTTTTCTTCTTCTGCTCAGGGATTTTGCTCTTCAGCTTTTTCTCCAGTTCTCTCCATCTAATCGCAGAAGGCTCCTTTTATATGGCATTCGACCTGAGTTTCAGGCCTTTACATGAGGGAGTCTCGTACCCTCCTTTTCCAGAGCATTCTCGGATCACGTGCCAGGCATCATCCTCGGTTCACGTGCCCAATCATTGACCTGAATCATCTGCAGGCAGAAACAAGTAAATGTGATTAGTTAGTTCAGTCAGATACGAATGTATATACTTTAGAATAGCAGATGAGTAAGTGTGTACACTGATAGAGTGTATAGACTTGTGAGTCCTCATGGGACCTCAGTGTATAGACTAGCTGAATAATGCATTAGCACAACAGAGGAAATGTGTAGACTTCTGTGAAGTGTATGAAGCCCTCGAGTGTATAGACTTAGGGATGTCAATTAGGCAAGTGTGTCAAGTGAGAGAGTGTATAGAGTTGAAGTTCTTCATGCGAGCTCAATGTATGGACTTGCAGTAAAGTGTTCATGCGATCTCAGTGTGTAGACTTCATTCAGCAGGCAAGACAATGGATGTATAGAGTTGATCGTGTGAAGGAGGACGAGTGTAACGACTTGTAATGAAGAGCAGCAATGTGTAGACTTGTGAAACACAACTGTATGCAATGTATGGACTTCAATGTATAGACGTTGATGTATAGGCTTCGAAGAGAACAATGCATGAAGGCATCGAATGTATAGACTTAGAATAAGCAATTAAGCAAGTGTGTCAAATGAGAGAGTGTATACACTTGAAAACAGCATATAGGCAAGTACGAACAACTTGAGAGTGTATAGACTTGCAGGTGATATCGAGTGTATAGGGTTGAAGGATAACTGAGTGTCTAGACTTAGAGATGTGTAGACTTGCCAAAGAGCTAGACGATGTACAGACTTGAACAAGTAAAGTCTATATAGACTTGAAGGTTCAAGTGTGTAGACTTTGGCAAGACAACGTCAGTAAAGTTCACAGTGTACAGACTTACTGCACTGAGCGTAGGTAAAAGATATGAGGAATGTATAGACTTACTCAGTTCAGTTCCGAACGTAGGTAAAAGTCCCAATGTAGAGACTTTACTTGAGAATGCAACCGCTGTACAGACTTGCTCAACTAGTCCGATGTACAGACTTCACCTCGTGCAAGCTACAGTGAATGAGTGTATAGACTTAATGGTCTCCCTGGCTGTACAGACTTGATCACAGGCTGAACAGTCGAATGTATAGACTTGCTTCCACCGACCAGTGTATAGACTTTGTAAGCGTGAGACGCTGAATGAGACGGTGGCTGAGACGATGTACAGACTTCAGGTGAAATAATGTAGCTACAGTGCAGTGTAGACTGCCAGTGTATGGACTTGTACAGTGACTAGAGGCTGTACAGACTTTGGGTCATGATGTGTGAGACGAGGGACAGCGTATTGACTTTGAAATGGCAGACGATGTATAGACTTGGGGTTCAACTTAGGGTGTATAGACTTGGAAGATGGAAGACGATGTGTAGACTTTGAAATGAACGGGAGAATGTATAGACTTGACCCCTTGAAAGGATGTATACATTTCAGATGCAATCTACAGTGCCGTTGTATGGACTTGAACTCAAGGAATGTCTGTACAGACTCTGAAGGCTTAGCGGAGGGTGTACAGACTTTGAATATGAAATTCAATGTATGGACTTGGAGAGTAAAGGAGGCGTCGACCCACCACAGTTGGAGCGTCGACCCATCAGAGGTCCAGACTATGCAGACTGAGTGTAGACAAGACCAATGTATGGACTTGGAAAACAAAGGGTGCGTCGACCCATCAGAAGGGAGCGTCGACGCATCAGAGTCCAGACTATGCAGACAGTGTGTAGACATGATCAAGTAGTGCATATCTATCTGACAACCATATGAACTGCACAGTCCTACATGATGAAGCATGAATTATTCTAGAGATAGAAGATTGATTTATAGTGTGAGACATCATCAAAACCGTAGGGATGCAACATGCATTACACACTATAAAGTCTGTACATGCTCAGTTCAAATATCAAACTTACTCGATGCATCCTTTCTCTCCTTTCAGATTAATTCACACTGATAACAAGCCTAATCTTGCAGGATATCTGCTCGAAGAAATTAAGAAGGGCACGTGATCCAAGAATGAAGGATGTGCCAGGATCGTGACACATGTAACGTAGTGAGCTGAAATGCTGCCACGTGGTCAAGGTGCTCTGGGCGGGAATTGTGGAGCACACACGCCCACCTCTCTGATGCTATAAATAGAAGACTTATCCATCTGGAGAAATTGATCGTGAGCAGAGTGATCGAAGTAGGAGAACTTATCTGAAAGAGCAGAAGCAGAGAGAGAGCCTGCACGATCCAGAAGAAGAGAAAGAAAGAAGAAGAAAAAGAGAAAGAAAGAGAAGAAAAGAGAAGTTGCAGAAGAAAAGGAGAGAGAGAGAGAGCTCGTGAGGATCGAGAGAAAAAGAGAGAGAAAGAAAGAGAAAGAGAGATAGAGAGTTCGTGAAGAAGAAGAAGAGAAGCTCCATCAGAAGATCTATCTTCACTGGAATCTGGATCAAATCCAATCCAGTCAGCTCCATGGGAGCCACATTTGCATTTCATTGATTACAGCTTTTAGTCGCTGTTATTTCTTGTTTCCTGCTTTTATTTTTAACCTTTCTTCAAGCTGTTTGTCAGCGGGCGAGGTGGATACCTCGGACAGCAAGCTGTGTTGCTCAGCAGGCAGAGGAGGATTCCTCTGGACGGGTTAAGCTGTAGTCCCCAGTGGTTGGCAAAGCTGTAATGCCTAGTGGTCAAGCTGTTAGTCAGTGGTTTGTAGGCAAGCTGTGTCACCCAGCGGTTTTCAAGCTGTTTGACAGCAGAATCCACAATCAAGTTTGAGTGTGGGGTGGACGTAGGTCTGGAGGACCGAACCACCTTAAAAATGATCTGTGCAGTGGTTTGATTGTCTATTGTGGTTCGCTAGATGCATGCTTAGGCTCGATGTGGTCTTTCATCTAGTGAGTGGTTTATTTGCATACCGCATTTTTGATTTAGGTCTCGTGTGAGTCAGGCGAAGTCTAGTTTTATTATCAGTCTTTTCTGCTGAGTTCTGAATGGGTGTTTGTCTGTCATCTTCCTGTCCTTCGTAGAGAACACCCAGTTCGTGCTAATTACCTACCCATATTGCTTCCGCGTCTTTGCCTTTCCACAGATTTTAACTGGGTGTAATTAGTAGTGTTTATATTGGGAGTAATTTTTAAGGGGAGATTCATTCACCCCCCTCTGAATCCATCGCACCGATCCCAACAATTGGTATCAGAGCGGGTCTCTGTGCATTTAGATCCAACGATCTACAGAGGATTCTGCTACTTCCGTGGTGCATTTCAGAGTGGGTCTGGTGTCATCGTTCTTAGTGCCTGGCTGTACCGCTATTGACTCCGGTGCATTTCTCATCTCCTTCATTTGATCAAGTTATTTCTCGATGGCTCATCCACCGAACTTCAGAGGTGACGATTTTGATTTATGGATGGAAAAGTTGCATCAGCATGTAAGAACAACCGATCCTGATCTTTGGAAGGTAATGACTCACGGTCCACACAAATTATCGAGAGATAAATTCACATGGACCGAGGAAGATAAATTGAAAGACTCCTTCAATTATAGAGCACTGAACATGGTGAAAGTATCAATTGACAAAACACTAATCTCATACGTCTCATCTTGCAGGACTGCCAAAGAAATTTTGAACAAACTGAGGAAGGGAGCTGCAAAAATGATAATCGATGCTTGGTGGCTCAAGGAAGTGAACACAGCAGCAATCAAGATAGAGAACAGGATTATGATCAGGTAAACATCTTTGAAGACTATGCCATGGATGATTGGATTACTGCATATAATGAATTGTTAGATTCTCATGATCACTTAAGAAAGCAATATAAGAAGATGAAAAAGAAAATTGATAAAAATGATTCTAATTCATCATGTGAAAAGTGCTTGAAGGTCAATGAACTATATGATAAATGTCTATCTGAAACTCACGTGAATATGAAGCAAATGTGCATGCTGAAAAATGAAAATGAAGAATGTGCCAACAAAATTTCTGAATTAGAACGTCAGTTAAAGCTGAAAACTAATGAACATCTGATAAATCTGGAAGAGTTGGAAAGGATTAATTCCGATCTGGAAAAATTGAAAGCTGAGAATGGAGAAACTCGAAGGAATAATGAAAATCTTAAAGCTGGAATAGAGAAAATAAGCAAGGAAGGCATGCATGGTTTCTCTTTAACATCGATCTGCAACAAGTGCCTAGCTCTAAAAGAGCGTAATGAACATCTGTATGATAAAAAAGAATGGCAGAGGAAGTTGATTGCTTCCCTTGGAGAGGAAAACAAAGATTTGTTGAAAGATAAACTTGATTTTGAACAAAGGGAAGAGAAACTGATTGAAGGACTGGACTTGATATCCAGTAGTGAGAAATGCAATGAAGGATTTGAGAAGTTGATTGAGGAGAATAAAGATCTGAAGGAACAAAACAAAAACCTCAAAGTCCTAAACACTGTTATTTCAGAGAGGCTTTTGTCCATAGAAAGAGAAAGATGTGCTGGCAATGAAATTCAAGCTGGAAAATTCGAGAATGAGAACCACGAATTGAAAGTTGAAATTGAGGAGTTAAAACTGTTAAACATCGACATGTCCGAACAACTTCTCATGTTAAAGAAAGGAAAAACTGCTTGCAATGAAGAAACAAACATACTGAGTAGTCTGGAAGAAGAAATTGAGAAATATAAAATTGTAAACAAGGTCCTGAGTGAATGCGTTAATTGCAGTGAACAGGAGATAGCCAGTTATGAACTTCACATTGCATCTCTGGAAGAAAAAATTCAGGATCTGGAAAAACCAACATCCGAGTCTGTTGAAAATAAGAGAAAAATGAAAGCTGTCATAAAAAGTGAGGATAAGAACTCAAAGAAGGGGATAAGCTGTAGTTCTGATGTTAAGGAAAGTGTGAGAAACCAGTTATACACCACTTTTGTGCAAAGCTCTGATGTAGCTGGTACCTCATGTCAATCCCCAAAACAAAACAAAAATCTGAAAACACCCTCATCATCTGCATTTCAATTCAAAGCACAAAAAAATGAAAAACAAACGAAAATTATAAAGAATAGTCAGGAATTGAAAAAGAAGGGTAAAACAAAGAGGGTAAAGAATGTTCATGTTCATGATGCAAGATTTGCTAGCTTGGCTGAATTTGATGGGTCAATGCACACTGCTCATGCCTCGTGTACTCATTCGCATGCATCTAGTCAGTCTGTTAGTAACCATGTTGCCAGGGAATCACAAGTGTCATGTCACTACTGTGGTAGGCATAGTCATTATATGGATGACTGCAGTATTATGAAAAGTGATGATGTGATGCATGATAAATTTACTTCAAATCATCATCACCACCCCAAAAGAAACACGTTTGCTTCAAACCAACACATCATCTGTTTTAACTGTAACAAACGTGGTCATAAAGCTGTTGAGTGCTGGTTTGGGTCTTCATGGGGATACAATGACTCAAGAGGCAAGCACCTAAGGTGCTACGAGTGTGAGAAGTATGGCCACACAGTCAAGGACTGTTGGTATGCCCAAGGAGGCAATGTTAATGACAAAAACTTCAAATACTCTGCCAAAAGACCTGTGAATTTTTCATGTTTCAACTGTGGCAAACCAGGTCATAAGTCTGCAAATTGTTGGTTGACGGGCAATAAGAAACAAACTGTCCATGCATCCAACAGAACATTTCACGATTATGTTCATGGGTCTCATACTGCTATTGATATGCACTATAGGACCAGAAAACATGTTGGTTCATGCAGATATTGTGGTAGAATTGGACATTTTATGACTAACTGTTATTTGATGGATTTTGATGACGATGTTGCTAAAAGACTATTTAGAACTCTTGTTAGGTCTAATACAGGACCCAAGGTGGCTTGGGTTCCTGCAGGATCAAACTGATTACTTTGCTGCAGGTGTGCCTTGGGATGAATAAAGAGGGGTCAATAAACCAAGGCACTCAAAAATTGAAAGACCCCATGATCCTGCTCTCCAGGTAAGAACTAAAAATCTGTTTAAATTCCATCATCTGAAAATTGCTTATTTGAGATGGCTTATCATGCTACTCTTTATCTCTTTATTAGATTTGCTGCATACTGCACATTTGAAGAGTAGTGCATGTAATAAAGTTTGAAATACCTAAAAAGATATTCCATTGTATCTAGACAGGGGGAGCTTTCCTGATTCATCTCAAAACCTCTTGGACTCTCTCTGTCTAGCTATCTGATCTACTCGCTACACTTAGGTGGTCCACCTAAATTCTCCACTGTCACTATTGAAATAGCTGATCTGTCTGAATTCCAGACTCAGCTACTGCTTGTTGATATACTCTCCTTAATGCTCCTCTCTCTTGTTGCTGACTCTACCACCAGCTTATACTCATCCTTCACACTCTTCTTAGCTGGTGTGACTGATGTGTTTCTACTATTGATAAGTTGGTCAGCTGTACGGTTGATCTGATCTGAGGAACTGAAGCTACATGCCATACAATTCAGTCTGAATCATGTAGAAACTCCTTTCATATAGGTTTAAGAATGACCACTTAATCAGACTGATATAAGGTTAATGTATTCTCATATTTGCACTTGAATGACTTGAAAATATCTGAATGATGAGTGTTAATAGACTTTAACCATTTGTGTCATGAAAACCTTAGATTCACTCATCTGAAATCTGAAAATTTGAAATCATGGATACTTTGGTTGAGATACATAGAGTGAGTATTGTTTTAAACACTTGCCTGGAAAATGTTGACTAAAAAGAAAAATTGAATTCAGAGCAATGATGTGGTCACTGAGAAACTTTGTTCTCTATCAATGAAATAGAGTAAACCTATGTCATGAAGTGCCATAGTTATCTCTGGTGAAAATTTATTGAAAAAAAAACCTGATAGAGCAATGGCATATTTGTGTTGAGTAACTGGGGAGTCTGGCCTCTAATCAAGGTGTCTCCTCACGTAAAAAGATATTTCTATTGCTAACTCTGGTCTCAATGTTGAGTGGTAATGACAGTTATCACACTGAGTAATTGGGTCACTTTATCTGAGACGTGTTGTGCCTCATGTAAAAAGGTGTGGATTGACTTAAATTGCTTAGGAAAAGTATAGTGTGCTTCAAATGAAAATATCTTGCAAATTCGGTCAACTCATGCTCTTGTAAAAATGGTTAATCTCAACGCTAATCTGTGTAACTCTCAAAGGAGTCATTGAGATCATGCGTGTAAGATAAATATGATTGGTCCTGAGTGTTATCTGATCATTTGGTTCGCCTTATTAAAACTTGAATTCAGATATAAGTATTGAGTTTAATTGACAAATTTGGTATACATCATAATTAAATCAGGTTGGTCAAATTACCAATCATAACCCTCTATGATTGGAGAGTCCATTCATGTTAAGACTTATTGTAGTGGTGAATGTCTTAAAATCCCTCATGATCTGATACACCCCTGACAACTTGTTCAACAGGCACTTTGCTGACAATCCTCTCTTATCAGTTGGTTGATTCCTTGAGAGGTACTGTGCTATGACTATTTTTCACCCCTACCCTTAACTACATTTTCTTTCCTATCATCAACTGATCTACTCTCCACACTGTTGGAATCTTCTGTTGTGTAGTGGACATCGGATCTAGAGGGGAGGGGTGAATAGATCTGCCCCTCTTTTCGCAATGAAACCCTCTTTAAAGCTAAATGATGAAATAAGCAACGTAATATAACTAGTTTGACGAAGAACACAAATGATTTGCTTGGCAAGATGATTACGCAATATAGATATTGAACTTAAGCATGCATCTAACACATATCAATCGCACAATCAAACCACAACACAAAGGATTTTAAGGTGGTTCGGACTGAATCCCCAGTCCTACGTCCACCCCTCACCAAATCCGGTGAGGCTTCACTAGTGCAGCACACCAAACCACAAATCGAAGAACCACCGATTGCCTTCCTACTAACCACCGGTAGGGACGTCAACACCGCAGATCGGACAACCTCCGATTGCCTTCCTACTAACCACCGGTAGGGACGATTCTCAACTTCCAAGTGTTTGAGTGAAATAGAAAAAGAACAACTTATGAAAAACACTCAAACAAGATATAGAATATGCTTAAGAGAAAAGATCTTGTCTGAGATTTGCTGGAGCTTGAATCTCTTGAGGATTCGATGAAGAGCTTCTTCCCGGAGTAGCTTGATTTCCTTCTTGGAATACGCTTGTTGACACCCATTTTATGACCAATAAGTTGGGTCATCTTCTTGTTTATCCATATGATGCTCCAAGTTGTTCACTCTTTATCGAGTCTCCTTGATCAGTTTTAAGCCTGTTTCTTGGGTCTTCTCCTTGGTTGGAGTGTGGTTTATTGTGGCCTTTTATTTGATGAGCTTAGCAAGCTTTGCACCTTTTTTTATCCTCATTGTTAATAACGGTCCCCACTGGGGGCGTTACTTCCATATAACGCA
The DNA here is from genome assembly GCA_022559845.1 of Amorphophallus konjac. NCBI lineage: Eukaryota > Viridiplantae > Streptophyta > Magnoliopsida > Alismatales > Araceae > Amorphophallus > Amorphophallus konjac. The sequence continues at coordinate 251,203,488 of CM040126.1, forward strand.
TGATCCGTGGGCCGTTACTTATTGAAGAGTCCTAAAGTTTGCAGCCTTTATTCTAAAGCTTATCCTCTTGCTTATCCATTGAATTTAACGGTCTGTCGTGCAGCCGTTATTTATTCCAACGCGTCCAGCCTTGGCCGTTACTTTCCTTCGAGAGTCCAACTTGTTTGATCTTCTTCCCGTTGATCTTATCTCTTTTGAGATAAGGATGAATGTAACGGATGTTCCCTGGCGTGTTATTTTCATGTAGCGGTTTGTCGACCAGCCGTTACATCCAACAGAGAGTCCTGGCAGTTCAGACCTTTTCTATGCTACTCCGTGGTCGAGATAAGAGCTTGAATTGTTGATTTCTCTTTCAAATCGACCGAAGAGTTTGAGGGTCTATAAATAGCACCCTTAACTTCATGGCCCGAGAGAGGAAGATCTGGAGTTCGCGTCGAAGTGCTGCCGCATTCTGGAGTCACATCTGACCAAGGAGAATTGTCTTTCACGTACATCTGCTTCACGGTGAAGGGAGTATTCGTTCCATTGGTTTTCAAAGTTCATCATTACATATTGTGTTCTTCCTCATCTCCCTTTCATCAAAAGCATTGTCCCTCTTCTTTTTCCACGTCTCCCTGGTTTTTCATCATCTAAACATCCTCCTATCTTTTTAAAACGCCCAGAGGGGTTAAAAAACCAAAACTTCACCAGTACTTTCCTTTCCTTTTGCATGCTATTGAGTTTATTGAGGAATTGATGCTATATTGTTTAAAGGGCTAATTTGGGTCTGTTTTCTTGTGTTTTCACGTTCTTTGGTAGGTTTACAGGTTCACCACACGAGGCCCAAGTCTTCTGGCCGGCTGGAAGAGTTGGAGTTAAAAGAATACACAAGCTATTACTACAGGTTATTTGACGGTCTTGTGCAGGCGCGTCAGATTCTTATAGCGGTTCATCGAGTGACCGTCACTTCCCAGTGACGCGTGGGATTTCGACCGTTACATTCTAATTGATCTGCAGATTTCCCTGATTTTCTCTCTCCCGTGGGCAGGTGCTTCATCCACCTATTTTCAAGGTATTTTCAGGTCTTTGGCTTGTTTATACTTTGGTGGCGATCACATTCTTTCTTCGTATTGGGCATTAGCTTTCTCTCTCCATCTCATATCTCTTATCCTCTTTGCTTGCTCCATCCTTGCGGTGTGTTTTTATTTGCTTTTGCTCCACGCCCCGGCGTATGTTTTTCTTTATTTCCTTAGTTTAGTTTGATGATTGAGATAGCATGCCCATGCTAGAGCTTGTTCTGGTTGCCTAGGTTCATGGTTCACGTGTCCTTCGGTTGATTGAGATCTTTGATTTTTGCCTATCATCTTTATTGCACATAAAACAAAAAGAAGAAGAGAAGCAAAACAAATCAACAGATAATTTTTTGGCGATCACGGTGGGACAACTTGTGCCAATCGTGTCTTGATCTCTTTTTAAACCTGCCATCATTCCCTTGTTTGATTGTTCTCGGATCTACTTCTTACTTCATCTTATTTCTGGTCCTCTGGGTGTTCTGACGGCCCTCTATCCCTGCGTTACTCCACTCTGACGCATGGGCGTTGGACTGTTATACGCCTGATCCTATGTGCGGGCTTTTCACGGATTTCCCTATTATTTCTGGTTGTTTTTGGCTCTTTAGCTCATCCGACGGTCCTGGTGCTCTGCGTTATATTACTTCTAGCGGTCTGGCCTTCGACCGTTATTATCTTCTGACGCAGGGTCTATAGACCGTTATACTCCAGATAGGTACCCCGAGGTGCATTACTTTCCACAGTTTCTGCTGTGATTTCCTTGCTTGGGTGATATCTGACTTCCTCCCTGATTGTTCTACATATTTACATCATTGCGTGCATAATTGTTTGCTAGATTCTAGGCTAGATTTTGCATGCACCCCGGTGCACATAGGTTCATTCATACTTTCATACATTAGATTGCATTTTCCTATCTTGGTGTGCGGACCTCTCGTCTCCATATTCCTTGGGGCCGACTAGGAAATCACACCAGGGACCTCCATAAGTCCCCGCGAGCCGTGGATTCCCACACGGACGCCGGGCCGGTTGTACCTTTTCCACCTCGTGTCTAGGGTTGCATAAGTGAAGGAGTGGTCACACTTAGAGTCAAACCAAGCTTTACATCCATCTCCCGTCAGGAACCTATTGTTGAGAGCTCATATTAATCCATCCACTAAAGTTCCAAAGGAGAAATCCTAAGAATCTTGAAGCATCATATTAAACAACTTGGTTGACTTTGAGTGTCTTCATCTCTTGCTACTTACATCTTTGTGATAAATCATCTAAGTTTGGTTGCTCATTGTGTGTTGGTGCTGTGTTGTTTGCATCTTGTTAAGGTTGTTCGTTGCATGTGGAGTTGTTTTCGTCAGTTGGAAGCACCTCCTAGGGTCAACTCATTCTCCAAGTTCTACTCAAATCCGCTCTTCGAATCCACCATGGCTTCTTTCAATCCTCCCTGTTCCCAAGAGGATTCTCTTCCTCAAGGGCTTCTTAAAAACCCTGCTAGGGTTACCTCGTTCTATTCTGGAGAGGGGACGGCCCCTCTTCCGTCCTCTACCTCCATGGAAGGTGGTCAGGCTACCCCTTCCTTCTCTACTCCTTCTGCGGGCTCCATTCTCCAGATGATGGCCCAATTGGAGCCGGCCCAACTCCAAACTGTCTATCAGGCCATGCAAGGATCCAATATCTCCCCTCCCACGATTATGCAGGGTCAATCCAATCCTCTCATCCAGCCCACTCTAATTAATCTCACTCCGGTCCAACCCCGGACCATCACATTCACCGGCATGGAGACGGGCCAATCTTCCGCTTCGGCCCAGCAATCTTTTGACAAAGGGAAGTCTCCTATCCCTTCTTTCACTCAGATGGATCATCACTTGTCTAGCCCACTTGGTCCATAAGTCCTGCTGGGTCCCTCCGATTTTCTGCACCCTCAGTCAGGGGTGGTCCAAGCCCACTCCAATCTGGGTCAATCTCGGGCCCAATATCCTTCTTATGGACCCCCTACGTCGGCCGCTTATCCTTCGGCTCCTTCTTATGGGCTCCCACCTCCTACTAAAATTCACCCCTCTACTCCTCAACTTCAAGCATCATCTCTTGCTACCCCTGCTCCATCCAGAGAGCAGGAATTACTTGATAAATGGGCCACCATGCAACAACAACTCGACTTCCTCCAGAAGCGGGTTGGCCCACAATCCTTGGCCGATGTTCCTGTCCCACATCCGGTTCCCTCCCCAGTCTGAGCTCCCCAATTATAGAAAATATGACGGGAACGGCAATCCCTTTATTCACGTGAGGGATTTCTTATATGAGTCAGCCCAATTCCAATATGATGATCATCTTATGGCATATTTATTCCGCCGATCATTGGACGGTGTTGCACTGGAATGGTTTTATTCTCTGCCATTGGAAGAAGCTGAGAGCTTTAAGGTAGTAAAAGACAAGTTTATTCAGCGGTTTCAAGACCGGGTCGGCCCGGAATATTCTTTTACAGATCTGGTGGCCGAAAAGATGAAAACAGATGAGGAGTTTGCCACTTATGCAGATAGGTGGAGGCAGATGGCCGCTAGAGTGCTCGGCCATATTCCGGAGGAAAAGAAGGTCAAGCTACTTATTTCAAATGCTACTCCAACCTTCCGAAATATCCTGGCAATAAACGACATAGCCAACATGCAGCAACTATATAGCCGGGAGCGCTTTATTCAGACTCAGTTCAAGGACTCCCCTATCCATTCTCTGTTTGAAAACCAAAAGCCCAAGTACCATAAGAAGCCACAAGGGCCGGTTACAGAAGGGGTCCAAACAAATGAGCAGGTTCAAGCCGTTGCTTTTCCATTCCAAAACGCACCTTTTCGCTTCCCTCAAAACCCCCGCACTCCACAAAATCCCGCTCCACAGAACTTCCAAATCACTCCGCAAAACCCTCCGCCCACCTTCACCATTCCACAAAACACCTTTGCCGCACCACAGCAACCACCACCACCCCCGCAATACCACAACGTCCCTCCACCCAACGGCTATAACAACAACCCAAACAATAAGCGCCCGGCTCCCAAGAGGGCACAATATCCTCCACTGCCAGAAACCCTCACGGATATTTTCTCGGCTCTTATGTCGGTTAATGCTATACAGCTTCCTCTGGAACGGCCCAACTGGAATCCGACCGTTGATCAGACGAAGTATTGTATGTTCTACAGGCAACCGGGACATACCATTGAAGGATGTTTTCAATTCTGGGACCTAGTATATGATCTTCATGAAGGACAGAGGATAGATTGGGCCGAAATGCACAGGGCCATCATAGAAATTAAGGAAAAGAGAAGGCAGCCGCAGAGGCAGCAAGTGCAGTAGCATCAAGCACCGCAGCCGCAGTAGCCGCCACAATAGCAGCAACCACAGCAGGTTCAGGATCTGGGGATCCATCAAAATCCGATGCCAAACCACCCGCCCGCTCCACAACCTCAGCCGCCGGCGTCGGCGCAAGTCAATGTAGTCCAACCCCCGGCTCCTAACACCGAGTGGTCTTTTGATGATGATGGTACTACACCACAAGTAATGGCCCTTCACTATAACCACCGCAACCCCCTCACTCCTTCATTTATCCTCCCTACACACCCAACACGCTCTCCACTTGTCCTTCCATTCACACCCACACCAGCAAATCCATCACCACCCACAGCCCCATCATACCCACCATTAGTTACCCCCGCTACGGTCATAACCATCCCCTCATCCAATCCTCCGCTCGTCACCCTGCCTACACTCGTCCTCCCACCATCCGCACCATCCCCCATCATCACCCCACCTTCCGCTCATCCCACGCCACTCATCCGGCCACCATCTCTTGTTAACCCCAACATTACCTACCACCAAATCACCTCTCCTACGCAGTCTATTCCACTCATCCACCCTACCGGGCCAATAATATCATCTCCCGACGCTGCGGCAAATTGCGCCTTAAGAAGCGGGAAGTTGTTCCATCGGAATTACCCCACCACCTCCAATCCCCAGTCCTCTCAGCCAACGGCCGAACAAGAAGAAGCCGAACCTCTACCAGGAACTCAGTATGACTTGCTACATCATCTGGACCGAGTGCCCGCCAAAATATCAGTTCTGGAACTTATCAAAAGGTCCACCCTTCATCAAGATGCTCTCAGGGATTTCTTACAAAAGGTGATGGTTAGCGAAGACATGGCAGTTGACAGCTTACCAACATCACTAGCAACTATTTCTAAAGGGCCGGCAATTACATTCTCAGAAACCGAGCTAGCACCTCCAGGAGCTCGGCAGATGCCGCTCTGCATTACAATTATTCTGAATAAGGTCAGCATTGAGGCAGCACTGGTTGACACAAGGGCTTCAATTAATGTATGACCACTCAGTACTCTCTGAGCTTGCAATATATCGGAAGAATTGTTACGACCTACCCCCACCACTATAGCAGCATATGACAACTCAAGGAGAGCATGTCACGGGGTAGTCACTATTCAAGTGGAGCTCGGGCGCCTTACTATGCCCGCGGAGTTCTATGTGCTGGACATTGACCCCATGTTTAAGGCGATCTTGGGTCGTCCATGGATTGATACACTCGGTGCCGTACCCTCCACCGCACATCAGTGCGTCAAATTCCCTTTCCAAGGGAGGGTCGTCAAAGTCAAGAGCTTGTCCACGGTTCAATCGGTTAAGGCCATTTCAAAACAGATTCTTCCTACACTTTGGCCAAGCAGCCGACCCGTCATATCAGTGCTGGATTTGAACTTCCCTTGGGATTATACACCTCCTAGGCCCATCACTACTCCAGTTGACATCAAGATGAAGTCCCAGATCCGAGACTCAAAAGGCTGGAACATTATACTGACACTGGGCTACCAACCGGGGAGAGGCCTCGGTGCACAATTACAAGGAATGACCAAGCCCATACCCAAGGGGAGAAAGATGGGAAGGAGAGGTCTTGGCTACAAAGAAACTGCATTATCTCTGATGGGTGATTCTGGGCCACTCACCTGGGACTACCGTCAACACTTTGTTCGAGGGCCTCTCTAGCCCGGCACATTAGCTCTGCAGCCAGCTCCGTCAGGGAGAAATATAGTATGTCCGATTGCCAGTCCACCGCCAGCACTGAAGAGGCTAGAAGATGATATGCTTGATTATGGTCAAGCCCTTCAGGGGTTGTTTCATGAAGAAGACTACCAGAAGAAGCAAGAGGCTCGGCTCGTGCAATGGAGGCCGAAGGAGCGGCCAATCGATGATCCACGGGAGGAGGGGAGCTCGCCGATTGTCTTTTCTAGGTCTCCCTTCCGCTTTCAACCTCTCCTCCAGCAATGGGATTTCTTACCCCGTCTTCCTCCTATCATGGTAAATCCATCCTTCGTTGATCCGCCCGAAATTCTATTTATTCCTTGTGATCTATCCACTCTATTCACTCCTCCTCCTCCCAACGCCCAACTCCACGAGATGTGGTTCTCATCTTCCGATCCCTTCTTTGACTGTATCTTCCCCAAGCTATTCCCTATGTAGCTCCCGCCTCCTCCATCTTGCTGTGTAGTCTCTGCTGATCTCCAAAAAAACGTCAAATTCAAAACGGAGATTTCAGTAGAAGATTATGCTACCCTGTCACCATCCTCATCCCAAGGGCACGAGTCCCCTGCTCCTTCCCTTCCACTAGGTCTCCTTTCTCCTAGGTTAGGATTAAGGTCTATCGAGTCTAGGGAAGTAGAATTAGTTAGGTCTAAAGAAGTAGGGTCTTGTTCTAGGTCGTCCAACCCTTCCATCTCTGAGCCGCGCCCGCTTGCGCGTCCTCCCAAATATGTTCCTGATAGGTTCTTGCAAGACCTAGCTCAACATTGTCATGCCCTTTTGAAATGTCCAGAATTTGTTGCTACGGTAATTATGATTGAAGAGGAAGAAGAAATAGAAGGGGCGTGGAGCGATGACGGACTCGGCGTCCATGAAATCCTGGATGAAAAAGATCCGGTTAATGAGGACAGCGACGTAGATGACACTGCTGATCTGTACGCACAAGGACTTAAGAAATTCGATGAGCCGTCGTCAGCCGTGGATGAGCCTACGAAGGAAATCAATCTGGGAACTGAGGAAGACCCCAGGCCCATCATTATTGCTGCTAATCTCCCTCCACAAGTAGAAGAAGATTTGATCAAGGTCCTAAGGGAGTATAGCGATTCCTTCGCCTGGTCTTATGAGGACATGCCAGGTCTTGACCCCTCTTTAGTGGAACATCGACTCGTGCTTAAACCAGGGGCAACACCTGTGAAACAATGGTCAAGAAGATTTCACCCCCACATGGCCTTAAGGATTAAAGAAGAAGTTGACAAGTTATACAAGGCCATATTCATTAGAGTTGTTCTATATTCACAGTGGGTGGCAAACATAGTCCCTGTCATCAAGAAGGATGGAAAGGTGCGTATTTGCATCGATTTCAATGATCTCAATAAAGCATGTCCCAAGGATGATTTCCCGCTACCTCACATTGATGTCTTGGTCGATAGTACCGCCGGGTACGAATCGTTGTCATTCATGGATGGTTACTCAGGATACAATCAAATCTGTCTCGCTCCAGAAGATCAAGAGAAAACCTCCTTCACCAAGCCCTGGGGCACATATTGTTATGTGGTTATGCCGTTCGGTCTGAAGAATGTAGGTGCCACCTATCAAAGGGCGATGATGGCCATCTTCCACGACATGATGCATATCTATATGGAAGCTTACGTGGATGACATTTTGGTGAAGTCAAGAACCAAAGAAGAACACCCCTCTATTCTGGCTAAGGTGCTGCAAAGAGCCAGGGAGTACAAGCTTAAGATGAATCCGAAGAAGTGTGTATTCGGAGTCTCTTCAGGGAAGCTGTTAGGTTTCATAGTGAGCAAACGGGAGATCCAGATTGATCCTAACAAAGCACAGGCCGTCATGGACATGCCTCCGCCTAAGAACATTTCCGAACTTCGAGGATTGATCGATCGATTGTAATTCATTAGAAGATTTATATCCCAACATTCTCAAAGGTGCCGTCCGTTTTATGAATTGCTTAAGGCGGGGGTTAAGTTTGAATGGAATGAAGATTGTCAAAAGGCCTACGAGGACTTAAAGGAATATCTATCCAATCCCCCGGTTTTGCAACCTCCTGTCCCTGGGAAACCCCTAATCCTATACATCTCGGTCATTGAAGACTCCCTAGGGGCGGTATTCGCACAAGTAGACGATGAAGGGAAAGAGCGGGCTGCTTATTACCTCTCTCGGTTGTTCAACCCAACTGAGTCCAGATACACCGCTATGGAGAAGACTTGTGCCTCCTTAGTGTGGGTAGCTTAGAAGCTTAAACACTATTTCATTACCCATCCAGTTAGGTTGATCTCTAGAATGGACCCGATTCGCTATCTCTTAGAAAAGCCCGTCCTTTCTAGTAGGTTAGCTCGCTGGTAGAGCTTCCTCTCTCAATTGGAGATCACATTTGTCATTCAGAAGGTGGTCAAAGGATACGCCATCGCTGAGCATCTTGCCCATCTACCTATTCCTCACACTGATTCTATTCAGGACGATTTCCCTGATGAGCATCTCTCAGTTCTCTCTCACCATCCCTTCTGGTCTCTGCACTTCGATGGTGCACTTAATTCTCAAGGCCGAGGGATCGGCGCTATTCTACTTACTCCCGAAGGAGTAACTATTCCCTTTGCTTATCAACTTCGATTTCCTGCTACCAACAACATCGCTGAGTACGAAGCTCTCCTGGCTGGACTGAAGCACGCCTATCTCCTGGGTGCACGTTATTTAAACATCATCGGAGACTCTCAGCTCGTCTTACGGTAAGTTCTGTCCACTTACCATACTCGTGACCCCAAACTCAAGCCCTATCAAGATTTGGTCACGCTTCTTGCTGGGCAATTCCGTAAGCTAATCTATATCCATACTCCCCGTTCTCAAAACATTCTAGCCGACGCTCTAGCATCTCTTGCTTCCTCTCTATCTTTTCCTCTCAGTCGGAACACTGAGACTATCGTCGTTCAGAGATTGGACGCACCCTCTCTTCAGGACCCCTGGTTCATCAACCTTAGGAAAGCTGTAGAGGCGAGGGCTGAGAAGGAAGATCTCAAGGAAGTATCTGTAATAGAGTTAGAAGAGATTCTGGATGAAGAAGAATTGCCTTGGTATCACGAGATCGAGTTGTTTTGCAAAGAAGGATCATTCCCAGAAGGGGCAAACGCCGAGCAACGCAAGTCAATAAGGAGAGCCGCCTCAAGGTATACTATTGTCGCAGGAGAACTATACAGGCGCGCTACTATTGGAATGCTCATGAGATGCTTGGATGATAATGAGGCTTGAAAAGTGGCTGAAGTAGCCCATTCTAGTGAGTGTGGAGGTCATGTCAATGGCCAGGCTCTAGCGAAGAAAATCCTTAGGCAGGGCTACTACTGGCCCACTCTAGAGGAAGATTGCTCCCTCTATGTCCGGAGGTGTCTTAAGTGCCAACTCCATGCTGATAAAATTCATGCTCCAGCTTCATCTCTCCACCCTCTCTCTGCTCCTTGGCCATTCTCTATGTGGGCTTTTGACGTTGTTGGCCCGCTCGGTGATCCTAATTCTCAGACCAAGCAGAAATCCTTTATCCTTACCGCCACTGAGTACTTCACCAAATGGGCCGAAGCCGAGGCGTACGCAGAGATCAAAGCTTCAACGATGTGCCGCTTTATCATGAAGAATATCATCTCACGGTTCGGAATGCCAAGCAGCATCATCACCGACAACGGACCCCAGTTTGTATCTCAAGAGCTCGAGGACCTATGTAAGAAGTTTAATATTGCATTGCATCATTCATCTCCATATTATCCTCAAGGCAACGGTCAAGCCGAGGCCACTAATAAAACCCTTCTTAAAATCATAAAGAAAACATGCGAATCTCATAAATTTTCAGACTGGCCAGAACGATTAGTGGAAGCTCTGTGGGCTTACCGCACCTCCGTCCGTACTCCCACAGGACAAACTCCCTATGCTCTTACCTACAGGATGGAGGCGGTGCTCCCATATGAGATCTTGATCCCTTCCCTTAGAGTGCAGCTCGATAAAGAACTTAATCTCGATGAACGTCAAGAGGCGTTGCTTGTCCAGTTGGAACTCTTAGATGAGAAGAGGATGAACGCGGCCGATCATGTATCCGTTTATCAAAAGAGAGTTTCGCGTTATTTTCAAAAGAAGGTAATCGAACGTAAATTTCAAACAGGTGATATGGTTTTAAAACGTAAATTCATTCGATTTGCAGGTCCTAGGTCTAAATTGCAACCTAACTGGGAAGGGCCGTTTGTCGTAAAAGAAGCTTATCCAGGGAATGCTTATCGCTTAGTAAATGCGGAAGGTGAGGAGCTCTCTCACCCGTGGAATGGGTTGTACCTTAAGCGGTTCTTTCCTTAGAGTCTAATCAGTGCCACCCCGGACAACAAGATGTTCCTCCTATTTCTCTAAAAAGGGTCCCGAGTAAAGGCAATCACACACTACACGACATCCCTGGTCAGGTTTCCCGCTTTAAAAGACACCGTTTCTCCTTAGCCATGCTTTGGGGGAAAGATGAAGTCCCTGTTTGTTCCTTCCATCGGCTGAATCCAGGGGCAGGAAGTGAATAAGGAGGCGATAACCAATCCAGGCACCCTGACAAGAGGAGGTCTCAAATAGGGGCAGTCCATTATGACCTAACGCCACAAGCAAAAGAGCAAGAAAAAGAAAGCAAAGGATTAATCTCTACGACAAAAATCAAAAGTATCATCTCGAAGGTCTATTGAATACGATTCAAAAGCTCCAGAAAAGCAAGAAAGAAAAAGAAATCTAGGCATGACAAGAGTGGCAGTACAGTTCCCCGCGGGACGAATGAGCCCGGTCGACGCATGCCTAGAGTGGACTAAGGTTTGATGACGGACACAAAGCCCCGGCGCAACAGACCAAATTTCTAATGGATTGTCTGGAGAGGAACTCAAGCCCTAAAAACTTCTAAGTCTGGCCTAAGCTTACCCCCGTGTTCTATTTTCCTTTTTCAGGATTGAAACTAGTACCCTGGGTATGGCCCTGGTAGAAACACCGTCATGAAAATCTGGGCCTTGGTCAGGGGTTGTCACCTCATTGCACGCCAACCTCGGGACTCTCAATACGATGCGGAGGGCTCGCGTTGCTAAGGGAAAGCCCTGGTTTCCAAAATCCAAAAATAACATATATTTCAAAATCCAAAAACAACATATATTTCAAAATCCAAAAACATCATAGATTTCAAAATCCAAAAACAACATATATTTTGAAATCCAAAAACATCATATATATTTCAAAAATAAAAAAAACCACATATTTCAAAAATCCAAAAACATCAAATATTTCCAATATATTTTCCAAAAATACCATCATATGCATCGCATGCATCGCATTATTTCTATTATGTTTTTCCCGCCTATTTAATAAGGCTCCACCCCTTGACCAAATATCAAGAAACGGTCATTATCTAATTCGCTTCGAGGCAAGGGGTTGAGTCTAAGAACAGATCTAACTTGCTCCATGTTTAAGTATGTGCAAAACGTAGGACCAAGAACAAAGCTGAAATCTCACAACTGTGCAGGTTCAAGGCTGTGACGCGCCAGGTACAGGCCGTCACATTCGTTTAACGGTCCATGCTAGCCAGTTACATCTCTTCAGGCCTTCACTTTGACTCTCTCAGCAGCTCTCTCTCTAACGGCCTGGGGCACGACCGTTACTACTCCTAACGGTCCATCGTTGGACTGTTACTTCCTCCAGAGGATTTAGTTCTCAGAGCATACACTATAACGACCTATCTCCCCACCGTTATATCCTTGTAACGGCCTTGATCAGATCCGTTACATTCTCCAGAAGCCCGGTTCTTCTGGTCGTTCTAACCAAATCAAGCCACAAATGCACATCCCTTCAACTGAGGCAATCCCATCTTATTCAAGTGAACTTAATGAAACATAAGATTGATAAAAATTCCAACTCTGATTGTCAAATCACATCATTCATAAAAAGAAAATCAAACTAGATTCAGCCTCTTATCCGCAAAAGGGCGGATCTTCCTCAACTCTTTCAGGTAGCCACGGCGTGCTTTGTCATTCTCTTTTACTTCTTCTTGCCACGGGCGCACCTTGCTAGTCTCCCACATGGTCAGCGCGTTCCAGACTACTCTCTCATCATCCTCGGTCCCCATCTTCCTAGGTAGAAGGGGAGGGTAGTGTGATAATGCAGAAACTTTGGTTCGAGGAAGCCCGATCTGAAGATGGCACCGGTGTGGGTTGTAGATCGCCATGGTGGTGTTTCCCACTAGCTGGAGGTCTAGGCCGTGACGCCGTGGTATTCTAAGAAGAGTGCTCCGAAGGATCCTTGGTCGCATGATGAATTTGTCCTTTGGAAGGGTGTTGAAGAAGAGGCGCCATTCATCCTGAGTTTTCTTGTCCGCCGTCTTACATTCAACCTGTGAAGAAAATCCAGATGCCCCTCCAATGAAGAAGAGAGGGTGGCTCCCGAAGATCCGGCTAGCAGAACTAATATCTTCCTTTGGTTGGAACTTGATTCTCACTCCCATCCAACACTCAAGGAGTATCATGGAGCCGAACAAAGGTCCTCCTAGGCAAGCCGAGCTTAGTCCTTCATAGAGGTATGAGAGGATCGCTTGAGAGATGGACATTCCCCGCCACAACCCACTAATAATGCTGAGATTTTGGGTATCTAAAAGGTGGTCGGTTGTAGTGAAAAGGAAAACTCCACATAAGCAAACCGCCACCACCTTCGCTATTGCTTCGTGTCTCTCCCACTTGTTTTTACAATGAGACACTATACACTGTGCTAAGGGTATCAAGTGAATGTGCCGTGGGCTGATCATGGTCCTCACGTCCTTTGGATTATGGATAAAATCACTCAAAATTAAGGACGGGTCGATAGGCTCAATCGTGTAGCAAACTCGGTCTTCATCCCCCACCTTAGTCTTAGGAAGGGCTAGGTAGGTTTCTACCTCCTCTAATAGGACTGTTGCTTCGAAGGAAGGGAAGATGAAGGTGTGTGTTTGTGGATGCCTCAACTCTATAAGGGCTGAAATACTAGGCCAATCTAATGTCAATTTCTGGAAATTTTTGCCTAAGACCAAGAGAGGTTGAAGGTGCCATGCTTTGAGAATTGATGTAACCTCTAAAGGGAGTGCCTTCACCATGGGAGCCACCCACTTCAGATTAGACTAGCATCTTGGACCGGGGAGGGGCTAAGAAAAGAAGAAGATCATGAGGAAGAAGATGAAGTGCAGGAATTTCTGAACTTGGTTAGGTCATGGAAGCTTACCACTCTTTGAGCATTGGAGCTTAGGTGCTTGGGAATTGAGGTCAGCCTTTGTAGCTCTCTGTACTCCTTTCTTGTAGCTTTGGGTTCGGCGTAGACTTTCTCCTCCATAGATATCACCTCGAAGCTTCTCTTCATCTTATTTCCTGCCCTTAAGAGAGGTTTTTCAGCCTTCTAGCAGAGAATTCAGAAAGATACGATTTTGGCTAAGTTTCCAAGTTTTAAAGGTTTGGTTTCGGCTTTAAAGAGATAAGATTCGGATTGGAAGGCTTTATCTTAAGTCTGGGAGGAGTCTAGAACGGATTTGAGGCTTCCTATCTCAGGTTTTGCCCCTTGCGGCTCAATCCGTCTTGGAGTACAATTCATTATCTAACGGTCTGTCGCTAGACCGTCACTTTCCTCTGACGCGCCAGAGCTGGGCCGTCACATTTTCTGTGGGTTTAATTTGATCAAACCTGTTCTGTCAAGCTTAACGGTCTAGCATTAGACCGTTATATTCTTGTGACGCATTCTCTCTGAGCCGTTACATTCTCTACTGATCAGTTTTGGCCTCTGCTTGGTCAATCATTCTAAACGGTCTTGCTCATGGCCGTTATCTGCCTCCGACGCACTGCGCCTGAACCGTCACATTTCCTGCATATTTGGTTAAGTCTGTACATCCCCTTCATCATCCCAGTCTGCATGCATTTATCATGTTGAAGTCTGTACATTCGTTCAAGTCCATGCATTTTTGAAGTCCATACACCGTTGATGAAGTCTGTACATTTGTTGAAGTCTGTACATCAGCTTCAAGTCTGTACATCAGCTTCAAGTTCATGCATCATTTTCGAAGTCTATACATTCCACCTCTTCACCCAAGTCTATACATTCCACATCTTCACCCAAGTCTATACATCCCACATTCTTTGAAGTCTATACATCCCATTTGTTGAAGTCTATACGTCACATTTGTTGAAGTCTATACATCCCATTCACTTTGAAGTCCATACATCAGGTGCAAGTCTATACATTCGTTGAAGTCCATACATTTGTTGAAGTCTATACATTCCCATACCTTCTCCCAAGTCTGTATAGCCTTCGTCCAAAGTCTACACGTCGTTCAAGTCTGTACATTCTTCATCCAAGTGTGTACATTCCCCAAGTCTGTACATTCTTCATCCAAGTGTGTACGTTCCCCAAGTCTACACATTCCATGTCTCCCCAAGTCTGTACAGTCTACATTCAAAGTCCATACATTATCCAAGTCTGTACAGTCTTCATTCAAAGTCCATACATTCTCCAAGTCTGTACAGTCTTCATCCCAAGTCTATACGTCCACACCGCTTCAAGTCTGTACATTCTTGATTCAAGTCTATACATTGCCCAACATGAGCACAAGCCCCAAGTCTGTACATCCCTTGTCCAAGTCCATACATCCTTGCTGCTGTGTTCATGAAGTCTATACATCATCTGGGCGTCTGCACTCGAAGTCTACACATCACCTTGGCAAGGTCTATACACACTGAGTACAGTCAGTACGTTCGTAGTTCAACATTGCTCTGCCATCTATAACGGTCTAGCATTTGGCCGTTACTTGCATATAACGCACCATATCTGATCCGTTACTCTTCCTGCTGCTCAGTTCTGCAAGTTGGGCTCTGTCCCTTCTAACGGCCTCCACCCGATGCGTTACCTGATCCTGACGGTTTGGGTATAGACCGTTACATTGTCTGCTACTGTGACGTGTGCTATTCCTATCTGCCTCCGTGTAGACCTGGCGGTCCTACAGGCTTCCCATTCCGTTCATCCTATGCATCCACACATTATCTCATCCCCATCGTTCACATTTCATCTCCACGCAATCATCCATTCCTTCACATGCATTCATTTTTTCTTTCACACATCCACAAGCATTTACTGCATTCCAATCATACTCTCACAATACATTTTCTTGCATTCATTCCCATTTATTTTCACATGATCACCTGTTTGCATACACATCCATTCATTCACATAAAAGTCATAACAAAACACAAAAAAGATTTGCATTTCCATTTTCATTTCATATAAGTCATGTACAAGTAATAAGAATAAAAAAACCAAAAAAATGCATCACTCGGCCGGCTTATCTGCCGGGCCGCCATCATCATCTCCTCCCTCAGGTCTCCTCGCAGGTGGTGCTATGGAGGCGCTCTCCTCCTGCTGTCCTCTCTCTGCCCTCTCATTCCTCCGCTGGCCAGAGGAGCTGGCAAGGAAATCCCCTATCGAGCCGCTCGGGGCAGCACTCCTCCGTACTCCACTCTGGGAGGCACTCCGCTCTGGTCCCCGGCCCATCATTCTCACCGTCCGCTCCATCGTCCGCAGCTCGAAGATCTAACGCCGCGTGTCCCGTGCCCCGATCCGGTAACGATCCAAGTCCGCCGTCCCAGCTCGGAGTCTCTCCACCTCAGCTTGTGACCGAGCTAGCTCTGTCTGGAGTTTCTCTACCTCCGATCGTCCTCGCTCCATCTCTACCTGGAGACGCTCTGCCTCCGTTCGAGCCAGCCTTGCCTCGGCCACTACTGCGGATAGCTCTCTCGCCTGTAGTTTGCGTTGCATATAGTTAGTCACATGAGCATTTCATTTGTCATAAGCATAGGCATGTAAGCATAAGCATTTAATTTGCATAAGCATTTAGCATCTTACCTGCTCCATGAGGGTGGCCTCCGCCTCCTCGGCCCAAGCAACTGCTCGAGCAAACTCGGCATCTCACTCAGCCCTGCCTCGGGCAGGCTGTGAGGATGACGATGGGGCATCTGGTCCCGCTCTTTGAGCTCCCTCGGCCCGCTGCATTCAGAAGTCATGGTCAGTCAATTGCATTTGCATCATTAGCATCATAAAGCATAATTATTTTAAGTCCAAGGTTATAGGAATCTTACCAGGAGCTCCAAGGTCCGATACTCGTCCCGCTGCTGGACGGTGGCATGGAGAAGCCCCTCGAGCTCGGCTATCCTTCCCTCAGGGTCTAGCTGCATTTTTAGAAGCATGTAAGTCAGTGCATATAGGATAAAAATTTTATAAAAGGCATTCAGAGTTTTGAGTTTAGAATTGCATACCGGTCGTCGGGTACCTCGGTACACCCGGTTCCCGTACAGTCGGGCGAAGGCCTTCAAATATACCTCATCGCTTTCATCCCGCTCTTTCACTGCTCTGCCCCAGTTATTCCAGTCATGGACGTACTTTGCTTTCCAGGCGCACCAGTCTAGGTCGCCGCTGATTCCCTTCGCTGATTTCCCCGGGTGGTCGTCACTACGGCGTGGGAAGGTCACCTAAGGCTGGTGTAGTCCCCGAGTCCTCAGAATCAGCCGATAATGAAGAGGCTCGATGATATGGATGCAGTGCAACCATATGTCTCATCTCCGGTACGAGAGGGCTGCCGCCACCCATGGCTGTCCCTCGTAACTCTCGCCTCTGTACGGGGTCCATCTCACATGAAGCATGTTAATCCATTCATCAGCATCTTAGTCCGGTTATCATCGTTTAAGAAGCATATAGAAGCATTTAAATCATTTAGAAAGCATTTTGAGTTCGGGCTTACCGCCGTGTGCGGGAAGGAATCCAAGTCGTCCTGGATCGCCCGGGTCAATCTAATGATCGACCCCGGGTCCCTCGCGACCACCCATCGCCTGGCAATCGGGATGCGATCGGCGTGGAGTAGTGTGCCCCGTCTGATGCCCGGGAGGTACATGTAGCTCCAGAACTGCATTTAGTTAAGTCAGTCAACAATTTGCATAAACATTTGCATAAATCATAGTGGAAAGCATTTAAATTGCATTTACCTGTAGAAAAGGTGAGAAGCCGCCCAGCATCGTCTGTTGATCCGTCGTGCTGAGGGACTCAAACAGGAAGGCTAGCACTGCCGCTCCCCAGGCGTACTTTCCAACTCTGCCCAGATCCTCGATCATCGGCAGCAGCCTGCAGCTGATCACATCTGCTCGAGTCGCGAACAAGAGCTTCCCGAACAATAGCATCAGGAACCACCTCAGGGTGCGATCTCCCTCCGGTCCTACCTCTGCCGCCACTCGTGGGCGCACCTGGTCGATCACTCTACCCAGATGCTCCTTTGGTAACTCACCCACGGTAATGGCTGCTCCTCTCAGTCCTAAGCTCTCCTGTAGTACTGATCTCGAGAGCTGGGATGATGTCTGCCCCGGTCTGATCAAATCCAGCCCCAGCAGCTCCTGGGCCATCTCCCGGTAGTTCCTGTAGGTCCATCCTGTCACTGCGGCTCCATGGACTCGCAGCCTGGCAATCCTCGCCATGTCTTCTAGCGTGGGGATCATGTGACCCCACGGGAAGTTGAAAGCCCTGCTAATCGGATCCCATCTCTCGTGCAAAGCGTATAGCAGAGGCGTGTCCATTCTGGTCACCTCGATGCTCAGCACCTCGGCGAATCCCATCCCGGCCAGTCTCTCTCTCTGGTAATCGGGCAATGCCTGGTACACCGCCCGGATCTGAAGCCAAGAGATCCTCGTCCGTCTTTTTCTCTGCATTCATTTAGAGCATGAGTCAGTCAAATGCATCATAAAATTATTGCATAGCATTTATAAAATGAAAATAAAACAAAAATTGAATAATTAAAAACCTAAAAAAAAATAGTTCTGGCCTCTGGTGCATGTAACGGCCCTGGGATGGGGCGTCACATGGCTCTAACGCACCTATGGCGATGCGTTAGGCCTGTGACGGTCACTGGAAGGACCGTCACATTCCCTGCTAGAGGGTGTTTTTCCCTTTGCATCCCGTGGCTCTCACACTTTGGCCAAAAGGCCTACACATGATCCTAATGGGTTCATGGACCCATTTTCTACCCCCATTCCCACATGCATTCATACAAAAAAACACAAAAATAATTAAAAATTGAAAGATTAGGGCGGAGGCCTACCTCATGATCTTGGCCCCTCTTCCTCTTCTTCTCTGGTTCCTTGGGTTCTCCCTCATCCAGGGGAACCTCCCCTTGGTCTTCTTCCACCATTGGAGCTCTCCTTCTCGCCGTTTCTTCTTCCACGGGCGGCGGGACGATTTCCCGCGCTATCCGGCGGTGGAGGGTATGGCCTTCTTCTTCCCTCTCTCCCTCTTCTTCGGTGGCTGTGGGGCCTCGTCGCCGGCCATTCTTTTTGGGCGGAAGACGGTGGTCGCCGGTGGCTCTCGTTGGGGTTTTTGGAGAACGCTTGGTGTTTTGGTTGCTTGAATGTTGAATGAATGAGGCCATGGGCTGTTCGGTTTGTTTTTTTTGAACGCTTAGGAAATGTGACGGTCTGTCGTCTAACCGTTACACTCTCTGACGCGTACTATTCTACCGTTACATGAATTTGAACTGTTTCATTGGAGAATGTGAACCACTTAGTTTATGACGGCTCTTCCCTGGCCGTTACTCTATGTGACGCCCTCTAAGTAGACCGTTACAAACTTGCAAGTTTCTTGATGAATGAAATAGTCTATTTGATGTTTAAAATGATTGCATTTTCTGCCATAATGTTCATTGTTGATGATTATCACACGTACAAATGGTTATGCCTTGTTTTATACTCATATTGTTATTGGCTAACCTCTTTCTCATGAATAAAGCATCACGCTTTGTCGTTCATCAGGCAGGTAAGTCAGGTATTGTATCTCTTTCCCTTATCCCTTAATGCATTACTATATATCTATGATATATTATCTCGAGAACCGGCTGGTCATTCGTGTGTTCTAAGATCTGATGTTCCCCTTAAATAAAAATGATGATGATCTAAGTTCACATGTTTAATCGTTGGATAGGCCGTTAGGTTGAAAAAATTTGGGGACGATGGTTCTGTCTTGCACGCCGTGGTTGCAGATGGTGTCCTGACCCTAGTTTCTCCAGCTTAGCAATATTATTCTCGAGTATCTTGATATTTTATCTTTCTTTGCATTCGTTTTAAAGATTTCTTTTTCTTTAGCCCAACATGCATCATACGCATTGTAGATCGTGATAAATCCACACATGTGGAACAAACCACTCATATGAGATATATATAAAAATGATGGGGAGATGATAACAAAGACAAAAGAAAGCACGTGGTGCTATAAAGGAGAGTGATCGCCAGAGGGGTTACCTCAATAATAAAAATAGATGATCGCGAATACCTGGTGATAAGTGGGATGCGGGATGGATTGTGAATTCCTTCCTCGTCCTTCTATCGGCCGGACGATGAAGGGGGTTCTCCTTATTGATTACCCTTGCAAAAAAAAAGAACAAACAAATAGAAAAGATGGATCAGCCAAGAGTGAATGTAGTATCAATCCCAAATAGATGATACGATGATGACAGAAAAACACAACATGCGCACCTCTTTTTTTTGGTTTTTAAAACCCCTACAGAATTGGGGAAAGAAGAAATATGATACTAATGCAAGAAAAGAAAACAGTGGATGATCACCGATGGAAAAGCACAAATAGATAAGCAAAAGACCCCTGCTGTCCCTGACGACAGTAGAGGGGAACCGGGGTTGATGCTGCTGTGGAAGAAGAGGAAGCAGAGAGCTCTAGAGGATCGCACAGGAAGAAGATGAAGAGAGCCTCCGTAAATTCTGTAAGTATCTATATGTAAAACCTCTGACCTCGGTAACCTTGATCTCGTAACCTCTGTCAAGATCGACCAAAGCATGCTTATATAGGTTTTAGAACAAGATAACCACATATTCGGAAGGATAAGAACGGGCAATGGTTAACAATGGCAAGGACTCCAGTTCCCTGATCGAGCAAGGTGACCAAAGAAGGCAGGGAACTATTCAAGAAAACAGGACACCGAAACATAAAACGCGACCTTCAGAAGGGCGTCAAATTTGAATTGACGACCTACCTTAAGACGTTACTCCATAACACGACCTGGTCAAGGGCGTCACTTCTTGGATTTAAATTTGAAAATAAAACTTTCTTTATTTAAAAATTATGAGAAAACGCCTAATATAAAGGCGTTTCTTGAAAACACGCCCTGAGAAAGGACGCCAATCAGTAATTGGAATTTATTTTGAAACCGGATAATACCAGGAATTGACGCCCTGACATTTGGTCGTCCTTTCTTTAGAACACGCCCTAGATAAGGTCGCTTTTAAAATAACGCCCCTCTTCAGGTCGCGAATCACAAAAATACAAGAACAAACCAAAAACCCACAAAAATAGAAAAAACTTCATATTATGAAAATATTGAAGTTCACTTTGGGGCGTCAACATAGTGACATGAGATTTGATCAACATAGCGTCAATTTTGGCGTGTCTACAGCTGCCCCGCCTTGGCGTCTGCTTTGGAAGGGAGTGAGACAGAATGAAGGTGAAAGTGCAACAAACGGAATGAAATGGAGTGAACTGATAAGTAGATGCCAAGGTGTGATGTGACATGCCTCAGACACTAAGCATCGGAGAAATCTTTCCAAGATTCAAAGTGAAACAACTCCGGGTAATTCCAAGGAAGCATCGATTTGCTGGATAAAGGAGACTAAACTAAATAAATAAAATGTGCACGTGGGCACGACAGGGAGACACCATTGGAGAGCGGTTACCAGCCAACGTGGACGTGCTACAACCAAGGTGGATTTACAGAAAAAATAAAGGGAATTGAGATGGAGATTCAGCAAAGGAACATTTTCAAGGAACCAGCCTGAGCAGCTTCAGAGAGAGAATAAAGTACTCAATTTGGAGTGGAATATCTCATGTCAACTCAATCAAGAACGAGTGACTTTCATTATTACCATAATATGAAGATTTTCATCATAAAATTTAAAATCCTACATGATGCATGCTGGGCTAAAAGAAAAGATTAAATCAAACTAAAAGATAGAAAATAATCAAGGATAATATTGCTAAGCCATCTAGATTTAGTCAAGAATCCAAGTCTCTGAGCTGACACTAAGCCGAAGCCCGTTTGTCCACGCATCAACTCAAAAAGTGGAACCATCGTCCCAAACCTTGGATGACTCAACGGCCTATTCGTGTGATCAAGACTCTCCTGGAATTATCACCGTTTTTGATGAAGGGGAACTCAAATTCCAGGTTCATCAGAACCACAAGGTCCTTGATATATTATAATAACGTAGAATACCATATAGTAATGATGCGAACAACATGATGTTACTCTAACAGTGATCCGGGTATCTCGAAACCTGCAATCCTCTGCACTTGAAGTTCATTAGCCTTCCCACAATTTCAATATGAATAACCCTCAATTCAAAGCACGACATGATCATAAGTGCTAAATTAAAAATAATTCTAACAAAATAATAGCACTTAAAGCATGTAGGGAAGCAAATTCATAAGCTCACAAATTCACGCCTGGATTGAACGGCGTCAAAAACATGAAAGGCGCCTGATAATGAGGGCATTAAAAGAAGAAACACGCCCTTCCAAAGGGAGTGAAATGCATCGAGAGTCCATGAAGAAGATGACCCTGGAAAGGGCGCTACACAAAACACGACCTCTGTCAGGTCGTCAATTCCTAAATCGACGCCGCAACAGAAGGCGTTAATTAACATGCTTCCGTTTCCAACGCGAAAGCTAAACCCAGTCCTAATAGCAACCAATCTCACAACTCCGAATAGCCCTAAGACCCTTCGGACTTCTATAAGAGGAGGACACTTCCCTAAATCAAACAAAGCAATCTTTCTGAGCTCTGCTCTCTGCTGCTTCTTCTGCTGTTCGTGTTCTTCTGCAAGCACTGCAATCGCTCGACTCCTCCTGCATACCAAAGATGGAGAGAGCCATCAAAAGATCCAAGATTTCAACTCCCAGACTTACTGAAATCAACGGGCACATCAGCAACCATATTGCATTAAATCAGGTAAAGATTGATTCTCTATTCCTTCTTCTTCATATTCTTCTGTATGCTCATGTCTGTCTCCATTTTTCCTTTCCTTCTTCTTCAGGACTACCCAAATGTCCCAGGTGCTAGGAGATTCACAAAGATTAAGTGGCTGCCTCTTATTCTCTCCAAATTTTCTTCAAATATGAGGGTGTACCTAGCAAGATGGCACCTCCTGAGCCTGGTTACCCATGCTAAACACCATGATCAAATCCATCTTGATTGGGCAGCTATAGGAGCTCTTGTAGAGATATGGCATCCTTCTACTCATACCTTTCTCTTCTCTACCTTTGAAGCCACCATCCTATTAGAAGAATTGGAGATAATCTTAGGTTTGAAAAGAATGAAGCAAGGGGATGAGGAGAAGATGGCCAACATGCCAAAACCAATTTCTTCTCACGAGCTATTAACCACATTGATACCTAGCCCAAACTTAGTGAATCAAATCAAGGTCACTAAAGGAATTAATCTTCTAAAGTTTGCCTCATGGGTGTACAAGAGAGCGAATCAAGCTAAAGAAGAAGAGATCGAACGGGTGACCAAGGCCTTCATGGTATGCTTAGCAGGAGCACTCTTATTCCCATCCATGGAGGATTTCCTAGAGGAGGCACAGTTGAGCGCCATGGTGAGCCTATGGGAAGGAGAGAGAATTGGACCGGCTATCCTAGCCTATCTCTATAGCGGGCTAACCTCAGCAGCAATGGGAAGGCCCATCTTCGGGTGCATGCTAGCACTCTCTAGTTGGGTGGATCTTCAATTCAAGTTTGATCCATGTGATGAGGCCCAACAATCCTCAAGAATTTTCTCAAAGAGCCCACTCTCTTATATGACCGGTTCACTTGGGAGAAGCAATAGGGTGATGAACCGAATTCCTCAAATCAAGAAGAGAGTAGAATGGCGAGAACACCTCAAGGTGATGCCAAAGAATCTCTTTACTTGCACCCCGGGAATACTCAAACTTCAAGAGCTCCGTGCAAGGTTCTCTCCCGGTACGGACCTTAGTGATGGGGACATCGCTTGCCACTTCCCATTTCTCCAAGGGTCCCGATGCTCGCCATTATATTCGTCTTAATTTCCTGAGTCTGGCTATGTAATTTTCATATCTTTCTTGAGTCACTTTGATGTATTTCACCTTTATTGAGTCAAGTCCTAGGTGCTCATGCTTGTTACCTAAGTTGATCGTCATATTGGGCTTGTTTGGCTTTGTGGCCCATTTAGAGGAGCCAAGTCCATGGGCACCCCCTTTAGCACTTTTGGTTATCTGTTATTGGCTCTTTCCTCAGGGGCTTTTGTACAAAGTTGGGATCCCTATATATAGGACTTCAACCCCCTCTTGTGGAGGCTAATGAAGTATTAAAGAATTTGCCACAGCATTTGTGCACCTCTCCTTCTCTCTCTAGCTATCTCTTTCTCTCTCCTCTTCTCTCTCTCTATAAAGGGGGCGGCCCCCTCTCTCTCTCCTCCCCCTCTCTCTCCCAAATTCGCACCATCCTCTCTCTCTTCACCTTGCCACCTCACCTTGCCACATCACCCACCCTTTCACCTCCCAAGGTCACATTAACTCTCCCATTTAATCCCTCCCTCTTCCAAGGCACCCCTTGGCATTCCCCATACACCCCCTCACTTCCCCAAGCACCCCCTTCACCCCTCCCAAGCTAAAATTCGAATTCTCCTCCCTTTGGGGACTGCACCCATTCATTCCCAGCCCCTTCACCTCCCTAGGTCGCAGCCCCCCAACCCCCCTTCCCATTGTTCTTCCTTTGGCCAACCAAGTTCTTCCACCCCTCTCCCCCCTTTGATCAGTCTGCAGGTGGCAGAGGAAGGGTCATCTTGCAGAAGCTGTCACGGAGTCATATGGAGACCTCTGAAGACGTACCATACATTGCTGGAAAGGTTGACCAGTTGGCTTCGCAGGAGAGGTGACCTCATCGCATTCCGAGTTCGGGGCTGCCTGGGAGAGCCGTTCTCCCCCGACTGCGCTGGACTTCCCCTGCCAAGTTCCTGAACCTGATTTGAAGCTGTACCACGACAAACGGCGGAGGATTCAGACCGAGAGTTCTTCAACAAAGTTCTTCCACGTCCTATCCTCTTCCAGGATCAGGAAGCGGAATCGCGATCGGCATCTGGAGGCCAGAGTTCTCGCTCTTCTTCCTCGACTAGACGGGTCTGCCTCCCACAACCTGCAGCGACCAGCTACCACTCATCGGCGTCCCCCAGTCCGCCCCGACATCAGACGGCTTCCCCACAAGTTTTCCTGCAAAGAGGGTTCCTCCACGGTTCCAACAACTTCGACGGTTCGAGATTTGGTGTCCGGGAGCGGCCGGGACAACTCCTGCAAGTCACTGTTCATGTCAGGTAGCTGTTGCGGCCAGAAGCTGCCACCTTGTTCGAAGCTTTACTCGGACCAGCCACTGGAAGATTCAAGCCACGAGTTCTTCTACGAATATCTTCCTCCACCTGTCCTATTTTGGGATCAAGAAGCGGAAGTGTGTTCAACATCCGGAGGTCAGAGCTTTCATTTTTCTTCCTCGACTGGACGGGTCTGCCTCCCACAACCTGCAGCGACCAGCTGCCACTCATCGGCGTCCCCCAGTCCACCCCGACATCGAACGGCTGCCCCGTTAGTTTTTCTGCAGAGAGGACTCGCTCACGGTTCCAGAAACTTTAGTAGCTCGTGATTTGGAGTTCAGAAGCCATCGGGGCGATCTCTGCATCCTGCTGTCAGAAACAGGGAGCTGCCGCGCCCAGATTCTGCCTCCCCGATCAAACCCCACCCCGGACCAGCAACTGCAGCAGAAGAAATCAAGGAAATTCAGGGACATCCGCGTGCCAGATACGAGGAATTCCACACTGGTCTTGCCTCCGGCGAAATTCAGGAACGCGATCTACAGTCCAGGAATCATCGGGCAGTCAGCCGTCGCTGGTTGCAAGTGGGAACATCCCCGGCGTCCAACCTACCTTTCCCGATGGTTCTCCCCTCCCCGCCTGGCCGGCTTACCGCCCCTCCCTGCGGGAGGTAGTGTTTGATTGTACTTGAATATTTCCCACCCCCGAGATCACCCTCCTGCGCGAGGTGTAGTGATTGTACCTTTAAATAGGATTGAAGCTTCATCGGCGCAGTGTGCGGGGGAACCCACACTTCCCCGCTCGCCCTCGTCTCCGACCGGGGTTGGTTTCCTCAAACCAACCAGGTGAGCTCTGCCCTTGCCCCTTTATTCCTGTTCATTTCATATTTGTGAGACCTATCCGCTGGTTGGAGAGCGAGTGCCCGATCCCGGAGCCACCATCTTAGTATGGTCACCGTGGCTAAAGTGAGCGAGTGACCTAGTGCCCTCAAGGCACCCGGCCGCCCTTGTTTGTGGGCTTCATACCTTTGGGAGGGACAACCTTAGCGGTGCTGGTCCTCTAGCCAGCCAGGGGCTAACTCCACCACCTCGACTCGGCATCATCGAGTCACCACGGGAATCGCGAGCGTGCGGTGTGTTGGTGACTCTCTAGTAGCTCTCAAGTCTTGTTGTTGCTATTGCAAATTAAGTCCTAGGGATCAAATTCTATTGCTGCATTTTGGTGTCACATCACTTAGACTCATCGGCGCTTCAGATTTCGTGCTATACAATTCATATCGGTGCCTTCCTCAACTCGGGCTTCCACGGCAAGTATTTGAAGATCCATCTCATCTTCCTCCAATCATGACACGGGACCTTGGCAGCAATGAAGATGGAGAAGAATGTACCACAATCCAAGCCTTGTGGAAAATCAATAAGATTCATCAACCTGTTGAAATCTTGAAGAAGATAAAGAACAGTGGAAGTCTTATGTTATTGCTTTGAGACACTTGAGGTCCAAAGGGGCTCATTGAATGTACTGTGATCTTCCCTTTTAATGAATAACAATGACGATACCTGATTGAGCCAATTTCATAGTATTTCGGATCAAATCTTCCAAAACCTGTGATTCTGTTGCGAATAACGCCTCAAGGAATGTCGTGAATTCATAAAAGGACGCCTCAGAATACGCCGCTTTCAATATTCCAGCTCACAAATTTGACGCCTCCACAAATGGGCGTTAACTGAATAACGACTTAAAATAGGGCGTGAATTGATTCAAATTTCCAAAATATATTCGTTGAAATCTCAAAAGTAACGCCCTTAGCTAAGCCACAGATCATCAAAATAACGCCTCAAGCACAGACGTTAATCATAAATAGCAATTATTACTTCCATCACATCAATCAACCCATATGGAATGCGTCTGACGACGGTTTTGATTCCCCATGCACACGGAAATAACGCCTCAAGAAACGTCGCCTATTATCAAAACACGCCCAAAGTGATGGGCGTCAATTCCACAAAACACGCCCTTCCTCAAGGCGTGTCTTCTTTTCGAATGCCAAAAGGCCTTTTCCCCCTTTCTTCTTCCTCCTTCGTCCTATTTTCTCTTTCTTCTCTTTCTTTCTCCCTTCTGCAACCCTAACCGCAACCCTCGTTCTCCCTCTCTCTATCTTTCTCACTCTCTCCCATTCTCACCCTAGCCTTGAACGATGGCCGGCGGTGGCGCTCCCAAGCGGCAGCGGGTGGCCGCCCCCGAGGTTGTTGATCTAGGCGAGGATGCCCACGCCGAGGAGGAAGCTCCTCCGGTGATGGCCGAAGGGGATCCACCGGCGGCGGAGCACGGTGACGAAGCCGGAGAAGAACAAGAAGGCGACGGTGAAGACGGAGAAGACGGAGAAGGCGGGGAAGAAGGTGAAGGAAATGAAGAAGGACAAGATGAGGAAGAAGAAGAAAGAAATGAAGAAGAACAACCGAGGGCCGTCGTCCCACACCCCGGCCAACTCCGGCGGCCACGTCATCCACGCCCCCAACCGGCAGAGCCAAAGCACCGCAAGGTAGGCCCCCAACCCAATTTCTATATATTTTTTTAATTTTATTTTCATTTTTTCTGTAACTTCCATGGCCCTCGGGTAAAAACCCCCTGTAACTCAGAAAAGAGACGCCCTCAGTAAGGGCGGGATTTAACAGAAGACGCCCAAGCCAGGGACGTTAATTCATTTTATTTTCTGCAAAATAATTAACCTCATGAAAACATGCCCTAAAGCGTGTCGCCCATTTAAATTCATCATTTCTTTCATATCATGCTGTTAATTCCATTAATTTCCATGCTTTTAATTATTTTTCCATGAATTATTCGCATGCTGTTATTTTTATTTCATTTTCTGAAAGTCCTGAAAACAACGCCCCTACCAGGGCGTTAATTCAATGAAAGACGACCAAACCAGCGGACGTCAAATTATTAATTTCAAAAATTATTAGAGGCCCCAAAACTCCCATTTGAGAACAACGTCCCACACAGGGGCGTGACTTAAGCAAAAGACGACCTTGGGATGGGCGTCTCCTAAAAAAACCTTATGAAATTAGAAATTAACCACCAAACTACGCCCAATACAGAGGCGTTTCTTAGATAAACAGCGACCTTGGGGTAGGTCGTGAATTCAAAGCACACTTAAGAACCACGCCCCTCCCAGGGGCGCTAATTCAATGAACCATGACCCAAGGGTGGTCGCTAATTAAAATCAAACATCAATATAACCCAAGGCAATCAAAAATGAGATTCAGCATGGATAATCAAAATAATTAAGCGGAAATTCTTTTCTTTATGCATGCAGGGGTTGATGAGGACGCGCATCTCCTGGGTCATGGTCCGGGCAGCATACTACGGCCTCCCTGAGTTTCAGAGATCGAGGGTAGATGCCATGGGGTTCGGGGCCTTCCTATCCATAGAGCCAGTTAGACCAGACCTACCACTTATCCAGGTTCTGAGGGAGAGATGGGACAGGACTAGTCGGGCATTCTTGATGCCTTGGGGGCATATGGTTCCTACCCTGGACGATGTAGCCAGGATTACAGGGTTGAGGGTAGACGGAGAGGCTGTGAGTGGGATCACCTACCCTGACTACACTGAGTTCGCCCAGAGACTGCTAGGGCTAGAGATGGTTTACGAGACACCCAGCGAGTGTAGGACTATCTTCCGCACCGACCTGACTACGGTGATGGGCTTAGGGAATGCTAGGCATAGGTCCGGGGAGTCCTTGGAGCAGTTTTCACAGAGGTTGATAGACGGTGCTAGGGCGGTCTACTGTCAGGATCCGGCCGACAGGGAGAGAGCGGACCGGGACCTGAGGAGGTTTCTACTGCTGCTACTAGGGAGGCTATTGCTGGGGACGAAGGGAGACGTCATCAACTGCCGATTCCTGGGCATTCTCGAGGACTTGGAGGCAGTTGGCAGCTACGCCTGGGGAGCAATGCTGCAGGTGCATCTGATGGCTGACCTGTCCACAGGGACAGGGTGAGTGACGACCGTCAGTGGCTTCTCACCTTTTCTTCAGGTATGCATTTTTCTTCTTTTTTTTTATGCATGTGAATGCCTCACTAATGCAATGCATGGATGCAGGTCCGGAGCCATCTATACATGCCGATGGGGCGCGTCGACCCACGGCCCGGAGGTGAGGGAGCTTTTCCTCTAGTGCGGCGCTGGCTGCCGGTGGTCTTCGGGGCCCCACTCGGCTACGAGCTGTGGGTTCTACGGAGAGAGTTCCGCGACTTTCCTCCCTCGCTGGTATGTATGAATGCATTTTTTTGTGTTTATTATGAATTTATTATGATGATGATGGAATGCTGATGATATGCATGTTTATGGATGCAAGTGCGATGGAGACCCTATGAGGGGATGACAGACGAGGGCCAGCCGTGGGTCGTAGCGGGCCGTCCTCGCTTTGAGCATGAGCTTTGGGTTCACTGCTTGAGCGAGATTGAGCCGTTACGGCTTAGGTTGGTGATGAGGACCCTGGGCCTACACCAGGAGTGGGTAGAGGTCGGCGAGCCACGCGGCATCGGGAAAAAGACACGCGGTCATACAAAGGCGACCGACTGGAGGGTACGGTTCGAGGAGCAGTACGCCGACTGGCAGCGAGGCGGGACCAGAGTCACCTCTCGGGCGACTGACAGCTCCGAGTACCTCCGGCGTTACTGGGAGGTTTACGCCGGACGACCTCAGATGAAGGTCCTAGCGGTATGTATGAATGCGCTTATTTCTAAATGTGAATGCTTATGTATCTTTATCATGCAACTAATATGCAATGGATGCAGGATGCGCATGACATCGCAGCGATGGATGCACAGGCCCACCTACACAGCCTGGAGGACCAGCTAGTCGCCACGCGGGCAGACCTAGAGACCCTGGTGAGTGTTTAAATTATTTTTATATGCAAATGTATTTTTGTTGAATTATTGATGATTAGCCACTGACGATCTCAATGAATGCAGCGTGCTCAGCAGGGAGCAGTGAGGAGAGACCCAGGGGAGGCTTCCAGCTCGAGGGGGCCCAGTACAGAGGTGACTGCACTGGCAGAGCAGCTAGCTGGAGCGACCGCACGAGCCGAGGCAGCAGAGAGCGACCTCGCTTCACGGGTAAATTCCAAAACACAAATCCATTCAAATATTGATTATACAGCATTGTGTACTGATGAAGTTGTTTTGCAGACTGAGGAGCTCCGAGCCGCGCTTGCTTGCGTTGATGAGGGCTTCCGTGCGACGAGCACACAGGTGAGTGGTTCAATCATATGTTGCTTGAATTGCTAGATTACTGAATCATTATGGAATTGATGATTTGTTTACCTGTTTGCAGGCCACTCAGCTTCAGGCGGTACATACCGAGTTGGCGATCCGCGATCAGCGGATCTTAGAGCTAGAGAGGTCCCTGAGGCGTCGAGAGGAGCTGCCTCAGGATGTGGCAGAGTTACGGGTCGCCCTCGAGCTGGAGAGGAGGGAGCGGGCCCGAGAGCGCGAGGAGCGTGCTCGTGAGCACGAGGAGCTGGCAGACCTGAGGACTCAGCTAGTCCTTTCCCAGGAGCGGCTTCGAGTGTCGGAGGGCGTCTGCAGCGAGGCCGGGAGCGGGCGCGAGCGGCAGGGTTCAGCTTGGGCAGCTCCTCTTACATGGCGGGCTCCTCTTTTCGACCGAGGAGTGAGACAGGGGACCAGGCTCGAGGTCCAGCGGCTTCACGGGGCTCCATGCCCCCCCCACCAGCACCACCTCGGGATGCCGAGGGTGAGGTTGAGAGCAGGAGGGAGGAGGGTGGAGGCGAGAGCTGAAAGACTTAGTTGTACTCCTCCACCCTCACACTTGTACATATGATAGAGATGAGATATATATATATATATATATGAGATTTTAGCTTTTGTTTACCTAAGCACTTTGTGTGGTTGTAGACTTGTGTTTGTGTACTTTGCTTCTTTTTCCACGTTCTTCGTTTTTGCTTTGCCCTTTCCCTGCAACTATAATCCACACTTTGAACAAACAGGTTAATTCATATGTTCGACTTGGCCCCTTGCCTAATAAGCAAGGGGTATCAATATTTTGACCTTAATGACGGGTCAAGGGGCCAAGCCTTTAATCAAATAAGGTAAATGAAATAGCTGATAACGGGGAGATGCATCATGCAAGCACGCATATGCAAACCATAAATAAAGATGCCCATGCAGAAATGCAAACATACTTGGAGAATGCATTTTTTTCTTTTTTTCACTCATTTATATTTTTTTTGTTATTTTTTTTGAAAAACGCGCCTTAGAGTAGGTCGTGGTTCGCATAAAAGACGCCCTAGAAGACGGCGTGAATTTGAAAAGGGAATCTGATTTTTGAGAAAGTAACGACCTGCTCAGGGACGTTATTCTATAAAAAGCGCCTTTATCGAAGGCGTTAATTAACTTGCACGCGCCTTAGATAATGGCGTTAATTGAATTATTCTGTAAAAATGGGTTGATAAGGCTATCAAGACCATGGGTCCTACACGGTCACCATCTAAAATTCATTAACCTTTCTTGAGTAATCAAAAAGGGGGTCGACGTGATCATAGTTTGACTTGTATTCGAGATTTCGTACAGTGCAATTTCCTAAGTCCGTCTTGACCATCCTGCCAGTTCGTGACTTACCACATAGAAAGGATGGAAGAAAATATAAGGGAAGCCCATAAGGGATTCTGAGATGCTCAAGGTAAAGTTACCTCCCCTACCCTATGCCTGTTGGGGTTCGGTCTTTGGCGTAGGGAAATTTTGTTACCTTTTTGCCTCTTTTATATTGTACGCATACGCCCAAGGTTTTCCTTGCGGGGACTTTGCCCTCTTGACATGCTTTTCTTTTCACCATTTGACTTTCACTTTGAAATTGACTTGCATTAATGAACAACCTAATTGTACTTGGGCTTTTGTGGCATTTGCTCCCTTTTGGGCCCTGACTTTCACCTACTAGGGCGGCGGATAGGCTTGGCGTGTCTATCCCGAGGTCTCCCTTCCTCTCTTATGGGCCGAAGAAGAAAAGAACGTGTATTGTCATTCACCTTTAGTCAGGTTTTGACTTCCCATCAGATTTTGCAATGCTTGAGTTCAAGAATAAAGCGTGTAGTGTGTGCGGGTGTCGACCCAATTTTAAGTTGACAAGACTGATAAATGAATTCTGAATTTTGACCTTTCGGACTTTGATCCTTCGTGTGCCCTGGCACCAATTTTGAAAGCTTTTGTTTTGATCTCTTTTGATTTTGAAGAATTTCTATTTTGCTTTTTGGAATTTCTATTTTTTTGGTCTTTGGAAATATTCCACTTTATTTTGAATTTTTTGAATTAATTTTCTTTTTTTTTTGGATTTTGAAAATTACTCTCTATATATATATTTTTGGATTTTCGAATCAAGGGTAGTATTTCTTAAGATACAAACCGTTCCAAGGGTGAGTTAACTCTTCTCCTTCAGCATTAATCAGTTTATAAGCATTGCCAGGAAAAACGTCTTTTATAACAAACGGTCCTTCCCAATTGGGTTGGAGTTTTGAGCGAGGCCCACAGGGTTTTACAAAAATTCTTTTAATTACCATCTCACTGATTTTGAATTTTCTCTCAATCACTTTCTTTTGATAAAAACGCGAGAGCCTGTTTTGATAAATGCGCGCATGCTCAGCGGTGACCAAACGCTTCTCATCTAGGAGTTCCAATTGAGCAAGGAGTGAATCACGATGCTCATCAATAGAGAGTTCCTTGTCAAATTGTACTCGCAGAGAGGGAATGAGAATCTCGTAAGGGACTACCGCCTCCATTCCATAAGTAAGGGCGAAAGGGGTTTGCCCAGTGGGGGTGCGAATGGAAGTGCGATAGGCCCAGAGAGCTTCAACTAGCTTGTCTGGCCAATCCAAAAATTTATTAGCCTCACACGTCTTTTTGACAATTTTTATCAAAGTTTTATTAGTGGCCTCTGCTTGGCCATTGCCCTGCGGATAATAGGGAGAGGAATGATGCAATGCAATGTTGTACCTGTTGCAGAGGTCCTTGATTTCTTGAGAGATAAATTGAGGTCCATTGTCGGTGACGATGGTACTCGGGATGCCGAACCTCGTGATGATGTTCTTCATTATGAATTTGTAGACAGTTGATGCTTTAATCTCTACGTAAGCTTCCGCTTCCGCCCACTTGGTGAAGTACTCCGTTGCCGTGAGGATGAACGACTTTTGTTTGGTCAGGAGGTTTGAATCACCAAGAGGTCCAATAATATCAAAAGCCCACATGGAGAAAGGCCATGGGGAGGACATAGGATGGAGTGAAGAAGTAGGAGAATGAATTTTGTCGGCGTGCAGTTGGCACTTAACACACCTTCGAACATAGATGGAGCAATCCTCTTCTAGAGTGGGCCAATAGAAACCTAGCATAAGGATCTTCTTAGCTAGCATCTGGCTGTTCACATGACCACCACACACCCCAGAATGTGCCTCTTCCACAACTTTCCATGATTCATCATCGTCGAGGCATCTTAACAAAACACCGGTGAGCCCTCTCCTGTAGAGTACACCTCCAACCAAGACATAACGCTGAGCCACTCTTCTGATTGCTTTCTTTTCTTCCACAGTGGCTTCTTCGGGATAGGACTGATTATTGCAATATCTAGCAATCTCATAATACCAAGGTTTTTCTTCGTCAGCCAACTCCTCTTGCCAATCTAATAACATGACCTCTTTGCCTTTAAGAGCTTCCCTCTGCTTGACCTTTTCGAGCACTTGATCCCTAATATCGAGGAATGCACGATCCTTAATAGTTGGAGTGTCGCGCTGATGAATCAGAGGAACATGAAAATCACGCTCAGGAGGGAAGACTAAAGCAGAAGCTAAAGAGGCAAGGGCGTCAGCCAAGATATTCTGGCTACGAGGAACATGGACGAAAATCAATTTGGTGAAGAGCTTGGCATAAGCTGAAGCAAGTTCCTGGTAGGGTTTGAGCTTGGGATTGATAGTGCGGCACTTGACGAGCACCTGGCGCAGAATAAGCTGACTATCACCAACAATCCTCAAATGGGTGACACCATATCGATGGGCGGTTTGAAGACCGGCCAAAAGAGCCTCATACTCAGCTATGTTGTTTGTGACAGGGAAAGTGAGCCGAGCGGCAAACGGGATGGTGACCCCTTCTGGTGTTAAAAGAACCATGCCGATCCCCCTTCCTTGGGAATTTAGAGCTCCATCAAAATGTAACGTCCACATAGAATCGTGGGGTCGATTAATGGACATTAGTTCTTCGTCTGGAAACTCCGAATTGACAGGATCAAAGCGGGGGAGAGGGTGATGAGCAAGGTGTTCGGCAATGGCGTAGCCTTTGATAACTTTCTGTTGAATGTAAGTGATGTCAAATTGAGAGAGGAAGCTTTGCCAGCGTGCTAATCGATTAGTGAGGATAGATTTTTCAAGGAGGAATTTGATCGGATTCATGCGTGCAATGAGGTGAACCTCGTGAGCTAGGAAATAGCGTTTTAATTTCTGGACTACCCAAACCAAAGCAGCACAAGTCTTCTCCATAGCTGAGTACCTCTGCTCACAAGGGTTAAGAAGTTTAGACAAATAGTATGCTGCCCTCTCCTTACCTTCTTCATCCACTTGAGCTAGGACAGCACCTACAGAGTCATCCAGGACTGATACATAGAGAATGAGTGGTTTGCCTGGAATTGGGGGCCTCAGGACAGGAGGATTGGCCAAATAATCCTTTAATCCGTCAAAGGCTGCCTGACACTTGTCATCCCAATTAAACTTGACTCCCGGCTTAGTGAGCTCGTAAAACGGCCTACATCATTGTGAGTGCTGGGAGACGAAGCGGCGAATAAATTGCAACCTCCCGATTAGTCTTCGCACTTCCTTCAGATTCTTGGGAGGAGGCATATCTCTAATGGCCTTCGCCTTGTTGGGATCAACTTCAATTCCCCTCTTGCTAACAATAAATCCAAGTAACTTTCCTGATGAAACGCCAAATATGCACTTCTTGGGGTTCATCTTCAACTGATACTCTCGTGATCTTTGCAAGACCTTAGCTAGAACCCCAGGATGCTCAATCCTTGTCCTTGATTTTACAACCAGGTCATCCACATACACCTCAATATAGATATGAATCATGTCACGAAAAATCGCCATCATAGCCCTCTGATAGGTGGCTCCAGCATTCTTGAGTCTAAAAGGCATGACCACATAGCAGTATGTGCCCCATGGTGTAGTGAATGATGTTTTCTCTTGATCTTCTTCAGCCAGTCGAATCTGATTGTAACCTGAAAAGTCATCCATGAAAGAGAGAGTCTCAAATCCTGCCGTATTATCGATTAGAACATCAATATGAGGGAAGGGGAAGTCATCTTTAGGACACGCACGGTTGAGGTCCCGAAAGTCTATGCAAATCTGAACTTTTCCATCTTTCTTCATATCCGGGACGATGTTAGCCACCCAGTTGGGGTAGAGGACAACTCTAACAAATCTAGCCTTATGGAGTTTGTCGACCTCTTCTTTCATCTTTAAAGCCATATTAGGGTGGAAACGCCTCAACCGTTGCTTGACCGGGACAGACCCTGGCTTAAGTGTAAGGCGGTGTTCAACGAGCGCAGGGTCTAAACCAGGCATATCTTCATAACTCCATGCGAACGTGTCCTTGTATTCTTGAAGAACCAAAATAAGTGCCTCCTCTTCGGAGGGCGGCAAATTCTTGCTGATAAGGACAATTCTAGGGTCTTCCTCGGTACCCAAATTAATTTCTTTGGTAGGCTCTTCTACGGAGGCTGATGGTTCATCAAATCTCCTCATGCCACTAGCAAAGGCATCAGCCTCGTCCTCATATTCTTTATAACTTTCATCCCCCTCTTCAATAGGGTCTTCATCATTCATAATCTCGTAGACACCCAAACCCTTATAAGAAACAACAGTATCCTCATATTCCAATTCTGGCAGGATAATCGGATCCTCTACATATTCCGAAAGAGCTAAACAAGCCTGGCACCTTCTGGCTAACTCCAACAGAAACCTACGAGGAATCTACTTACCCTTAGATTTCTTATGAGAATCTCCCCCATGAATTTTATTAGAAGAAGAAGAACAACTAGCTTGACCAGAAGAAGAAAAAGAAGGAGGTGAAAAATTGGATACAGAGGGAGGTACAGATGAAGACCCCTCACCAGAGGGGGAAAAGAGGTTTATCAATGAATCTTGAAGGAGTGGCCCCTGGGTCGGGACACACTCGGGAGAAAAATAGGAGGTCTCCTCAATAGAGATGGAGGATTGGAAAGTTGGAATTTTGGCATTTTTTTTCTTCTTTTTTGTTTTTATCTTCATTTTTATTTTCTTTTTCTAGAAGAAAGCAATGTGAAGGGAGAATTGCAGGAGGAGTGAAAAAAGATTGAATCAGTAATGGCCCACGCGGGGGCATAATGGAGAGTCTGGAGAATTGCTCGAGGAGCAAAGGAGGAATGGGGAAAGAAACTTGGATTGAACTTGGAGCGAAATTGACCATAATCGGTGGCGGTCTCGGCACGCGACCAAACCAGTGGGAATGTAAGGAAGCAAGAAGAGACGGATGCATGGAAGTGAGGGAAAAGAGGCCGGCCCACAGCCTGTCCATAGTGAAACCTTCCTCAAACGGAATATCTGGCTCTCCAGTATCAGTGTAGTCACTCAGCAACTGCCTCTTGTCTGTAATCACAGCAGGTTTTTCAATTAATTCATGAATGAGTGGTGGCCATTCCGGATCTGTCGGCATAAAGAGGCGGCTCAAGGAAATAGTGATATCTTGCATATCGAACCACCTGTACCAGTTACATTCTGGATCATCCATTTTCCTTCTCCTGTCAGGCCTTAAGGATTCCAGGGCTTTATATGTGGCCAGCGGGGCAATATGACGAGCAAACTGTCTAGCATGAACATCCTGACAGTCTAGTATGGAAGTGATTATTGTAGTCTGTTCACTATTCTGAAAGCCACCCGTGACAAAATGTGTCTGCAACGTCCAGGTAAGCGGCTGGCGATCTGTCTTCAATGTAGATGTCATAACTGCCCACGGTTCATCTTCATTTTTGCCTGGCCCTTTGTAGCCCAAACCCCATCTTGCAATCAATTTCTGAGGCTTTACAGGCCTAATCCTGCCTTGACAATTGGCACCCAGACCTTTGCCATTTTGATACCCCATTTTTATTAAAATGTTCCGGCCATGGGTGTTCATCACCGTTTTCTTCTTCTTCCCCTTGGAAGGCAGGGGTGTCATAGCAACTGTTGTGATAGTCTCGGATGGCGTCGACTGTGGGCGAGGGACGTCCAATACAGATAACAATGGCTTATTGGCAGGCCAAATAGAAGGAACTGATGAAGCCACATGAATATCCTCCTCTGGCAGAATCGGCATACTGGTAACCTTGACAATGCGGCCCTTGTGTGGAAACTTGAGACATTGATGATTTGTGGAGGGCACTGCATCAAGCTGCTGGATGTAGGGACGGCCAAGAATGCCATTAAATGTTGGATCCATGTCCAAAATATGAAAATCAGCTGTGATTGTTGCTGGACCCAAACTTACTTTTAAAGTAATCATGCCTAGAGGAGGCTTCTTCGTGTTATCATATGCAGTGACCGTTATGGTGGATGGCCGAATCAGATCCTCGGGAATGCCGCACATCTTCAAAGTGCTCGGGGGCAAGACATTGATGGATGCCCTAGTGTCCACCAAACACTGTTGTACAGCCACCTTATTGATATCAACTGTGATGCATAGAGCATATTTTCTTACTGAGATCGGTGCCAGCTCATGCTCATAAAAAGTGATTGCTGGTTGACTGCCAGTAGGTGTTAAGACTGCGGTTATCTGCTCGACCGGAATGTCCTCATTGACCATGACTTTCTGCAGATATTCCTTTAGAGCCATCTGATGAGTGGTCGACCTCTTGATCAGTTCTAGAATTGATATTCTTGCCGGAGTCCGGTCCAAATGCTTTAACAAGTCGTATTCTGTGCCTGGTATGGACTCTTGTTCTTGTTCCTGTTCTTGCGGCCCCTACGCGGGCTTTAACCCTCTCTGTGGAAAAATGCGGTGGAATATCCATCCACTGCAGAGCGGCGCCACGCCTTGACGCGCCTCTGTCGGGGCAAGTGTGGGAGGAGGGTTAGAAGAAGAAGAGGGTGTGTTAGTGTTGATAAGCGGTGGAGGAGTGTTTGAAGAAGGATCCCCCACAGGGGGTGTTGATGAA
The DNA here is from genome assembly GCA_022559845.1 of Amorphophallus konjac. Lineage (NCBI taxonomy): Eukaryota > Viridiplantae > Streptophyta > Magnoliopsida > Alismatales > Araceae > Amorphophallus > Amorphophallus konjac. The sequence continues at coordinate 251,241,231 of CM040126.1, forward strand.
GAGTTCAATAAAGATGCCCCCGTTGGAGTTGTAGGAGTAGAAAGGGATACCCGAATGCGGGGGGAATTGATGGGTGGAACGAGGAGAGATCTGGGCATAAAAGGTGGGGGAGCCGATGGTGGAGGGATCCTTGCCGGTGGAGGAGTAGTGATGGCGGGTGCAATGTGCGTTGGCGACGGGCGGTTAAGGAGTGGCCTAGAGGGCAGTGGTGAAGGGTTGGTGGTGGATGGGGTTTGTTGTGGTGTAGGCTGTGGAGGTGGTAAGCGGGTAAGAAGGGGGCGAACTGGCAAGGTTGGAGAATAGGTGGGGGTAGGTGGATTAACGGGGCGCAGAAGGGATCGGCTCAATTGGGGGGTAGAAGAAGAAGAAAGGGTGCGCAAGAGGCGCGGAGGTTGATTTTGATTGTGATTAAATGCCCCGACAGAGGCGTTTTCTTCATGCCATCCCTGCCCTCTCTCCACCTCAGGGAGAGACGTGACAGGGTTTACGTGCTGGTTTGGCGGGTGCTCCGGCAGTGGATTGTGGACAATCCCCATATCCTGCTGAGGCGCTGGAGCTTGTTGTTGTTGCTGTGGAGCTGGTTGCTGTGGCTGCTGAGCTTGCTGCTGCCGATGAGGCCTTCTTTCTTTCATGGTGGCAATAAACTACCTCATCTCATCCCAGTTTATGTCGCCCTCGTCATTTAGATCATAAATATAATCTCTGAAGTGGAAGCAGCGATCAAGGTTGTGACCAGGTGCGCGATGGAAAGCACAGTAACGGGATGTGTCAACATTCGCGGGCCACGCTGTTCTTTCCCTTGGTAACATGTGCAAGTTGGCGGCCATTAAGGCGTTGAAAATATCCGGGAGACTTTCTGGCAGTGGAGGGTAGTGGGCTCTCTTGGGGCCAAGTGGTGGTCTCCGTTGTTGTTGTTGGCCATAGTTGGTAGGTGGTGGTACCTGGTGGTACTATTGCGGAGCTGGAGGGTCAGCGCGGGGCGCTTGGTTTTGCGGTGGAGCAAAGGAATGTTTGGGTGCGAATTGGGGTTGTGGAGTGGAGTTGAAATGGAGGTTTTGTGGTGGAGGTGGGTTAGGTCGTGGGTTAGATTGATGGTGGGGGTGGCCAACTACGCCAACCTGCTCGTTTGCAATTGTGCCCTCAGTCGTGGGCCTACTGTTGTTGACATTTGTGGTTTTCTTAAATAGCCGTGGCTTCGGCTCAAACATGCCCATAATGGGCGAATCCTTCATCTGTGTCTGAATATAACGAGCTCTTTCATAGTGCTCCTCCATGGTTGTTAATCGGTTCATGGCCAAGATATGCCGGAACTGAGGAGTTGCATTGGAAATTATCATCTTAACTTGTTCTTGTTTTGCCAAAGTGTCTTTCAACTTCTCGGCCATTGAACGCCACCTATCAGCAAATACAATGAAGTCCTCCTCGGGCTTCATTTTTTCTGCAACCAGATATGTGACTGAGAGGGAGGGCCTGACCCGATCCCTATACTTCTGCAGGAACTTCTTCTGAACAATATCAAAGTCGCTGGCATCAGCAGGATCCAACGAATAGAACCATTCAAGGGCTGGCCCCTCTAGAGATCTCCTGAATAAATAGGCCAAAGAGGCCTTGTTGTCTTGCCAGAAGGAGGTCTCGTACATAAAATCCTTCAAATAAATGAAAGGATTACCAGTCCCATTATATCGCCGAAAATTTGGCATCTCAGATGGAGGTAAGTGGAAGACTGGTAGTGTGGGGAGGGAGATCTCCGGTGCATTCTTGGCCGTAGTGACCTTCTTTAGTTGCTCTTCCATGCTGGCCAACTTCTGGAGCAGTAGAACATTGGTGTCGGCCTCGACTGGGGCCGGATTTTGAATGAAAGAATGCGGTATAGGCGTCCGTAGAATTCGGGGAGGTTGGGGAAACTGAGGCCTAACCGCTGAGTAGCTTGCCTGTTGGGCCGGCATGGCCACACCGGGCGTTGGTGGACGAGAGGGGGGTTTGTGCAAGATCGCCTGGTCATTAGTGAGGTGATGGCCACTCTCGGCCGGAGGGGGATTAGAGGATGAAGAAGGAACAGACTTCCCTTTCAAAGCGGCCTGAATTGCCTGCCGCTGGGAATCATCTAACTGAGATAGAGCATTAATCAAATCTGTGACATTGAAGGATGGGGAAGGGTTCCCCGAAGTGTTGGAGGGTAAAGTCTGAGAAGAGGGCGCAACCTCTTGAGGAGTGGTATCAACCACATGAACCTGAGGGTAATGAGACTGAGGAGGAGGGTAATTTCCCTCATGAGAAATGGAATCTTGGAGGGGGATTTCATATTGACCAAAAACATTCTCATCCTCGTCATCATAAGAATACCCGTAGCCTGCCATGTTGATGATTTTACCTGAACGGAGTTTCATGTTTAAGAAGAGAGAAAGCTTTATAAAAGGGGTTATGACACAAAAGCACTCAATCCAAGCAAACTTTAATCAAATCAACCCAACCAAATTTATGCAATCAAGTTGAGATGAACGTAAAGTTTTAGCGTTATGCTTGAGATTAAAGTGGATTAATTTGCAGAATAATTCACTCCCTTTGCAAAGTGAGACCTAGTTTGGATCCAAGTGTGACTTCCCGGTCAACTAGGTTCTTTCTCTCTCTTCACCAACGATGGGTTCTCTATACTCCGGGTACTTCAAGGGTACAACCAGCCCGGCGTCCGTGAGGGAATCCACGGGTGCGGGGACTTACGGAGGTCTTGGAAAAGGGATTTCCGGTCCAAAGAGATGGAATGCTCAATGGAGGGTTGTCCCGATTCCAAGAGAGGTGTGTGGAATCCTAGTGTAGAGAGAGGAGGTCTCTCAACCAAATGCCACAAGATGCAAGCCAAGATATGCAGATCACACCAATATAGCCAAATAATCAATATAAGAATCAATGCAGCATGAATAAGCAAAGACAGCAGGGTTCTGTAAAATCACAGGAAAGAGACGACCTAGCCACGGTCGCTATCAACAAAAGGACGACAGTGAGACTGTCGTGAATCCCTGGGGATCCCACAGGCAATGGAGAAAACGTGCCTTTGTGTGAGGCGCTATATGTGAAAAGGACGCCTTCGGAAAAGGGCGTCAAATCTGGAAACGCACCTTGATGTGAAGCGCTAAGCAATAAAGAGACGCCCTGGGGCAGGGTGTAAATCCACAAACAGCGTAATAAAAGCAGGGGATATGATGAAGCATGCCTTATTAGAAGATGTTAAACATAAATCAGACGACCTGGAAGAAGGCGTTAAATTAAAACGCGCCTCTGGGTGAGGCGTTAATTCAGATCACAAACTGGCTGATCCCGGGAGTGTGCAGTGTGCACGGTGGAGGGTGCCCATGGGGCACAAAAGGAGGGGTACCGTGGGTACCGAGGGGAAAGGGCACACGTGGGTGCCGAAGGGGAAAGGGCACACGTGGGTGCCAATAGGAAAGGGCACACGTGGGTGCCAATAGGGGAAAGGGCACGCGTGGGTGCCGATAGGAGATGGTAATCAAAAGAAAAACAGTGGAAGTCCCACCGTGATCGCCAATTTGTAGATCGTGATAAATCCACACATGTAGAACAAACCACTCATATGAGATATATATAAAAATGATGGGGAGATGATAACAAAGACAAAAGAAAGCATGTGGTGCTATAAAGGAGAGTGATCGCCAGAGGGGTTACCTCAATAATAAAAATAGATGATCGCGAATACCTGGTGATAAGTGGGATGCGGGATGGATTGTGAATTCCTTCCTCCTCCTTCTATCGGCCGGCCGATGAAGGGGGTTCTCCTTATTGATTACCCTTGCAAAAAAAAGAACAAACAAATAGAAAAGATGGATCAGCCAAGAGTGAATGTAGTATCAATCCCAAATAGATGATACGATGATGAAAGAAAAACACAACATGCGCACCTCTTTTTTTTGGTTTTTAAAACCCCTACAGAGTTGGGGAAAGAAGAAATATGATACTAATGCAAGAAAAGAAAATAGTGGATGATGACCAATGGAAAAGCACAAATAGATAAGCAAAAGACCCCTGCTGTCCCTGACGACAGTAGAGGGGAACCGGGGTTGATGCTGCTGTGGAAGAAGAGGAAGCAGAGAGCTCTAGAGGATCGCACAGGAAGAAGATGAAGAGAGCCTCCGTAAATTCTGTAAGTATCTATATGTAAAACCTCTGACCTCGGTAACCTCTGATCTCGTAACCTCTGTCAAGATCGACCAGAGCATGCTTATATAGGTTTTAGAACAAGATAACCACAGATTCAGAAGGATAAGAACGGGCAATGGTTAACAATGGCAAGGACTCTAGTTCCCTGATCGAGCAAGGTGACCAAAGAAGGCAGGGAACTATTCAGGAAAATAGGACACCGAAACATAAAACGCGACCTTCAGAAGGGCGTCAAATTTGAATTGACGGCCTACCTTAAGACGTTACTCCATAACACGACCTGGTCAAGGGCTTCACTTCTTGGATTTAAATTTGGAAATAAAACTTTCTTCATTTGAAAATTATGAGAAAACGCCTGAGATAAAGGCGTTTCTTGAAAACACGCCCTGAGAAAGGACGCCAATCAGTAATTGGAATTTATTTTGAAACCGGATAATACCAGGAATTGACGCCCTGACATTTGGTCGTCCTTTCTTTAGAACACGCCCTAGATAAGGTCGCTTTTAAAATAACGCCCCTCTTCAGGTCGCGAATCACAAAAATGCAAGAACAAACCAAAAACCCACAAAAATAGAAAAAACTTCATATTATGAAAGTATTGAAGTTCACTTTGGGGCGTCAACATAGTGACATGAGATTTGATCAACATAGCGTCAATTTTGGCGTGTCTACACGCATCTTTTGAGCATTCATGTGCTTCATCTGTTCAAGATATCTCGATGTTGGTGAATAGTTGTATTCTTGATCTCGAATGAGGAGAATTATTCCACTCTGAATTAGAAGGTTTCCTTTGATCTCGTCGCTCGATTTGGTTGGCTGAAGATTCCTGTCTGGAGTTTAGTCAGTTCTATTTCTTTCCATTGCCTCCGGCGGCTAGCCGTGTTTCATTTCCGTAGTTGTTAGTTCCTCCAGACATGCGTCCTTTGGTTTGCTTTTTTCCTTGTGATTAGTTTGAAGTTTTCCAGAAGTTCCCATCGCTTGTTGGTAAAGAACGGGTGTCATTTACCTTAACGCCCACTTTTTCGCTTCACTCCGCTTCATTTCCGCTTCATCTCCATGTTCCATTTCATTTCCGCTTCACCTCCACTCGCTCCCCTGCAAAGAGGGCGTTAAGGAGGGGCATCTATTGACACCCGTTTTATGACCAATAAGTTGGGTCATCTTCTTGTTTATCCATATGATGCTCCAAGTTGTTCACTCTTTATCGAGTCTCCTTGATCAGTTTTAAGCCTGTTTCTTGGGTCTTCTCCTTGGTTGGAGTGTGGTTTATTGTGGCCTTTTATTTGATGAGCTTAGCAAGCTTTGCACCTTTTTTATCCTCATTGTTAATAACGGTCCTCACTGGGGGCGTTACTTCCATATAACGCATGATCCCTGGGCCGTTACTTATTGAAGAGTCCTAAAGTTTGAAGCCTTTGTTCTAAAGCTTATCCTCTTGCTTATCCATTGAATCTAATGGTCTGTCGTGCAGCCGTTATTTATTCCAACGCGTCCAGCCTTGGCCGTTACTTTCCTTCGAGAGTCTAACTTGTTTGATCTTCTTCCCGTTGATCTTATCTCTTTTGAGATAAGGATGAATGTAACGGACGTTCCCTGGTGCGTTATTTTCATGTAGCGGTCTGTCGACCAGTCGTTACATCCAACAGAGAGTCCTGGCAGTTCAGGCCTTTTCTATGCTACTCCGTGGTCGAGATAAGAGCTTGAATTGTTGATTTCTTTTTTAAATCCGATCCTCAGAACCTTCTGTTTGTTTCTATGGACTCTTGGTGATGTTATCTTCAAGGATTTACTAAGAGTTATCCTCTTATCTTGCTGGATTATCCTCTGCTCGACCGGAGAGTTTGAGGGTCTATAAATAGCACCCTTAACTTCATGGCCCGAGAGTGGAAGATCTGGAGTTTGCGTCGAAGTGCTGCCGCATTCTGGAGTCACATCTGACCAAGGAGAATTATCTTTCACGTTCATCTACTTCACGGTGAAGGGAGTATTCGTTCCATTGGTTTTCAAAGTTCATCATTACATATTGTGTTCTTCCTCATCTCCCTTTCATCAAAAGCATTGTCCCTCTTCTTTTTCCACGTCCTCCCTGGTTTTTCAACATCTAAACATCCTCCTATCTTTTTAAAACGCCCAGAGGGGTTAAAAAACAAAAACTTCCCCGGTACTTTCCTTTACTTTTGCATGGTATTGAGTTTATTGAAGAATTGATGCTATATTGTTTAAAGGGCTAATTTCGATCTATTTTCTTGTGTTTTCACGTTCTTTGGCAGGTTTACAGGTTCACCACACGAGGCCCAAGTCTTATGGCCGGCTGGAAGACTTGGAGTTAAAAGAATCCACAAGCTATTACTGCAAGTTATTTGACGGTCTTGTGTAGGCGCGTCAGATTCTTATAGCGGTTCATCGAGCGACCGTCACTTCCCAGTGACGCGTGGGCTTTCGGCCGTTACATTCTGATTGATCTGTAGATTTCCCTGATTTTCTCTCTCCCGTGGGCGGGTGCTTCATGCACCTATTTCCAAGGTATTTTCAGGTCTTTGGCTTGTTTCTACTTTGGTGGCGATCACATTCTTTCTTGGTATTGGGCATTAGCTTTCTCTCTCCATCTCATATATCTTATCCTCTTTGCTTGCTCCATCCTCGTGGTGTGTTTTTATTTGCTTTTGCTCCACGCCCCGGCGTGTGTTTTTCTTTATTTCCTTAGTTTAGTTTGATGATTGAGATAGCATGCCCATGCTAGAGCTTGTTCTGGTTGCCTAAGTTCATGGTTCACATGTCCTTGGGTTGATTGAGATCTTTGATTTTTGCCTATCATCTTTATTGCACATAAAAAAAAAGAAGAGAAGCAAAATAAATCAACAACGCTCCTTCTAGCTTCCTTTGATCACCCTTCTTGCCCTTGAGTGCTTCTAGCTTTGTTGGAGATTGCTTGGCTTCAGATCTGAGCTTGAATCACCTTGGATGGATGAAGAACTTCCTCCCAAAACATTGTTCACGGAGGTGCTACAGTACCTCGAAAATGGCCTCCCTTGAAGCCTTGAAGTGATAGGGTTTCCAACCCCTCATGTGTTGGTTTTATAGACCTTGAATGGTCCATAGACATCCTTCAGACCAGATCCACAAATCATGGGAGATTAGGTGAGTTTTGATTAAACAAATCCCTGCAAAGGGGCTGGCCACGAGGTGGAATTCGAAGTCAAACATGGCTGCATCGGGGCTGGCGGTCGACCTGCAGCTTCTGGCGGTCGACCGCTACTGAGAAACACTATAGACGGATGGTCACTGGGAATTCCCGTCGACCGCTACGGGCTGGCGGTCGACCGCCAGCTGAAAGACATGCAGACTGGCGGATGCTGGCTGGAGCGGTCGACCGCCCCTGTGCTGGCGGTCGACCGCCCCTGTGCTGGCAATCGACCGCCAGCTGGGCTGATTCCGGGCTTGCCCGGGTCGATCCATTATCCGCTTCAGCTCCGTCGTTCAACTCCATTAGCAGCCCGTGCATGTTTGTGGCATCACCCTTGATAGTCTAGAAGGTATCAACTGAGTCTTTAACCTTGGATTCTCTTGGCTATACTTCTTTGTGCATTGACCTTGGATGAGTGACGTACGAGCCGAATATGAAATGTCGACTTTTGCTTGTAAGAGAGATGAGATTTGCATCCTTGCTTGGGCGCGATCAATGAACTTTCACTTTGACCATTGCCACTTGATTCCTTGTCCATTCATTGGCATATCTGTCATGAATAAAAATATCACGTATGTCAATCACATGAGAGTGGAAGATATCAATGACTAATAATGTTTAGCCATTATCAAAATCAAGAATACCACAGAACTCATATGACTATAGAATGATGTCGAATGAGCCAAGTGACCACAAAATGACTCAAATGACCTCATGGACACAACATTCTCCCCCTTTTTGATGATGGCAACACTGTGAGTCATTATGTGATAGAAATGTCTAAAATGGCACAAGTTATAACAAATGCAACATATGCAGCTCAAGATCCATGATAGTAATAGCATGTGAAGGCAATTATGATATGAATGCTATGCAATTATTCAAACCTCATCACATACACATATGAGATGCAAAGTGAACAATGGATTCTCCCCTTGGACTCTCCCCGTACACCATTCACACATCCCCCATGACAACTCACAAAGCACATAAGCTCTCCCCTTTGACAATGCGTTAACGCATATAGCTCTTACAAAGGACTCACACAAAGAATTCTCCCCCTTTGCCAACAGCAAAAAATAGTGATAATAGTAAAATGTCTGTGAGACCAGAGCTGAAAGGAGTTAAGAGCAAGCCATTATATGCAAACCTGAAACGGACCGTGAGCAATATATATGGTTCAAAGCTAAAGAAATCTGAATTCATCAACAGAGTTCGAAAAGCAGCTACATCCAAGATGTAATAGAAATGAACCAAAGGTGCATATCATGGCAATGTTTAACCGTCCCTTGTCTTATATATCCATATTCAGTAACTACAAAGGGAATAACACAAAAAACGAGTATTGAGGCTAAACAATCATGACTAAAGCATGTAATTTTATGAGTTCAACAAATTTGATTTTCAATATCTTTTGAATTTGAAGGCACATGACTCATATTTTACGAGCAATCAAGTCTAGTACATGTCTCCAAGCCGTAAGAATACACGTTGTTTAGACATCAGTATTCCTAGGTATTTGGCAAGATTGACGGTTATACTTCAGAATGAACAGAGATAGCAAAGTCACGTCATGACATATCCAAACTCATTTCATTGATGAGAAAATATGTTTCTTAGCAATTATGCCATTGCTCTGCCTAGAGTCCAGATGAATTAAGACAGAGATAATAGAGGCACATCATGACATATCATTCGTCATTTGATTTGATGACGTGACATATTTCTCCGTGCAACACTATCATTGCTCTACAAATTAATTTTCAAGAATTTCAGCTCATCAAGATGTTTAGAAACAATACTAAGCTCTAGAGTATCACCAAGATTGTCATGAAGTCTGGATTTTCAGATTTTAGGGTAGTCAATCAAGACATAACTTGCAGTCTTTAGTGAAAGTCTATTAAAACTACAGAACATAGATGATTTCAAACAAGATATATCAGAACTACAAGGAAATCATTAAATCTGAACCATTTTCATTGAATGGACAATCATTAGGGCATATAATAGAAAGCTCTTACACCATATGTCCGTCTGTCTCATGAACTCAAACCAGACTGTAAGCCACTGAAGTGCAGTTTGTAAGAGGTTAAGAGAATCAACAAAACTCCTCCTAAGGATATGCAATGGATGCACGAAGGAGTTATGTTTACAATCAAGTGGAATGACAAAGGAGGTTGACCTAGTCACTCATGAAGGTGGCAGAAATGAAATGTATGACCCAACACATGGTTGTACACTTATTAAATGCCACAGAATGAATATGAAATATATGCATGAATGTTGCACAAGGACAACTCCCTCTTACTATATGGCCTATATGCGACATTGACACATGGTACTTGGCGGAGGTGAAATCTCACGCATATTGAGTGCTTCGAGACAAGCATAACTTGCCCTTCCATACATCAACATTTGATATACCATGGCCATGCAAGAATGATGCGACACAAACCATTCAATGTATTGGGAACATAGATTCAGCTTGATTATGCAACTACATGCAATGCGACACCATATGCAAAAAGACATATTGAGATATAAACAATGCATAAATACCAACGTGCAAAACACACAACTAATTGAACATTATCATCATTTCAAATTCTTAGTGGCCTGAGGTCGGCAAAGACCAAGCTCCATTCTGAGTGTTGAAAACCTGTCATTACACAAGGGCTTGGTGAAAATATCAGCAATTTGATTTAGAGTATCACGAAAATGCAGTTCAAAATTTTTCTTACTGACCTCGTCTCTAATGAAGTGATGCCTAATCTCAATATGCTTAGTCCTAGAGTGATGTACTGGATTTTTTACAAGGTTGATAGCACCAGTGTTATCACACAGAATCGGGACACAACCAAGATCCACCAAGTAGTCTTGGAGTTGGTGTTTAATCCACAACACTTGGGTGCCACAGCTCCCCGCAACAACATATTCTGCCTCTGTGGTTGAGAGGGCAACCGAGTGTTGTTTCTTGGAGGCCCAAGAAACTAAACACCCGCCTAGAAACTGGCAATAGCCACTAGTACTCTTACGATCCAGCTTGCATCCAGTGTAATCCGCATCAGAATAAGATATAAGAGATAAATCACATGATGACGGATACCACAATCCCAAATCTTGAGTTCCGGCAAGATATCGAAGGATACGTTTGACGGCAGTCAAATGAGATTCTCTAGGACTAGCTTGAAATCTAGCACAAAGGTATACACTAAACTGGATATCTGGTCGGGATGCAGTCAAATAAAGCAAAGAACCAATCATACCTTTATAGACCTTTGCATCCACCAATTTACCATTTTCATCCGAATCTAGTGAAGTTGAGGTGCTCATCGGAGTTGCAATAATTTTTTTGTTTGCCATGTCAAATCTTTTTAGCAGCTCCTTGATATATTTGGCTTGGCTTATAAAGCAACCATCTTCTCCTTGGTTGACCTGCAAACCGAGAAAGAATTGAAGTTCTCCCATTAGGCTCATCTCAAATTCGCTAGTCATGAGGTTAGCAAATTCCTCACACATTTCAGATTTTGTAGAACTAAACACAATGTCATCAACATAAATTTGAACAATCAAGATATTCTTACCTTGCTTCTTGGTGAAAAGTGTTTGATCTACCTTACCTCATGTGTACCCTTTTTCAATGAGGAACGAGCTTAGTCTCTCATACCAAGCTCTTGGTACTTGCTTAAGTCCATAAAGCGCCTTGTCTAGCTTGTAAACAAAATCTGCATTGTTAGAATTCTCAAAGCCGGGGGGCTGCTCAACATAGACTTCTTCTTTGATCAAGCTATTCAAGAAAGCACTTTTGACATCCATTTGATACAACTTTATTATAAGGGAGCATGCAAAGGCAAGTAAAATTCTGATGGCTTCGAGTCTAGCAACTGGGGTATAAGTGTAAGACCCCGAATTATTTTATTAGATTTAATATATTTATTTAGCTCTTGTTAATTAAGAATTTGCATTTTTATGGATTTAATAATTGAAATTCGGATTTATTAATATTTAATTCCTTAGAAATAGAATAATGATAATTTCGACCACTCTATAAAAATTCAGAAAAATAGTAAACAGGTTAAGGTCGATGTAGATTGCAATTTTATCTTCTGGCTTTGGGTCATTATAAATCCGTGGTGGGATCTATTTAGAGATTAAGCCCTTAATTGCACACTTTTTGACCCAAACCTAACCTTGGATTAAAACACGAAATTAAGGCTCAATTCTCGACCAAATGAGCTCAAACCAGAGCCAAATGAACGGTGAGGATCTAAGGATCAAAAGCCCCCAATAAATTTAGCGAAAACCTAACCCTAGGCGGCGCTCTCGGCCGCGTTTGCTCAAGTCAACAATCACGGTGCCGTTTCTAACACGTCTCTTCCACGGCCGAATACTCCCAGCACAGAACTCTCCAGAAGGTCTATGAGCTATACATAGAAAGCTCTACGAGTCCTCTTTCTTTTGGTTGCTGTGGTGTCGACAGAGGATCCAGATCTGGGGAGAATTCCGGCGATCTTTGTAGGTGTGTCGGCAGGCCGTCGACTTCCATCTTCCTCCCTTGTTTCTTCAATTAAGGTAGGCATTCTTAACCAAAACTCGATCATGAGTATAGGAAATTGATCCTCTCGACGAGATCTAGCCATTGGGACTGAAAGCCCCAATTTTTATCAGGTGTGTAGAGAGCAGTCGAGGCTTTTCTGAAGGGTATTCTAGTTCGTTCTTCATATCTAGCACGTTTTTTAATCTTCGATTGAGGTAGGTGTAACAGACTAAACTTAAATTAACTTATATGATATGATAAGCATGATCTTAGCTTTCATTTAACGTAGAAAGCCCTATGTTTAATGAAGCATGTGTAGAGAATTTCTAGTTATAGTAACAGCATGTTTTAGACCTAGTTTGATGTGTTCTTGATGTGTTCATCCGAATTGATTTATGCTTTCGAAGTATTAATCTTAATCCTCATGAACCATATCTTATATGGTTGGATTCACCATCGAAGTAGCTTTCATTTGAGCCAAGAATCCCCAAATTTCATTCTGTATGTAGAGAGAATTTAACGTTTTAGTCACAGCATGTCAGAATTAGGGTTTCTTGTGTTCCTACCTTAATAGATCTCGATTCCAGTAATTGATCATGAAATTGACCTTGCAGATAGGTAGAGTTTTGTATTAGCTTTCCATTGATACCAAAATCCCCTTATTTGGAGTCCAATTGCATTAGTTATGATCATTTTAGTGTAACCCTATCCAAACCCTAGCTCCCGGCGTTCACCGGACGCGGCAGGGATGACCGGCGTAGACCCAGAGATGGGCGGTCTTACGATAGACCGTCCAACTCCAGCCCACCTTTTGACCAATTTTGACCCTAGCATGCCCTTATATAAACGGTTTTTCAAGAACCACTCATCCCAGGTTGAACGGTTCCTAAGGAACCACATATCTGGATATAAGGTCCAGAATGGACCACATATACTTATACGGCCCTTTACTGGCCGCACAACCCAGGGATGGGCGGCCCTTCCAGGACCGCCCAACCCCTTGGGCGGCCCAGATAGAGCCGCCCAACTACTTGGGCGGCCCAGGGAGAGCCGCCCAACTCCCTGAGGCCAGTTTGAACCCCGTTCAGCCCCCGTTCAGCCCCCGTTAAGCCTGATAGTTGTGCGGTTCACCGAGAACCGTTTATCTACCCAGTAATTGACTTAGTAATTATTATGATGCATCCATTTTAGTTTCAAATGACAATTTATAATTAGAAACCCATGGACGGCCCCTGAGGAACCGTCCATCTCCCTGTGTCACAGAGTGACCCCTGTTCGGCCCCGGAATGCCCAGTAAGTTGTACGGTCCATATAGAACCGTTTATCCCCACAGAGAGTGACTTAATTTATGTTCTAATGCATTCATTTGCATGTCATTAAGGGTAATTAGTGAAATAGAAACCCATTTAATAACTGTTTAAATATGCAACTAAATTTCTGATTATTGCTTGTCATTCGTGCCTACGCGACTTACGCGAACTCGTTATCATCTTAAATTATTTTCTTGGCATCTTGGATTAATATATAACCTAATCCCTGCTAAATTAGCTTGGCATTAGGATTAATATGACTGTTAACTTGCTGTTTAGCTGCTGTACTACAGTAGAACAGCATGTTTAACTTTCCCACTTTATGCGAAGCCGATTGGCCGATTAGCGTACTAGTCTCGGTTTTACCCCCGGAAACTCTATCCGGCGGTCTTACCGTCATCTTGGAACATCATTATAATCATGATTAGAACCTGGTTAACACCAGCATACCCTGTTTTGTGAGCTTAAACCGCTGGTTTAAGTCTTGGATCAAATAGAGGCATGCGCGGTTATCATGTGACCGCATAACCTCTTAGGCGGGCCGATCGTGACCGCATATCTTTATACGGCCCAGTATGGACCGTATATTTCGTTCTTGGGCCTTAATGTCTTCTGGACATGAGCGGCCTATATTGCACTGTTCTTACCTTAGGGCGGCCTGCTGTCAGCCGTTCGTTTCTTGCCCTCACGGGTTGAGTTTCAGCCCAGTTCTTGTATGTACGGTCCTGTATGAACCGTAGATATCCTTCAAGCGGTTCTGTTACGACCGCACATCTCTTGGAGATGAGTTTGACCGTGTTTTGTACTCTTGAATCCAAGGACAAGGTTAGTCCTTTAAATCTGAACTTATGGCAGAAATTCCTCTGATTAATTGGCCATTAAAATTGATTGAATGTCTGGACGGATGGGACGTTGGGCCCAGTAAATCAATGCCATCGCATCATAAGGGCCCGGTCTGGTCCTGGGGAGAGCGCCCGAAAGTTAGTGAGCCCATGGGATGTTAATGACAAGGTGGGGCATTGCACCGAAGTACTTGCCTGAGTGTTGGCGTCTACGACAAAAATATCTTGTACTTGTTACTTGTTACTTGATCATACTTGGTTAGATGTTTAAAATACTTGCTTGTTGGCCAATTCCTTACTCATATCTCATTGTTATATCTCCTGTAGTAAATTCTTGTATCTGTTATCCTTGATAATCATTATCAATTGTATTTCTTGACCTTGCAAGATCTTGTTATTACCGTTGTTTATTGCATTATCGTTTGTAGCATGATATTTTGAAAATGTAATTAAACTGTTAATCACTTATACATGTCTGTTATTTCCTACTGAGCGTTAGCTCACACCCCGTTGTTTCCCCCTTTCCAGGCTTCTCAGGTGACGCGCTTACCGACGGGGAAGGGCAGGAGTGATGTCTTGAGTGTATCAGTTCTAGTGTGTTAGCGGTGTACTTATTGTTTGTTGTGTTTGGAGATCATTTAGTTTCAGTTGTTGTTGAGTCTTAGTGGTTGTTATTCCAAGTTGTATTAAGTTGCATTTGAGATTATTGTATCAGTTTGGTTGTTTAATGATCATTTAGTATTTCCTTTCCATAGCACTTGTGTATTTAGATTAGTTCTCTCTCTTTCCTGCTTGCCTCTGACTGTACGTCCCGATATTTCCGCCTTGTTCGGGGCGTGACAGTTAAGTTGGTATCAGAGCCTAGGTTTCACATTCCTAGGTTTTCTTAAGTTCTTAAGTTCTAGATTTTCTAAGTTCTTGCATGGCATCCCAATAACCCGGTATATCAAAAGATGTTGTCCGAACGTTAGGCTACGCCTATCGGAAGGTCGCATACTTGCGCGAGTGGTCTTCGGATCGGTTATCTCCGCCAGGTACCGAGTTTTGGTTGTGTCTAGGTGCATTAGACCCCTAATCTTGTTAAAGTCTAGGACCTGACCTGGTGAGAATGGGTAGAAACTTGGGTTAAGTTCGTTTCTTAATCGTGTAATTATCCATCTTGATTAAACCTAAGTAATCTATTTCTCGTGTAGATGGCAGCTGATCGCGCCGAATGGAGGAACCTGCAGCGCACGGTTCAAGGCCTTACCCAGGCCCTTCAGCAAGTGGCTCAGGCAGGAGCGGCACCACATGGCACCGGTGATCTATACCGGAACTTCCGCGGAATGAATCCGCCTAGATTCGCGGGTTCGACCGACCCCGACCAAGCCGAGCACTGGCTAGATGAGATGGCGAGAATATTTGAAGTTATGCAATGCACCAACCAGGAGCGTGTCCTTCTCTCGACATTTCAATTGGAGCGTGATGCACGTACTTGGTGGGATTCTATCAAGGCGACTCTCGGTGATCATCAGGTTACGTGGGAGGAGTTCGAGGAATTTTTCAACGGCAAGTATTTTTCTGACCGAGTGCAAGAGAAGAAAGCGGCAGAGTTCGCGGCTTTGAAGCAACGAGGTTTGTCCGTGGCGGAGTATGAGGCTCAATTTGCACGGCTTTCTCGATATGCTATACACCTTATTTCCACCGAGAAAATGAAGGCGAAGCGTTTTCTCAACGGACTGAAGCTGCATTATATCAACCAACTGGCACCAATGGAGATTTCCACTTATTCCGAGATGGTGAGAAAGGCTCAAGTTTTGGAAGATACCCTCGAAATGACGGAGAGAATCCGTGGAAGCGGTGCGAAGAAGGAGCAACCTACGGGTTCCCGGATTATCAAACCCGGGTATATTAAGAAGAGGCATGTTAGTGGACCTAGTTCGTGGAGCGGGTCCGGATCGTGGAAAGGCAAGATGCCGAAGTATGAAGATAAGAAGCCTGGCCCTATGGTTCCGTTTAAGGGCATATGCAAGTATTGTGATCGTCCAGGTCACAAGGTGGAGGAATGCTGGCGCAAGCTGGGCGCCTGTTTGCGATGTGGAAGCAAAGAGCACCGTATCCCCAACTGTCCTTTGATAGCGGAGCAAACAACACCGGCAAAACCGCAAGTCTTCAAGAAGCCGCAAGGGAAGCTCCAAGCTCTGTATGCAGAAGAAGCGGAAACAGCCGAAGATGGTGGACTCGTCGAAGGTACTCTTATTATACTCGACAAGCCAGCATTTGTTCTTTTTGATACTGGTGCAACACATTCCTTTATTTCTCGGAGTTTTGCTAAGTCATTATCTATGGAACCGGTTATGATGGATACTCCGTTAGTGATTTCAACCCCTATTGGCACTAGAACAGCAATCCAACATTTCTATCCTTCTAGTAAGGTTTTGATTGGTGAGCAGAACTTTCCAGCTGATTTAATTTGCATGGATATGAAGGATTATGATGTAATCCTAGGAGCAGATTGGTTGGCTCGACATGAGGTTGACGTTCATTGTAGTTCTAGCTCTGTGTCTTTTACTAGGCACCCTGGACTTTCTTTTGTGGGAGTTAAGCACCATAACTCTGTACCGCTTATTTCGGCTCTTCGAGCTGATAAGCTGGTGAGGCGAGGATGTGAGGCTTTTCTAGCCTTTATCTGTGCAACCCCTGAGCAGCAGATTGAGATCAAGGACATTCCTATTGTCCGAGATTTTTCTGATGTCTTTCCAGAGGAATTACCAGGACTTCCTCCTGAGCGGGAAGTTATCTTCTCTATTGACCTCTTTCCGGGCACATCTCCTATTTCCAAGGCTCCTTACCGTATGTCTCCTGCGGAACTGAGAGAGTTGAAGCAACAGTTGATGGAGTTACTCGAGAAGGGCTTTATTCGTCCTAGTACGTCTCCGTGGGGAGCCCCTGTATTGTTTGTTCGGAAGAAAGATGGCTCGATGAGATTATGCATCGATTATCGGCAGTTAAACCAGTTGACTGTCAAGAACAAATATCCACTGCCGAGGATTGATGAGTTGTTTGACCAGATAGCGGGAGCTCAATATTTCTCTAAGATCGATCTTCGATCTGGATATCACCAGTTGCGGATTAAGGAGGAGGATATCCATAAATCAGCTTTTCGCAGCAGGTATGGTCATTTTGAATTTGTCGTTATGCCTTTTGGTCTAACGAATGCTCCGGCAGCTTTCATGCAGTTGATGAACAATGTATTTCGGCCCTACCTTGATCAATGGGTTGTGGTATTTATTGATGACATCTTGATCTATTCCAAGAGTGAAGTGGAGCATGCTGAACATCTGATGATGGCATTGCAGTTATTGAGAGATCATCAACTTTATGCCAAGTTTAGTAAGTGTGAATTCTGGTTGCAAGAAGTGTCCTTTCTCGGACATATTATCACCAATGAAGGTATTTCTGTGGATCCTTCGAAGGTTGAGGCAGTGAAGAATTGGGAGCAGCCTACCAGTGTGACGGAAGTTAGAAGTTTTCTTGGCCTGGCAGGTTATTATCGAAGGTTTATCCAGGATTTCTCTAAGATTGCGGTACCTATGACAAGGTTAACCCGCAAGGAGAACAAGTTTGATTGGTCAGACGATTGCCAGCGAAGCTTTCAGACTCTAAAGGATTGTTTGACTACTGCACCTATATTGGCTTTACCTTCTGGTGAAGGAGGATTTGTCGTTTATACTGATGCTTCAGGAATTGGCTTAGGCTGTGTACTCATGCAGCATGGGAAGGTGATTGCCTACTCTTCTAGGCAGTTGAAGAAGCACGAGGAGAATTATCCTGTTCATGATTTGGAACTTGCAGCAGTCGTCTTTGCTTTGAAGATATGGAGGCACTACCTGTATGGAGAATCTTTTACGGTATTTTCAGACCATAAGAGTTTGAAGTATTTGTTCTCTCAGAAGGAACTCAATATGCGGCAGCGCAGATGGTTGGAGTATTTGAAGGACTTCGACTTTTCTATTGAGTATCATCCTGGCAAAGGCAATGTTGTGGCAGACGCATTAAGCCGGAGGCCAGTAGCTAGATTGTCAAGTCTCATGTTGCAAGAATGGAAGTTACTGGAACAGTTATCTAGTCTGGATCTTAATATTGACAATGATCGGGTTTTGATTGCTCAGATTCAACTTAAACCTGAATTATTGATGAAGATCAAGTCCTTGCAAGATAATGATCCCGAGCTGGTACAGATCAAGGGAAGCTTGAGCAGCAGACCTGATTTCGGGTTGGCTGATGATGGTAGATTATTATTTAAAGGCAGAACTTGTGTACCTGATGAAGCTACAGTAAAGAACAAGATTCTTGAGGAAGCTCATAGATCCAGATACACCATTCATCCCGGAGGCACTAAGATGTACAGAGATTTGAAGCGATCCTTTTGGTGGATGAATATGAAGAGGGAAATCGCTGACTTCGTAAGTAAATGCTTAGTTTGCCAACAAGTTAAAGCTGAGCACTTCAGACCAGCAGGGAAATTGAAACCACTCGACATACCCCAATGGAAGTGGGAGAGTATTGGCATGGATTTCATCATGGGTATGCCTAGAACTCGTGGTGGATTTGATGCAATTTGGGTGATTGTTGACCGACTGACAAAGTCAGCCCATTTCTTGTCCATTAAATCTAAATGGACAGTTGATGTTCTAGCAGCTTTGTATTTGAAGGAAGTGGTGAGGTTGCATGGTATTCCAGTGAATATAGTATCTGATCGAGACCCTAGATTCACTTCTCATTTCTGGAAGGGACTACAAGAGTCTTTGGGTACTCGTCTGAATTTCAGCACGGCATTCCATCCGCAGACAGATGGGCAGACGGAGAGAACCAATCAGATAGTGGAAGATATGCTGCGGGCATGTATGATTGACTTTGGTGGTACTTGGAATGAGCATTTGGCACTAATTGAATTCGCCTACAATAACAGCTATCAGTCTAGTATCCAGATGGCTCCATTTGAAGCCTTGTATGGCAGAAGTTGTCGTTCCCCGTTGTGTTGGGACGAGGTAGGTGAGAAACAGTGGCTTGGACCGGATCTTGTCTCAGAATCTTCACAGAACATCCGCATTATCCGGGACCGGTTACAAGTGGCTCAATCAAGACAGAAGAGCTATGCCGACAACAGGAGGAGAGCATTGGAATTTCAGGTTGGCGAGCATGTATTCTTAAAGGTCTCTCCGACGAGAGGGATCCGAAGATTTGGCATTCATGGCAAGCTGAGTCCGAGATACATTGGTCCGTTCGAGATTCTAGATAGAGTGGGAGAGGTGGCATACAGGCTGGCCTTACCGCCTCAATTGTCTGGCGTGCACAACGTCTTCCATATTTCTATGTTACGGAAGTATGTGTACGACCCCACTCATGTTATACATCATGTGGATTTCGAGCTGAAGGAGGATCTGACCTACGAGGAAAGACCGATAAAGGTTCTGGACCGGAAGCAACAGCAACTCCGGAATCGTTCAATACCGATGGTCAAGATTCAGTGGAGTCGGCGTGGGACCGAAGAAGCTACGTGGGAGTCTGAAGAGACTATGCGGAAGCGGTATCCCGACTTATTCTAGGTGAGCGATCTCTATCCCTACTCGCAGTGTTAGTGCAGTGAATTTGGAGGACCAAATTCCTTTAAGTAGGGGAGGGTGTAAGACCCCGAATTATTTTATTAGATTTAATATATTTATTTAGCTCTTGTTAATTAAGAATTTGCATTTTTATGGATTTAATAATTGAAATTCGGATTTATTAATATTTAATTCCTTAGAAATAGAATAATGATAATTTCGACCACTCTATAAAAATTCAGAAAAATAGTAAACAGGTTAAGGTCGATGTAGATTGCAATTTTATCTTCTGGCTTTGGGTCATTATAAATCCGTGGTGGGATCTATTTAGAGATTAAGCCCTTAATTGCACACTTTTTGACCCAAACCTAACCTTGGATTAAAACACGAAATTAAGGCTCAATTCTCGACCAAATGAGCTCAAACCAGAGCCAAATGAACGGTGAGGATCTAAGGATCAAAAGCCCCCAATAAATTTAGCGAAAACCTAACCCTAGGCGGCGCTCTCGGCCGCGTTTGCTCAAGTCAACAATCACGGTGCCGTTTCTAACACGTCTCTTCCACGGCCGAATACTCCCAGCACAGAACTCTCCAGAAGGTCTATGAGCTATACATAGAAAGCTCTACGAGTCCTCTTTCTTTTGGTTGCTGTGGTGTCGACAGAGGATCCAGATCTGGGGAGAATTCCGGCGATCTTTGTAGGTGTGTCGGCAGGCCGTCGACTTCCATCTTCCTCCCTTGTTTCTTCAATTAAGGTAGGCATTCTTAACCAAAACTCGATCATGAGTATAGGAAATTGATCCTCTCGACGAGATCTAGCCATTGGGACTGAAAGCCCCAATTTTTATCAGGTGTGTAGAGAGCAGTCGAGGCTTTTCTGAAGGGTATTCTAGTTCGTTCTTCATATCTAGCACGTTTTTTAATCTTCGATTGAGGTAGGTGTAACAGACTAAACTTAAATTAACTTATATGATATGATAAGCATGATCTTAGCTTTCATTTAACGTAGAAAGCCCTATGTTTAATGAAGCATGTGTAGAGAATTTCTAGTTATAGTAACAGCATGTTTTAGACCTAGTTTGATGTGTTCTTGATGTGTTCATCCGAATTGATTTATGCTTTCGAAGTATTAATCTTAATCCTCATGAACCATATCTTATATGGTTGGATTCACCATCGAAGTAGCTTTCATTTGAGCCAAGAATCCCCAAATTTCATTCTGTATGTAGAGAGAATTTAACGTTTTAGTCACAGCATGTCAGAATTAGGGTTTCTTGTGTTCCTACCTTAATAGATCTCGATTCCAGTAATTGATCATGAAATTGACCTTGCAGATAGGTAGAGTTTTGTATTAGCTTTCCATTGATACCAAAATCCCCTTATTTGGAGTCCAATTGCATTAGTTATGATCATTTTAGTGTAACCCTATCCAAACCCTAGCTCCCGGCGTTCACCGGACGCGGCAGGGATGACCGGCGTAGACCCAGAGATGGGCGGTCTTACGATAGACCGTCCAACTCCAGCCCACCTTTTGACCAATTTTGACCCTAGCATGCCCTTATATAAACGGTTTTTCAAGAACCACTCATCCCAGGTTGAACGGTTCCTAAGGAACCACATATCTGGATATAAGGTCCAGAATGGACCACATATACTTATACGGCCCTTTACTGGCCGCACAACCCAGGGATGGGCGGCCCTTCCAGGACCGCCCAACCCCTTGGGCGGCCCAGATAGAGCCGCCCAACTACTTGGGCGGCCCAGGGAGAGCCGCCCAACTCCCTGAGGCCAGTTTGAACCCCGTTCAGCCCCCGTTCAGCCCCCGTTAAGCCTGATAGTTGTGCGGTTCACCGAGAACCGTTTATCTACCCAGTAATTGACTTAGTAATTATTATGATGCATCCATTTTAGTTTCAAATGACAATTTATAATTAGAAACCCATGGACGGCCCCTGAGGAACCGTCCATCTCCCTGTGTCACAGAGTGACCCCTGTTCGGCCCCGGAATGCCCAGTAAGTTGTACGGTCCATATAGAACCGTTTATCCCCACAGAGAGTGACTTAATTTATGTTCTAATGCATTCATTTGCATGTCATTAAGGGTAATTAGTGAAATAGAAACCCATTTAATAACTGTTTAAATATGCAACTAAATTTCTGATTATTGCTTGTCATTCGTGCCTACGCGACTTACGCGAACTCGTTATCATCTTAAATTATTTTCTTGGCATCTTGGATTAATATATAACCTAATCCCTGCTAAATTAGCTTGGCATTAGGATTAATATGACTGTTAACTTGCTGTTTAGCTGCTGTACTACAGTAGAACAGCATGTTTAACTTTCCCACTTTATGCGAAGCCGATTGGCCGATTAGCGTACTAGTCTCGGTTTTACCCCCGGAAACTCTATCCGGCGGTCTTACCGTCATCTTGGAACATCATTATAATCATGATTAGAACCTGGTTAACACCAGCATACCCTGTTTTGTGAGCTTAAACCGCTGGTTTAAGTCTTGGATCAAATAGAGGCATGCGCGGTTATCATGTGACCGCATAACCTCTTAGGCGGGCCGATCGTGACCGCATATCTTTATACGGCCCAGTATGGACCGTATATTTCGTTCTTGGGCCTTAATGTCTTCTGGACATGAGCGGCCTATATTGCACTGTTCTTACCTTAGGGCGGCCTGCTGTCAGCCGTTCGTTTCTTGCCCTCACGGGTTGAGTTTCAGCCCAGTTCTTGTATGTACGGTCCTGTATGAACCGTAGATATCCTTCAAGCGGTTCTGTTACGACCGCACATCTCTTGGAGATGAGTTTGACCGTGTTTTGTACTCTTGAATCCAAGGACAAGGTTAGTCCTTTAAATCTGAACTTATGGCAGAAATTCCTCTGATTAATTGGCCATTAAAATTGATTGAATGTCTGGACGGATGGGACGTTGGGCCCAGTAAATCAATGCCATCGCATCATAAGGGCCCGGTCTGGTCCTGGGGAGAGCGCCCGAAAGTTAGTGAGCCCATGGGATGTTAATGACAAGGTGGGGCATTGCACCGAAGTACTTGCCTGAGTGTTGGCGTCTACGACAAAAATATCTTGTACTTGTTACTTGTTACTTGATCATACTTGGTTAGATGTTTAAAATACTTGCTTGTTGGCCAATTCCTTACTCATATCTCATTGTTATATCTCCTGTAGTAAATTCTTGTATCTGTTATCCTTGATAATCATTATCAATTGTATTTCTTGACCTTGCAAGATCTTGTTATTACCGTTGTTTATTGCATTATCGTTTGTAGCATGATATTTTGAAAATGTAATTAAACTGTTAATCACTTATACATGTCTGTTATTTCCTACTGAGCGTTAGCTCACACCCCGTTGTTTCCCCCTTTCCAGGCTTCTCAGGTGACGCGCTTACCGACGGGGAAGGGCAGGAGTGATGTCTTGAGTGTATCAGTTCTAGTGTGTTAGCGGTGTACTTATTGTTTGTTGTGTTTGGAGATCATTTAGTTTCAGTTGTTGTTGAGTCTTAGTGGTTGTTATTCCAAGTTGTATTAAGTTGCATTTGAGATTATTGTATCAGTTTGGTTGTTTAATGATCATTTAGTATTTCCTTTCCATAGCACTTGTGTATTCAGATTAGTTCTCTCTCTTTCCTGCTTGCCTCTGACTGTACGTCCCGATATTTCCGCCTTGTTCGGGGCGTGACAATAAGATTCATCAAAATCTACCCCAAACTCTTGATTATACCCTTGAGCCACCAATCTAGCTTTGTTTCTTATTATCTTGCCATCCTCACTTAGTTTGTTCCTAAAGACCCATTTAGTGCCTATGACAGATTGTGATGAAGGTCTAGGAACAAGATGCTAGACTTTATTCCTTTCAAATCGGTATAACTCGTCTTGCATTGAATTTATCCACTTTTCATCTTTTAATGCTTCATCAATGTTTTTATGTTCAAGCTGAGAGACAAGAGCAAGTTGATCTAGTTCTTCCACAATTCTAAAATGTGACCTTGTTCTAGGTGGGTCATTCAAGCTGCAAATGACATTTTCCAAGGGATGATCCTTAAGAATTCTAATGTTTGTAGAATCATTACCTTCCCCTGGAGCTTGATCCCTTGCATTGCTTGATTCAACTAGGTCATCATCTTCTTTTATTTCTTCTTGTGGAGGATCACTCTTGTCCTTCATGTTTAGGAATTCCCCATCTTCATCGTTTTTCCTGCAAGAGTTATCATGGTTAGAAT
Source organism: Amorphophallus konjac (assembly GCA_022559845.1). Lineage (NCBI taxonomy): Eukaryota > Viridiplantae > Streptophyta > Magnoliopsida > Alismatales > Araceae > Amorphophallus > Amorphophallus konjac. The sequence goes on from CM040126.1 coordinate 251,265,112, forward strand.
CATGATATTCATCAAAGGAAACATGGGGTGATTCTTCCACAGTTTGACTTTTGATATTATAAATTCTATAAGCCCTAGATCTATCAGAATATCCAAAGAATATACCTTCATCGCTCATGGGCTCGAATTTATCTAAGTCTCTTTTGTCATTGTTGTGGATGAAGCATTTTGACCCAAATACTTTCATATGTGAGAGAGAGGGCTTTTTACCTTTCAGTAACTCATAAGGAGTCTTTTTGGTGTGTGGCCTTACCATAGAGCGGTTGATAATGTAACATGCCGAGTTTACCGCTTCGGCCCAAAACCTCCTTGGAAGTTGCCGTTCAGCAAGCATGGTTCTTGCCATCTCTACAAGTGTTCGGTTTCTCCTTTCAACTACACCATTTTGCTCCGGCATTCTTGGTGAAGAGAATCGGTGTGAAATGCCTTCAGCCCTGTAAAGATTATAGAAGTCAGTGTTTTCAAATTCACCACCGTGATCAGATTGAATCTTGGAGATCTTGAACACATCGTCCTGCTTTATCTTCATGTAGAGCGCCTGAAACTCATCAAAAGTATCATTTTTATGTGTGAGAAAGAAAACCCATGTGAACCTAGAGAAGTCATCCACCAAGACATATCCATATTTTCTACCACTTAAACGAGCAGTTCTGGTTTGACCAAACAAGTCCATATGAATTAGCTCGAGTGGTTTGGATGATGTATTTTCAGATCTTCCCTTGAAAGATTTTCTTGTTTGTTTACCTAGGGCACATGCATCACACAACTTATTTTCTTGTTTAAATGATAATTCAGGCAACCCTTTCACCATTGAATGCTTTAACAATTTATGTAAGATATTGTAGCTAGCATGTCCTAGTCTACGATGCCATAACCAAGCAATTTCAGATTTTGGTGAAGCAAGACAAAGATTTAAATGAGCAGGATCATCTAAGTCAATCATGTAAACATTGTTGACTCTCTTACCAGAAAATTTTACCTTGTCAGATTTTGGTTCAAGAATTCTGCATTCATGAGAGTCAAACAACACTTTATGACCTTTATCACACAATTGACTTATGCTAAGTAGGTTATATTTCAAACCTTCAACTAGCAACACATTTCTAATGGAGTTGGAGAGGTTCTTACCTACATTACCTGTTCCAATGATTTTTCCTTTGTTATTCCCTCCAAACGTAATGTATCCTTCTTCCTTTTCCTCCAAGAGACAAAATTTTGTTTTATCTCCAGTCATGTGTCTTAAACAGCCGCTATTAAGATACCACCTGTTATGCATGGCTGCAAGACATTCCTGCACAAACAATTAAGTAATTGTATTTGGAACCCAACCAATTTTGTGTCCCATCAAACTCTTAAGATTTTCAAAACATGAAACCATTTCTTTTGGAATCCAAACCTTTCTAACATTCATGTTTTGTTTGCTTAAAGCAAGAATTTTATTTTTCTTTTCAGCCTTGATATTTCCTTTTTGTTTAGAGACTCTTTGTTGGATTTTGTGAAAGTTTGATGAAGTTGACTTCTTAACCCATTGTGGCCATTGGTTATTTTTGGGTTGAAAGTGATTGTTCTGCCACCTAGGAGATTGAAAGTTATAGGATTGATGAACACATGAATCATAATTTCTCCGAAAGTATGGTGGTGTTGGCCTATATGAATGAGCAATCAAGTGTTGGTGATATCTGGAAGATTGAGCATGCAATGGCCAAGGAAGTTTTGACCTATGTTGTGGGGAAGGTCGACCTTTCTTAGGTTTTTGGACAGGCTTTTTGGGAATGTTGGTGACTACCTCTTCAATCTTTTCTTTCCCTTTCTCCTTTTGTTTTTGCTGGTTTTGTGTGGGAGTTGTGTTTAAGGTGGAAGCTTCGGAAGATGAAACAAATGTGACAGTTTTGAGCCCAATTGCCTTTTGTTTGTTGGTTCAAAACCCAACCCTTCCTTGTTGAAGTTCATTCTGGTACCTAGCAAAGCATCTAGGTTTTCTCTTCCATCCACAAACTTTTCTAAAGATTGTTGTTTATCCTTCAACTCTTTTTGTAGGTTTTCAATATTTTGAAGAAGTTGAATGTTGACTTGTTTGACAGGTTCATACTTTTCATTGCTCAATTTACTATCTTTTTCATAGCTTTGCATTTTGAGCTTCATGCTATCAATCTCATTTCTCAAATCCTCATTTTCAGTTTCCAAGTCAGCCATTTCTTTTCTTCCTTCCTCCAAATCCTCAATCATTTTCTTAAGATCTTCAATTTTAGTCTCAAGTAGAGCATTCTTATCATTCATATTATGATCATGCACAAATGAGTTAATTTTCTTTTTCAATGATTTATTCTCCTTTTTGTACATTTCATATTTTTCCATGAGTTGTATATATGCATCCTCCCAATCATCAATTGTATAATCTTCAAATAGAGAATTTACCTCAGTTTCTTCATCACCTTTGGCCATAAGGTAGAAATCTTCTTTTTCTTTGTCTGAGGAGCTGGTTCCGTCATCACTTTCCTCTTCATCGCTCCATGTGGACACCATGGCCTTGTTCTTCTTCTTGCCATTCCATTTGCCAGCTTTTCTGAATCTATCGGGACAATTATTCTTGAAATGCCCTGGTTTGTTGCAATAATAACAAATGATTTTGTCATATTTCTTAGAGTTTTCAGAATTAGATTTGAAACCATTTCTTACCTTTGACCTTTCTCTCATGAAGCTCTTACCTTCCTTTCTCAGGAATTTTTTGAACTTACGTGTGAGCATGGCTACGTCATCCTCTTCTCGCTCACTTGCCGAATCCTCACCTTCATCAGAAGTGCCATGACCGCTGGGTCCTGCTTTAAGAGCTAGGGACTTCTTCTTAGGTGCCTCAGCCTCTTTGTTCTTGAGGTTGATCTCATAGGTCATCAATGACCCAATGAGTTCATCTACCTTGGTAGTTGCGAGATCTCTCGATTCTTCAACCACGGTAGCCTTTGTGTGCCATGCTGGAGTTAACGATCTAAGAATTTTCCTTAAAATTTCTTGCTCTGAATATTTCTTTCCGAAATCAGTTAAACTATTAGTAAGCATAGTCAATCGAGCATACATATCTTGAATTGATTCATCATGCTTCATGCGGAACATTTCATATTCAGAAACTAAAATGTTGGCTTTTGTTTCTCGTACCTGAGAGGTTCCTTCGTAGATTACCTCTAGCTTGTCCCACATTAGTTTTGCAGATGCGCAGGTAGCCACTCTTGAGAATTCAACTGGATGGAGTGAGTATTGCATGATGTGTTTGGCACTCCAGTTGACAGTGGATTGCCTTATCTGTTCTTTGGTCCACAAGTCCTCATTATCAGTAAGCTCATACGGACCTTTGCTGATCACTCGCCAAAGTTCGTAGTCTTGGGCGCGAATGAACACCTGCATACGATGTTTCCAATAAGGATAATTAGATCAAGTGAAATAAGGAGGCCTATTCACAGAATGTCCTTCAGGTAAATAACCCTTAGACGCTGATCCACCATTTCCCTCAAGGTCGTTGGATCCCATAATGAGAGATTAGGCTCTAATACCACTTGTTGTGTAGTGGACAGCGGATCTAGAGGGGAGGGGTGAATAGATCTGCCCCTCTTTTCGCAATGCAACCCTCTTTAAAGCTAGATGATGAAATAAACAGCGGAATATAACAAGCTTGACGAAGAACACAAATGATTTGCTTGGCAAGATGATTACACAATATAGATATTGAACCTAAGCATGCATCTAACACATATCAATCGCACAATCAAACCATAACACAAAGGATTTTAAGGTGGTTCGGACTGAATCCCCAGTCCTACGTCCAGCCCTCACCAAATCCGGTGAGGCTTCACTAGTGCAGCACACCAAACTGCAAATCGGAGAACCACCGATTGCCTTCCTACTAACCACCGGTAGGGACGTCAACACCGCAGATCGGACAACCTCCGATTGCCTTCCTACTAACCACCGGTAGGGACGATTCTCAACTTCCAAGTGTTTGAGTGAAATAGAAAAAGAACAACTTATGAAAAACACTCAAACAAGATATAGAATATGCTTAAGAGAAAAGATCTTGTCTGAGATTTGCTGGAGCTTGAATCTCTTGAGGATTCGATGAAGAGCTTCTTCCTGGAGTAGCTTTATTTCCTTCTTGGAATACGCACCTTCTAGCTTCCTTTGATCACCCTTCTTGCCCTTGAGTGCTTCTAGCTTTGTTGGAGATTACTTGGCTTCAGATCTATGCTTGAATCACCTTGGATGGATGAAGAACTTCCTCCCGAAACACTGTTCACGGAGGTGCTATAGTACCTCGAAAATGGCCTCCCTTGAAGCCTTGAAGTGATAGGGTTTCCAACCCCTCATGTGTTGGTTTTATAGACCTTGAATGGTCCATAGACATCCTTCAGACCAGATCCACAAATCATGGGAGATTAGGTGAGTTTTGATTAAACAAATCCATGGAAAGGGGCTGGTCACGAGGTGGAATTCGAAGTCAAACATGGCTGCATGGGGGTGGCGGTCGACCTACAGCTTATGGCGGTCGACCGCTACTGAGAAACACTATAGACGGATGGTCACTGAGAATTCCGGTCGACCGCTATGGGCTGGCGGTCGACCGCCAGCTGAAAGACATGCAGACTGCCGGATGTTGGCTGGGGCGGTCGACCGCCCCTGTGCTGGCGGTCGACCGCCAGCTGGGCTGATTCCGGGCTTGCCCGGGTCGGTCCGTTATCTGCTTCAGCTCCGTCGTTCAACTCCATTAGCAGCCCGTGCATGTTTGTGGCATCACCCTTGATAGTCTAGAAGGTACCAACTAAGTCTTTAACCTTGGATTCTCTTGGCTATACTTCTTTGTGCATTGACCTTGGATGAATGACGAGCCAAATATGAAATGTCGACTTTTGCTTGTAAGAGAGATGAGATTTGCATCCTTGCTTGGGCGCGATCAATGAGCTTTCACTTTGGCCATTGGCACTTGATTCCTTGTCCATTCATTGGCATATCTGTCATGAATAAAAATATCACGTATGTCAATCACATGAGAGTGGAAGATATCAATGACTAATAGTGTTTAGCCCTTATCAAAACCAAGAATACCACAGAACTCATATGACTATAGAATGATGTCGAATGACCCAAGTGACCACAGAATGACTCAAATGACCTCATGGACATAACATCTTCCATCCTGTTTCTGTAACCATCTCTGGTTCTGTGGGCTTTCCACCTGCTTTATTCTGCCCATACATATGTGAGGTGCCACAACCATTATTGTTTTGGATTCCTTGTGATGGCAGATTTCAGATTGCTCCATTGGATAACCAGAGTTCATTCCTGCACTTCAGGGGGAGTTCTGGGTTATCTGCATTTAAGGGGAGAGTAGTCAAACATTCATATTGATAGGGGGAGTTCTTATATTTTATTCTTCAAGTGCTCATCTTGCATATTTCACTTTGGGGGGAGAATAGCTCTTATGTGCCTTCATGTGTCAAAGGGGGAGATATTATCTCAATCTTTTTATACCTGCTTAATTTTTCTCTCTCAAACTATTTTCTTTTTGATGAAGTCAAAGGGGGAGAATAGTTTGGGTCTGTATGACTCATAGTGTTGCCATCATCAAAAAGGGGGAGATTGTTGTGCCCCTGTGATTTTGATGTCAGCAAGCACTATGAGTATGAATGATTGATCACCATGTGTCTGCATATGAATGATTGATTGAGCATCTTATTTCCATGCATGCATGAAGAGTCATATGGGTTCTGGTATATAGAGTGCATTGTTAGTTCTCCTGCATACATTGCATCGGTTCAATATCTGCCATATGCACACACTGCATCGATGCATTCGTCAGTCACTTTATTTCGAAGTCGATGCATGTTCATTATGCATACATAGTCCGTACATTCGGTTGTTTCATGCATATACAATGTCTGCACAGTCTTTGATGTTATGTCCATGCGTCATTTAAGCAAGTCTACACATGATGCATTGATTCTTAAATGCTAGGTAGCAAGTCTGTACATTCTTTGACAGCATGCTTGAGCATTCATCTTCAATGTGCATACTTTCCTATATGCATATCGTATTACAAGCCAGCAAGTCTATACATCATCTTGTACATTGCACACAAAGTCTGCACTTTCTCTGCTGATATGTCTGTGTATCACTTTAACAAGTCTGTACATCGTCTTGTCACATGCATGCAAAGTCTATACATTCTTCACCCGGCATTCAAAGTCTATACATTCTTGCATCGTTGTGCTTCACGCATACACAAAGTCTGTACATCATCTTGTCGTAGGCACAGAAAGTCTATACATTCATTTGCTGATAACTGAGCAACTCTATACATCCGTTAGCTCAGCTCATGGCTTAGTCAATGCAATCCATGTTCATTGTGCATGTGTGCATACCGCTGCTGGTATGAGTGTTCAAGTTCATGCATCATCACACCAGCAAGTCTATACATCGTTGTCGAATGCACACTAAGTCCATACACTCGTTGCTGGCATGTCTGTACATTCATCATCAATGTGCATACTTTACTATATGCATACTGCATTACATGCTATAAAGTCTGTACATGCTCAGTTCAAATATCAAACTTACTCGATGCATCCTTTCTCTCCTTTCAGATTAATTCACACTGATAACAAGCCTAATCTTGCAAGATATCTGCTCAAAGAAATCAAGAAGGGCACGTGATCCAAGAATGAAGAATGTGCCAAGATCGTGACACGTGTAATGCAGTGAGTTGAAATGCTACCACGTGGTCAAGACGCTCTGGGCGAGAATTGTGGAGGACACACGCCCACCTCTCTAATGGTATAAATAGAAGACTTCTCCATCTGGAGAAATTGATCGTGAGCAGAGTGATCGAAGTAGGAGAACTTATCTGAAAGAGCAAAAGCAGAGAGAGAGCCTGCACGATCCAGAAGAAGAGAAAGAAAGAAGAAGAAAAAGAGAAAGAATGAGAAGAAAAGAGAAGTTGCAGAAGAAAAGGAGAGAGAGAGAGAGAGAGCTCGTGAGGATCGAGAGAAAAAGAGAGAGAAGGAAAGAGAAAGAGAGATAGAGAGTTCGTGAAGAAGAAGAAGAGAAGCTCTATCAGAAGATCTGTCTTCACTGGAATCTGGATCAAATCCAATCCAGTCAGCTCCATGGGAGCCACATTTGCATTTCATTGATTACAGCTTTCAGTCGCTGTTATTTCTTGTTTCCTGCTTTTTTTTTAACCTTTCTTCAAGCTGTTTGTCAGCGGGCGAGGTGGATACCTTGGACAGCAAGCTGTGTTGCTCAGCGGGCAGAGGAGGATTCCTCTGGACGAGTTAAGCTATAGTCCCCAGCGGTTGGCAAAGCTGTAATGCCTAGCGGTCAAGCTGTTAGTCAGCAGTTTGTAGGCAAGCTGTGTCGCCCAGCAGTTTTCAAGCTGTTTGGCAGCAAAATCCACACTCAGGTTTGAGTGTGGGGTGGACGTAGGTCTGGAGGACCGAACCACCTTATAAATCATCTGTGCAGTGGTTTGATTGTCTATTGTGGTTCGCTAGATGCATGCTTAGGCTCGATGTGGTCTTTCATCTAGTGAGTGGTTTATTTGCATACCGCATGTTTGATTTAGGTCTCGTGTGAGTCCGGCGAAGTCTAGTTTTATTATCAGTCTTTTCTGCTGAGTTCTGAATGGGTGTTTGTCTGTCATCTTCCTGTCCTTCGTAGAGAACACCCAGTTCGTGCTAATTACCTACTCATATTGCTTCCGCGTCTTTGCCTTTCCACAGATTTTAACTGGATGTAATTAGTAGTGTTTATATTGGGAATAATTTTTAAGGGGAGATTCATTCACCCCCCTCTGAATCCATCGCACCGATCCCAACATACCCCAGTCAGGCAGTGTGGGGGGCAGGCAGAGGTCCCGAGGCTATATTGCACACGTGACCAGGGCGGAGGCAGAGTCGTAGCAGCTCATCGAAGGTACTATCATGATTTTGGGTTGTGCGACTCGGGTTTTGTTTGATTCTGGCGCGTCACATTCGTTTATTTTGGAACATTTCACGTTGAGTATCGAGGAGCCGGTGACCCAGTTGTCGTGTGATTAAAAAGTGGAGTTGCCTTTTGGTGATTATATGTTCACCCCGTAGTGTTTTGAGAAGGTTCCCGTGTGGATTCAGGGGCAGAACATGCCAGTCATGCTTTATGCATTGCACCTTCGGGACTATGATGTGATTTTGGGCATGGATTGACTTGAGGCCCATAGAGCGGTGGCAGATTGCGGATCGAAGAGGGTCTAATTTTCGCCTCCCTATAGATCGGCGTTTTGTTTCCAAGTTATTTGATCTACCTCGGCTCGTTTTCTCATTTCCATTATTAGGGCCCATAGGTTGCTTGATGCAGCATGTCAGGGCTTCACTTCTGTGGTTGCGGTAGACCTGTCAGAGCCGTATGTAGAGGGCATTCCGGTGGTGTGCAAGTTCCCCGACTTCTTTCCCGATGATTTGCCTGGATTGCCTCCCCAGGGGTAGATTGAGTTCGTTATTGAGATTGTGCCTGGTATGGGGCCTCGATCCAAGGCTCCTTATCGTATGGCTCCCGCTGAGTTGAGGGAATTGAGGGCGCAGTTGTAGGAGTTGCTGGCCAAGGGGTACATTCGTCCTAGCTTTTCCCCTTAGGGTGCGCCAGTATTGTTCGTGAAGAAGAAGGACGATAGTCTGAGGTTGGGCATCGACTATCGGCAACTGAACGAGGTGACCATTAAGAATAAGTATCCGTTGACATGGATTGATGACTTGTTTGACCAGCTTCAGTCCTCGCGAGTGTTCTCACGGATTGTTTTATGGCCCGGTTACTATGAGCTACAGATTCGTGAGTCCGATGTGGAGAAGGCTGCGTTCAGCACGAGGTATGGGCATTATGAGTTCTTGGTGATGCCGTTTAGGCTCACCAATGCCCCCGTAGCATTTATGGATTTGATGTAGAGGGTGTTCCATCCCTACTTTGACTAGTTCATGGTCGTGTTCATGGACGACATCCTTGTGTATTCGCAGTCTGCAGAGCAGCATGCATATCATTTGAGGGTAGTGTTGCAGACTTTACGAGATCACCAATTATATGCCAAGCTCAGCAAGTGTGAGTTCTAACTTCACGAGGTGCACTTTTTGGGGCATGTGATTTCTGATGATGGTATTTCCGTGGACCCAGCCAAGCTCGAGGTAGTGGTGCAGTGGTCGAGGTGGAGGTCCGTGATGGAGATTCAGAGTTTCTTAGGGCTTTCAGGCTATTACAAGAGGTTCATTCAGACTTCGCTCGTATCGTGGCCCCAATGACCAGACTTACGCGGAAGGATGTGCCATTCGTCTGGACTGAAGAGTGTGAGTAGAGCTTTATGGAGCTGAAGAGGTTGCTCACCTCGGCACCGGTGTTGGTATTGCCTTCTGGATCAAAAGGTTTTGTGTTGCGTACAGATGCTTCCTTGGCTGGCTTGGGTGCTGTGTTGATGCAGCATGGTAGAGTGGTGGCTTTTGCATATCGACAATTGTAGCCACATGAAGAGAAGTACCCTACCCATGACCTTGAGTTAGCTGCCGTGATCTTAGCATTGAAAATTTGGAGGCATTATCTGTACGGGGAGAAGTTTGAGGTGTTCACTGACCACCAGAGTTTGAGGTATGTGTTTACTTAGAAGGACCTTAACCTCAGGCAGAAGATGGATGGAGTATATGAAGGATTATGACTTCACCCTATCCTATCTGCTGGGCATGATGAATGTCGTTGCCGATGCCTTGAGCAGAAAGGTCATGGTTAGTGCATTAATGTTGAGAGAGTGGAGGCTCTGGGAATAGGTGCCAGCAATGACATTTAGGCTTAAGGTTCATCGAGAGCCAGGGTCAGCCGTGCTTACGAGCTTGACTGTCACACCAGCTATTCATCCTCAGGTGACGGAGGCTCAACATGTAGACCCTGAGTTGCCCCGGATCTTGGCTTTGGCCGAGGTGGAGTTCGGCGAGGACGGTGCTGTGAGATTCCGAGGTAGGCTATATGTCCTAGCTAAGGAGTAGGTGAGGTGTGCGGTGTTACTAGAAGCTCATGGGAGTAGGTACACCGTACATCCGGGTGCGATGAAGATGTATCAGAACTTGAGGAGGCAGTTTTGGTGACCTGGCATGAAGAGAGATATTACTGAGTTTGTGGCAAGGTGCCTGACCTGTCAGCAGGTAAAGGCAGAACATCAGTGACCTGGTGGTACGCTTCAGCCCTTGGAGCTTCCTACGTGGAAATGGGACAACATGACCACTGATTTCATGGTGGGTTTGCCGAGGACTCCGAGTGGGCATGATAGTATTTGGTTGCTGATGGATAGGCTGACGAAGACAGTTCAGTGGTTACTGATCAGAATCAGCTTGAGTGTGCCCCAGTTGGCACGACTTTATGTGGAGCAGATCATACCCTTGCATGGAATCCCTATTTTCATTGTGTCAGATCGAGATCCGCGCTTCACTTCTAGATTCTGGAGAAGTTTCCAGAGAGCCCTAGGCCCCGAGTTAGCCTTTAGCTCGGCCTACCATCCTCAATCAGACGGTCAGTCAGAGAGGACCATCCAGACGTTAGAGGATATGTTGAGGTCATGTTGCTTGGAATGGCAAGGGAGTTGGATTCACCATTTATTATTGGTGGAGTTTGCCTACAACAACAGCTATCATTCGAGCATTGGGATGGCTCCCTATGAGGCATTGTATGGGTGACCATATCGTACTCCACTCGATTGGTTTGAGGTCGGTGAACGTATTGTGACGGGACTGGAGCTGGTACAGCAGTGCATAGATGTGGTGCATCTGGTCCGTCAGAACATGTTGGCAGCGCAGAGTCGACAGAAGAGCTATGACGATCGGAGAAGGCAGCCCCTTAGTTTCATGGTCGGTGACCGAGTATTTTTGAGCGTTTCTCCTATGAAGGGGGTGATGCACTTTGGCTGGCGTGGGAAGTTGAGTCCCCGCTATGTTGGCCCTTTTCCCATTGTTGAGCGCATTGGCGAGGTTCCTTCTCGATTGCAGCTACCTCCGGAGTTGGCTGCGGTGCATGATGTGTTCCATGTCTCGATGTTGAGGAAATACATGCCCGATGATTCTCATGTTTTGTAGGATTCTGTTTGGCCCGAGGTGACTCCCGATATGTCTCTTCCGGAGTACCCCATCCGTATCGAGGATCGGCAAGAACAGCACCTGCGGAATAAGGTTATTCCCTTGGTCAAGGTGGTGTGGCAGTGGCAGTCTGGCGGCGAAGTGTCTTGGGAGCGTGAGGATGAGATGCGGCGGCAGTATCGTTACTTGTTCGGGTGAGTCTTTTCCCCTTTCCTAGTGTTGTTCTTAATTTCAAGGGTGAAATTTGTTTAAGGGGGGAGGGCTATAATGCCCCAAGTTTTTCAGACATTTTCTGGATCTGAATCTGTGGGTTTCGGATCACGTTTGGGAGTCCGGGAACGTGTTTTGCAGTTTACATGTGTTTTTCCTGACAGGACCTACGGAAGCCTGTATCGGGTGAAACGTTACGTTCTCCTACTCTGGGACGGTACCAGTGTGACCGGTGTGTTTTGAGGATCGAGGAAATTTATTTTTCTATTTTCCATATTTTTTGAAAAATCCAAATTTTTTATAAATACCCCATTTCTTTTTCTTTCCTCTTCTTCTTTCTGATTCTTTCTCCCCCGCGTGAGAATTGGCGGCACCCCCCTCTCTTTCTCTCTCCTCTTCTAGCGACGACCCGGCGTGCTCCCCTCCGACTACAGACGACGGTGCGCGACAGCGTGGCGGCGACGACGGTGGTGAGGTGATCATGACGGCGTGTGGTTCGTGGGAGCTCGAGGAAGAACGAGGGTTTCAAGTGCATTTTTGAAGATCGACAACGATCCGTCGCGTTTCGCCCATCCCCGAGGTAGGGTGACGGATCCTTAGCTCATTTACCGCCCTCCCCGCGATTTCTAGGCCGAAGGGAGGTCGAGAGAGGGTTATTTTGCGTCGGGAAGGGAAAACCATGCTTTAGGGTTCGAGCGCCTGATCTAGCATTTTAATCCATTATTCGATGGTTTGATGGCATCAAATGATGCCTTGGGGCATGGGGAGACGAGTTTCCCCTTTGTTTCCCCTTCACCCTGGGGGTGAATGGGGCGTGGAATGGTGATTTCTGCTTAGATTCACCATTCTTGATTTTCTAGGAGGCAAGCGGTCCTTCCAGGGACAGTTTCTTGCTGTAAACGGTCCCAGATAGACCGTTTCTTGAGCCCCTAATGTCGGTTGGGCCTAGCAGTCACGCGATGGACCGCTAGGTCCAAGTGGCGGCCTAGTGGCCGACCGTTTTCCACCGTGGGCCAGTGTGGCCTTCGAGGTGTTTTGACCATTGTCTTTTGACCGTTGGACACTCTGTTCGGCAAGCGGTCATGTGATAGATAATTTTCCCTTGGAAAGCGGTCGGTTCACGACCGTTTACTCCATTTTATCGTTGCACCCTCGGGGTGTGAGTTTCTGACCGTTAGGAGTCACGTGATGGCATGCGGTACAGGGGATGACCATTTCTTGCCCCATGCGGTCCAGAAGAGGACCGCTAGGCTTGGGCTAGCGGCCTCGCGATAGACCGCTAGGCTCTCACATGTCTCATCCTTTGCGGTCTGGCAGTAGACCGTTTGCTCCAAGTAGCGGTCCAGAAGTGGACTGCCACTTGTGTGTTGCCAACCGGATTTTGTTCTTCCCGATTCAAATCCTGGGCGAGTGGACCTCGATCCTCGTGTTGACCTACGGTCTGACTGATGCCAGGCATCATGTAGGGACTGTACGTGGGTGCCGTTGGGACCCCAGGGAGTGGTATGTTTCGACTGGTGTCACCGTGAGTTGGTGTCGGTACGAGGAGCTGTCCTTGTACTTTGTCCGGTTCAGGCGTTATTTTCCGTTGACTAGAGGGTCTACTCCTTCAGTGACCCACCGCTAGTCATAGCCTACCGACATGCGTGTGGTCCCACCAGGGAGTGGTGGCGAGACTACCCCCAGAGACTATTTTTAGACTGGTTACTGTAGGGCCCCACGTTGACGCCAGAGTCTGGCTGAGGGAAAAACCAGTCAGAGGGCCTGACCTAGGACGTACGGTCAGTGTGTGCACACGTGGTCAGGGACTTTGGACGTGTGGTGACGAGCCCGACCCTCACTAGTTCTTTGTTCTGTGGTTACTTGTATGGTGTCGCCATTCCGCCAGCGGCGACGAGGGGAACTCTTGATGCGCGGTCTAAGATGCTAGTGGGCACATCTGGCCTTGCTTGTTGGGGGAGGTACTCCTATCTTTACCTGGCAGTTACTCTTGGTTTTTGACACGTTGCCTCAATTTTTGTGCCGTGTGGTTGGTATTAGACGTAGCCAAGCTTTCCCATTTATTTATCCATGTGGCTCCCCGTTCTATGTCTTGCTAGTTCCCGCTTTAGTTGCTTCCTGCGCAATTTCTCATTTTATGAGGTGGGGGTCCGAGTGATCCCTGCTGAGCGTTTTGTTAAGATGTTCATTCCCTGCATTTTTTCGCGTTTCAGGTGAGGCGAGGCTTCAGGGGAGCGTTTCTGAGGCCCCACGTGGTTCCAGTGCCGAGGGTTAGTTGCCGGTTTCCAGAGTTGGGGTATGCCTCGTTAGTTGTACTTTTCTTTCTGGACTGTACTAGTTGTGGACTATTGTCTTGTGTTAGACTGCTATTATATTGTGGACCATGTAAACTGCTTAATGTTAATTATTAATTCCTGCTTAATCATATTTAATGTGCAATTCTGCGCTTACTCTTGATTCTCATATGTTTCCACACCATCCCTTTAACCCTTCCGAGTCTTCGGACTCGTGGGTGGTGGTTTGAGATTTGGGTTATGGGGCCTTTACCGGTATTCGGATCTTGGGTCGTTACAATATCGTCATTTTTGTGCTTTTAAGTCCATCCCTAACACCCATGTTATTGGGCCAACATCACACAAAGGGGCTAAAGGCCCATAGGTTGGGCGGTCAAGGGTTTGGCCACCCAAGTTGCTAGAAGGCAAAATCGATGGCCTCCCAAAATCCCCTAGAAGGCCATACCCTTGGCCACCCAAGCCGCTGGAAGGCCAACTTCCTGGCCGCCCACACTTCCATAGAAGGCTAGTCCCTTGGCCACATACCACCCCATGGAAGGCCATTACCCTGGCCGCCTTCCTGCAACTGTTGGTCAAAGATCGTGGCCCGTTGTCCCGCCACGTCTCGCACAACTCTCCCCTCATCACCCACGTTCGATCCCACGATGTCTGAGGCTTCTAGAGGGAGTCCCTGGACACAAAACTCCGGCTCGAGTGAGAGAATAGGAGGGGGAGCTTTGGAAAAGAGAGTTGGATAGTTGGGAAGCTCCGAAGGGACTTTTCGACGAGAGTCCACAAAGGGAGTTCGTCTTGATCGGGAGGACCCGTGAAGGAAGTGAATACCCAATAATTGCTGGTGTAGAGTGGAAGCTAGGAGTAGGATTTTGATAGGCTTCGAGATCATCCAAGTATCCCCTCGAACGTCGTTCTTGGGTGGCCACGAGCATGGCTACCCCCAGGTTTGATCTCTCACTCTCTGTGTTCCTCTGTTTCATCTTTGCATTCGCCTCCCCGTTTGCATTACAGCATACTAGAATCCCTTTTAGATCCTATATAGAGGTTTCCACTTTTAAACAAACGGGAAGGTGGGTGGTCAAAAGCCTCAACCATCCCCCCTCCCGACACACCCCAGGTAATAACGCCTCCATTTTCTCTTCTCTCAATTACTGTCAAAAATGTTGCTATGCTTCACAGAACTAATTGGCGTATCTTTCTTTTGTCTTCACGAGCTTTTGTCATCGTTTGTAGGATCTTTGGCATTTTGGGACACAATAGGGCTCTCCTCCCTTGGCCGGCCGAGGATGGAGAAGTCAGGATCCCACACACTCTCTACTTGAAGGCACCCCTACGCGATTATCATCCAGTGAGGTTCAGGTAATAACCTCTGGCGATCACATTGTTGTATTTGTTCTAATCCATGCATTGTAAGAGCAAGGCCACCAGGTACAGTTCGGGAAGTTTGCCCAACATCACACCATCACTCACCTCAAGTAATAAGCCTTTTTTAACCAAACCAATTCAAACAACAACCGCCGCACCTTTCCGACGACTACAATGTCCTCTTCCTAAAATTTTAACTTTCTTAATCTGAAACTGTAGGTTGCATCATGATAACTCAATGACTGTCTCCTTCAGACCATTAGTTGTTGCTGACCACACCAGGTACGGCTACCTGGCTATGCCAACAAGATTCAGCGACTTCCCGCCAGTTGTGGGCTTCCCCAACTTTTGGGGGGTTGCCTTTGTGGAGCTACCGGATACCCAGAAGTTTGAACTGGTCACCGTTGCAGAGGCAACCTAAACTGATGCTGCTACGTCCACCATATTCACTCTGTGCTTCCACCAACAAGAAGTGCACACTGGCTGCTAGGAAGGCGGCCAAAAAAGAACATCGGCATGCTGAAAGGCTGGCTATCAGAATCGGGCAAGTCCGTCTTAATAGGAGGTGTCCGTGTGTTTTTGAACGGCCGGGATGCCAGGATCGCACTTGACAGGGTGATTTCAACTATAGCAGTGCGCAATTCATTTCAAGCACCGGCTCAAGACATGATAGACCTCATGGAGTCCAGATTCAGGGGAGGTTTCGCCTCAAAGCCAACCAAGTTCAAACAAGTGTAGGTGCCCAAGCGGGTGAGCGCCCCAGCTGTAGTACAACCAGAACATGTTGAAGTTCACAGGTTCGAAAGAAAAGGAAGAGAGAATCGAGGTGCCAGCTCCGACGCCTTGCAATCAGCCTTTCAAGCTTATGGCCGGCAGGCGAATGATCATGCATATAGCAGAAGATGCGACAGAATGACAGAACAAAGGCGGCTTGCCTACAAGCCTCCGGCTCATGGCGGGGTTCCACCACCAGTGATCTGCCCTATAGATGAGCGAGATGATATGACCCAGGCTGTACAGGAATATTTCTGTGGCCTTGGGAGCACTCCTCAAGGGATGCATCGGCTCCTAGAAGCTGTGAGCACTACAAAGAAGGACCGGGAACAACAAGTTGACTCGGGAGAAGTGGAAGATGCAGGGTCCGACTGTTATGGGCCACCCCTTCATGAACAAAATACACCGAGGATTTTGATGTTTGATAGGCTAACTTTCCATGATCAGCCAGCCAGGAGAGTGATACGGAGGATAAGTAACTTCATGTGTTCACCTGCAACATGGCTGGAGTAGCCAGCGCTATGGGGCTTTGCCCGAAGAACACGAGGAGATGACTAAGCTCACCGAGAAGCCAGGTCCTATCACCAGAAGGAAGAAGGCTGCAACAGATACAATGCATGTCACGCCCCGAGATTATGCAGTGGAAACAATCGGGAACATGGATAGTCGGCTAGTACATCTCGAGCAAGTAATATAATCAGAGCGCAAGACAATCACATAAAGTAATTGCACAAGTAATCTCAGTCAAACCTTCAACATTATTTCATGTAAATAACCACCAAATACACAAAATCCTTGACTCTTATCACTCGTACATCTATGGGAATGGTTTTATTTATTATTTATTTATTATTTATTTTATTGATTTATTAGTTAGTTTATTAGGCGTGCCAGTCACCGGAGTGATAATTTTATTGTGCGCTCAATCTGACTCAGTCAGTCGATTGTGAAGTCCGAGTCGGGACCGAAAGTTCGTCATACCATAAAGGCTATGACGTTAATTACGCCCTTCCAAAGAAGGACAACCCTTGATTAATCGCCAAAGCAGAAGAGCCCAGGGGCAAAACCAATATGATAGGTATGCTCATTCATTTGCAGGATAGAAGATGCATGTGATTATGCAAAATAAGATATGATACTAATATACGGAATAAATCCGACAGCATATCCCCTTATCTTGGTCTATGCCAAGTTAGAATATAGGACATCCATCCATGGAGTGCCGAGATGGAAGCCAAAAGAAAGATGGGCGTAGCCCGAGATCCAAGAGGATCTAGATGCGACGGGACGATGTCCATTATCATGGTATTTATTGATATCCCCTTAAGAAACTATTGGAGGACATGCAGTGGCAGAACTCCAGAGTCAGTAGGTTTAGAAGAAAACATCGCGGTCAAATGGTATAATGTGGGGGTAAAACCCCATTAATTTAGCTCCCTTAGACATGGACTAAGAACCATGATTCCCCATGATATAATGAAGGTTGGCATGAAGGTTGACAAGAATGGGACATTGAGTTCAGACTGGATTTGGGTTTAATGGAGTTGTTGAGACATCAGATTTGGATGGCACCTGTTAATAAGATGAAACGGCGCGGATAGGAGTCGGCGCGAGGGGATCCCGGTGCGACGGGAGGCCAAAGGACAGACGGCACGGCATGGCAGACGGCGCAGCATGGTTCCCGGCGCGCCCTTCACCCGGTGCAAGTTTGGCGACGGGAAGAGGTGGCGCCGGGAGGAAATGGCGCCGGGAGGAGATGGCGTCGATGGCCGTTTTGTTGGTTTTCTTCAGGTGTTATGAGGGGTTTTGATGAGTTCAAGGGGATCCTCTGTATTCAACGGAGATTTCATGGCAATAATTGGGTGAGATAGAAGACGGGGGTGGATTCATTCACCAAGGGTCCGAGGAGACAGTGTAACTGTAACGTATACCCCCTGTGGCGACCAAGGTGTCATGAGATGATATAGCTCAACCCTTTGCCACATAGTTGGGGGCTAAATGCATAATTTTGGTGAAAACATCGCACTATGTGACCGAATAACCCTCTGAACAAATTTTGACAGCACCTCCCCTTATTTTGGGAGTATGCCAAAAGGGTATTATAGGTCATCCACTCACGAACTGTCGGAGTGGAAACCAAAATAAGAGCCGGGCGTAGCCCGAGATCCAAGGGATCCAAATCATATGGGGCTTTATCCCCTGTTGTGATATCCCCTGTGCAGTCAATGGAGGACATGCAGCGGCAGAACTCCACGACTTAATAGGGTTATAAAATGTGGGGGAATGACCCCTTTAATATGACTCCCAGGAGGATAGAGGGAAAGGTAGTGCATCTCCATAGGATAGGGTATGATGAGTAAGGTTGGCATGGCCTGACGGCATCGGCACGAACGCATGGACGTGGCCAGAAGGTGTAAAGGTATCGACGCGAAGAAGGAGTTGGGCCTCGGCGCGAAATAGGAAACCCAACCGGCGCGGCAAGCCCTCGGCGTAAGACTTGCGCCGAGAGGTGCTCGCGCCGGGAGGCTTCTTGAAGTGAGGTTTTAGAGGGGTTTGAAGGTAGGGGCTTTGGGCATTTTAAGGAAAAGGGTTTGTTCAACAATTTGAAGACCAATTCGGATGATCGTAGAGAGGATGGTTCGGGGTGGAGACGACCTTCCTTCTGGGGCCTCACTGGGAGCAGAACCATGCACAGAAACCTCACGATTCGGATTCGTCCCTTCTCGTTTCACAGGCGAGAAGCCATGAGATAGACTGTCTCAGGCTCTCGTTATAAGCATAAAGTTGAAAGAACCATACGATGGAATAACATTCAACAGACTTAAAAAAAAATAAAACGGTAAAGCATGCGTAGACGTGTAGCCATCAATATCCATAGCACGTAGTGCAGAGGCAGAAACAAAAGAGTAATGACGGCGGAGAACTCAACCCATCTTTCATTAACTATTTCATCAGAAAAAAGCGTACACAAATTCAACTCGGGAGAAAAAGAAGCATACACCGACTCTATCCCTGAGGACAGGGTTACATTGGCATTCAGCGCTACGGGAGCAGAGATGCTCGAAAGCAGAGATACAAAAGAGAAGGGGGGGACGATATTCAGACAGAGGAGAAAGGGAGGAAGAGGAGCTGCAGCCGCTCAGGACGTCGAACGGTACACCCCACCTGGCTTCTTCCTTGGAGCCTCTGTCTCTCTCTTTTCTTCAGCTTCTATGGAGGGCTCTCTTCTCTTTTCGAGCTCTCGCTCCACTTCTTTTCTTCTGTATGTCTCTTCTTCTATTTTTTTATCCGTCGCTGGCCTCTTCTCCTTTTCCCATCGAGCTAGAGTTTATATAGTGGGCGTGAACCCTCTTCTCATCGGCGCGCTCCTCTTGTCTGGTGCTCTCGGCGCGCCCCCTCTTCAGTATGGGCTTCGACGTCCTTTTAAGCTTTGATATGGTCTGGGTGCCTTTGTGGGCTTAATGGGCCCTTGTAGCCTCTCCGCCGCTTCCTCTATCTCTAGAAGATAAGGAATATAAGATGATTTAGTAGGAGAAATATGTTGACATTATTTATATATATACGTATATATTGTTATTATTTTATCATTTTTCATGTGTCAACAAATGCCCCCCACCCGTAGGTGGCGCGAATGAGGGACGAGCGAGCGGGGCCTACGGGTGCAGCCCGTTTGAAAGCGTGTCTTTTTGTTCATGCGAGCATGCAGGCATTCAACAGCAAGCATAAGCTATATATATGAAATAGCTCCCCTGTATCGGGGATAGGATAAGGACAGCGCCTGTGACTCATAGACAGAGTGCGGCTCACGAGACACAACTAAGGGAGATGTGCATGCGCAGAGAGGACATCACATAGAATATGTGAACAACGGAAGCCATGATCTACACCCGAGGCCACTTCTCCATAGTGTGATAGTGCAAGTATGCGAGCAACGAATCTCTGACATAGGGATACGCAGACGTTCTAAATAACATTAGAGCATTGCTCTAGCGTCTACACATACAGCTGGGGTTCTTGATTTTTGGTAGCTTCGCACAACCCCCTTAGCTTATTCCCAGCTCCGGACTTCACCGTTCGGCGCGAGTCTCCTCATATGTCTCAATGGGGATTCCCGACTACTAGGATTCATCCTTTATAGCAATTTTATTACGGACTTCACTTTTCGGCGCGAGTCTCCTCATGTGTCTCAATGGGAATTCCCGGCTACTAAGATTCATCCTTTATAGTGGTTTTATTGTGGACTTTGCCATTCGGCGCGAGTCTCCTCATATGTCTCAATGGGGATTCCTGGCTACTAGGATTCATCCTTTATAGTGATTTTATTACGGACTTCACAGTTCGGCGCGAGTCTCCTTATGTGTCTCAATGGGGATTCCCGGCTACTAGGATTCATCCTTTATAGTGATTTTATTACGGACTTCACCGTTCGACGCGAGTCTCCTCATATGTCTCAATGGGGATTCCCGGCTACTAGGATTCATCCTTCCTATCATTCTTATTCTTACTTTTTTTTTCTTTTAACTTGGGGGAAGGTAGCTTTTCCCTCACGATTACCCCTCATGTGGGTGCAGAAGTTTGATCATCCAAAAAGTATTGGGAAGAACCTTCTAGCATCCCTATGATAAGAGACCGCTGAACACATAGTGGTGCAAAGTGTGGGAGTTTCGCTTTGGGTGTATCTCACGAGTTGCGTTAGCGACACAGCTATGACTTTTCCACTGGACGCATGCACTCAGCCAATACTGACTTTTCATCCCTTAGTGTATGCTGTGGCGCACATATGCTTAAAATCAGGCAGCTTTATTTAGCAAGGAAATGTGGTCCTAGGAAATTGAAGGAGGTGTATTATCTTATAGTATAAGCAAGCATGCAAGGAGGGCCAACAAACACCCAAAATTTGAAAGCAATCAATTTTTATTTTTTTCTTTCTTTTTATTTTATTTTATATGCATGCATATGTGTATATGTCACTACATATCCATTTATTTGTTCAAGCGCCCGTTGCGAATACCTGCAGCTTAGTTATTCAAAAGCAAGCAGAATTGATAACAAAATAATGGAAAAGGGATTTATGTAGCAAGTCCTAGCGGGACGAAGAGGGTTTGTACTCGTCAACGAGAGCCATTTTATTCAGATGATGAACCTGGATTAAAATGGGGTGGTAGGCCTCAACATGGTGTCTTGGCCAAAAACGGACAGGGGGTTTGACAGGGATTCTATCCCGAATATAGAAAATGGATTACAGAAGCCAACAGTTGGCAAGGGAAGCGGGCTATAACAGCCGAAAGGTAACATGGCAAGTAGGCTGTAAAAGCTAGGCTGTATTGATGGGGCATGTAAGCGCTCAGGAAGTTCTGGTGGGGGAGGAGTTATAAGGGATTCTAAAGGAAACATTCTTCTAGCTTTCTCTCACTACTATGGTCCCAGCTCAAGTATTATCGCTGAAGCTAGAGCTCTCCTCGATGGCCTTAAATACCTTTCCACCATCAATACACATCTTGCGTTGATTGAATGTGACTCCAAGGTTTTGGTGCAAGCTGTTAGTAAACAGATTAATTGTCCATGGGCCATTCTTTCCTATATCAGAGAAATTTGGGATATGCTCTCACATAGGGATTCTTTACTTCGCATATACAGAGAAGCAAATAATGTTGCAGATGCTTTAGCTTCACTAGCATGCCTGAATAAATGTAATCTTTTCTTTTCTTATCATGAGCTCCCCAAAAATGTTCAGGGTGCAGCCTGACTGGATAAGCTAGGTTTGCCTAACGTCCGAATCTTGTAATTTTCCTCATTTTTCGTTCTCTCATTAATAAAATTAACCTCCTAGTGGTATGTTGGGAATGCTCCGTTTTGGGCTCATTCTCCAAAATACTCCTAGGTAGGGTTTTCCAAAAAATAATAGGAGGATAGGATATGCAGACCTAGCGGTAGCAGGAAAGCAGGCTTCAGGGTGAGCCCAAGTCATTGAGTTGTAGCAATCATCATGGTGGGACATGATGGTCATTGTTGAAGTAGGCTTAAGCCAAAAGGGTAGCGAGACAGCATGCTTTTGACGGTATGTCAAGGCCGAGAGATGCATAGATATTGAAAAATGCCAGGCTAGTAGGTCACATGGACCCGAAGATAGTGAGATAGTAGGCTGTACAAGCCAAAATAGCAAGATAGCAGGTCATACAAGCCAGGCTAGCGGGCCTTGAGGGCCAAGGACGGCAGGCTATAAGAGCCAGGACAGCAGACTGTAGAAGCAAGGAATAGCAGGCTACGAGAGCCAGGGATAGCAGGCTATAAGAGCCAGGACAATAGGCTATAGAAGCTGGGAATAGCAGGCTACAAGAGCCAGAGACAGCATCCTATAAGAGCCAGGACAGCAGGCTGTAGAAGACAGGAATAGCATGCTACGAGAGCCAGAGACAGCATGCGACAAGAGCCAGGATAGCAGGCTGTAGAAGCCAGGAATAGCAGGCTACGAGAGCCAGAGACAGCAGGCTACAAGAGCCAGGATAGCAGGCTGTAGAAGCCAGGAATAGCAGGCAACGAGAGACAGAGACAGCAGGCTACAAGAGCCAGGATAGCAGGCTGTAGAAGCCGAGAATTGTAGGCTACGAGAGCCAGAGACAGCAGGCTACAAGAGCCAGGATAGCAGGCTGTAGAAGCCAGGAGTAGCAGGCTACGAGAGCCGGAGACAGCAGGCTACAAAAGCCAGGATAGCAGGCTGTAGAAGCCAGAATAGTTTGCGAGATGTGCTCGAAATGTTATTGCTGTACATCACAGTGTGAGGAAACTACTAGCCACCTATTCATTCATAGTGAACTGGCCAAACATATTTGATCTTATTTCAGGAGTTATGGACTAAAGACCAACTCAAATTCAGTGACTTATTTCATACATCACAATGCAGACAATATTCAGGTGAAATCTGCCCACGGTTTATTCATGCTTGCAGTAATTGGCTATGGGATTTGGGAAATCTGGAAAGCAAGGAATGCATCAAAATATGAGGGCAAGAGCATCTCCAAGGTCAATCTTCTCCACCATATAAAAGCTCAAGTCAAGCGCACATGTGACACTGCAAACCTTAAAGAGTTTGACAATGTCAAAAGAATTACTTTGCGAGACTTTGGCATCAACAGCAGACAACATTCTAAAAGGCAGCTGATGACTGTCACCTGGGTCCATCCGACCCCTCTCTCACTCAAGCTAAACACCGATGGAGCCTGCAAAGGAAATGGAGACTCAGGAGGTGGAGGGGCTATTAGGGATCACAATGGCACTATTTTACTTGCTTTCTCACATTACTATGGTAAAGTAAACTGTCTTGTAGCTGAGGCGCGAGCTCTCCTCGATGGCATCAAGTACTACCGCACAACTGCTAACCAGCCAATCCAGATTGATATCGACTCCAAACTCTTAGTTCAAATCATCAAAAAAGCTACTCCATGCCCATGGTCCATTCTTCATTATATAAGGGAGATTTGGAGACTCCTTACCACTCAAGATTCAATAGCTCACCTCTACAGAGAAGGAAATAAGGTTGCTGACTCTCTAGCATCTTTGGCTTGTTCCACTCATTGTACTGAATTTTTCTCTTATGATGAGCTCCCTAATTCTATAAAGGGAATAGCTCGATTGGATAAACTGGGTATGCCCAGTATCCGCTTAATGTAATGTAATCCTTCATCCAATTTATTATAAATACACCTCCTAATGTCTGAATGGTGGAGTGGCTTGCTCTTTGCCTCTGGTAAAAGGGTGCACTCTCCCATCCGGCACTAGGCAAGGTTTCTTGATAA
Organism: Amorphophallus konjac; assembly: GCA_022559845.1. Classification (NCBI taxonomy): domain Eukaryota; kingdom Viridiplantae; phylum Streptophyta; class Magnoliopsida; order Alismatales; family Araceae; genus Amorphophallus; species Amorphophallus konjac. The sequence goes on from CM040126.1 coordinate 251,288,659, forward strand.
AAAAAAGAAGCCAGGAATAGCAGGCTACGAGAGCCAAAGACAGCAGGCTACAAGAGCCAGAATAGCAGGCTGTAGAAGCCAAGAATAGCAGGCTATGAGAGCCAGAGACAGCAGGCTACAAGAGCCAGGATAGCAGGCTGTAGAAGCTGGGAATAGCAGGCTACGAGAGCCAGAGACAGCAGGCTACAAGAGCCAGGATAGCAGGCTGTAGAATCCAGGAGTAGCAGGCTACGAGAGCCGGAGACAGCAGGCTATAAGGGCCATGATAGCAGGCTGTAGAAGCCAAGAATAGCAGGCTACGAGAGCCAGAGACAGCAGGCTACAAGAGCCAGGATAGCAGGCTGTAGAAGCCAGGACAGCAGGCTGTAGAAGCCAGGAATAGCAGGCTACGAGATCCAGAGACAGCAGGCTGTACAATCCAAGAATAGCAGGCTACGAGAGCCAGAGATAGCAGGCTACAAGAGCCAGGAAGTAGCAGAGATAGCAGGCTACGAAAGCCAGAGAGCAGTAGGGAATCAGACTTGTGAAAGCCGAAAGGTAGTTTAGCCAAATTATATGGTAGCAGGCCTTAGCCGAAGTGGCTAAGCCAGAAATGTAAGATAGTTGAAACGTGGGATACCGAGCTTTAGCCAAGATAGCTGAAAGTCATGACAGCGAGCTTTGGCTAAGCCGAGAGATAAGATAGCTGAGCTTTGGCTAAGAAAGCAGGCTTCAGGGTGATCCCAAGTCATTGAGTTGTAGCAATCATCACGGTGGGACATGATGGTCATTGTTGAAGTAGGCTTAAGCCAAAAGGGTAGCGAGACAGCAGGCTTTTGACGGTATGTCAAGGCCGAGAGATGCATAGATATTGAAAAATGCCAGGCTAGTAGGTCACATGGACCCGAAGATAGTGAGATAGTAGGCTGTACAAGCCAAAATAGCAGGATAGCAGGTCATACAAGCCAGGCTAGCGGGCCTTGAGGGCCAAGGACGGCAGGCTATCAGAGCCAAGACAGCAGACTGTAGAAGCAAGGAATGGCAGGCTACGAGAGCCAAGGATAGCAGGCTATAAGAGCCAGGACAATAGGCTATAGAAGCTGGGAATAGCAGGCTACAAGAGCCAGAGACAGCATGCTATAAGAGCCAGGACAGAAGGCTGTAGAAGCCAGGAATAGCATGCTACGAGAGCCAGAGACAGCAGGCTACAAGAGCCAGGATAGCAGGCTGTAGAAGCCAGGAGTAGCAGGCTACGAGAGCCAGAGACAGCAGGCTATAAGGGCCATGATAGCAGGCTGTAGAAGCCAGGAATAGCAGGCTATGAGAGCCAGAGACAGCAGGCTACAAGAGCCAGGATAGCAGGCTGTAGAAGCCAGGACAGCAGGTTGTAGAAGCCAAGAATAGCAGGCTACGAGAGCCAGAGACAGCAGGCTACAAGAGCCAGGAAGTAGCAGAGATAGCAGGCTACGAAAGCCAGAGAGCAGTAGGGAATCAGACTTGTGAAAGCTGAAAGGTAGTTTAGCCAAATTATATGGTAGCAGGCCTTAGCCGAAGTGGCTAAGCCAGAAATGTAAGATAGTTGAAACGTGGGATACCGAGCTTTAGCCAAGATAGCTTAAAGTCATGACAGCGAGCTTTGGCTAAGCCGAGAGATAAGATAGCTGAGGTGTAAGGTAGCAAGTTTGGCCGGAATGACTAAGTCGAAAGATAGGATAGTGGTCACATGCTGTAGGGAAGCTGGCTTCCAAGCCGACATCTAGGAGGATGGAATGTGAGTTAAAATTGAGGAGAGGGACTGAATAGTCATAATCAAGGGAAGCGGGCTTCGAAAATAGGTCTAGGCCGTTGCATTGCATTGATTATCGCAATGGGACAGGTAGATGAGCTCTGATAGCAAGCTTTGGCCTGAAATGGCTAAGCCGATGGATGAAGTAGTTGGAAATTGTAAAAGCAGCTTTGGCCGGAATGTCTAAGCCGAAAGATTGAATGGTCAAAAATTATGATAGTAGCTTCGGCCGGAATGGCTAAGCCGATGGATAGAGTAGTTTGAAAATCATGATAGTAGCTTTGGTCAGAATGGCTAAGCCGAAAGTTAGAATAGCTGAAAATTATGATAGCAGCTTTGGCCGGAATGGCTAAGCCGAAAGATAGAATGGCCGAAAATTATGATAGCAGCTTTGGTCGGAATGGCTAAGCCGACATATAGAGTAGTTGAAAATCATGATAGCAGCTTTGGCTTGAATGGCTAAGCCGAAAGCTAGAATAGCTTAAAATCATGATAGCAGCATTGGCCGGAATGGCTAAGCCGACAGATAGAGTAGTTGAAAATCATGATAGCAGCTTTGGCTTGAATGTCTAAGCCGAAAGCTAGAATAGCTAAAAATTATGATAGCAACTTTGGCTGGAATGGCTAAGCCGAAAGATAGAATAACTAACGAATTGTGATAACGGCTTTGGCCAGAATGGCTAAATCGAAAGAGGAGATAGCCGAAGAATTGCAATAGCGGCTTTGGCCGGGATGGCTAAGCCGGAGGATGAGACAATTAACAAATTGTGATAGCGGCTTTAGCCAAGATGGCTAAACCGAAAGAGGAGATAGCTGAAGAATTGTAATAGCGGCTTTGGCCGGGATGGCTGAGCCGGAGGACGAGACAATTAACAAATTGTGATAGCGGCTTTAGTCGGATGATGGAATGGCTGAAAATGTATAATAGCGACTTCGACTGTCATGGCTGAGTCAGGGAATAACATAGCCGGAAGTTGTGAGATATATGGTAGTGGGCTTCAGCCGAGGTGGACGAGCCGAAAAATGAGATACTTGAAATACATGTTAGGGTGGTGGGCTCGCCAACAAGGATAGCTGGCTTCGACTGGATGTCAAAGGCCAGAAGATAGGATAGCAGATCCTGGTAGGATGTCGGACTTGGAAGCAATCTAGAATTGATGTTGCCTGGACGGACTGTCGAAGACAACCCATGCATCTGACCCAGAGGGGAGATCTGTGTCAAAGGTAGAATCTAGATGCCAACTTGACAATGTGTCGGAGCTAACAAACCTTGCTCAGACGGTAGGTCCAAGACAAGGGTAGAATATAGACTTCGGCCCGACAAGATGTCGGAATCAACAAACCTTGCTCGGACGGCGTGTCTGGGGCAAGGGCAGAATATAGACGTCAACCCGACGAGATATCAGAGTCAACAAACCTTGTTCAGACGGGAGGTCTAAAACAAGGGTAGAATATATAAGTGGCCATTGACTCGACAGAACGTCGAAATCAAGCAACTCAGCGAAGACGTGGGCCTAGGCCAAGGGTAAAACCTAGCCGACTGACGAGGTCTAAGAATGGTACCCTCCAAAAGTACTCCTGGTACAGACCAGCCCATAGTGTAGGCTGTGTTGTCCGGTGGCACTATTGATGGATTTGACTATGTTGTTATAGCGCCGGTGGGGCTAGGGATTAACATCTGAGAGCTCGGCCAAGGTGGGGTGCCTTGAGCCAGAGGGAAAAGGTTTATGGGCCTAGCTCGGTGGCAATATTTAAGAGCTTGACGCAGACGGAGTGCCTTGCGCCGAGGAAAAAGCTTATGGACTCAGCTCGGTGGGACTTGATGGGCAGAGTCTAAGAGCTCGACGAGGGCGGAGTGCCTCAGGCCAAGGTAAGGGGTAGCTCGATCAGGGCGGAGTGCCACAAGACCAAGGTGGAGGTAGCTTGATCAGGGCAGAGTGCCACTAGACCAGGGCGGAGGTAGCTCGATCCGGGCGGAGTGCCACTAGACCAAGGTAAAGGTAGCTAGGTCAGGACAGAGTGCCACTAGACCAAGGTGGATGGAGTTCATCCAGGGCAGAGCGCCACTAGACTAAGGGTAGGTATAGAGCCCGGTCAGGGCGGAATGCCGCTGGACCAAGGGTAGGTAGAACTTAGCTAGGGCGAAGTGCCACTAGACTAAGGTAGATGGAACTTAGCTAGGACGGAGTGCCACTAGACTAAGGTAAATAGAACATAGCTAGGGCGGAGTGCCACTAGACTAAGACATGTAAAACTTAGCTAGGGCAGAGTGCCACTAGACTAAGGCAAGGTAGAGCTCGGCTAGAGCGGAATGCCACTAGACCAAGGTATGTAGAACTTAGCTAGTTCTAGTGCCACTAAACTAAGGGTATGTATAGCTCGGCCAGGGCGGAATGCCACTAGACCAAGTGATGGGGACATCCCTTACCCTTTCACTCCGTGGGGTCCTGCTACTCGCCACTTTGTTCGCCATCATTTTCTGAGTCTTGCCATGTAATTTCCACATTTTTCTTGAGTCATAATCATGTAATTTTGCCTTTTATTGAGTCTATTATCTAAGTTAGTTAGTCATTTACCTAAGTCCAAGGATTCATTAAGTGGTTTAATAGGTTAGTGGGTTGTAGGCCTTAATGGGCCATTTCATTGGGCCTGGCCCATGGGCGCCCCCTTCCCCACCCCTTGGTCTTCTGTTATTAGTCCATTTTCCAGGGACTTCTATGTAATTGGGGATTCCCTATATATAGGACCCCAACTCCTCATTTTGAAGCTAATTGATGAATGCATGAAAATTGAAACCCACTTGAATCCCCCTTGAGTCTTCTCTCTCTCTCTCTAGCTCTCTCTCTCTAGTTCTCTCTCTCTCTCCTAGGGGCGAATTCCCCTCTCTCTCCTCCCTCTCTCTCTCTAAATTTCGAATTCCCCCTCTCTCCTCACCCCTTGCCACCTCACTTGCCACCTAGGCAAGTCCCTTCAACTCCCAAGGCCCCATTACTCTCTCCATTACTCATTCCACCTTCCCAAGCAACCATTCACCTTCCCTAGACAACCCTCCCTATTCCCCACACATCTTCCAACATCCAAGACAACCTTCCCTCTCCCCCAAGCAACCCTCCCACTTCCCCACACCCTCATTCACACCCCAAGCCATCAGTTTGCGCACCACTCCCCACCCCTCTAGCCTTGGCCGACCACTCCCCTCCCCCATCTCCAAGGTTCGGCCCCCCCACTCCCCCCACCCCAGCACCCCATTCCACCAGCTCCGCCCCTCTCTTCACCCCCACACATCCCTCCCCCATCTGCAAACACCTCCCCTTTCCCTCCATTAACAAACTTCAATCCCCCTTAACCTAACCCCACCACCATCCCATCCCTTTGGTCACATCTGCAGGTAACAGAAGACGGTCCGTCTTGCAGAAGCTCCCCTGCGTTCATACGGCGACATCTGAGGGCATACCTTACCATTCTGGAAAGGTCGTCCTGTCCACTTCGCAGGCGAGGTGGAATCGTCCAGTTCCAAGTTCGTGACCGCCCGTGAGAGCTGTTCTACCCCAACTGCGCCAGACACCACCTGCAGCCAGCCTGAGCCCGATTGGAAGCTGTTTCACGATCTTCTTCAAAGTTCTTCCTCCCCCTGTCTACTTCCAGGAGCAGAAGGCGGAACTTAATTCGGCATTCGAGAGGCAGAGTTGCAAACGTTCTTCCTCAGTCGCACGGATCTGTCTCCTGCAGTTGGCAGCGACCAGTACCTACTCTTCAGGGCACACCAACCACCCACGGCCTTTGATTGCAACCCCGTTGACTCCTGCTGAAAGCCACCTCAACCACGGAGGCGACGCCACTGGTTTCGTGCCATTTGGAGCTCAGGAGTGCCCGTGACAGCGTCTGCAACCTGCTGCTACAGAACCTGGACCACGCGGTGCAGCCTCTGCAGAGAATCAGAACCAGCTTGCAAGCTCTGCCACGGCGAACCACGGCGGAATCAGGCTGAGGTTTCTTCTTCAAAGATCTTCCTCCCCCTGTCCCCGACCAGGAGCACAAAACAGAAGTATAGTCGGCATCCGGGAGCCCAAGTTCTGATTTTTCTCCTTCAGTCGCGCGGGACTGCCCTCCCCAGTCTTCTACGGCCAACAGTCACTCATCGGCGTCCCCCAGGCCACCCTGACCTCCGGCGACCTCCCCGCCAGTTTTGCTGCAAAAAGGGTTCGACCACGGTTCCAGAACTTCTGACGGTTCATGATTCAGCATCCAGGAGCGACCAGGTCCACTTCTGCAAGTTGTTGGCAGAAACAAGGAGCGGCTGCGCCCAGGATCTGTCATCATGCTCAACGTCCAGCCCGAACCAGTACCCTCCCCAGAAGAAATCGGAAAAATTCTGAGGCATCCCCGGTTCAGTTACAAAGACGACGCAGCTGATCTCGTGTCCGGAAAAATTCCTGAACGTGATTTACAACCTCTACAGCAGCGGGCTGTCAGTGATCACAGCAAGCAGGGAACTCCGTTCGGCTTCACCGGCCCGACTTCCGGCGAATCTCCCGCCCCCGCTTGGCCGGCTCACCGCCCCTCCCTGCATGGAGGTTGTGTTTGAATGTAATACAACTAATTCCCACCCCCGAGACCACCCTCCTGCGCGAGGTGTAGTGAATGTAAACTTAAACAGGTTTTTGAAGCTACATCGGCGCAGTGTGCGGGGACCACACTTCCCCGCTCGCCCTCGTCTCCGCCCGGGATCGGCGTCTTCACGCCGATCAGGTGAGCTCCTGGCCACTCTCCCTTGCTGGTTTTTACTGTTGCTTAGCTTAGTATCGCTCTTAGTTACCGTCGGAGGTGAGGCGAGTGTCCGATCCGCAATTCAATCCAATCGAGTGTTCACCGCGGGGCGAGTTGAGAGAGAGCCATTACATCCCACGCCCTCGGCGTGCCGACTACCCGTGAAATCGGGCATCCCTGGCCCATTGGGATCTATCCCTATCCGGCCGACCCTTGGAGCCGCAAGGTCCAAACTCGGACCCTCACCACCATCGCCGGTCCTCCTACGGATCCGAGCGTGCTTCCGCGAGTGAAACCGCATGTGTGACGTTGCCGACTCATAGTGTTGCTTGCTATCCTAAGTCCAAGGGAGTCGCGTCACATCAAAATTTGGTATCATTATCCTCCGCTGCATTTGGTGTCACATCAGTTGGTATCAGAGCAAGTTTTAGACTTGTCTCTACGAGTCTAGTCCATGGGCACGCTTGCATTAGAGTCCCCGACAGACCGTCCCATGCATTGTCCACCACCCACTATCAATGAGTCTACGGACCAAATGATCCCACTCCCAATCATATCCCTTGCATACCTACCCAATGGAGAGCCTACGGAAATCGATTTTATTGACTTGGAGTCTGATAATTAGGTATCCCCCGATATAGTAGCCTCTCTTTCTAGGACCGGACAAATTGTGCATGATGGAGACCAAGTCTTCGTTGAATTCCATAAAAGGTTTGGGAAGACCACATACTGTGATGGAGCTTGGTGTCAAATTGGCACTTTGGCGGGCCCTTGCATAATCCTAGGTAGGAGATGGTTAGATGAAAGGAATGCCAACATTGACCCGACACGTCGGACTTGCCTAGTGCATCCGCCACACCTTCCGGGAGCCTTCCGATTCAACAACACCCATGTCCTCTCCCATCCACCGGAGTCCCCTCCTTGTTCACCACCCCGTGTGCATCACACACCGGCTAGCAACACCCCATCATCAAAAGACCTCCCCACCCCGTTGGCTTTAGAAGAAGTAGTTACCCCTACCCAAGGGGAACTTGAGGAGGTGATTGAAGTCCATGAAGCACCCCTTAATAGGGAAGAAGAATATGAGGCACAATGCCAAGAGTCGGGTCGAGGGGAACCTGACCCCATCAACCTACTCCCACCCCAACCCACAATTTCCCATGAAACCCATACTCCACACTACCCCTTAGCCCCTATCACTACCCCTCAACTTTCCCCTGTAAGGGACACTCCACCCATGACTGGCCAACCCAAGCCACCCCACCCAACCCATCTTCCACTATCAACCACAACCCTACCCCAACCTAGGCCTCCACTTCTTCCCCTACCGATCCTGAATCAAATTTCCCTTTACCTTCCACCCCGGGGGTACCATACACCTACCCTCATCACTCCACCTTCAAAAGACCATCTCACTTCCTTGGTAGAGGAACCCATGACTCCCACACCCGACATCATAGTGGTGGACACCCTAGAACCACTCCCCACCTTGGAGGAAACCCTTGCCCAACCCAAGGAAAGAACTTCACCTTTTACACCACCCTCTCTAAATAGGAGTGAACTTTTCATAAGTGAGCCCCTGGCTAAATGGTTAGAAGAAAATCTGGTTCACCCTATCTTGTCCCATGTTTGCCCTCCTATGGAACAAAACCTCCCTATAGTACCCTTACCCACCTACCACACCACAATCCAATCATCCTATCAGGTGGAGACACTAGGGGACTTTCTTAAGGGTATAGCTTGGCAAATGGAGCTAACTGACCTGTTGACCACTGTAGCCGACCAACCTAGGAGCCTTGACCTCCTACACTTATGTGTCGGATCCATCTCCTCCACTTACACTATGGGTTGCTACACTAGTGACCTTCTGTTATTCCTCCCTACACCCGAGGAGCCCGATGCTCTCCACAAATTAGAGTTGCTTATTTCGGGTAGGATGCCAAGCCCTCCATTCATGGCCAACCAACCCGCCAAGGACTTCGATTCAAATACCACATTTGAGGAGGAGGACTCCCCATCATTTGAAGACCTTGAGGAGATAGAATACCCCTTCCTTGGTAACACATTCCATGACCCCTTTGATCCCTCCCTATGGAAGACATTGAACCCATGGGACCTAGCCGCCTTACCCACCACCCACTCCCTCCTACCCTCATCCACCATGTTGAACCCAACCCACCCATTCCACTACTTAGTTCACACTATGAGAGCCATGACCAAAGGTGACATCCACCTAGGAAATGAGGAATCAACCCATCCCAAGATGTCCACTTTCTGGGACCCCTTCGAATCCCATGAGTGGAGACCCCCAAACCAACCCTCACCAAAAGATGGGACCATCTTGATAGGAATGCATGTGCCACAACATTTTACCCCATCCGGTAGGGCTAGTCATCTCATTTGTGTCACGTACACACTAGGTCCAGTGCATGGCAAGTTCACATTTGGATATGTAGGTCCACCCCTATTCATCATCCATCTTATGCAAGTTAGGAGCATCCATGGTTGTCCGGGTCCTCCATCATTCATTACACTCACTCACAAGGGGGACACCTATGGATGCCCCGGTCCCCCCAAATTCTTCAAAGACATCATAACATCACTACATGATATGTCTACTTTTGGTTGCCCTGGTCCCCCTTTGCTTACCACATACTTCCCACCCCCACCGCACCATCACTCAAAGCATTCTCATTCAAGCAAGCATCCAACTATGGGTAGTGACGATCATAATAAGCGGGCTAAAACTCACGGGTGGCACTTTGAAATCCAAGGAGGTAACCTCGCGATGGTGGCATTGGAACGACTCTATCTTAGGGCCACCTCCAAATCGAGGGCACGAGGACTTGGACCTTTCATGTTCCAAGTGGCTTTGGCAAACCTGGCTTATGGATTAGATTTACTAATGGGCTATGGGATATACCCCAATTATCATGTGGCTGATCCGGCACCCTACATGGGCACCGCGGTGAATCCCAGTGAGTGTTTTGAGCCTATGCCTTCCTTTAAGAGGGACACCCCGGAGAGCTTCCACAAAATAGCCTTGAGAGTCCGGCGTGTACACAGAAGAGCAATACTATGCAAGCAGGGTTCCAACGCCAGCATGAGGGTGTGTTCGGGCCGCCTTGAGAGGATGAAGAGCTGCCCCAGGTGCAGGTTGAGTTTGGAGATTGCGGGTCGTCCTGAGCTGCTCCCCCGGTGGGCCCTTAACTCGACGGAGTCGAGTTCTCCGCACCCCGGGAGTATGATGGGGACATCCCTTACCCTTTCACTCCGTGGGGTCCTGCTACTCGCCACTTTGTTCGCCATCATTTTCTGAGTCTTGCCATGTAATTTCCACATTTTTCTTGAGTCATAATCATGTAATTTTGCCTTTTATTGAGTCTATTATCTAAGTTAGTTAGTCATTTACCTAAGTCCAAGGATTCATTAAGTGGTTTAATAGGTTAGTGGGTTGTAGGCCTTAATGGGCCATTTCATTGGGCCTGGCCCATGGGCGCTTATTAGTCCATTTTCTAGGGACTTCTATGTAATTGGGGATTCCCTATATATAGGACCCCAACTCCTCATTTTGAAGCTAATTGATGAATGCATGAAAATTGAAACCCACTTGAATCCCCCTTGAGTCTTCTCTCTCTCTCTCTAGCTCTCTCTCTCTCTCTCTAGTTCTCTCTCTCTCTCCTAGGGGCGAATTCCCCTCTCTCTCCTCCCTCTCTCTCTCTAAATTTTGAATTCCCCCTCTCTCCTCACCCCTTGCCACCTCACTTGCCACCTAGGCAAGTCCCTTCAACTCCCAAGGCCCCATTACTCTCTCCATTACTCATTCCACCTTCCCAAGCAACCATTCACCTTCCCTAGACAACCCTCCCTATTCCCCACACATCTTCCAACATCCAAGACAACCTTCCCTCTCCCCCAAGCAACCCTCCCACTTCCCCACACCCTCATTCACACCCCAAGCCATCAGTTTGCGCACCACTCCCCACCCCTCTAGCCTTGGCCGACCACTCCCCTCCCCCATCTCCTAGGTTCGGCCCCCCCACTCCCCCCCACCCCAGCACCCCATTCCACCAGCTCCGCCCCTCTCTTCACCCCCACACATCCCTCCCCCATCTGCAAACACCTCCCCTTTCCCTCCATTAACAAACTTCAATCCCCCTTAACCTAACCCCACCACCATCCCATCCCTTTGGTCACATCTGCAGGTAACAGAAGACGGTCCGTCTTGCAGAAGCTCCCCTGCGTTCATACGGCGACATCTGAGGGCATACCTTACCATTCTGGAAAGGTCGTCCTGTCCACTTCGCAGGCGAGGTGGAATCGTCCAGTTCTGAGTTCGTGACCGCCCGTGAGAGCTGTTCTACCCCGACTGCGCCAGACACCACCTGCAGCCAGCCTGAGCCCGATTGGAAGCTACATCACGACCAACGGTGGAGGAATCAGGCTGAAGTCTCTTCTTCAAAGTTCTTCCTCCCCCTGTCTACTTCCAGGAGCAGAAGGCGGAACTTAATTCGGCATCCTAGAGCCAGAGTTGCAAACGTTCTTCCTCAGTCGCACGGATCTGTCTCCTGCAGTCGGCAGCGACCAGTACCTACTCTTCAGGGCACACCAACCACCCACGGCCTTTGATTGCAACCCTGTTGACTCCTGCTGAAGGCCACCTCAACCACGGAGACGACGCCACTGGTTTCGTGCCATTTGGAGCTCGGGAGTGCCCGTGACAGCGTCTGCAACCTGCTGCTACAGAACCTGGACCAAGCGGTGCAGCCTCTGCAGAGAATCAGAACCAGCTTGCAAGCTCTGCCACGGCGAACCACGGCGGAATCAGGCTGAGGTTTCTTCTTCAAAGATCTTCCTCCCCCTGTCCCCAACCAGGAGCCCGAAACAGAAGTACAGTCGGCATTTGGGAGCCCAAGTTCTGATTTTTCTCCTTCAGTCACGCGGGACTGCCCTCCCCAGTCTTCTACGGCCAACAGTCACTCATCGGCGTCCCCCAGGCCACCCTGACCTCCGGCGACCTCCCCGCCAGTTTTTCTGCAAAAAGGGTTCGACCACGGTTCCAGAACTTCTGACGGTTCATGATTCGGCATCCAGGAGCGACCAGGTCCACTTCTGCAAGTTGTTGGCAGAAACAAGGAGCGGCTGCGCCCAGGATCTATCATCCTGCTCAACGTCCAGCCCGAACCAGTACCCTCCCCAGAAGAAATCGGAAAAATTCTGAGGCGTCCCCGGTTCAGTTACAAAGACGACGCAGCTGATCTCGTGTCCGGAAAAATTCCTGAACGTGATTTACGACCTCTACAGCGGCGGGCTGTCAGTGATCACAGCAAGCAGGGAACTCCGTTCGGCTTCACCGGCCCGACTTCCGGCGAATCTCCCGCCCCCGCTTGGCCGGCTCACCGCCCCTCCCTGCGTGGAGGTTGTGTTTGAATGTAATACAACTAATTCCCACCCCCGAGACCACCCTCCTGCGCGAGGTGTAGTGAATGTAAACTTAAACAAGTTTTTGAAGCTACATCGGCGCAGTGTGCGGGGACCACACTTCTCCGCTCGCCCTCGTCTCCGCCCGGGATCGGCGTCTTCACGCCGATCAGGTGAGCTCCTGGCCACTCTCCCTTGCTGGTTTTTACTGTTGCTTAGCTTAGTATCGCTCTTAGTTACCGTCGGAGGTGAGGCGAGTGTCCGATCCGCAATTCAATCCAATCGAGTGTTCACCGCAGGGCGAGTTGAGAGAGAGCCATTACATCCCACGCCCTCGGCGTGCCGACTACCCGTGAAATCGGGCATCCCTGGCCCATTGGGATCTATCCCTATCCGGCCGACCCTTGGAGCCGCAAGGTCCAAACTCGGACCCTCACCACCATCGCCGGTCCTCCTACGGATCCGAGCGTGCTTCCGCGAGTGAAACCGCATGTGTGACGTTGCCGACTCATAGTGTTGCTTGCTATCCTAAGTCCAAGGGAGTCGCGTCACATCAAAATTTGGTATCATTATCCTCCGCTGCATTTGGTGTCACATCACCAAGGTATGTAGAACTTAGCTAGGGCGGAGTGCCACTAGACTAAGGGTATGTATAGCTTGGCCAGGGCGGAATGGCACTAGGCCAAGGTGGGTAAAAATTAGCTACGGCCGAGTGCCACCAGGCTAAGGCAGATAGAGCTCGGTCAGGGTGGAATCCCACCAGACCAAAGCAGGTAGAGCTTGGCCAGGGCGGAATGCCACCAGACCAAGGTAGGTAGAGCTCGGCCAGGGCGGAATGCCACTAGACCAAGGCAGGTAGAGCTCGGCCAGGGCGGAATGCCACTAGACTAAGGGTAGGTATAACTTAGCTAGGGCGGAGTGCCACTAAACTAAGGTGGGTGAAACCTAGCTAGGGCAGAGCGCTACTAGACTAAGGCAGATAAAGCTCGGTTATGGCGAAATGCCACTAGACCAAGGTGGGTAGAGCTCGGCCAGGGCGGAATGCCACTAGACCAAGATAGGTTTTATGGGCCCGGTACAATGGAACTGATGGGCAACGTCTAAAGCTTGGCGAGGGCGGAGTGCCACAGACCAAGGGACAGGTTTTATGAGCCCAGTGGGACAAGCTTGGTATCTCTTAGCGTGTTTGTGTAGCTGTTTGCGGTGGAATGCCGAAGGATGGCAAGGATGTATTAGTTATGAATGTGGGTTCCACACTGGGGGTAGAGAGTCAATCCCGGTGGGACTAATGGGAAGCATTTTGTAGGATAAGGAGGAATCCCATTCTAACATTGAATGAAATGCAGCAAATGGGTCCTCTAAGCGAGGAGCTCAAAATCTTTAGCAGTCGAGCTTGTCGAACAGTTAGCATCTGCAGCGGGTTGTCCAGTTCACGGTGGGATGTTGGTGTGCCCTGAATAATCCCGTTCTCTCTTCTTTTAGCTTTGGATGCCCCCATGCTGGGGTGGATAGTCGGAGAGTTCATTCTCCTTTTAATGCCCCCAAGCTAGGGTGGATAGCTGAAGACGAGTTGTTCAAAGCACGTCTTTCCATTGCGTAGCTTGTTCGCTTCACGAGCAGTTGTGTAGGCAGACAATAGCAGGGAAATCCGACTGTTGGACTCCACCCTCTTCTCTTTTGTTGGCAGCCCCCGAGCGGGGAATAGAGTCTTGCTGTGCCCAGCAGCACCTCAGAGCTTGATTGAGACTGAGCATATTTTCATTCTTGCCCCCCCTTGCTCGGAGAGAGTTGAGCCTCCATTATTATGTGCTGGAGCATGTAGAGCAGCGGCTACATTGTGATGGGTCATTTCATTTGGAAGGAGATTCTTCCTTGCATCTTTATCATTTTACAGTTGGCCCTGATATGAGTGGACTCCACTCTTGAGCTGATGGCTTGAATAAAGAGGGCAACACATCGAGCAGTAAAGCATCATCTATTCTTTTATTCTTGGGTTTATTTCTGTTTTAGTCTTCAGTAGTTGCCCCGGAGACAGTGCAATAATTGCATTTGTTCAGCCTCCTACCACAATGGAGGGACCTCGGGATGCATCTTAGAAGGTGTACCGTCCCAATTGATGTACGGAAACTGTGTTAGCCGTCATCTTGAAAATGGGCATCAGGTGAGGGCGAGGTGGATCCACCCTATATTCTCCAAGTTGTAATTCACCACTTTGGACTAAGTCTTCCATGATGTCTTTGAACATATAGTAGTCCTCGATGAGATGTCCCCTCTTCCGATGGTAGGGGCAAAATCGAGGGTCGTCTTTCTTTCGATGTCATTTGGTCTCTTGAGCTCCGGGAGGATGACCTTTTTGTACTCAAGGGCCCACTCGAACAGCCGCTGGGTCTTGTCTTGCGGAAAGGAGTATGGTCTTTTCATTCTTGCCCTTAGTGAAGGGAGTTTTTGTTCAGCAACCTTGGTAGAGGAGGAGCTAGTTGCCTCTTGTGCTTTCCTCCATCGACGCTCGAAGACTACAAAGTCAACTGCTTCTATTCCTTCTAGTGCCGGCTGTTCTTCAATTGGCTTGTGCACTTGAATTGGAGGTGTAAAAGCCGGGCAGTATTTGGCTAGAAAGGCTTCAATTTCAATTGCCACATCTTCTAATTGGTCGAAGGTTTTGACTTCGAGGCCAATTACCCTTTGTAGGATCTCTTTCCTCAGATTGCGCTTGCATAGTTGGACAACATCCTTGGAGCTTGGCGGATGTTTACATCTCGCACTGAGATTCTTCCAACGTTGAATGTAGTCAGAAGTAGACTCATCATCTTTTTGTTGGATCACATATAACTCTGCTTTGGTGACTTCTTCCTCAGCTGATTTTATCTCAGTTGCTTGTTCTTTTACTAGCTTGTTTGTCATGGCTGTCGCCGCTAGATTCCGGCGTAAGCCAGCTGATTGTAGAGGTGGTATTGCATGAGGCGTGGAAGCTGCCCCCTGACGTGCCTGGAGAGCTGAGGGGTACGCGGGGGCCCCGTGGTATAGCTGCCATGGGCGGGTGTTTCTGTCGTGGCCTTGTGTTGACTGTGGCATAGCTGGTTGCAGTGAGGCTTCGAATGATTTAGCGCCACCCTGTAGGGCTTCGGATGAGGGTCCTGCCCGCCCGAGTGTGACAGGGAGTAAGCCCATCTCAGTCAATCTTTTTCTTAGTGTCTCCACTTCTTGTATTTTCTGATAGAGCTCCATCATCAGAGCGAAGTTAGCTTGGTAGGAGCTGGGAGTGCTATTTCCCATGCTGATTCCAGGTGGGACTAGCAGCATTTCATTGTCGGCATGGGACACATATGGTCCTATATGAGTGGATGTTCTTGCCCCCATGCTCTCATGTTGAGGAGGGGTATAATAGCATGCTTCTTCAGCAGGCGGTGGAGGATGCCCCCACCCTTCCTGAGGTTGACGGTGAGAGATAGGTGCTGCAACTTGACCTGCCCTTACCGGTGTGTAGCATATTTCTTCGTCATCTTCTTCAGCAGCTCGGCTCGCACTAGGCAAGGCCGATAGGGTATTGCAGGAGAGGACAATGCCGCTCCCTCTATCTCTTGACTTATTCTTCTCTTGCCTTTTCGTAGTTGGCACCTGGTGTGTGATGCGAACTATGGCTGTCTCTTGAGACGACAGCTGGCATAGAGACACTATATTGATTGCTCTTTCCATAGCAGGTAGCTCATGCGGGCGAGGAGGATCAACCTTATAGTCACCCAGTTGTAGCTCCCCTCTTCTGATTAGCTTTTCAATAGCGTCTTTAAAGACGTAACAATCTTCAATATGGTGCCCAACCATCTGGTGATATGGGCAGAGCGAGGATGATCCTTCTTTCTAGCATCTTCCGGTCTCTTCGGCTCTGGTAGAGTAACCTTGTTATTTACAACAGCCCATTCGAAGAGGACTCGAGTCCTCTCCTTGGGAAAAGAGTAGAATTTTTTCATCTTGGCCCGCAAGGACGGGACTTCTTGCTGCTCAACTAGCTTAGCGGGAGGAGGGTTAGCCACTCCTTTTTCTTTTTCTTCTTGTTGGTTGAATGCTTTGAAGTCAATTGTGTGAACTTCCTTGGGCGATGGCCACTCGTCAATAAACTTGCCCTTTTGGCTTGTAGCAGTTGGAGTAGAGGGAGAGTTGGAGATGAAGGCTTCAATCTCCGCAACCACATTATTTAGCCGGTCAAAAGACCGTATTTCAATTCCGATCATCCTGCTGAGGATTTCCCGGCTCAGATTCTGCTTGCATATTTGCACCGCGTCTTCTGGATGTGGCGGCCGCCTGCATCTCATACTGAGATTCCGCCATCTTTTGATGTACTCCAGAGCTGACTCATCATGTCTTTGCCTGGATGCATACAGCTCGGCCAGTGTGACCTCTCTTTCAGCAACATAGAACCACTCCCGGAACATCCGTTGCATAGCTGCCCAGTCGCTTATAGAGTCGGCCGGTAGATTGGAATACAATTCAAAAGCCAGGCCTGTCAGTGAGGACCCGAATAACTTTAGCAGGTAGGCTTCATCTGTTGCCAGATCGCCCATTACTGTCATATAGTAAGCAATATGCTCTTTAGGAGAGCTATGCCCGTTGAAATTTTCAAACTTGGGCGGCTTGTTGATGCCAGGCGGGAGCCTCTTTACGGCATACCTTGTAAACATCAATATTGCTGATATCACCATCTGTCCTCTCGGCCAGCTTCATTTCAATTAGTCGTTCCACCATTGATTTATTTACCACGGTTGGGTTCACCGGTGCCGGGTGGCGATGTGCAGGATGCTTTATAGAGGGAGTGAGTAGAGCTTCGACATGAGGTGCCGATGGCTCCGTTGGTGGCAACTGCTGCACTGGTGGAAGAGCTGGTTGCACCAAGGGTGGTTGTAGGGAATGTGGCTGAAGAGCGGCCTTGCCATAGCCTGTTGCTTGAGAAGTAGTCTGGGGTGTAGCATTGACCGGGTTAGGAACTTCCCGGGATGATTCAGTATTCACGTCCTGTTGCCAGGGAAAAGGGGCTTGTTCATTTCTTTCATTCAGTTGCCTCTTCAAGGCTTCGATCTCTTGCTGGTAATTTTGTAACATCATTAAAATGGTTGGGTCTTGCACTGCCATAGCGGAAGTACCCTTGAATGCTTCGCCCGAAACATCTTCAAACGAGGCTGGCAGAGTAATCTCTTCTTCTTCAGAAGTCACCATGTTGGCAATTGAAGTAGTGATAATTTGCTTCTCTTTGGCTGCTTCGAGCATTTCTCTTGCAGCTTTGCCTCTTATTGTCATTAGCCCGGGCCTTTCAGCTAACTTGGCAAACTCTTCTGGTTCTTCGGGTAGGGCCCCATATCTGCTAGCCACCCCTGCCATGTTGCAAGTGAAGACTTGGATTCTTTTTCTTTACCCCCAGACTGTCTTCTGGACTTGACTGGGGAAGGTTGACTTTTCAAACATTGATATCCTTTTATTCTCTTCACGCTGTGGAGAAGCTTCAGAGCACTTGGCTTGCAAGCCATCTTCATATTCATTCATGAGTGACACCATTCTTTTTCTTTCTCTGCCTTCTTCTTTTCTTTCGGCGCTAATGGCGCGGAGTAGCCTTTGCTGACTTAGGAAAGAACTTTCTAAGCCATAGAAGTAATCCCTGACCACCTTGGTCATTTCTCCTTGACTACGCCCTGGAGAGAGGGCAGGAATTAACAGTTGGTCTTGCATCGATGGCATGTAGGAGGGCCGCGATAGTCTAGTAGCTCCGTTCGATCTTGTCGAACGTCGGAGAACATTGGTATGCCTGGCACAGACCCTATGAGCGGGCGGAGAGGCCACTGGCATGACCTCTTCTTCCTTTGGTGTAGCTTTATTGCCCCCACACCTGGGGTCCTTGACAGTTGATGTTGAATCTTGCGGGGTCGAAGCTGGGCCCCGGGTCCTCTTGAGAACCCAAATTTGCTTGAATTTTGGTAGCTTGGGAGCTAGCTTCCCCCGGACATCCATGTCTAGATTGGCCTTCTGGCTTGCTAATGCCTGGAAGGCATTGTAAACGGGAACTGCCGGATGATATGATCCGGCAAAGCTTCAGCACGGCGGCCGTTCAGATAAACACGAACACCACCAATTAGAACAGACTTCCCAGAAGCCGAGAGTCGGCCTCGGGAAATAGCAACAACTCTTCTTCTTTGGTTCTTCCTCTTCTTGCGCCCGGATGCCTTGTCACTGGCGGGGACAGCATGGTAGTCCATGTGGTGGACAAAGCATGAGATAGTATGGCGAGATGGAGTGGTTCCCCGCGTACAGCTCGCCTTTGCAGGGGCTACGGCTTTGGCCGCAACAGTCTTCTCAGCTTCCTCATCTTCGATCCTAAGCAGGCCGGTGAAGGCGACTCCGAGAAAGTTAGGTAACCCCACCACTGGTGGAAAAGTTCTGAAAGTAGTGGGCACCGCCAGGTACCCGTGCTCCGCTTGGGTAGCGACCACTTGAGGGCCAAATGCAAGCGCGAAGAATCCGCCAGCCATTGAGATCACTGCAAATCAGAATGAGCAAACGATCAGTATTTTGGGGAAGGCCTCCAGGCCTTCTACTTTTGCGAAGAGATGAAGGGAGACTCGGTCCCACCGGGCATGCCCGCTTGTGGGAATGGTTTTATTTATTATTTATTTTATTGATTTATTAGTTAGTTTATTAGGCATGCCAGTCACCAGAGTGACAATTTTATTGTGCGCTTGATCTGACTCAGTCAGTCGATTGTGAAGTCCGAGTCGGGACCGAAAGTCCGTCATACCATAAAGGCTATGATGTTAATTACGCCCTTCCAAAGAAGGACAACCCTTGATTAATCGCCAAAGCAGAAGATCCCAGGTGCAAAACCAATATGATAGGTATGCTCATTCATTTGCAGGATAGAAGATGCATGTGATTATGCAAAATAAGATATGATACTAATATACGGAATAAATCCGGCAGCATATCCCCTTATCTTGGTCTATGCCAAGTGGGAATATAGGCCATCCATCCACGGAGTGCCGAGATGGAAGCCAAAAGAAAGATGGGCGTAGCCCGAGATCCAAGAGGATCTAGATGCGACAGGATGATGTCCATTATCATGGTATTTATTGATATCCCCTTAAGAAATTATTGGAGGACATGCAGTGGCTGAACTCCAAGAGTCAGCAGGGTTAGAAGAAAACATCGCGGTCAAATGGTATAATGTGGGGGTAAAACCCCATTAATTTAGCTCCCTTAGACTTGGATGAAGAACCATGATTCCCCATGATATAATGAAGGTTGGCATGAAGGTTGACTGGAATGGGACATTGAGTTCAGACTGGATTTTGGTTTAATGGAGCTGTTGAGACATCAGATTTGGATGGCACTTGTTAATAAGACGAAACGGCGCGGATAGGAGTCGGCGCGAGGGGATCCCGGCGCGACGGGAGGCCAAAGGGCAGACGGCACGGCATGGCAGACGGCGCAACATGGTTCCCGGCGCGCCCTTCACCCGGCGCGAGTTTGGCGCCGGGAAGAGGTGGCGCCGGGAGAAAATGGCGCCAGGGAGGAGGTGGTGCCGGTGCCCGTTTTGTTGGTTTTCTTCAAGTGTTATGAGGGGTTTGATGAGTTCAAGGGGATCCTCTGTATTCAACGGGGATTTCATGGCAATAATTGGGTGAGATAGAAGATGGGGGTGGATTCATTCACCAAGGGTCCGAGGAGACAGTGTAACTGTAACGTATATCCCCTGTGGTGACCAACGTGTCATGAGATGATATAGCTCAGCCCTTTGCCACACAGTTGGGGGCTAAATGCATAATTTCGGTGAAAACATCGCACTATGTGACCGAATAACCCTCTGAACGAATTTTGATAGCACCTCCCCTTATTTTGGGAGTATGCCAAAAGGGTATTATTGGGCATCCACTCACGAACTGTTGGAGTGGAAACCAAAATAAGAGCCGGGCGTAGCCCGAGATCCAAGGGATCCAAATCATATGGGGCTTTATCCCCTGTTGTGATATCCCCTGTGCAGTCAATGGAGGACATGCAGCGGTAGAACTCCACGACTTAATAGGGTTATAAAATGTGGGGGAATGACCCCTTTAATATGGCTCCGAGAAGGATAGAGGGAAAGGTAGTGCATCTCCATAGGACAGGGTATGATGAGTAAGGTTGGCATGGCCTGACGGCATCGGCACGAACGCATGGACGTGGCCAGAAGGTGTAAAGGTATCGGCGCGAAGAAGGAGTTGGGCCTCGACGCAAAATAGGAAACCCAACCGGCGCGGCAAGCCCTCGGCGCGAGACTTGTGACGAGAGGTGCTCGCGCCGGGAGGCTTCCTGAAGTGAGGTTTTAGAGGGGTTTGAAGGCAGGGGCTTTGGGCATTTTAAGGAAAAGGGTTTGTTTAACAATTTGAAGACCAATTCGGACGATCATAGAGAGGATGGTCCGGGGTGGAGACGACCTTCCTTCTGGGGCCTCACTGGGAGCAGAACCATGCACGGAAACCTCACGATTCAGATTCGTCCCTTCTCATTTCACAGGCGAGAAGTCATGAGATAGACTGTCTCAGGCTCTCGTTATAAGCGTAAAGTTGAAAGAACCATATGATGGAATAACATTCAACAGACTTAAAAAAAACAAAACGGTAAAGCATGCGTAGACATGTAGCCATCAATATCCATAGCACGTAGTGTAGAGGCAGAAACAAAAGAGTAATGACGGGGGAGAACTCAACCCATCTTTCATTAACTATTTCATCAGAAAAAAGCGTACACAAATTCAACTCGGGAGAAAAAGAAGCATACACCGACTCTATCCCTGAGGACAGGGTTACATTGGCATTTAGTGCTACGGGAGCAGAGATGCTCGAAAGCAGAGATACAAAAGAGAAGGGGGGGACGATATTCAGATAGAGGAGAAAGGGAGGAAGAGGAGCTGCAGCCGCTCAGGACGTCGAACGGCACACCCCACCTGGCTTCTTCCTTGGAGCCTCTGTCTCTCTCTTTTCTTCAGCTTCTATGGAGGGATCTCTTCTCTTTTCGAGCTCTCGCTCCACTTCTTTTCTTCCGTATGTCTCTTCTTCTATTTTTTTATCCGTCGCTGGTCTCTTCTCCTTTTCCCATCGAGCTAGAGTTTATATAGTGGGCGTGAACCCTCTTCTCATCGGCGCGCTCCTCTTGTCTGGTGCTCTCGGCGCGCCCCCTCTTCAGTATGGGCTTCGACGTCCTTTTAAGCTTTGATATGGTCTGGGTGCCTTTGTGGGCTTAATGGGCCCTTGTAGCCTCTCCGCCGCTTCCTCTATCCCTAGAAGATAAGGAATATAAGATGATTTAGTAGGAGAACTATGCTGACATTATCTATATATATTCGTATATATTTTTATTATTTTATCATTTTTCATGTGTCAACTTTATTTCATGTAAATAACCACCAAATACACAAAATCCTTGACTCTTATCACTCGTACATCATAGACTCAAGAAAACAAAAATTACATAATGACTTGGCAAGACACTAAATCCACTATGGCATTTCTCGATCCATTTGACCTTCAATTGCTCTCGAACCCACTACTTGTATGATCCGAATCTGATTCACTAGTATTTCTTGAAACATTGAGAAAGTAGGTAATGAGCACACTTGCCTTGTAGGTATCTTTGTATCAACATGATGGCAATGTTTAAGTGATTACATTTTTGCTCTGGAGAATAAGATAAATCATGCGAACACGATGAAACATGTATATAACCAAGTAACAAGATACAATCAAGTGTGAGATATGAGAATATGACTAATCAAAAGTAACATGCAAGAATGTACTTCATAAAATTTGGCCTTTCATGAACAAGAATGTAACAAGAATGTACTTCATAACCATAAAGGCTATGCACTAGAAAGTCATGTAACATGCAAGAATGTACTTTTGCTTTGCAAGTACTTCGTGAATGTTTGTGGATATTCGTGGCTATTCGTGGATCTTCACTCATTTATAAAGAAAGTACTCCCAGCGCAATGCGACGCCAATAGCATCATACACCATGGTTTACAGTATGTTTTCGACAATTAGCCGAAGGGGACTAGCATAGAGCCCTTGAACACATTCAGTGCTCGATCCGCATCTTCAAGTATAAATCAAGCTACTTCCACGGGTATAACAATAATGATGGCCAATAATGTAACAAGTTCAATGATAGTTTTGCGATACATTGTCAAAATGGAAGAATGCACCAAATATGAATATAAGAATTCAAGGAATGCATTAATGACAGTGTCATGCTACAGAAAGAATTCGACAGCATAACGGTACATTCATTATTTTTCATAATTTATTTATATAACTTTGCAATAAGGTGACAAGTTCTAGATAATTCATAGACCATTTAGAACATCGGAAAAATCAACCCTTGAGTCAGACCCCGGGATAATCAAACTCAGGAATCAAGCAGTCGTTTACTAGACCATTTCTTGACCAGGCTGTCATGTACTGGACCGTTTGGAACCAGAACTCATGAAAATACCGGTAAGTGCTCTCTAGACAACTGGGCTTTAATAGTACAACCAGCTCGGTGTCCTAGTGAGAATCCCAGGCTCGCGGAGACTTATGGAGGCATTGAGACAAGATTACCTAGTCCTTTGAAAGGAATATCGAATGGAGAGGTTTTCAAGTTCAAGAATGTGTGCTTAAAGTGCCAATGTATAACTAATGACAACATACCGGGATATGTGCCATGTACTTAAGAAAATGACTCTTAGATGAGAGGGATCATGATAAAACAATGACCAAATAAGTCCATAAACCTTATGAAAATGTGTTTATAAATACAAGAGTATCGGGTTTTGGCAATGAAAGTAATATAGATTAAAGAATTTCTAAGTACACAAAGAACATGAAATCATCTAAGATGAGTAAGGAATGTAACCAAGTATTTGAAAGCAGTACTTAAAATAGGGATAAGAACTATTTAGCTAGGCTTATTATACGATAGATTAGGCTAATCTGCTTTATGTTTCGGGTTAACATAAATATAGAATTCATAAAATGCAAATGGTCTAGAGAGGACTGTTTCTTGTGGCTAGCGGTCTATCGTAGGACCGTTAGTAAAACATATGCGGTCTATTGAAAGACTATTTCTTCCTGTATTGCAGACAGATCCTAAACGAAGTTCAGACCTAATCTATAGCCAATTAATGTATGAAATCATGGTAGAGAGGGATATATGAAACATGCTGCAAGGGTATAACATTGTTAAGATGCAGAGATTTTTGCATAAGATTGTTATCTTTGAAATTAGGGTCTGGAATGATGCATGTTTCATAATCTATAAGCACAATGATACCAAATCATTAAATACAACATGTACAATGCATGAAATCTCATGAAACAAGAGGGCTTTTACTCATAACACATTAATTTAGCCTTTTCATGAGATAACCTACCTTTAGTAGTGCTTTAAGAGTTCCAATTTCTGACTGGAAGGAAGCCCTAGTCCCTGCACGTTCTGTGCTAAACCAGAAACTTCACGTCCTTTTATCTCCTGATTCTCCTGACCAAAGGATGTGAAATTTGTAGCGTAAGAAGAGGATACTAATAAGAACAAATAGTTCTAAAGAACCTCTATCTAATTACCTCGTTTAGGGCTTCTATTTTCCTGATCAATCTGGGTCGGTCGCACAGGTTCCTGGGTTTCTATGGACGTCAAAAAAAGAGAGAAGGAAAAGAGCATTCCTGCGGCACGGACATCTCGACACCCCGAGAGCAAGTGGAAATCCTGAATTGGGATTCGGATGCTCTGAACTAAAACACCCCGGAGGCGGTGCATTACAACTAAAGCAACACGAGAGGGCAGGCACCCGTCCGAATCACCACTAAGCTAGGAAGTGACCCTATGATGCTTAAACTGGCGTGGTTGTGCCTCTATGGCCTTAAACCGGCGCACCCCCCTCCAATGGATCTTAAACCGGCACGCCCCCATATACCACCAAAACCGGCGCACACTTCTTATGGGTTTAAACCCATTTGTGCTATTCCGGCAGGCCCCCCATTTGTGCTATTCTGGCGCGCACAACCTCGCGTCGTTTTACCTCCGAGGCATCCTATCCTACATCTGATCCCCAATTTTCAGGTGTAAACAGAAGGAACTTACCTGAAGTGGGTGAGCAGCCTGCTCCTGACCAACGTGCAACCGCCTGAGCCCCTCCAGCTCCCAGGAATGGAGGGCTTCGAGCTCCGCACCGAACGTCGCTTCTCCGTCGGTCACCGTCGGCCAATCC
The DNA here is from genome assembly GCA_022559845.1 of Amorphophallus konjac. Taxonomy (NCBI): domain Eukaryota; kingdom Viridiplantae; phylum Streptophyta; class Magnoliopsida; order Alismatales; family Araceae; genus Amorphophallus; species Amorphophallus konjac. Next base: position 251,312,871 of record CM040126.1, read on the forward strand.
GGTGGAGGCAACTTCCCTACTCTATTGCTTCCTCTATCCACAGGCCACTCAAGATTTTCGAGCAGGAGAAGGTGAAGAAGAAAAGGAAGGGAGGACCGCTCCCATCCTTACTCTTATAAAAGGGAGGCACACTCCACCGGAGAAAAGAGCTGGTTCGTTCAACTGAGGGCTGGCTGATAGAAGAGAGGAAGGAGTCCCCGTCCCCCTACACCGGCGAGGTAAAGAAAAGAGTGAGTGTGAGAGAAGAGAGGCGAGCTAGGGAAAGGGGTTTAGGTTCGCCCTCTGTTTAACCCCAAGATATGATGTGTGGATTGTTTTGATGATGAACAATTGCTATAAGTTGTTTTCTTATGAGATGCGAGTGAATCAACTCTTTACTCACTTGGTTTAAAGATCCAAACTCTTGTATATCAATGATGAAGTAAGGTAAGTCCAAAGGTACGTGGTGATATATATAACTACATTGTTCATTATATTATTCATGTAATGCACATATTTTTTATCACCATGATACTTGTGTTTGATAATATATGTGAAATTTAATTGAACTCAATTTGATCCAATTATGTTGTTTTTGCAGGTAAGATCTTCAATCTTAATGTATTCAACATCGTTGGTAACTTGTTTCATTTTTATCACGTGTTGTGGGGCTTCACGGTGTTTTTTTTACTAAGTTCACAGTATGTGTCGACACCGGTGTCGACACATACTGTTCACATTTCGTTTCTGTTGTACAGTTCCCGTTCCTTTTGTTTTGTGTGTCGACATAGGTGTCGACACATGTGTCGACACCTGTGTCGACACGTGTTGTTGCTGGGTTCCCTTTCCGCGAGTGTGTGTCGACACTAGTGTCGACACATTATGTTTATATAGTTATTAGTTTTATTTTGTGTTAATACTCTTGTTAAACCATGTTTAAGCTCTTAATACTTGTTTTAGCGCTTTATATCTATGGGTTTGGAGTGGGTGTCGACCAAGTGTCGACACTGGTGTCGACACTAGTGTCGACACCTGCGGTTGTCGTTTTGTTTATATGAAATAATGGAGTTCGGCACGTCCTTTTACGACTTCCGTGTTTCAGCGCCGAAAGTGCTCTTTTTCAGTCAAAATGAGCTCAAATAATTCCGAAAATTGTGGATCTGCATCTAATCATGTTTGTTGACTATTCAGGTCATTAAATATTTTTTATTTTGGGCTCTAATCATATAAGGCAATTGATCGTGTACATGGAGGCGTTACGAAGGTGAACGGGAGACGGGAGGTTTCTGCTTCGCAGAGGGGTTCTGCCACTCAGATCTGTACATGTACGTGAAAGAAAAGAAGGGTCTCAAGCCTTCAAACATCTAGTTATGTGAAGCTACTTCCAGATTCAAGCTGCAATAGAAGATCAACAACTGTTCATCTTCCTCTTCTTCCAGAATCGTCATCAACCTGCAGAAGTGTTAAAGCTCATTTGGAAAAGAGAAAGGGGGAGCTCTAAATCACATCATTTGTCTCCTAATCTGATCTTTTCATTTCTATATCTTGTGTGGAGTTCTTGCTGTTATTCGTTAAACTCATTAAATGATCTTGTGAGTGTGTGTGCTCGTATCTGTGACACGAGCTGTGTGTGGTGACCAAAGTTGGTTGCCGTGTGTGTTGTTGTTGTTATTCACAGCGTGTGTGTGGCTCACTCATAGTGAAGTCTTAATCCTCAAGTGTGAGGGGTGGACGTAGGGGACACTGTAGTGTACCCGAACCACCTAAAAACTCTGTGCGTTCATTTGTGGTATGCATCTTCGTTATCTTAACGAGTGGGCTTCTCGGTGAGTTGAGTGTACACCTTTTATATCTTCTTCACACACCCATTTCCACGTGACTTCACAAGTGAGATCATGTTCATGTGAGGCTTAGTGCTTGTATGCTTAAATAATCATGTTTTTATTTAGGAAAAGTTTTTAACTAGCAAATCAATTCACCCCTCCCCTCTTGATTGCCACCCTTCAGGACTCAACAATTGGTATCAGAGCTTTGGTCTCTAGTTGTTTCGACCACACGGTCGAAGAGTGCGATCCCAGTTATGGCAAACAGAGGGATGACGCCTGAAGGGCATTCTGTTCACAGACCTCCATTTTTCGATGGAACTAATTATACTTATTGGAAAAATAGGATGTACGTTTTTCTGCGTGCTCAAGAGTATGATGTGTGGAATGTGATAAACAAAGGTCCTTATAAGTTACCTGAAAATGAGGATGATTGGGATGATGAACATATCGGACATTGTTCAGCAAACTTTAAAGCCATGAATATAATCCAGTGTGCTATTCATCCAAACGAATACTCACGAATTTCTATGTGTGCTTCTGCGCAGGAAATGTGGGACAAGCTACGCTTGATCTACGAAGGAACTTCTGAAGTTAAGGAGACCAAAGCAAATCTTTTGGTTCGCGATTATGAGTTATTCATGATGAAACCAGAAGAATCCATCTCTGAAATGTTTGCAAGGCTGATGGAAATTACGAATGGTTTGAAGGCTCTTGGAAAGGAGTATTCAAATCGAGAGCTTGTGAGGAAGGTGCTGAGATCTTTATCACCTCAATGGCACACAAAGGCCACTGTGATTGAAGATTCAAAAGACCTCAGTACTTTGACATTGGACGAACTGGTCGGCTCCTTGATGACTTATGAAATAAACATCAAAAGGAGCGAGGAAGATCACAAAAAGAAGAAGGTTGCCTCAACCGTGGCCTTGAAAGTGAACTCGCAACAATCTGAGGAAAGTGAGGAAGGCTCCTCGGCTAACACTGAAGATGAGGAGCTTGTTGCTATGATCACCAGAAGGGCAAGAAAATTTGTCAAAAATACTAGGAAGTTTGGTGGTCAATTCAGAAAAAGTCCAAGAAGGCAAGGTCCTAACAAAAATGAAAACAGCAAAAAAGATGAAGTGATCTGTTATGAATGCAAGAAGCCTGGCCACATGCGAGGTGAGTGCCCTGATTTGATGAAGAGATTCAAGAAAGGACAATTCAAGAAGCCTAAGGCAATGGTCGCCACTTGGAGCGACGAAGATGAAGAAGGATCTGAAAATGAAGGTGACTTGGACGAGCTCGTCAAGAATCTATGTTTCATGGCAGATGAAGACGTCTCAAATGAGGTAGATTCTGATTCTGAAACTCTTACATGTGAACAATGGCAAATTGCATATGAATCATTATATGGAAAATGTAAAAAATTTAAATCTGAAAATAAACTTTTGAAAAAGAAGATTGAGCATCTTGTGCATGTTAAAAATCATTGTGAGAATTGCAATTCGTTGAAATCTGAAATTGATAATCTCAAATGTAAAAATGAAACTCTTTTGTCCAAGATAGAATTGTTTGAAGAAGAAAGTTCATGCATGCGTGATGATCAAAACACCTTTACCAAAATGCATGAAGATTTGAAAATGGAATTGGAAAAAGAAAAGTTGGAAAGAATCACTTGCAATCATGAAAAGGAAACTGCTGAAAAGAAAACTGAAATCTTGTTACTTGAGATTAATGAGCTGAAGAATGTTTTTGCTAAAATGGAAAGAGGGAATGCATCTCACTCTAAAACACTCATGACCTCATGGATTCCAAGAAGCTCATTACCATCATCATCAAACACACATGTGCATAATACTACTATAAATATGAACAGGAAAAGAAACCGTGAAAACAGATTCTCTACTTGCTTCTATTGTGGTAGAATGGGCCATGATATGTATGATTGCAGAACCATGAGATTTGATGATGAATATTCTGCCAGGATGATAAATTGGCCTCCAAGGCCTCATGTATCTAACCATCGTGGACCCAAGCTTGCTTGGGTACCAAAATCTGCATAAGTATTCTTGTGGTGTTTTGCAGGTCTGTTTGAGAGCTCAAGGAAGCAAATGGTACTTGGACAGTGGCTGCTCTCGTCATATGACTGGAAACAAAAATTTGTTTGCAGACCTGCATGAAAAGGATGGTGGGATAGTGGCATTCGGTGGTAAGGATAAAGGTAAAATCATTGGAGAAGGTAAGATAGGTAAGAATCAAAATCACGCTATTGAGAATGTCTTGCATGTGAAGGGTTTACATCACAATCTTTTAAGTATCAGTCAACTTTGTGATAAAGGTTGTAAAGTGATCTTTGATTCTAACAATTGTACTGTTGTGAATAGAAACACTCATGAAATTAAGTTCATCGGTTTCAGGCATAACAATGTGTATATGATAGATCTGGATGATGCATCTCATGAAAAATTATGTTTGGTTGCAAGGAACAACGATGATGCTTGGTTATGGCATCGCCGCCTTGGGCATGCCAGTTTCAATGTTTTGCTTAAACTTTCCAGAAATGAATTGGTGGTTGGCTTGCCTAAATTGAAGGTTAATGGCGAAGGAGTATGTGGTGCTTGCAGCATGGGTAAGCAAACAAGAACATCATTCAAGTGCAAGAATGATGTAACCACATCAAGGCCTCTCGAATTAATCCACATCGATCTGTTTGGACCAAGCAGAACTCATAGCTTGGGTGGTAAACTTTATGGTTTTGTAATTGTGGATGATTTCTCTAGATTTTGTTGGGTGTATTTTATTTCTCATAAAAATAATGCCCTGACGGAATTTGAAGCATTTTGCAGGCAAGTTCAAAATGAAAAAGGGTGCTGTATCAAAACCATGCGGAGTGATCATGGTAGAGAATTTGATAACCATGAATTCAACATTTTTTGCAGGACTCAAGGCTATATGCATGACTTCTCCGCACCAAGAACCCCTGAATAGAATGGGGTTGTTGAAAGAAAGAACATGACCTTAATTGAGATGGCCAGAACTATGCTAAATGAAAATAACTTACCAAGGTATTTTTGGGCTGAAGCAGTAAACACCGCCTGCTACATCATCAACCGTGCCATGGTAAGACCTCTCTTGAAGAAAACACCATATGAGCTGTACCGAGGTAAGAAGCCAAATATTTCATACTTCAGACCTTTTGGATCAATTTGCTACATTCATAACAATGGTAAAATGGAGTTGGCAAAATTCGATCCTAAAAGTGACAAAGGTATATTTCTTGGTTACTCTATCAACTCAAGAGCATATCGAGTTTACAATTTGAGAACTCTTGTTGTTGAAGAAAGCCCTCATGTTATAGTTGATGAATCATCTACAAATAGATCTAATGAAGGATTTGTTTTGCAGGATGATGAGTTAGAAAACGATGATATCCAAAAGAAGGAAGATAGAGCTGAGAAACAAGAAACAAAAGACCCTCAAGAAATTGATCAAAATCAAGAAGCTCAAGCTGAACAACAGCTACCAAAACAATGGACCTTCACAAAGGACCATCATCCAGAGGATGTCATTGGTAACATAGAAGAAGGAGTAAAGACGCGGTCTTCATTCAGGGAAGTTGAAAACATGGATTTCGTTGCTTTACTCTCTCAATCTGAACCTCACTCCATTGAAGATGCCTTAAAAGACGATTCTTGGATCTTGGCTATGCAAGAAGAACTACATCAGTTTCAAAGAAACAAAGTGTGGTTCATTGTGCCACGTCCTAGAAACCACTCAGTGATCGGAACAAAATGGATTTTTCGGAACAAAACAAATGATCAAGGGGTGGTAACTAGGAACAAGGCTAGGCTTGTGGCCCAAGGGTATAGCCAGGAACTAGGAATTGACTTTGATGAGTCTTTTGCTCCTGTAGCAAGACTCGAGGCAGTGAGGATTTTATTAGCTTTTGCATGTTGCTATGACATAAAATTATTTCAAATGGATGTTAAAAGTGCCTTTTTAAATGGTTATATCCAGGAGGATGTGTATGTGGAGCAACCGCCGGGGTTTGAAGATACGGAGCATCCGGACTACGTGTATAAGCTTGATAAAGCTCTTTATGGGCTGAAGCAAGCTCCCCGTGCGTGGTATGAACGGTTAAGTGAATTTCTCATTCAGAATGGATTCAAACGAGGTAAGGTTGATCAAACTCTTTTTACTAAACTGAATGGTAAGGAAATTCTAATCGTTCAAGTGTATGTAGATGACATTATTTTTGGCTCCACTAAAGATGCTCTCAGTAAAGACTTTGCTAAACTAATGCAGAGTGAGTTTGAAATGAGTCTTATGGGAGAGCTAACATATTTCTTGGGATTACAGGTGACACAAACGGATGACGGCTTGTTCATAAATCAAAGGAAGTATGCCCTGGAGTTGCTGAAGAAATTCAATCTGACAACAACCAAACCACAATCTACTCCAATGTCCACTGCTCAAAAACTTGGTCAAGACCCTCAAGGTAAATCAGTAAACCAGACCCTTTTTAGGAGTATGATTGGATCCTTGTTGTATTTGACTGCCAGCAGGCCCGACATTCAATATGCTGTATGTTTATGTGCTAGGTTTCAATCTAATCCTAAAGAATCTCATATGTCGGCCGTGAAACGAATTTTTAGATATATTGCTGGTACTTGTGAATTGGGTTTGTGGTTTCCGCGTACTTCAAGTCTTGAATTAATTGCTTATTCTGATGCCGATTACGCGGGTTGCAAAATAGACCGTAAGAGCACGAGTGGGTACTGTCAATTCCTTGGAGGTTGCTTGGTTTCATGGGCCTCCAAGAAACAAAATTCTGTGACTTTATCAACTGCCGAAGCCGAATATGTGGCTGTAGGAAGTTGTGTTGCCCAAGTGCTCTGGATACAACAACAAGTGATTGATTTTGGCATCACACTAAGAAACACTGCCATTCTCTGTGACAACACTTCTGCAATCAATCTATCTAAGAATCCAGTGCATCATTCTCGCACAAAGCATATTGAAGTTAGGCATCACTTTCTGCGTGATCATGTTAGTAGAGGGGACGTCGAAATAAAATTTGTTGACACAAATAATCAGATTGCTGATATCTTCACTAAACCCCTTGATGAAGATAAATTCACTTCTTTTAGAAGGGAGTTGGGCATTTGTCGTCTAGACAGTAGTTAGTGTTTTGCATTTGTCTGGCTGTTCAGATGCATTTGCATTTTCACCACTAGTTGGTGTAATTTTTGATCATGCATATTCATCATATTGTATGCCTTGCATCGTGTGTGTGTGTGTGTAATACATCCCTGCATGATTATGTTTATTTGAAAAACCCAAAATATTATAATTCCTTGATTTTCTATGGCTGTTCCTTGAAAATAAAGCAATGCCTTTCTGAGTTCAAGCTTAAGTTAATTTCCGGACAGTTGGTTTTGGAATTAGGCGAAATTGATCAAATACTATCAAAGAATGTCCTCTTTATGTCAATTTTCTTTTATCATCCCCTTTCGAAAATCTTGTTTATCTCATTCTACTTTTTGGGGATTAATCTCTAATTCTTGCACTTCTGAAATTTTATTGTCGGTAAAATGTTGTTCAACTTCACTCTAGATGTCGACATTATATGTCGATACTTTTACTCCATCAAAGTCGACATTTTCCTTGGTATTATCTTCCCATTTTTTATTCTATCCTTCATGTTATCACTTCCTTGCCCTAAAACTCTCATTCCCATCTCTTTTACTTTCCCATATCTCTTTTCCCTCACTCCCCTGCTCTTCACTCCCGTGGGCATTTGGGTTTTGGCGGTGTCGACTCCGGCTCCCCCCCTCTTTCTTGGCTGCGGCGGCGGCCAGACCCTTTGGCGCTGTGGGTGTCGACACCCCCACCTCCCCTCTCTTCGGTCAGCGGCGGCTGGGGCGCGGCACCTCCCCCTCTCCTCCTTTGGCCGCGGCGGGCTAGGGCGTCTCCCTCTCCTCCTTTGGACGGCGACGGGCTGGGCATCTTCCTCCTCTCTTCCTTGGTCTCGCGGCGGTGGTGGCGCAGCCCCACTCTTCATCTAGCCACCGTGGTCAGTTCGTTGTTCACGCCTTGATGCTATTTTGTGTGGTTGATTAGTGGATCAAAAGTATATCTTGCGGAAAGATAGTCTCGTTCTACCAAGCGCATTCTATTTCAACCATTATAGTCTCCACTGCATTCCATGGCACCCAAGCGTGCTGCAAGTGGCAAAAAGCCTATGGAAGAATCTAGTCGCCAAAGGGAAACTAGGGCCAAAAGTAAAGAGCAACAGGCCTTCTCGCAGGCACCCACACCTGCTCAATTTCAAATGATGGAACGGAAACTTTTACGACCACGAGCTGTGCATTTTGAAGATTTCAAGCAAGGTCTTCCTGAATTGGTTCCATTATTACAAATTCAACCGAATTTAATTTCGTTTATGGTTGATCATCGGAAAATATATCATTCTCTTGTCCATCAGTTTTATGGCAATATGGTTCTCCAAGGGGTCAAGTATATGACGGTGGTAAATGGTAAACCGTTTCAAATCTCTCAATCTCTTTTAGCCGCAGCTTTTGATTTACCAGATCATGGAGATATGTATGGGATTGCTGCATGTGATGAAGCTGTGGTTTATAAATTGCTTACTGGGGAAGAGATGCGTGATACATCTATTGAAAACTTGAATGCTAATCATTTTCCTCCTCTGCAACAGATTCTTCATCATATGGTGACTACTATTCTGATTCCTATAGCTGGTGGCCATGAAAGAGTTACCGATCTGCAGATATTTATTATCTCCAGCATATTACAAAGGTGGCCATTTAATTTTCTGGCACTTATCCATAGTCACATTCTCGGGTGTTATCATAATCCGAACAGTACACTTCCATATGCTGCAGCTTTGACAGGAGTTTTTCGTCTGCTTGATATTCCCTTGGGTCAAGAAAGGTTTCAGCAATTACGTGCAGGCGATATCTATACCCTCAAATCTGTATGCAAGAATATGGGTTATGAGATAACCCGTGACGGTCGTCTTGTTCGTATTTTGAAATCTATGCAAGACAAGCACACTGATAACGACACGGATGAGGCTGAGGGGATGGAATTATCTTTGGAGACTTTGAGTGGAGACGTAGGTGAGCTTCGGGAGTCCGTGGATACTCTTACCCAAGATGTTGCTGAATTGAAGCAAAATCATACCACATATCTTGAGGCTTTTCAGAATATCAACAGCTCCCTTGATTATCTCAAAACTTCCTTTGATGCTCACAACCAGGCGTTCAATGATCTATTTGCATTTTTTCGCTCAAGTCCTCCTCCGCCAGACTCCGGTCCCGCTTAAGTCTTGCTCCTCTTTATGGCATATGCTTCTAGTTGGTGTGGTTCCCCCTTCTTTTTGATGTTGCCAAAGGGGGAGAGTTATCTATATGCTATGTGTGTTAGGTATGCTTGTGTGGTCATATACATGTTTTCCTTCTTAAGGTTGTTGTGTGTTATGTCTTTATGGTTTTTCATGTTTGTCTTAGTTCATTGCATGGTCATTCTTTGTTTCATCTTTTTGTTTTGTACTCTTAATCAAAAATCACTAAAAGAGGCTTGTTAGTTTGGCTGTGAACTTCTTATTATAGTTGTGATTGTCTAAACCACTCACTTTATATACGTTAATGATTCACTGCATGAATGGTGGTTGTGGGTGTGGATGGTTTATCATGTGATATTTTTTTTTACCACTCTAGTTACATTGTTTAAATCTTTACTCATAGTATTTTTTTGTCATCATCAAAAAGGGGGAGATTGTTTAACCCCAAGATATGATGTGTGGATTGTTTTGATGATGAACAATTGCTATAAGTTGTTTTCTTATGAGATGCGAGTGAATCAACTCTTTACTCACTTGGTTTAAAGATCCAAACTCTTGTATATCAATGATGAAGTAAGGTAAGTCCAGAGGTACGTGGTGATATATATAACTACATTGTTCATTATATTATTCATGTAATGCACATATTTTTTATCACCATGATACTTGTGTTTGATAATATATGTGAAATTTAATTGAACTCAATTTGATCCAATTATGTTGTTTTTGCAGGTAAGATCTTCAATCTTAATGTATTCAACATCGTTGGTAACTTGTTTCATTTTTATCACGTGTTGTGGGGCTTCATGGTGTTTTTTTTTTACTAAGTTCACAGTATGTGTCGACACCGGTGTCGACACATACTGTTCACATTTCGTTTCTGTTGTACAGTTCCCGTTCCTTTTGTTTTGTGCGTCGACATAGGTGTCGACACATGTGTCGACACCTGTGTCGACACGTGTTGTTGCTGGGTTCCCTTTTCGCGAGTGTGTGTCGACACTAGTGTCGACACAGGTGTCGACACTAGTGTCGACACATTATGTTTATATAGTTATTAGTTTTGTTTTGTGTTAATACTCTTGTTAAACCATGTTTAAGCTCTTAATACTTGTTTTAGCGCTTTATATCTATGGGTTTGGAGTGGGTGTCAACCAAGTGTCAACACTGGTGTCGACACTAGTGTCGACACCTGCGGTTGTCGTTTTGTTTATATGAAATAATGGAGTTCGGCGCGTCCTTTTACGACTTCCGTGTTTCAGCGCCGAAAGTGCTCTTTTTCAGTCAAAATGAGCTCAAATAATTCCGAAAATTGTGGATCTGCATCTAATCATGTTTGTTGACTATTCAGGTCATTAAATATTTTTTATTTTGGGCTCTAATCATATAAGGCAATTGATCGTGTACATGGAAGCATTGCGAAGGTGAACGGGAGACGGGAGGTTTCTGCTTCGCAGAGGGGTTTTGCCACTCAGATCTGTACATGTACGTGAAAGAAAAGAAGGGTCTCAAGCCTTCAAACATCTAGTTATGTGAAGCTACTTCCAGATTCAAGCTGCAATAGAAGATCAACAACTGTTCATCTTCCTCTTCTTCCAGAATCGTCATCAACCTGCAGAAGGGTTAAAGCTCATTTGCAAAAGAGAAAGGGGGAGCTCTAAATCACATCATTTGTCTCCTAATCTGATCTTTTCATTTCTATATCTTGTGTGGAGTTCTTGCTGTTATTCGTTAAACTCATTAAATGATCTTGTGAGTGTGTGTGCTCGTATCTGTGACACGAGCTGTGTGTGGTGACCAAAGTTGGTTGCCGTGTGTGTTGTTGTTGTTATTCACAGCGTGTGTGTGGCTCACTCATAGTGAAGTCTTAATCCTCAAGTGTGAGGGGTGGACGTAGGGGACACTGCAGTGTACCCGAACCACCTAAAAACTCTGTGCGTTCATTTGTGGTATGCATCTTCGTTATCTTAACGAGTGGGCTTCTCGGTGAGTTGAGTGTACACCTTTTATATCTTCTTCACACACCCATTTCCACGTGACTTCACAAGTGAGATCATGTTCATGTGAGGCTTAGTGCTTGTATGCTTAAATAATCATGTTTTTATTTAGGAAAAGTTTTTAACTAGCAAATCAATTCACCCCTCCCCTCTTGATTGCCACCCTTCGGGACTCAACACCCTCCTTCTGCCATTGTATTTTTCGTCTCTTTCGTTCCTACTTTCTTTTGTTATGGGGATGATTCCCCCCTTCTGTATTGCGTTTCTCCCCTTCCCTCGTGGATGAATAAAAGAGTGACTTTTACAAATATACATAGCGTTCTACTGCTTTGGCTTGCCCATCTCACTGAGTCTCTTTTTCTCCCGTTCTTCTAATCATCTAGGTGCCTCAGAGGTTTGCCTCTCTGTGGCATTTCCTCTGAGGAAACCCGTCTGGAGGATGAAGAGTTATAGCCGTTCATGGCAAACATCTGCCCCGTTGGGATATACGCGAAGCTATTACTCGTGAGTCGTGAGAGCTCTTGAAGGCTAGTCCTCGAGCTTCTCCACACTCACATCTGGGTTATCGGACCGCCGTGAGGTCTGAATTTTGAGGTTCACCCCAGAGCAATCCGTTTGGTGTTCCTCTATTTTCTCTGGCAAAATCTCAGTCTGGGGGAGATGCTGCCCAATTTTTGCCAGGAGCATGAACAATAAGAACTAAGAACGAACGCACATAGAAGTGAACAAACTAGCTTCTTCCTGCCAAGAACTGCCTAACTCAGAAAGCCCCCCCCCCTCTCTTGAAATCAAACGTAAACTGAGCTTCCAAGCTCCTGCATAATAAACCCCTTCTAACAAAAACACTCAAACCTTCATGCTAAATCACTCTAACAAATGGCCAAAACACTTAAACCTCATCTCTACCAATCTAATTTACCAACTGAATGAGCCACTCGACTGTCAAATTAACTTGCAGGTAGAAGGAAAGAAGAAACAAAGTTAGAAAGAATGAAACAAAATTTCAAAGAAGTTATCGCGGCGTGCTCTTAATCTGGCGTGAGCTAATCCGGCGTGGTACCCCCCCGCGCCGGTTTAACTTCACACTCAAAACCATCTCAAAATCCTTGGAATGAATAGTGCTTATTCCGGCGCGCCATACTATTCATTGGCCTTAATCCGGCGTGCCCCCCTTGTGCTGCCCTATCCGGCGCGCCCCAGCTTGCCACCTTACACCGGCGCGCCTCCTCCCTTGGCCTTAAACCGGTGCACCCCCCCCTCCTTGTGGCTAAACCGGCGCGCCCTCCTCTTGATGCTAATCCGGTGTCCCTCATAAAAGGACAATTAACCAAATAAAAGAAAATAGAAGGCTTGAGGTTAGTAGAAAGAAAAGAAAGCATATAAACCATTCCTGTGAGAACAAACCATATAATTTAACAATTGGAACAATGATAATAAAAAATGTTATAACCAACTCAGCGCACCCCAAGTCATGGTACAAAGACAATATCACCGTTGGCGAGTTCGAGCTTCACACTTAACTATCCGCTTGAGAGGTCGATCCGCGTGAGAGGGCGCACGTTGGCGAGTTCGGGCTTCACACTTAACTATACGCTTCCCCGGACTGTGCGTAAAGAGAAAATCAATTACGTCCCATGGCATCAGACGTGGACCTCGGGAACCCCGTTGTGGCCATAGTTCGAAAACATCCTAGGCCAATAGTTCGTCTAGCTTGACACATATACCGGGATCTAATCCCGCATCCACATTAAACTTTCCGTACCTACGGTAGACATTCGTACGATTTTGTCGTCATCTTCGATGTTTCAAATACGGACTCTCGTCCGAATAATGAATGGTCCGTTAGAGACCGACATATATACCGGGATCTAATCCCACACTTGCATTAAACTTGCCGTACTCACAGCAGACATTTTTACGATTTGTCACCGTCTCTTACGCTACAAACGCGGACTTCCGTCCGAACAAGAAATGGTCTGCCAGTGACTGACATGCACGCATACCTTGGGACCTTCGTTTCTCCGGACTGTGTGAAGAAAAAATCAATGATGCCTCCATGGCATTGGACTTGGACCTTGGGAACCATCCCAATATGGTCGTAATCCAGCATTGCTCTGGGCCGATAGTTCGTCAAATCGGATTCATTCTATTGGGATTCATTCCCGCTCTTTATTTGAAATCTCTGTGAACTCGGCATACATTTGTACGGGGTTGTTTCCATCTACGTCGTACCTTCAATATGGACCTTTGTCCGAACATAAAGCGGTCCGTGAATGACCGACAAAATCTGAATGGAACAAGGAGGCTCTTGTCATACCCAGACCCTATGCACGGGAATATCAATAAGGCCTCCATAGGTCACGCTTAGACTTCGGGTCCATCCCGATTATGATCATTGTCTGACCCGTATCCTGGGCCTACAGCCCGCTCCCTCTGAATACATACTGGTTCTGGGATCTGAACCCGAGACATTTTCTTGCTGCCTTTTGGCACCGGAAATATTAATGATGCTCATGCAAGTCTTGTTTCGACCGCGGGGGGCCCACCGTAGTATGGTCGCGGCTTGATCTTGCACTGAGCCGACAAACTTGTTGGTTTCTGACCGCTTTAACCGGGATTTAACTGAATATTTCTCGTTCCTCTAGACAATAAATTTTCCGTACCCCGACATACATATGTTCCAGTTTTCCCATGACGATTGCGCTTTTCTCGAGTCGGACATTCGTCCGAACATTAAATCGTCAGCACATGACTGACATGATCTCGAATGTTTTCTTCTCACCCTCGTACGGGGATTTCAATACTTCCTAATAGACCTTTCATGCAATTAATTCTCTGGCCATGAGGCCCTGATTCCTGACGATTAATTATGGGTGTTCCCCTCTCCGAGGGGATGTAAATGACGCCATGACCATTACGGCGCGGCGGGTTTTGGTCCCGACACGAACTACACAATCGTCTGATTAGTCAGATCGAGCGCACCATGGGCTTTCGTGAAGCCCGAATAAATCGTCACTTTGTGACTGGCACGCTCATGCACTTAATGAACTAATAAACGAAAAACAATAACTAATTGATAAAAAGTGCGTCCACAGTTTCCCGTACAGAACTAGCGTCTTTGTAGGCTTCTATCTTCCCGTAGGCTTGACCTCCTAGAACAAAATTTTGAGGAAAGTTAGATCTAACTATAATGAACAAATTCCTAAGAAACTTACCTCTAATTCGATCTCTTTACCTTAGTTCCACGCGAGACTTCTTCTTTTCTCTTCTGCTACTCTCTCTTTCTTTTTCTCTTTTCTCTGGATCGTGCAGGCTCCTCACTGCTTCTCGATATCTCTTTCCAGATGGAGAAGTCTTCTTTTTATAGCAGCAACAGAGTGTTGGGCGTGTGCTCTTCCACGATTCCCGCCCAAGCGCCTTGACCACGTGGCAGCATTTCAGCCTGCTGCACTACATGTGTCACGATCCTGGCTTCTTGGATCACGTGCCCTTCTTAATCACCTCGAGCAGTAGTCCTGTCAGATCAAACTTGTTATCAGTGTGAATTAATCTGATAGGAAAGAAATGATGCATCGAGATTGTTTGATATATTAACAGAGCATGTACAGACTTCATGCTCAAGATGCAGTGTGCATAGAAGAGAGTATGTACAACGGGAATGAATGCATGGAAATGTCATCCACGAGTGTACAGACTTTGAATGCATGTAATGCATTTTGTATATGGAGAAGTATGCACATTGAAGGTGAATGTACAGACTTGCTGGAGTGATGATGCATGAGCTTAACCACTCGTACCAGCAATGGAATGTATAGACTTTGTGTGCATGCGACAACCAATGTGCAGACTTGCTATGCCTTTAAGCATGAATGCATAATGCACAAACTGTGTGTGTGCATGTGTGGACTTTGAGTGCATGACACTGCCTTACGTATGTATGCAGAACATATGGACTTGAAATGCATGGTGGCGAATGTACAAACTTTGTCTTGAAAGGTGTACAGATGCATATGAAAAGAGTATGCAATGTACAGACGATGCACATATTGCCACTTAAGTGTGTACAGACTTGCTAGAATGATGCATGAACAAGACAGTAACGAATGTGCAGACTCTGCATGAAACAACCGAATGTACTGACTATGTGCATGCATGAAGAGAACGGGCTGTACATACTTGATATCAAGCAGCGATGTTCCGACTTGACAGATGCAATGTTCACGCAATGTACAGACTTGCTGAACTACAGCATGGACATAATAGCAAGGAATGTGCAGACTTTGTATATGTGCGAAACTCATCAATATATAGACTATACATATGCATGAAGAGCACTGGCTATGCTGACTGATCGAGTGAACCACCGGAGGATGTACAGACTAGTCACTAGAGAGTGTATAGACTTGAGTTGATGCAGTCTGGACAAACTCTGCATAGGCTACATACGTGATCCTATGGAATGCACAAGCCTAGACAGTTTACCATGCACAGACTTCATATGCATAATGCACATGCATCGACTTTGAATTAAAGCGACTGGTGGATGCACCAATGCAGTGTATGCATACGACAAATAATGAACTGATGCAATGTATGCAGGAGAACTAACAGTGTAGTCTATTAACCCTGCACCGATGCAAAGATGCAAACTACACTTGTCATGCAGGAACTAGAGTTGCACCAATGCAGAGACAGACAATGCAATGAGATGAATGTGCCCACTCTCAAATCAAGCAATCAATCATGCTCATAGTACTTGCAGATATCAAAACAATCCGAATTCATAGTGACATCAATAACATTTATACTCATAGTGCTTGCTGACATCAAAATCACAGGGGCACAACACCTCCGCCTCTGCATTCATATACACAAAATCTTCCACAAAATCACGCTCCTCAACCCATTCACACCACTCATTCATATGGCCATCCGCCTCTACGTCCACCTCCATATACGTAAGATCCTCCATGTACACAAAACTCTCTACAACATCATGCTCCTCAACCCATTCACACCAGTAATTCACATGGTCCTCCGCCTCTGCTTTTACATAATCCGCCACATACTCCTCCACCTTGTACGCCTCTACCACCTATTATTATGCCTCCACCACGGCATCCCCTTTAGTCTGATTATGAAGAACATGAGCCGGAATGTGAAGAGTTGAGGATGGCACAAGATGCTGAAGATTTTCAAGAGGCACCCACTCTGAGTTTCCTTCGATTCCCTCTCCCTCTATTACCCGATGAACCCCTTCTCTGGACGATGCTACCATCCCCAACCCGATTTACCAAACCAATTGGTGTTACGATGATGGGTCGATACTTCAATCACCCATACCGGCGCATCATGATCCCTCCACTATACTACAAACCTCTCGCCCCATCAGAATTTGATGCTTTTTATGCACTAAACCCTCTACTATTACACCCCAATTACCACACCATTAACCTCCATTAAGCCATCCGAGCTTACCTCCACACCATAGGCCTCTGCCGAACCTCCCGCCAAACTTGTTTCTAAACCAAATAACCCTCTATTACTGCCACCTCGGCCCTCCATTATTCCCTTAACCCCGAGGCCAATTACACCAAACCTCACTTTGCCTATCCCTCCGCCTAAAGCTTTACCCAAACCTGTGGCTAATCCTGAGCAGGATTCACCTATTGTTACACTCGGGCCAATCACATTCGCTTCTGAGCAAGGGGAGAAGTCTGATGTGTTTCAACCTCTGCTTCCACTTACCCTTCCACTAACGCCATCCATTAAGCCCTCATCACTTATTAAGCCCTCCATCTCCGCTTCCGCATTTTCCTTTGCCGCTACTCGGAGTGGGTGTGTGTCTACAAGCACATGTGCCGAGGGCAATGTTCAAGAGTTGGGCAAGAAAGATTTGGCCACGGCTATGCTATTTCAAAGACAAGACTTTATTCGTCGGATGCCGATCCGTGTCATTGTGCCGGGCATTATTGAAAAGTCACCAACAAAGCTCACCATGAAAGGTTCACAAGATTTGATGCCATGTCGGCCCAATGCCATTGTCAAAATCACTTTGCTCATTGGTCGATAATCTTTTGACGCTCCTATTACCCCTTGCTCCATCATTATATATCTTCCCAAGGGGTTCTACTCCTGCATTTCTATTACACATTCCACTTCCAATGACGGCATATGTGCATTAATTCCATCCTTTGGACCGTTCGACCGGGCACTTTGTTTACCTTGGAGGTGTGGGCGTTCTTTTATTGAAGGGTCCTCTGCCAACCCACTCATCCTTTATTCTATTTCATCCACACTTTTACCAAACACCAATTCCTTCTTATGGGCCACTCATGGGTTGAGGAGAAAGATCTCGTTCTCCCATTGCATATGGTCTTTGCATCCTTTGCATTTCACGCATTCATCACCTTCATTGCATCGCATGTGTTGGTTATTATGTGTTCCTTTTTTTGCAATATGAATATGATGTCAACACCAATGGAAATATAAACAAGCAGTGAAATCACTCAACCTATGAACATGTGTAACATGAACCTAGGCAATCAGCATAAACACTAGCATGGGCATGCTATCTCTATCAGGAATAAACTAATAAAATAAAGAAAAACACACACCGGGGCGTGGAGCAAGGAAATAAAGAAAAACACACCGTATAGGTGGAACAAGCAAATAAAGAAGAGATATGAAGAGAGAGAGAGAGAGCTACTGCCCAAACTAAGGAAAGATGTGATCGCCACTAAGGTAATAAACAAGCCAATGACCTGAAAAATACCTTAGAAATAGGAGGATGCAACACCCACCCACGGGAGAGAGAAAACAATCAGGAAACTGCAGCTCTGTGAAGTGTAACGGTCGAATGCTGATGCGCCACAGAAGTGTGACGGCCTCACAATAAGCTGCTATGTGACTCTAACGCCCCTCTGATGGACCGTCAGAGATCTGCAGAATATAAGCTTGGGAATCTTTGATCTCCACGCTTTCCAGTCCGCCAGAAAGCTTGGGCCTCTTGCTGTGGACTCTGTAAACCTGTAAAAGAGTGTAGAACATAAAGAAAACAACCCAGATTAGCCCTTGAGCAAGAGTAGTATCTATAAGCCAAAAGAACTCAAAAGCATGCAAAAGGAGAGGGAAATACCGGGGAGGTTGGTTTTTTAACCCCTCTGGGGCATTTAAAAGATGGGAATGATGTTTAGATGAATGCAATAGATGTAAGAACGTGAAAGATGAAGATGGGATATGCAATGATGCTTGGAGGAGGGAAAAGAAGACTAAGAAGACAACT
This sequence comes from Amorphophallus konjac, assembly GCA_022559845.1. Classification (NCBI taxonomy): domain Eukaryota; kingdom Viridiplantae; phylum Streptophyta; class Magnoliopsida; order Alismatales; family Araceae; genus Amorphophallus; species Amorphophallus konjac. Next base: position 251,331,303 of record CM040126.1, read on the forward strand.
TGACTTAACTAGACCCTTGAAACCAATACTCCTTGGACTTTGGAAGAAGATGGACGTGGGAAGCAGCTCTCCTTGGTTGGTTCTTGCTCCAAGATGCAGCATCACTTCGACGCGAACTCCAGATGTCTCTTTTTCAAGCCATGAAGTCAAGGGTTCTATTTATAGACCCTCAAACTCTCTGGTCGACTAAGAGAGAATCCAGCTAGAAAGTAGGACGTTTCTTAGCAAACTCTTGAAGATAATACTCCCTCCCAAGAGTCCATAGAAACAAACAGAAGGATCTGAGGATCAGATTTGAAGGAGAAATCATCAAATCAAACTCTTAATTCGGCCACGGAGTAGCAGAGAAAGAGCAGTTTTGCTAGAACTCTCTATTTGATGTAACGGCTGAACGATAAACCGCCACAGTGATGTAACGCCCCTGGAATGGACCGTCACACAATCTTATCCGCTGAAAGATAAGACCAACGGGTGAAGTTTTTGAACATAGGACTCTGCAAGGAATGTAACGGCCATAAGGAGGTGCGTCAGAGTGTGGTAGCGGTCGCACAATAAGCCGTCACACTTAACAGATTAGATAAAAGATAAGCTTTGAATGAAGCATAGGCTTGAGGACTCTGAGATGATGTAACGGTCCAAGATAAGTGCGTTAGGATACGGCGACGCGCCATGAATGATGCGTCAGAGACAAGGGAGTGATAAGTAAAATGAAGACTTGCCAATCTTCGTCTAGCGGGAAAAAGATAAGGAACCAGACCCAACCAAGGAGACATGACCCATGAAATAAACCTCAAATTGACCAAGATGGCCCAATAAGGGTGAATAACTCAGAGCATCATTTAAAATAAACAAGGAGATGACCCGACTTATTGGTCATAAAACGGGTGTCAACAGATGCCCCTCCTTAACGTCCTCTTTGTAGGGGAGCGAGCGGAGGTGAAGCGAAAGTGAAATAGAACATGGAGATGAAGCAGAAATGAAGCGGAGCGGACTGAAAAGTGGGTGTTAAGGCAAACGACACCCGTCCTCAACCAACGAGCGATAGGAATTTTCTTGAAAACTTTGAAATAGCCACAAGGAAAGGCAACCAAATGACGCATGTCTGGAAGAACTAACAACTAAGGAAAGAGAAACACGGCCAGCGGCCGAAGCAACGGAAAGGAAAGAGATGATTAACTAAACTCCTGATAGGAATCTTCAGCTAACCAGATCGAGTGAATAGATCGAAGGAAACCTTCCAATTCAGAGTGGAATAATTCTCCTTACTCGAGATCATGAACATAGTTATCCACCATTACTGAGACACCTTGGACAGATGAAGGTTCGTGAATGCTCAAAGATGCGTATGATGCATGCTGGGCTAAAGGAAAAGAAATCATTAAAATGAATGCCAAGAAAGATAAAATAAGAAGATACTCGAGAATAGTATTGCTAGACCAGAGAAACCAAGGTCAAGACAACATCTGCAACCACGGCGTGCAAGATAGAACCATCGTCCCCAAGCTTTTCCAACCTAACGGCCTATCCAACGATTAAACATGTGCACCTAGATCATCATCGTTTTTGTTTAAGGGGAACATCAGCTCCCAGAATGCAAGAATGACTAGCCGGTTCTCGAGATAATATGTCATAGATAACATATAGTAATGCATCAAGGGATATATGGATAGAGATACTGTACCTGACTTACCTGTGCGGCGAATGGTTGAAGCATGAGGGCTTTCATGATTTTATCCATAGAAAGGAGTTAGCCAACAATAATATGAATAAAGCATATCCATTCACGAGCATGAATCATCTTGATAAGATAAGGAATTGAAAGCATAATAATCATTCAAGCATGAAATCTTGATAAATTGGGCATCATCATCCATCAAAACTTTTGACGGTCTAAGAAAGGTGCGCCACACTCATGTAACGGTCCAACTGTGACCCGTCACACAGTGTCGGTTCACGTTTTTCAAAATAAATGACTCAATCACTTGACGGTCTAAGAGTAACGCGTTAGAAGCCTGTGACGGTCTTTCGATAGACCGTTACATTTCTTGGGTGTTCAAAAAAATAAAACCAACCGATCGGCTCATTCCCTCTCTCATTCAAACACAAACACCCAAAAATGCCAAAAACACCTTCAACCCCAGCGAGCCAAAACCCACCGGCGACCCATGTCCGACGACGAGCTTCCCCGGCCATCAATGGCGAGAGAGAAAGGGAAGAAGAAGCTAGCGATCAAGTGATGTCAGGATCGAATGGCCCGGGAAAACACTCCCCCGGCGGCGGGCGAGCAACCGACGGCGGCGGCGGACCAAACGGCGGTGGCAGCGGAACAAACGGCGGAGGAGGACCTTCCCACGGCCGGGGAAGAAGGTGGAGATGCTGTAGAGGATGCCAGCGGCGGTGAAGAAGGAACGGCAGCGCCAGAGAAGAAGAAGAGAGGTCGAGACCGCGAGGTAGGCTTCCGCCTCAAAACCCTTAAAATTTCAATTTTTATTCCATTTGTGTGCGTGCATGTGTGATTGTGGGGAGGACAATGGGTCTGGGTGTTGGATATTGTGTTTTGATGATGACAATATTGTGTTTTGATGTTTGTTGGATAGTGTGTTTTGATGATTGTGGGATATTGTGTTTTGTTGATGACAATACTGTGTTTTGATTTTTGACAAACACTATGACTCTCATATGTTTGATGTCATATGTGTTTACTTCATACAGTACTTGTTACATGCATTAACTGTGAGCATTAACTGTGAGCATGGCATAGACTGTTCACTCGTCTGTCTGCATGAGACACCAAGTCCACACATTGCATCGTGTGCTTCTCATTTAAAGTCTATACATCCGCATGCTAGCAAGTCTTCAAAGTCCATACATTGCATGCTTCACTCTAAGTCTATACAGCCAGTGTCTCACATATGCAATGTCTGTACAACGCTGCATCACGAAGTAAAGTCTGTACAGCGTTTTGGCTAGAATGCAGCGTCTCATGTTAAGTCTGTATAGCATGCATCAGTGCATTAACAAGTCTATACATCGTGCATGCAACGTCTCTCAAGTCTGTACAAGGTTTGGCTAAAATGCATCGCCTCTCAAGTCTGTACAGGGTCTGCCTAGAATGCATTCACTAAAGTCTAAGCATTCGCCTCTAAGGCAAAGTCTATACATCGCATGCATTGCACACTGCAAGTATGTACAGCCCAAGTCTGTACATCCACCGTCTCATTCAGCGGCTCACTCTTGCAAGTCTATACATTGCTTATCTTTATCTACTTTCAGACACCAAGTCTATACATTGCTCACAGCACACACTAAGTCTGCACATCATCCCCTTGCTTCAAGTCTGTACATTGGCCAAGTCTACACATCGCCGTGTTCACTTGTTTCAAGTCTGCACATTGGTTCAGGCTTTCCAAGTCTGTACATTGGCCCTCAAGATTTCCAAGTCTGTACATTGGCCTTCAAGCTTTCCAAGTCTGTACATTGGCCTTCAAGCTTTCCAAGTCTGTACATTGTCCAAGTGTCTTGTGCTTTGAAGCTTTATCAAGTCTATACATTCATTTATCAAAGTCTACACATTGCATCATGTTTCAATGTCTATACATCACCGTGCATTCCTTGATTTCAAAGTCTGTACATTCTGGTTGCTTCATAGCAAGTCTGCACATCCCGCTTGCACTAAGTCTGCACATGGTCCTGGCGCTCGCAAGTCTGTACATTGATTTGGCGCTCGCAAAGTATGTACACCGGCTTGGCGCTCACAGAGTCTTGCTGCGTCTATGTGCTAGTCCATGCATTGTCAAGTCTATGCAGCGTCTCTTAGCGTCTTGTGCATTCAGCATAGAAGGTCTATACATTCATTCACAGACTCTTGCATAAACAGTAAGACAAAGTCTGTACATTCGGTGACAGCTTGTCTAAGCATCTCATGCATTCAATGTGCATACTTTCATTGTGTTTGTGCATCTCCTTCAGAAGTCTGTACAATCCTTTGAGCATTCAAGTCTATACACTCGTGTGTCTGCATTGCATACACTTCAAGTCTACACACTGGTTGCCTGCATCTCATGCAGTTAAAGTATGTACACTCGTGAATGTAATGTTTGTACATTCATTCTCGCTGTATATACTTTCTCATATGTGCACACTTCAATTGATGCATCAAGTCTATACAAGCTCAGCTCATTCATCAAAGTGACTCGATGTATATACTTTCTCATATTCTTTCCTGTCAGATAAATTAACTTGCACTGAAAGTTAATCTATTCTAACAGGACTGCTGATTCGAGGAGGTTAATGATGCACGTGATCCAAGAATAGGAGATGGCCCTGATCGTGCCACGTGGACTGAACCTTCTGGGCGGGAATCATCGAGAGCACACACCCTAGCTGCTTGCTGCTGCTATAAAAGGAAGGCTTCTTCCTCAGAAGAAGGCTGATCGTGAAAAAAAAAGAGAAGCAGATAGAGAAAGAGAGTGATTGAGATAGAAGGAAAGAGCTGCAGTAGTAGGAAAAGAAGAAGAGAAAAGAAGAGATAGAGAGAGCCTGCGAAAGAGAAGAAAAAGAAGAGTGAGAAGAAGAGAGAGCTAGAGTAAAAGAAGCTTCAACTGAAGATCAGTTTCTGCTGGACCGTGGATCAAATCCAGGCCAGCCAGCTCCTGCGAGAGCCACATTTTGATTTTATATTTCCAGCTTTTAGTTGCTGTATTTTCTTTTATTGTTTTCTTTTCAAACTGAACATTGTTCTTCCGATTCTCTGGTTGGAGATCGGGTTCCTCCTGTGGACTCAGGAGAAGGGAGACTGTGTCTCCGATCTGCAAGTGACTGAGTGTCGCTTGTGAGTTCCCTCTGGTTTCAGAGGAAGGGAGTCCTTGACTCCGGTTGCAGGTAGTGGTTGCTACCTGTGTGTTCCCTCCTGGTCTGGAGGAAGAGAGACCTAGTCTCTGGTCGCAAGTGGCTGGGAGTCACTTGTGGTTCCCTCTGGCTTTCAGAGGAAGGGAGACTTGGGTCTCCGGTTGCTAGTGACTGTGTGTCACTAGTGGGTTCCCTCCGATCTGGAGGAAAAGGGGAGGTTGTTCCCCTGGTCAAGCTATGTGGCAGCAACTTGTTTGCAGACTGAGTCTGCTTTCTAGCTGATTGCTAGTGGAAGCCTCACTCCGGTTGGGAGTGAGGGGTGGACGTAGGTCTGTGGACCGAACCACCTAAAAAATCCCTTGTGCGGTGGTTTGTTTGATTGCTTGCTTCCGCTAGATGCATGCTAGGACCGCGATCTGATTGATTATCCATGTCCTAGAGTTTAATTGAGTTTGCATCTTTTATGTTTGAGCAATTGTCCACTGATCTTATGCTTATCATTTCATACAAATTTCAAATTGGTCAAAACTCTTTAGAATATCCATTCACCCCCCCTCTGGATCTGTGTTTATCTATCACACCAAACTATCAATTCGTATCAGAGCGGTTCTCTGTCTGATCAGATCCAACGATCTGTAGAGGATCCTGTTGTCTTTGGTGCATTTCTGAATTTACTCTCTGCTGCATTAATCTGCTTGCCAATTTAATCAATGGGTTCTCCACCGGTTTTCAATGGCTCTAATTTTAACTCATGGGTTAGCAGTCTACATAACTACATGAAATTGATGGATCCGGATCTGTGGAAGTTAATCTCACATGGTCCTCACAGACTACCAAAGAAAGAGTCCAAATGGACTGACAGTCACAGATCAAAACATGGAGAGAATCAGAGAGTTTTGAATCTAATGAAAGAAGCTACTGATAAGGCTCTACATTCTTATTTTTATGACTGCAGGTCCGCTAAGGACATTCAGGATAAACTGAAGCTAGCTCAGAGGAGAAATGTGGACAGCTGCCTGATGGCTGACAAGAGCAACCATGGTAGTGATCAAGATGAATCCGAAGATGCTGAAGAGGTAACCAATCCTTTCTCTAGTTACACTTTAGACGACTGGGAAGATGCCTATGCCAATCTGTTAGAATCCTATGAAAGACTAAAGAAGAAGAGTAAAAAACTGATAAAGAAGCTAAAGAATCATCAGGATGCTAAATCTCGAGGTGAAAACCCTGAAATTCTAAAAATTGAAAATGACAAATTTATAAGACAGTTAACAGATTTTGATTCTATTAGTTCAGACTTAGATCATTCGAAATCTGAAAAACAAACTCTTATTAAACAAATTGGATTACACAAAAAAGAGAATCAAGAGCTTGTTTGTGAAATTACTGAACTAAAGGAAAGACTCAGCTTAACTGATGATGATCATGCTCATAACAATGATGTTGTTCAAAATGAAGAACTGGTGAGAAACTTAGAGCTTGTCAACTCTGAATTGGAAAACATGAAGTCTGAAAATGTAATACACAATAATCAGCTCAAGGAATTTGAACACAAATCAATAAATCTTGAAAAAGAAAATAGATTGATTTCTGAAAAATTAGAGGCTGATAGAGTAACAAATTCAATGATTCAAAAAAATCTTGACAAACTTCAATCTGAAAAACAACAAGAAAAGTTTTATGAATGTCAATTTTTTTCAGATGAATGGGTACTTGATGATGAACTCCTAGAGCAGAACAGTAAACTGAAAGAGGAAAATAATAAGCTGAATCACCTAAACTCAGCAATGTCTGAGAGGCTAATCACTTTAGAAAAAGGGAAGAGTGTAAGCCTGGTGAGCTCTAGTGAGTTGCTGAATGCTGAACATGAAATTACAAATCTAAAAAATATCAACCTAATGTTGAGTGGGAATGTCACTTGCTGTGAACAAAAGATAGCTAAATATGAGTTAACAATCACATCCCTTCAACAAGAAGTTGATGATCTTTATAAGTCCCTATGAAAGCTGACAATGAAATAAAATTAAAACAGGAAGTTGAAAAACTCAAAATTCTGAATGATGCCTTGCATCAACAAGTCATTTCCTGTGAAACAGATCTGTCCAAATATGAAGCTAATATTTGTGGCTTAAATTCTGAAATTCAAGATTTGAAAAACTCCCTGTCAAAATTTGTCAAGGGAAAAGACAATCTGAATAAGCTTCTGGGAAAGAGTGACAACTCTCAGAGAGAAGGGCTGGGTTACAGTTCAACAAACAAAAGGATCAATAGCAATAAAACTTCAACTGTGTTTGTAAAAGCTTCTGATCAAAACACAACTGCTGGTTCTTCTGTTTTTCAATTTACTGCACAAAAACTCAATGTCAGTCCCAAAACTGTAGGACAAACTCAAAAATTAAAAAAGGATGAAAACCTACAGAAAAGGGACAAAACTACTCCAGTTGGTACAAAGACTGCTGCACACAATTCACATGACCTCTCAAACACTCATACTAAAAAGGGGTCATTCTATTATTGTGGGAAAGTAGGTCACATAATGGAAGATTACAGATTAATACTAAAAGATGAGCATGGTAGTGAAACATCACATTCTAGAAATTCTTTTGATAGAAACCATGCTGCTAGAAAGCCTGATGCTTCATGTTATTATTGTGGGAAGCATGGTCATCTCATGAGTGAATGTTTTATCATGAAAGAAGATAATAAACTGCATGCCAGGTCTTCCATTCATTTTCATGGTCCATATGGATCTAAACACAATTCTAGTCAGCACATTGTGTGCTTCAACTGCAATAGGCCTGGGCATAGGGCTGCTGAGTGCTGGTTTAGATCCACTTGGAGTAAAAATGGTTTTAAAAGTAAGCAAATCGGATGCTTCGAATGTGGGAAAAATGGGCATACAGTCAAGGACTGTTGGTATGTTCAAAAAAATTTTGTTAACCCCCATTTTGTCAAATTCCCTACAAAAATATTTGTGAAAATTTCATGCTATAACTGTGGGAAGCCAGGCCAAAGATCTGCTGAATGTTGGCTGAGTAAGAACAAGCATCAAACTGTTCATGCATACAACAGAAAATCTTATGAACATGTTTATAAACATCATCCTGCTGTTAATATGCATCATAAGAACCAAAAACTAGCCATTTCATGTAGATACTGTGGAAAATTTGGACATTCTATGGATGACTGTTCACTGATGAAATTTGATGATAATGTTGCTATGAAATTGTTTAGAACACCTGTTAGGGGTAAGGCAGGACCCAAAGCTGCTTGGGTCCCTGTAGGATCAAAATGATCAATATTTTACAGGTGTGCCTTGGAATGAACAAAGAGGGGTAAATAAACCAAGGCATTCAAGAATGAAACCCCTAGGCTTGCACTACTCAGGTCAGTTCTGAAAACTTATCTTAAATTGCATATCTGAAATTGTGAATCTTGGATAACTGCATATCTGGTATGAACTGTCCATGCATAATTGTCATATTTTTTTTGCATATCATGATTCATGCATACATGCTCCTTTATTTGTTTGACACTTGCATTAAGCTTCATGGAATTACCTATTTGCACTTTGAGCTGTGTGTGCATATATGTGAATTGCATATACATACATTAGACATACAGTCATTGAAAATCTGATGCAAGTAGGACTGTCAATATTGCACTGTCATTCATGACCACTATGGTATATTAAATGGTAAGCTACCAAAAGGCAGGAAAATCTATCTGGAGGTTCTTACTATGTGAGAGGTGGTCTTTTAGACCAAGTGCTCCGCCAAGTACCATGGGTCATATTGTTTAATAGGGCAGTCTGAATGAGCTTGAGTCACAAAATCATATGTTCAGCCTTCATTGCAAACATTGCACAATATGAGGGGGAGTCTGTCTAGTCTCATGCATTGTCTTCATGGCATATAGGATGATTCAATGCTTTTAGTAAGGGGGAGTCAATGCATTGCATATCACATTTTTTTAAAAATAAAAAAAAAGGGAGGAAGTGACTCACTGCATATTGTCAGGGGGAGCATGCTTAATGTTTTCAGTTGTGTCTTTGTCTGAACTCTTCATGTCCATCTATCTGATTCATCTTGTCATATCTGTAGTGTCAGTGATTCCATCATCAAATGATCTCTCTTGACTGCTTCTGAAGTTTTCATAATCTGAATTTATATCTTATTGGATCTGTCTGTCTCTCCTAAATCTGCTGAAGGAGAGCTTCACCTCTACCCAGTCAACTCTGAACTACTTTGCTCAAGAGCAGATTCTTTGCTGCAATTTTTCAGAATCCATGCTGTTTGTTGAAATATCAGTCAGCTCACTTGAATTTCTGAGCCGAGATATGAAGTAAACCTTCAGCCTGAATACTACTTCATAAAAGTTAAAACATCTTTAATGAGGAACCTTCCATTATACATGCTTAAGAACATTTGTTAACTGGAATTGGTTTAAGTCTTATGTACTATTGTTTGGACTCAAAGAACTTGAAAATATTTGATTCAACTTCTTAATAAACTTTAACTGTATGCTTCATGTAAATTCATGTAAGACTATCTGACATCTGAAAAGTTGAAGTCCATGTTTACGTTGACTGAGATATAGTGTATGTAGTTGTTCTTAAGCACCTAACTTGTTCTGAATCCATTCTGAGAAAAATTATAGACAGAGCAATGACTGTGGTTACTGAGAAACCTGTCCAAAGGATTGTGTCATGAAGTACCATAGTTAACTCTGTTTAAAGAGATGATTGGAAACTACTGTGAGAATATGGCAGAGCAATGGCATAGTTGTATTGAGTAACTGGGGATTCTGGCCTCTGATCAAGGTGTATCCTCATGCCAAAGATACTTTTAATGCTATCTCTGTTCTCTAAAATGGGAGAAGCAATACGGTTGTCACACTGAGTAACTAGGGATTCTGGCATATGATCAAGGTGTCTCCCCACGTCAAAAGGTGTTGATAAACCAAAATTGTTCTTTAAAAAAGGGGGGGGGAATATGAACAAGTGTAAATCAAATTCTGAAAGAACAATTAAAATTCAGTTGCATTCACTTATGTTTCTCTTAAAGCAGTCATGGAAAGTAGACTAAGCAAGATGGAAGTTGGTTGAACTAGAATTTTATATGAGCTTGTAGTTCCTTTTTCATTAAGAGTTGGTTCAGATATGAGTACCATTTCTTTTTGAAAAAAAAACTTGGTTTACATCATTCTTAAACCATATCTGACAATCAAGGATTCATAAGCTTTTATAATGGAGGAATCTAAAACTTAATTTTTGTTTTATGAAGTTGGTATCATGCTGAAAAGTTCTATATCTCAATTTTCACTATTTGCGGAATCTGTTCATCCTATTGCTCTCTATCACTGTGTTTTGATTGTCATTGGGTCTCATTTAATGTGAGGCACAACTCTCAGTATAACCTGTTTACTTGCAGCCTTTGGATAACCAGAGTTCATCCTTGTTGTTTACTCTTACATCATGGATCATACGGGAAGAATTCTCTGGTCAAGTGTGTCTGATTATGTTGTTTGTCTGCATTAGCTCTCTACCTTATGCCATGTCAAATGGGGAGTATTAGTTGCACATGCATGTCTGCATAAGTTGTTTGACTAAGGGGGAGAATTGTTTTAATTATTTCTGATATTGTGTTGCCCTCTTCTGCTGAACTATTTTGGGTGTCTCATATGACATCACTATATTATCAAAGTATTGTTCTTCTGATATTGTTCTCTTTTTGATGATGTCAAAGGGGGAGAATACTTTGATGAGTCTAGTCTGAATATTCCATCTCTTTCATTCTTGAGACTCATAGTGTTGCCATCATCAAAAAGGGGGAGATTGTTGGATATTGTGTTTTGATGATGACAATATTATGTTTTGATGTTTGTTGGATAGTGTGTTTTGATGATTGTTGGACATTGTGTTTTGTTGATGACAATACTATGTTTTGATGTTGACAAACAGTATGACTCTCGTATGTTTGATGTCATATGTGTTTACTTCATACAATACTTCTTACATGCATTAACTGTGAGCATTAACTGTGAGCATGGCATAGACTATTCACTCGTCTGTCTGCATGAGACACCAAGTCCACACATTGCATCGTGTGCTTCTCATTTAAAGTCTATACATCTACATGCTAGCAAGTCTTCAAAGTCCATACATTGCATGCTTCACTCTAAGTCTATATAGCCAGTGTCTCACATATGCAAAGTATGTACAACGTTGCATCACGAAGTAACGTCTGTACATTGTTTTGGCTAGAATGCAATGTCTCATGTTAAGTCTGTACAGCATGCATCAGTGCATTAACAAGTCTATACATCGTGCATGCAACGAATCTCAAGTCTGTACAGGGTTTGGCTAAAATGCATCGCCTCTCAAGTCTGTACAGGGTCTGCCTAGAATGCATTCACTAAAGTCTATACATTCGTCTCTAAGGCAAAGTCTATACATCGCATGCATTGCACACTGTAAGTCTGTACAGCCCAAGTCTGTACATCCACCGTCTCATTCAGCGTCTCACTCTTGCAAGTCTATACATTGCTTATCTTTACCTACGTTCAGACACCAAGTCTATACATTGCTCACAGCACACACTAAGTATGCACATCGTCCCCTTGCTTCAAGTCTGTACATTGGCCAAGTCTACACATCGCCGTGTTCACTTGTTTCAAGTCTGCACATTGGTTCAGGCTTTCCAAGTCTGTACATTGGCCAAGTGTCTTGTGCTTTGAAGCTTTATCAAGTCTATACATTCGTTTATCAAAGTCTACACATTGCATCGTGTTTCAAAGTCTATACATCGCTGTGCATTCCTTGATTTCAAAGTCTGTACATTCTGGTTGCTTCATAGCAAGTCTGCACATCCCGCTTGCACTAAGTCTGTACATGGTCCTGGCGCTCGCAAGTCTGTACATTGATTTGGCGCTCGCAAAGTCTGTACACCGACTTGGCGCTCACAGAGTCTTGTTGCGTCTATGTGCTAGTCCATGCATTGTCAAGTCTATACAGCGTCTCTTAGCGTCTTGTTCATTTAGCATAGAAAGTCTGTACATTCGTTGACAGACTCTTGCATAAACAGTAAGACAAAGTCTGTACATTCGGTGACAACTTGTCTAAGCATCTCAGGCATTCAATGTGCATACTTTCATTGTGTTTGTGCATCTCCTTCAGAAGTCTGTACAATCCTTTGAGCATTCAAGTCTATACACTCGTGTGTCTGCATTGCATACACTTCAAGTCTACACACTGGTTGCCTGCATCTCATGCAGTTAAAGTATGTACACTCGTGAATGTAATGTATGTACATTCATTCTCGCTGTATATACTTTCTCATATGTGCACACTTCAATTGATACATCAAGTCCGTACAAGCTCAGCTCATTCATCAAAGTGACTCGATGTATATACTTTCTCATATTCTTTCCTGTCAGATAAATTAACTTGCACTGATAGTTAATCTGTTCTAATAGGACTGCTGATTCGAGGAGGTTAATGATGCACGTGATCCAAGAATAGGAGATGGCCCTGATCGTGCCACGTAGGCTGAACCTTCTGGGCGGGAATCGTCGAGAGCACACGCCCTAGCTGCTTGTTGCTGCTATAAAAGGAAGGCTTCTTCCTCAGAAGAAGGCTGATCGTGAAAAAAAAAGAGAAGCAGATAGAGAAAGAGAGTGATTGAGATAGAAGGAAAGAGCTGCAGTAGTAGGAAAAGAAGAAGAGAAAAGAAGAGATAGAGAGAGCCTGCGAAAGAGAAGAAAAAGAAGAGTGAGAAGAAGAGAGAGCTAGAGTAAAAGAAGCTTCAACTGAAGATCAGTTTCTGCTGGACCGTGGATCAAATCCAGTCCAGCCAGCTCCTGCGAGAGCCACATTTTGATTTTATATTTCCAGCTTTTAGTTGCTGCATTTTCTTTTATTGTTTTCTTTTCAAACTGAACATTGTTCTTCCGATTCTCTGGTTGGAGATTGGGTTCCTCCTGTGGACTCAGGAGAAGGGAGACTGTGTCTCCGATCTGCAAGTGACTGAGTGTCGCTTGTGAGTTCCCTCTGGTTTCAGAGGAAGGGAGTCCTTGACTCCGGTTGCAGGTAGTGGTTGCTACCTGTGTGTGCCCTCCTGGTCTGGAGGAAGAGAGACCTAGTCTCTGGTCGCAAGTGGCTGGGAGTCACTTGTGGTTCCCTCTGGCTTTCAGAGGAAGGGAGACTTGGGTCTCCGGTTGCTAGTGACCGTGTGTCACTAGTGGGTTCCCTCCGATCTGGAGGAAGAGGGGAGGCTGTTCCCCTGGTCAAGCTGTGTGGCAGCAACTTGTTTGCAGACTGAGTCTGCTTTCTAGCTGATTGCTAGTGGAAACCTCACTCCGGTTGGGAGTGAGGGGTGGACATAGGTCTGTGGACCGAACCACCTAAAAAATCCCTTGTGCAGTGGTTTGTTTGATTGCTTGCTTCTGCTAGATGCATGCTAGGACCGTGATCTGATTGATTATCCATGTCCTAGAGTTTAATTGGGTTTGCATCTTTTATGTTTAAGCAATTGTCCACTGATCTTGTGCTTATCATTTCATACGAATTTTAAATTGGTCAAAACTCCCTAGAAGATCCATTCACCCCCCCTCTGGATCTGTGTTTATCTATCGCACCAAACTATCACTGGGGACCCATTAAAATCCTTTGTAGGCCATTTTGGCCAATTCCACGAACTGGGGGACAGATGAGACGATGCCCTATCGGGGAGGACGTGACGGTCCTTCCAGTGACCGTCACAGAACCTGACGCGCTATACGTGGTGCGTCAAAGACCTCTGACGCGCCAGAACAGGGCCGTCAGAGAAACTAGAGCCAGAAGTTGATTTTTTGGGTTTTGCTTATTCAATTTTTTTTGTGTTTTATTCATATTAAATGTAATGAATTTAAACTAATGAAATAACTAACTTATGTTCTACATGTGTGTAGGGGAAAAGAAGAACCAAGATATCTTGACTCCATATCAGGACGATGTACCAGGCACTATCGGAATACCAGAGAGAGAGATTAGCTGCTATGGGCTTCTTGGAAGTCCTTAGCATAGAGGTGACAAGGATGGACACGCCATTGCTGTACGCGTTGCACGAGCGATGGGATCTGATCAGCCGGGCGTTCATCTTCTCATGGGGTCATATGATCCCAACACTGGAGGATATAGCAAGGATCACAGGGCTGAAGGTCCATGGAGCAGCAGTGACAGGCTGGACCTATGGCGACTATTGGGAGCTAGCCCAGGAGCTGGTGGGGCTGGATTTGGTGAGACCAGGGCATCCGTCATCCCAGTCATCACGATCGAGACTCCAGGAGAGCCTGGGTCTGCGAGGAGCAGCTATCGCAGTAGGGGAGCTTCTAGAGCAGCACCTTGACAGAGTGATTGAGCAGGTCCGCCCGAGAGTAGCAGCGGAGGCGGGACTAGAGGGAGATAGAGTTTTGAGGCGCTTCCTGATCCTACTATTCGGGAAGCTGATGTTCCCGACCAGAGCGGACGTGATCAGTTGCAGGCTCCTGCCTTTGTTGGAGGACCTTAGTAGAGTGGGCAGATACGCATGGGGAGCGACGGTGCGCGCCTTCCTATTCGAGTCTCTGAGTACGATCGACCGACGGATGATGCTGGGCGGCTTCTCACCTTTCCTATAGGTGAATGCTAAACTTTAAAAATGCTTCTATATACTTTTGACTGCTATATGCTGACATTTGACTTCTATAATGCAGATCTGGAGTTTCCTCTACCTTCCAGGGATCGGGCGAGGCACTCAGATGCATCATGGGTGGATCCCCATCGCGAGACGGTGCATTGTCACGAGGGACATGGGATCGGTCAGCAGACTGACCCGAGCCATCCAGGACGATATAGTTCGTTCCCGTACGCATCGGTAAGCTCCTAAACTTAAACTCTTTTATATGCTCCTAAATGTTTCTAAATGCTGCTAAATGCTGTTAAATGCTTCTAAATGTTGACATGGACTCAATTGCCCTTTTAGGTGCGCTGGACACAGTATCGGGACGAGGGCTACGAGGGACAGCCATGGGTCAAGGCTTCCCTGGCGTACAGCGGGCGAGACATTTGGCTACATTGCATCAACGTCATCGAGCCCTTGCATTACTGCCTGATCTTGAGGACGAGGGGAGTTCACCAGCCAGATGTAACATTCCCACACAGAAGCGACGAGCGCCCTGGAAAGTCTTCAAAGGGCATTAGTGGGGATATCGACTGGTGCGCTTGGAAGGCGAAGTACGTGCATGATTGGAACAAGAAAGGCCGAGCCGTGAAAGAGCGAGCCAACAGTGACGAGGCCTACCTCAAGGCCTACTCCCAGCGGTACGGCGACCAGGTGTTCAGAGGCACGCGACGACCGGTATGAACTTCTAAACTCAAACTCTTGCCTATATAATTTAATTGAATTCCTATATGCAATGACACTTGATTTCTAAATGTAGCTAGACCCACAGGGATGGATTGCGAGCTCGAGGGGCTCCTCCACGCCACCATCCAGTAGCGGGACGAGTACCGGATAGCTTTGGAGCCCTTGGTGAGTTTTCTAAACCTTAGACTTAAATGCTTATGATTATGCAAATTGACTGACTTTGACTTCTAAATGCAACGGGTTGAGGGAGCACAGAGAACGGGACCAGATGCTCTATCCTCCTCTTCACAGCCTGCGGGCGGCAGAGCTGATCGAGATGCAGAGTTCGCTCGAGTGGTTGCTCGGGCCTAGGATGTCGAGGCTACTGTTGCGGAGCGGGTAAGAAACTAACCGAGTTCCCTTAGACTTAAATGCTTATGATTATGCAAAATGCCTTGATTTAACTATGATGAATGCTAATGCAGGCGAGAGAGCTGACTGCGGCCGTGGCCGAGGCAGAACGGGCTCGAGCGGAGGCAGAGCGACTCCAGGAAGAGGTTGAGCAGTTGAGTGTGGGGTTAGCAGATTTAGAGCGCTATCAGACCGAAGCACGAGAGCCCCGGCGCCAGGCCTATGACATAAAGATTGAGCTGCGGACGATGGAGAGGACCGTGCAGATGATAGGCCGCAGACCAGAGTGGAGCGTATCCCAGAGCGGTGCTCAGAGCGGCTCGTTCCCTGACTTCCTGACTGGCTCCTCCGGCCATCGATGAAATGAGGAGGGAGATAGGAGACAACGACAGCGAGAGGAGGGGAGTGTCTCCATGGCCCCACCGGTGAAGAGACCTGAGGGTGCTGGTGACAGCGATGGCCCGGGAGACAGACCAGCAGAGTGACTTGTATTCTCTTTTCTTTCTTCTTTTGTGACCCACACTTGTACATGACTATGTGAATGATGAATGGAATGAAAAATTTCGAATGAAATTCTCTTTTTTGTTTTTTTATTATTTTTATTATGTGGATGCTCATGATTGTGAAAGTGTGAATGAATGCATGGATGTGTGGATGAACAAGTTAGAAAGAGACAGTGTGAGAGACAGGGGACTGGCAGGTTTGATTGAATAAGAGGAAAATAAAATCTAACTAAAACCTATAAAGATCATGTAACGGCCTATATTAAGACCGCCAGGGGACCGTGACGCATCATTATGCAGTCGTCAGAGAAAGCGAAGAGAGGGCAGTTGATGAAGAGATGTAACGGCCCAATTGTGGAGCGCCAGAGAGCTGTTACGATCCTACGATGAACCGTCAGAGAAAACCTGTGTAATCTGAGATGGATTCTCCCGTGAGAGCCCGAACTCGAGGCAAAGGAGGCTTAAGCTGCACTAGAACTCATCCAGATCTAGGATAAGGCTTCCTAGCCCAAATCCTAACACTCCAACATCAAAATCAAACCTTTATAAGTAGGATCAAACCCCTAATTCGCAGCTCCATCCAACTTTCTGTCGTAAGTTCAGAAACTCCATCAAATTCATCAAAGAACACTATGAAGAGAAGCATTGGAGTTATTGCCATGGAGGAGAGGGTTTATACCGGCCCTAAGGCAGCTAGGAAGGAGCACGGAGAATTGCAGAGGCTAACCTACATCCCAAAGCACATAAGCTCATGTTCTTCAAGAGAGGTAAGTGGCAATTTCAATTCAAACCATAAATTTCTGCACTTTCCTTCTCATGATCCTTTCTCTTTTCTTTTTCTGCTTCTCCTTAGCTACTTCCCGGTCCAAGGTGCTATTCCACCCTGAAGTGGGTGGCTCCAATGATAAAAGAACTCCCCTTAGAAGTGACCTCAATCCTTAGGGTATGGCATCTTCAACCTCTATTAATTTTGGCCAAGAATTTCCATAAATTGTCTATGGATTAGGCAAGCATCTCAGCCCTCATAGAGCTTTGGCACCCACAAACGCACACATTCTTCTTCCCACCCTTTGAAGGTACAGTCCTATTAGAGGAGGTAGAAACTTACCTAGCCTTCCCTAAGTCAAAAGTGGGAGATGAAGATCTAGTGTGTCATACGGTGGAAGCAATAGACCCCTCCTTGATTCTAAGTGATTTCATTCACAATCCAAAGGATGTTAGGACTATGATCAGCCCATGCCACATTCACTTGATACCCATGGCTCAATGGATAGTCTCTCATTGCAAGAACAAGTGAGAAAGATATGAAGTCATAGCTAAAGCCGTATCAGTTTGCTTGTGCGGGGTCTTCCTTTTCACCACCACCGACCACCTCCTAGACATCCAAAATCTTAGCATCGTCAGTGGGTTGTGGCGGGGATTATCCATTTCTCAAGCGGTCCTTTCATACCTTATGAAGGGCTTAGCTCAGCTGCCTTAGGAGGACCTCTATTCGGCTCTATGATACTCCTTGAGTGCTGGATGGGTGTGAGAATTAAATTCCAATTCAATGGAGACATTCCTTCAGCTAGCCGGATCTTTGGGAGCCACCCTTTATTCTTCATTAGTGGTGCCTTTGGATTCTCTTCACAGGTTGAGTGCCGGACGGCGGATAAAAAGACATGGGACGATTGGCGCCTCTTCCTCAACACCTTGCCAATACAGAAGTTCACGAAGCGTCGAAGAGTTCTTCGGAGCACCTTGCTCAAAGTACCACAGCGACCAGGCCTTGATCTTCAGCTAGTGGGGGACACTACCATGGCGATGTACAACCCTTACTGATGCTATCTTCAAATCGGGCTACCCCGGACTATAGTTCCTACACTATCACATTTCCCTCCCCTTCAAGCTAGGAAGATGGGGACCGAGGAGGACGAAAGAGCAGTCCGAAATGCTCTGATCCTATGGGAGATCAGCAAAGTGCGCCCGTGGCAAGAAGAGGTGGAAGAAAATGACGAGGAACGCCGTGCCTATGTGAAGGAACTACGGAAGATCCGGCCTCATGCAGATAGAAAACTGAATGTAATTTGAGCTTTCTTGAATGTAAATGACGTTGAAGTACCAACCAGTTTTATGTGGGACGGTCTATTTCATGCGGGACGGAACGCGAACCTAGGACTCTAGCTCAAGGACGTCCCTAAGCGAGAGAAACGCGGGATCGTGCGCGGTTGAGAAATCAGCAATGAGTCAAGGGTACTCGGCTCTTCCGCGTGTACTCGGATTGAGTCACGGGACGGGTCACGCTCACTCTCTCGCTGCGGTGATTGAAATAATATAGCGAGCTACTTTCCTATCACTCTAGCAGCGGCATTCAAAAAATATACGAGATAAGCAAATGCGATAAAGAGGGAGGTGAGTTTACCTCCACGCTCCAGGCGTGGGGAAGACGACCCCAGCCGAAGCTCGTACTCTCGATGTACAAATATTAGCAATAATTACAGAAATGGTTTTAAGGCCCACTCCACGTAGGGAGGTAAAGGGCAACAATGTGGGACTCGGGAGTAGCGAACTCGGGTTGACGGGCAGCAATTTGGACGGTTCTCGGGTCGAAGACGGGCTGCTGCTCAAAACGGTTCTGCGGGGCCCACAGGACATCAGGTGGGTCCGGCTACTGGGACGGCCGTACCCGAGCGTCTCCCTGCTGTTGCGGCTTGCTAGGGCGCTGCTGGAAGGTTGCTGATCGATCCCCGGCCTGGGAGCGGCGGTGACCGAGTGTGCGCTGGCGTATTTTCAGAGGAATTAATTCCCAAACTGATTGTGCTGGTTGGGCTCAGATCTGCTCTGCGCGCCTTCACATAAAGATTTCTTGCGGCCAGATCCGGTGTCAGATCGACGCAAACTTGGTACCGATGGATAGAGGACCCAGAGGGCTACAACATATAATTTTTTCAGATATATCAAGTGAATGGATTGAAAATGGAAACGACTATCCCTCAAAGGTTTCTGCTGGCTCGGACTGACAGACACACATGACAGACTGAGTTTCCCTGAAAATTAATTTTGACTGATAGGAAGACGATAGATCTAGACCCTATTAAAATTGTGGGTGGAAGGTAGGAAAGTGAGGAACACGCATGAATTTTT
Organism: Amorphophallus konjac; assembly: GCA_022559845.1. Taxonomy (NCBI): domain Eukaryota; kingdom Viridiplantae; phylum Streptophyta; class Magnoliopsida; order Alismatales; family Araceae; genus Amorphophallus; species Amorphophallus konjac. Next base: position 251,350,552 of record CM040126.1, read on the forward strand.
GGGGATTTTTGGGAGATGTATAAGGGGGTGGGAAAAATAGAAGAACAGACTCCTATCCTGCAGATCTGCAAACTGGCAAACTATCAGGGTGGAACTAAAATTACTGGAAAAATAGCAAATGATCTATGATTGGCACGAAATTTAAAATGGATACTGGAGATAACAAGAAGAACAAACACTCAAAATTGCAGCTCGATCAGATCTCCTGATGTGGAGATAAAAATTGGGCTTCAACCTTCTATCCTGATGTGGATAGAATTCTGACGCGGCGACGGTGGCGGTGTGACGGCGGCTCGATGGCGGCGGCGGCGGCGGTGCTGAGCTTCACACTCAGAGAGGGGGAGGGGAAAAGGCTTCACACCTCAAGAATTTCATAGAAATCCATCTGCAAGGGGGTGGGAGAGAGAGAGGGGTGTCCTTGGGCTCTTGGAACAATTTCTGAATTTCTTCTTCGTTAATTCTATCAAAAATGGAAATACAAGGGATTTATAGAAAGGTATAAAAGACCAAAATTACTCCTAGATCTAGGGTTAGGGAGGGGTAAATGGGGTATAAGACATTAATCTCCCATGTGGTCAAAAACGAATAAAAAGCCAATATATGAAGGGTGCACCCCCCCTCCCCTTTAAGGAAGAAAATATTGATTTTTCTTCTTTTATCTCCTTGGTCCAAGTCCACACTTGGACCATGGACCAGCCCCACAAGCCCACCGTGGACATTGAACCAGCCCCACATGGGTTCTAAGCCAAGTGGACCAATGAGGGAGAGGGTGGGGGACCCTATTGGAACTACTCGACTTTTACAAATAAACCCACTAAAACTTAAGGACTCACACTTTGGCTTGTACTTGCCATACAATTGCGTACCTAATTACACAAGGGTATAAATGCAAATAAAAGGATAGAAATGCAAATAAAAATGTGAGTGGTCTTGCCATGATGTCCCCATCAATTCTCCCTGGGTGGGAAGAACTCGACCTCGTCGAGTAAGGGGTGCGGCTGCTCATGTGACTCCTACGGATCCGTCATCGACCAGGTAGCGCGGAGTACTCTCCATTCCAGGAACTGTCACCTACTCATCCAGTATAGATTCGATATGCACACACTACTCTGGGAATGAGGTTAGTGGTGGACACTCCGGGGTGGGGTCACTCTCAAAGGAAGGAGACGGTTCAATGACTCACTAGGAATCACCGATGGGTCCCTTTTATTGACTAGATCCGATATGCTGAGGTAGAGCCGATCCCAAATTTCGGCAAGTCTACAACATACGGATAAGATCTGACTTTCCTCACACTCGAGAGGGACTGACAACGCAAGCTGACATGAGATCGACTCGACTCGATGTATGCAGACTCACTATGCACTGGACAATCTTGACAACAATAAAGAAAAACACGGACTCACACATGACCCTAAATAAACCTACTGTTAGTCTAACTCATACATATGCAATGGTGGTTCGGGACACCCGAATGTGTGACGTGCACACACGAGATGTAACCAAGTGTCGATACGATCATGGGTTTCTAGACATCCCAAAATGCACCACTCATGTACTGACGGCCTGTTGGATTTGGGAGGTTTGGGTGGGCCAGGAGGGTTGGATGCATCTTCTACATCATCCCTATATGTAGGTGTATCTCGCCAGTGAACGGGCTTGGTGGGTGTAGATGGCCCGGCCCGTGGAAAAGGGGTGTGATAGTGGACTCCCTCGAAAAAGTGGAGTAAATGTGGTGGGTCAAGGGGTTCCCTAGGGAATGGGTTGAAGGGATCAAAGAAAGTATGACCCCTCGAACTGGGCTCCCATAGGTCACGGCCTCATGTCGGAAGTTCTTGAAGGTGTAGATGGTCACCTTCATCCAATGTGGTGGGTGGGACGGTGATCTCATGTAGACAATATGGTTCCTCCCTGGGGAAAAGTGGAAAGAAATACGGCTCGGCCGACATAAGGAGGAATAAAAGAATCTCTGTAGTGACATGACCCACGGTGCACACGGAGGTAATAGACCCCAAAGCGGGATGGGTGAAGCTATGACTTATGGGTCGGTCGAAACCTTGGGCCAATAAGTGTGTCAACTGCAACTATCGGTCTAATCCCATAAGAAGGTCATCTAATGTATCAACATGTTGACTAGATCGGAATGTGGTATGGAATGAGTTGACTGGCACTAAAGGTAGTGTGGGGTCCATGGATGGATAGCATGATGCTCTATGGACCAAGCCTATCTTGAGCAAACTAAGTAGTGGCTCGGCGATGAAAAGCTTTCCCGTTAGAAACACGGGTTGCTCCGACGGAGGTGGCCCCAAAGGAGGTGGTTCCGAATAAAGATCGGAAGGTAAGGGTGGTGGCATTGGAGCTCTCATGGGTGGGGAAGGGATGTCCTCCTTGAGGGGAAGAGGTCCTTGGGGTGGCACGGGGTTGTGAGGCTCGGGCAGGAATCCGTCAATTTGAGTACACATCCTATCCAACCGATCCGAAATGGTTTTGAAAAGTTTGGCAATGGTCGGGTTTGGAGTAAGGGTATCGTGATGGACTCGTCCATAATCACTCGGCCTAGGATTGGGCTTAGGCTCGTCTACATGTGGGGCTCTTTGCCTCCGACTATGACCCACTTGGTTGGAATAGATTTGGTGGGGTCGGTTGGAGGTGACTGGGCCGGGTTGGTAGACCCTCCTAAGCTCACCCTTCATCTCTCGCCACGACTCTATAGGCCATTGCCTCCTAATTTTCCTCAAGTATTCTATGTCCTTCCATGTTTCGGCGGCTTCGTGAAAAAGTCACCCGGTGGTGAAGTCGACTTGCATGGCATCAGACATAATGTAACACTCGAAGTATTTGTCCATAGCGGCTTCCAACTCTAGGTAGTCACTCAGGACTTTGGAGCCATAGAAGTCCCGAGCTTTGGGCCTACGAAGGTGGTGGGGTTGGGTTTCCCATCCTTGGGCGTGTTGCCACCATGCATATGATGTGGGCCTTTGGGGATCCATGGGACACTGGGAGCTATCGGATGGCCATGCCGACAGTTGGTGACAAGACACGAGACACGACCCTAAAATGACAATGCAAGTTGGAATGCCGACTCGACTATGAACCTAGACTAAACCCATATCCGATACGTGGCGGAGGTTTGATCCGAAGATCGTGCTCACGCAAGTGTGCTACTTTCCCGATAGGCGTAACCTAACGTTCGGGCAATACCTTTTGATATACCGAATAAAGGTATGCAAATGCAACACCAAGACTTAGACACTTTTTTTCTCTCTTTTTTATTTTTTTAAGCAAATACTACCCTAGACTCAACCTTCCGCTCTGATACCAATTTGATGCGGGATGGAACGCGAACCTAGGACTCTAGCTCGTGGACGTCCCTAAGTGAGATAAACGTGGGATCGTGCGCGGTTGAGAAATCGGCAATGAGTCAAGGATACACTACTCTTCCCCGTGTACTCGGATTGAGTCACGGGATGAGTCACGCTCACTCTCTCACAGCGGTGATTGAAATAATATAGCGAGCTATGTTCCTATCACTCTAGCAATGGCATTCAAAAAATATACGAGATAAGCAAATGCGATAAAGAGGGAGGCGAGTTTACCTCCACGGTCCGGGCGTGGGGAAGACGACCCCGGCCGAAGCACGTACTCCCGGTGTACAAATATTAACAATAATTACAGAAATGATTTTAAGGCCCACTCCACGCAGGGAGGTAAAGGGCAACAATGTGGGACCCAGGAGTAGCAAACTCGGGTTGGCGGGCAGCAATTTGGACGGTTCTCGGGCCGAAGATGAGCTGCTGCTTCGAATGATTCTGTGGGGCCCGCGGGACAGTTGGTGGGTCCGGCTGCTAGGACGGCGGTACCCAGGCGTCTCCCTGCTGCTGCCGCTTGCTGGGGCGGTACTGGAAGGTTGCTGATCGATCTCCGGGAGCGGCGGTGACCAAGTGTATGCCGGCGTATTTTCTGAGGAATTAATTCCCGGATTGATTGTGCTGGCTGGGCTCGGATCTGCTCTGTGCACCTTCACAAAAAGATTGCTTGCGGCCAGATTCGGTGTCGGATCGATGCAAACTTGGTATCGATGGATAGAGGACTCAGGGGGCTACAACATATAATTTTTTAAGATCCATCAAGTGAATGGATTGAAAATGAAAATGACTGTCCCTCAAAGGTTTCTGCTGGCTCGGACTGACAGACACACAAGACAGACTGAGTTTTCCCTAAAAATGATTTTTGACCGATGGGAAGATGATAGATCTAGACCCTAGAAAAATTATGATAGGAAGGTAGGAAAGTGAGGAACATGCATGAATTTGTGGGGATTTTTGGGAGATGTATAAGGGGGTGGGAAAAATAGAAGAACAAACTCCTATCCTGCAGATCTGTAAACTGGCAGACTGTCAGGGGTGGAACTAAAATTACTGGAAAAATAGCAAATGACCTATGATTGGCACGAAATTTAAAATGGAGACGGGGGATAACAAGAAGAATAAACACTCAAAATTACAGCTCGATCAGATCTCTTGATGTGGAGATAAAAATTGGGCTTCAACCTTCTATCCTGATGTGGATAGAATTCCGACGCGGCGGCGGTGGCGGTGCGACGATAGCTAGATGGCGGCGGCGGCGGGGGTGCCGAGCTTCACACTCAGAGAGGGGGAGGGGAGGAGGCTTCACACCTCAAGAATTTGTACAAATCCATCTGCAAGGGGGTGGGAGAGAGAGAGGGGCGTCCTTGGTGGCTTCACACCTCAAGAATTTGTACAAACTAGCCCTAGATCTAGGGTTAGGGAGGGGTAAATAGGGTATAAGACATTAATCCCCCATGTGGTCAAAAAACCCCCAAAAAATCCAATATATGAAGGGTGCGCCCCCCCTTTAAGGAAGAAAATATTGATTTTTCTTCTTTTATCTCCTTGGTCCAAGTCCGCACTTGGACCATGGACCGGCTCCACAAGCCCACCTTGGACTTTGAACCAGCCCCACATGGGCCCTAAGCCAAGTGGACCAATGAGGGAGAGGGTGGGGGACCCTACTGGACCTACTGGACTTTTACAATTAAACCCACTAAAACCTAAGGACTCACACTTTGGCTTATACTTGCCATACAATTACGTACCCAACTACACAAGGGTATAAATGCAAATAAAAGGACACAAATGCAAATAAAAATGTGAGTGGTCTTGCCATGATGTCCCCATCACTATTATGATCTTATTCTCAAAAGTTTAAGCTCAATTGCAATACCTGTCAAGTCCAAAGGACACCAAAGAAAAATGATGATCAAATGAAAAAATATGTGAAATCAAAAGAAAATTCGATGAATTTGGCATGGCAAGAGGGCAGTATAGTTTCCCCGCGGGATGTTATGAGCCCAGCCGTATGCGTGCTTACAAGAGGATTAAGGTTCGATGATATGACACAAAGTCCCGACGCAACATATCGAATCTCTAGGGGTTGTGCTATGGAAAGAAGTTAAACTCGATATCAAGCTTATTCCAAATTACTCTTCTCTTCACCCTCCAAGATTGAGTGTCTCTCGGGTATGGCCTTGGTAGGGGCACCGTTAGCCAAGGGTAGCCGGTTATAGGGCGCCACCTCCTATGCACGCCTTGCTTTGGGCGGTTTTTAGCGAAATGGGAAGGAAAAAGGACCCCTAGACAGTGGTTTAAACATCATTTGATGCTACATTAGCAATGTCTAAATCAAAATTAAAAAAATAGAATATTACATAATAAAAAATCTAAAAATTGAATATTTCAAAAAAAATCCAAAAAAAAATTCAAATATTTTTCAAAATCCCTAAAAATTTGAATATTTTTCAAAACCCATAAACACTTGCATATTCAAAAAAAATCTAAAATAATTGAATTATATTTTCTGACGATGTTGTTTTGTAGGGACAACCTTTTTGCAAGGACAAAAGAGCACGAGATGAGTCCTCTCTATTCACTACTATCAATCTTTTCGATTCTTCCCTATGATTATCGCTCTGGGCATTATTCTCATCATTCTAGAGTAAATCTTTCTATGTTATTCACCTGATTACTCATGCCGTTCTGGGCATTACTTGATCTTGATCATTCAACTTCAAATCTTATGACTAGCCAAGTTGTAATCCTCATGACAAACAACAACAATGATGATTTGCATGTTTCACGTTTCAATGCAATCTCCACTATGATATTCAATGCAATGCTATGCTTCAACTCATGTCATTCATGCTAGACATGCTTCGCCTTATTTTGCTATTGATATTTAATGTATGATTCATGCTTGAATGTTGTGCATGCTATGCTTTGATATATGCTATGATTTGGACTCTTTATTTCTTATTCATTGCTTGTTACCATTTATATCCTGGCTAATGAATTTTTGAGCGCAGGAAGAAGTTGTTGATCCCACCGTCTGGACATCACCATCCAAGTTCCCACGGTGCTTGCACATCATTTCTCAGTTCGCTCATGCTTATTGCTTCACCATCTTCTCTCTGTATGCATTTTTACTATATGGTATCTACGCTATTATATTATATCAAGGACCTTGTGACTTCCCCTTCATCAAAAATGATGATGATTTCAGAGGAATCTTAGTCCCACGGATAGGCTGTTGAGCCGTCCAAGACTGGAGACGATGGTTCCCTTTTTGTGAGTTGGTGCGCGGATAAACGGGCTTCGACTCAGTATCAACTCATAAGTCGATTTCTTGACTCAGTCCGGGTAGCTTAACAATATTATCTTTGATTATCTTATGATTTAATTTGTTTTAATTTTTCCCTTTAAATCTAGCATGCATTCATATAGGATCTTCGGAACAACTTTGGACATCATTCTGATAACTTGATTTTAGAGTCAATTGATCATTAATTTCTAAGATATGAGATAATCCATGCCGAATTGTGTCCTCAGTTCACCTTCCTGCCATTCTGGGCTGTTTCCTTGAAAACTCCATTATTTGGATTTCTATCCTCTTAATTCAATGTTTTCCTTTGATCCACCTTGACTGCAGCATGTCCACATTGGCTGGTAACTGCTCTCCAATGGTGAAACCTACAAATTTGTGACCTGGGGTACTTCCACCACGTTGGGAGTTGATTGGCTTCTTTATTCTCTCCTTTGTGCCTACGTGCACGCTCCCTTCCTATCCAAAGAACCGTTGCTTTCATTGAATCTCCTCAAGATTGCATCATCTTGAGCTTTTGATTCAATTCTTATCAAGTGATGTTAATTGCGTGTCTCACCACACCTTGGCATCTGCTTTTCAGTTCGCTCCACTTCATTACACTCCATTCCACTTCATCTCGCTCCCTTGCAGAGCAGACGCCAAGGCGAGGCAGCTGTAGACACGCCAAATTTGACATCATTTGGAGCACATCTCATGTTACCTTGCGATGCCCCAATTTTACCCTCAAATCGACTTATTTGAGTTATTTTCCTCATTTTTTCTTGGATTTTCAGCTTTTTACAACTTTTCCACAACTTTTCTATTTTTTTGGATTTTTCTCTAATTTTTCAGGGCCTTTTTTAATTGGTGGCAGCCCAGAGGGTGCCAATTCTTTAATTGGTGACGACCCAGTGGGCGCTAATTCTTAATTGGTGGTAGCCCAAAGGGCGCCAATTCTAATAGGTGACAGCCTAGAGGGCGCCAATTCTTTAATTGGTGACACTTCGGAAGGACGCCAATTCTTTTTTTTCTAATTTTTATGAGATTTTAAATTGGTGACACTCCGGAAAGTCACCAATTCTTTAAATAGCAGCCGTTCGGAAGGTCGCCATTTCTTTTCATCACATTTTGAGCCAAATTCAGATTATTTTTGATTTCACGACTGTTCGAAAGGTCGCCAATTCATAAATGGGCGCCCGTGCGGAAAGTCACCAATTCTCTTGCTATATTTTGAGCTTTTAACTCCGACCAAAATTCGTGTTAATTCCTAATTGGCGACCGCCTCATGGGCGTCAATTCTTTTCAAATTTTGGAAAGTCCTAATCCATCTTGAAATGCCTAAGAATTGGCGACGCTTGGGTCTGTCATCCTTTTAAATAGCGACCACTGAGTGAATCGCCAATTTTTCCAGAATTCTCAAACCGAATAGAACCTTCTTGTTTCTCCATTTTGAGCCCCTTTTCCAATTGGGAAAGGGTCCTAAAGGTGTCTAAGGTTAAAGGGACACTTGGGCAATGTATATCTCCATCCAAATCCAATTAAAACTTCATTTCCTAATTTCCCTTAGATTAAACTCCGAATTCTGGCCCTATAAATAGGACCCCTTTCTCCCTTGTGTAAGTGGCTGCTCAATCAATTCAAAGGGAGGTGTTGCTAGTTTGTAGGCTCAAGGAGGGAGTCTCTCATGTACCAAAGCTTCATCCTATAGAGACTTCTTCCCCATTGAAGATCTAAAGCCATGGAGAAAATCCAATAAGCCTAATTCTTCCCTTACCGCTTTTATTTCTTTCATGCATTTCATTTAGCTCATGCATCATGCTTCTTCCCCTTTCTTTTATCTTTTTATCTCAACATTGAGATCTCCCACTTGTGCACTCTAGCACACCTCCAAATTATGCAACACTTGCACCCTCCATATCATCCATCATATTTCTCATACCCTTTTGCATAGAGATTTAAAGCCAAAACACTAACAAGGTGTGTCTATTTTCATGTTTCGTGTTTATCTTACATTAAGAATTTGATGCCACACTCTTTTTTTTTTAATAAGCACCAACCAACAGTGTAGGGTCCAGTCGAGTGCACCATTCCCCAGCAGGGAAAGATGTTCTCACTCCCCTAGACAGACACTGTGGTCAAGAGAATTTTATTGCTTTTTGTAAGGAATACAAAGTCAGCGGGGCATGCCCCTGTCAATACCCATATACAACCATGAGATCTATCTACAAACCCAAAAACTGTCTGTTACAAACCCGAATAGCCGGAAGGTCTGCTTTGTCCACTCTGAAGGCTCCTCTAGCCAGCCGAGGAAGTTCTCTGATATGTGTATAGATGTGGTTATTGTGGCAGGTACAAGAAAAGGAGGCCAAAGCATCAGCGACTTGGTTGCCTTCCCTGAAGATGTGCTGAATAGTGGAGTCGCTTTTAGATATTAGTTCAAGAATGACCTTCCACCATGGAGTAATAAACCAACTTGGAGCCGTCCCTTTATGGATGGCATCAACCAGTAGAGCACAATCACAGTAAACAGCTCCCAAGTGAAGTCCACAAAGCAAGGCTATTTGAAGACCATCATGCAATGCCCTGGTCTCTGCTAGGAGAATGGATCCTTGACCATAATAGAAAGCAAATCCTATAATCAGATTGCCCACTTGGTCACGGATACAACCACCTCCACCACTCCTTCCAGGATTGCCTTTAGAGGCTCCATCCACATGCAGAGTTAACTTGGAAGAAGAGAATTTGCAACGCACTAGGATTGGCAGCTTCTGAATTACATCGGGTATAAATGGAATTGTGCCACACAGTGCTTTTGTGAAGTGGACAACATTCCTGATAATTTTAGTTTCTCTAATGAAATGGTGACAGCTGCAATGATTTTCCTTTTAATTCCATTTATGTTTGGCCTGATATTATCATTTCTTGCAGTGCATCTAGTTTTCCATAATTCCCATAGCATTAAGATAACCACACACAACCCAACAAAACTGAAAGCCGAAGATAAATTTGTTCCAGCCAATATGTTCCAGCAGCGAATGGTAATGTGTTCACTGAGGTGAACCTTGGCGTTAAGGAGAGGTGAGACCCAAGCCCATAAATCCGCTGCTAAACCCCCATAGATGAAGAGGTGATTGAGATCCTCAGTTTCAGGTTGCGCACAGCAGCTGCATCTGGAGGCCATAGAGATGCCACAGTCTATCACCCTACTATCAACAGGCACTACACGGTGAATAAGTTTCCAGAAAAAATTGGCAGCTCTCGATGCAAAGCTGGAATGCCAGAGATTGGCCCAAGGGCCTCTAATGATACCCGCTGACCTTAACAGCTTATTGGAAGATTTGACAGTAAAAGAACCTTCAGCAGAGGCCATCCAAAAGCATCTATCCCTTTTCTCTCTTAACTGAATAGAATTAAGACATTGGCTGTTGTTCAGTAAAGTTCTTGCATCATGAAAGGGATCAAATAAGACCTCTTTGACAGTTATCTTGGGCCTATTCTGAATTCTGCTCAATTCTGTCTGTTGAATAGTATTTATAAGAGGCCCTTGACCAGTCCAATTATCCTTCCAGAAATCAGCATCTTCCCCATCACCAATTATCCATCTAGAGTTATTAATGATAAGATTTTTCACCTATTGAAAAATACTGGATGGTATGCCTGCAGGGAAAGGCTTTGTACAATCAAAAATATGTGTTTTGATGAATCTGCTCCTGGCATACTCAGACCACAGAGAAGAACCCTGAAGGATATTCCATAAGTTTTGTGCAGCCAATGAAACCTGAACATGGTGGAGGTTTCTGATAGAGAGACCCCCTTCCAATCTAGGCTTAAGAATATGTTGCCAATTAAGCCAGTGTCGACGCCTCTATCCTTCTGAACCCTGCCAGAAAAAATTAGCACACATTCTATCTATAGCATTAATAATTGTTTTGGGAATGAAGCAAGCAGAAGCCAGGTAAACTGGCATGCTACGGAGGATCGAATTTATAAGTACAACTCTCCCAGCCTGAGAAAGAAATTTGGAATGCCAGCCCACCAGCTTTCTCTGAACTTTGTCTACTAGAAAGTTGAAATCAGAGCATTTATATCTTCCTTTCTTTATAGGAATACCAAGGTATTGAAAACCTGAAGCCAGAAGTTTGTATCCTGTCATAGAATTAATGGATTGTTTTAGAGCATTCGGTACTTTTGTAGAGATTGCAAAACTGCTTTTCCCTTTGTTGACTTGTTGGCCAGAACTGAGATCATATCTATTAATAAGCTACTGAAGGCTTCTTATATTCTGCTTGCAACCATTCAGGAAAATTAGAGTGTCATCTGCATAGAGAAGGTGGGAGATTTGAACCACATTTTTAGGCCCACTGTATTTTTTTATTTCTCCAGATTGGAACCTGGCTTTGAGACCTCTATTTAGCACTTCAGAGGCCAATATGAATAGATAAGGAGCTATGGGATCACCCTGCCTTATCCTTCTGCTAGATTTGAAGAATCTTGTTATGGCCCCATTGAAATTGACTGAAAACCAGCAGTTTGATAGGATCATTCCAATAAGAGATTTGAAACGATTATTGAATCCAAATTTACTCAAGACTGTCAGGATAAAGTCCCATTCCATTCTATCATAAGCCTTTGCCATATCTAGTTTGAGGATGACATTATGTCATCTAACCTTCCTGTCAATGTCTGACATCATCTGTCTTGCTAGGGCAATATTATCTAGAATGGACCGGCCTTTTACAAATGCTCCTTGTTCCTTTGATATAATATTTGGGAGGATTGCTGCAAGCCTCCTAGAAATAATACTAGAGATAATTTTGTAGGAGAAATTGCATAGACTTATAGGACGAAATTCACTGAAAGTCTTGGGATCCTACACTTTAGGAATAAGGGCAATTATAGAGGAGGAGATACCTCTAGGAATTGGATAGCCCATAAAAAAACTTTGGGTCGCAGCTATAACATCTGCTCCAATGATGTCCCAAGCAGCTGTGTAAAATTCACCAGAAAATCCATCAGGTCCCGGGGAGCTTGAACTCTTTAGAGACCAAACTGCTGCCCTTATTTTCTAATCCATATCTTTTATTGGTGTTTTCTTTATTTTCTTTGCAAGGGTAATCAAGACAAGAGAGACTCTCTTCATCGGCCTGCCGATTGGAAGAGAAGGTGCACTCACTATCTCCCCCACTTTTAAGGTATTTATTCGCGACCCCTCTTCATTATTGTTGTTATATCCATTTGAGGCCCGCGTGTCTCTGGCGATCACACTCCATATAGCATCCACGCATGCCCCCTCTTTCTCTCTCCTTCCCATTCTTTTCTTTTTCGTTTTCCTTTCTCCCATCATTCATAGCATTAGTATTCCTATTTCCTTAGTGGATTTTCTATAATCTACAACGGGAATTGCAGAAACTGCTTGCTCTACTGCAACTTGGCATGCCTTTTTAGCCCGTGCCACGGCAACTTTTACCGGAGAGGCTGCTTTTCTCTTCCGACTATCGCTAGGCAAAGGAGTAGTAGTGGGAGCTTATACAGGAGTATCAAAATAAGAAGGCTTCTGAGCCTGCATAATTAGCTTGCAATAATCTCCTTGCTACTACATGTCTGGTCTATCTAGAAGGAGAGAAGAGAAGAGGATACAAGTCAAAAGCATAAAAAAATCAAAAAAACTCAATACAAAGACATGAGTCCCTGTCAAAGCACATTGGCATACATGCTGGCCCGTTGTATAAGGGAGAAAGCGGCAAATAATACAAAGCCACCTCTTTGTCCCAGGAAGTAGCTTCACGAAGTAGGCAGCATGTATCTTCAATCTTCTCACAACGGTCGGCTAACTGAGCCAGATCCCGATGATCTCGACAGGCTAGACAATGGTACAAGCCCAGGTGATCTAAACCCCAGCCATCTGCGTAGTTGAAGGATACAAACAGTTTATGGGCCAGAATATCCTCAGCAGGAGTATCGAGTTCCAAGCCCTGAATTTTCAATAGGACAAAGAGCCAAGAAGTTTGGCAATAGTATGTGGAGATTCTATCCTCCCTTCCCACAAAAGTCCGATACGGACAGTGGCGATCCAACTCTGAACGCCAATAGATTACCGGGGGTATGGCTTCTTCAACTAGAATAGGGAATTGCTGCAGCTCGAGGCGGGCATTTCCAAGTTGGCTCAGATCCTTCAAAGACTTCAAGAGATCATCCTCATTCACCTCCGGCAATACTGGCGTCAATGGTTTAGATTCCTTCTTCATGGCCTTGCGTGCCTCGAGGTACTCACCTACCGCCTTAAGGCGCTGCGACAGAAGTCTCTTCAAATGAGATTCGTCTATATCAAACATAGGTCCTGGTTGATGACTCAAGAAAGCATGTTCCGCCATATCCCAGCAACCAGCCTTCAGGTTCCTATAGAAGCTGGTACGGGCATTGCACCATTTAACATACTCAGGGGTGACTCGAGGAACATGCTCGGGCATCAGAACTCTGAATGTGCTAGCCTCTCGGTGATGAAAGAAGTCCCACCAGGAGCGACCTTCTTCAGCAACCACTGCCCCTTTCTTGGTCCGACTATCAAGAGGGAATTGAGTAGACGAAGGTGGAATATGTTGGTCATATCCGAAGTTACGACCAAAACGGAAACGGTAGTATGGCTCCAGAAAAATATTACTACCCTTCCTGAATACTAGAACACTCGGGCAAATGGCCAACGCCCACTCAACCAGTTCAGGTTCTAAGATGATGCGGGTTGCAGGCGCACCTGAAACAGGATGGGAATATAGTTCAGTGGCATCCATCTTGCATTCACTCTGGCGATTAACAAGAGGAACAGAGTGGGCAGCTAAACTCCAAAAGTGAATGGTGCCTTTGAAATCTATCGGGACCTTTGTCAACCGACCCAGAATAGAGAAAAGTTGCTGCGTAGTGGTCTCCGGCTCTACACTGGCGAATTCAAGCATTCTTGAGTACAACGTCAGTTCTTGAAGTGTCCCTGGGGCAAACTCGAGGAATAATGTGCACACCCAAGTATTGAAAAAATGGATTGGTCCTACAGTCCTCAGATTCCATGGTATTCGACATCGGCGCAGCTCCCCCAGTGTCCTATAAATGAAGCAGAGTGTCGTTGGACATAAAGATAATTTTATACCCCAGGCCATCTGGCATGTCGGGAGAATCGCCCCAGGGCATATAACTGTTTCATCTCCTTGAGGAAGAGCAAAAGAACAGAGCCAGAATGTCAAGAATGCCGCACAGTGTGTCATGGCATCAATCCCCATTAGGTTCGGCCCACTCCGATATGACTGGCGAAGGGAAGACGGCAAACTTGATTTGAAACGGGCTCGTTTCGCTTGATGTGTGGCAACCAATACTACACAAGGATAGTCAGTATACTTCATGTTGCCCCGAAAGAAATATTGAATCCACAACCCCATTCGGACTTTCTTACGGTCTCCCTTCTTTCGGCTCCGAGATGAGGAAGCCCTCGATGAATCATTATAAAAGGAAGAGCATAGCGTCCTATACACCTTCATTAGGTATCGATACGAGAAACCAATGAAGTATTGACCTTCACCATTGGACTCGTCCTTCAAGAAGTCGGCATGGCAAACCTCTTCATATGGCTCACCATCAATGGGCAGGCCGCTAAGCTGTGAAAGGCTCCACAAATCTAGCGATGTCTCACCCTCAGCTGTATAAAAAGTGTTGAATTCACTGTTGAAAACCTCAATCATGACACAACATAAACCCTTCGAAATGGGGTATCAGAATTGAGAGGCGTACACACTCTAAAAATTCCTACTCTGATTAAGAGCGGAGCATATTCCTTCAGGATGTAGTCCGTGAACTCCATTGCCCTGATACGGAAGGAGTGTGCATTAACAACCTTCAAGTCTGCAAACCAACCGACAGCAAGCAGATATTTGAAGTAAACTGCCAGACAACTCAAAATGAAGGGTTTCTCTCGATGCCCCCACTTTATCGGAGCCAAGAAGAAACTGTACCATAGTGTCTCTTTTTGCACGCACCCTGCGGCATAATCCCATCTAGCAGGGGTGAACTCAGGAGCCCGAGTCAGCATGCTCTGTGCAGGCGTCAGCTCAGCAACCCCTAGGACTACTTTCCATTGAAGCAACTCCCCTCGAAGATAAAAGGCTTCATGGCGATGAATTACCCCTTTTAAGATGTCTCGCTCCACAAGGATAGCTTGTTCGGCTGTTCGAGCCAGCAACACATCCCTTCTTCCACCAATCCTGAAGTGACAAATGAAAGGGAGGAGGTGCTTGTCCTTTGGGAAATCTTGGCGAAATTCCTCACTGCGGTGATAATTGAAATTACCAATTGTGATTAAAAGGCGCAGAGGGTCTATAGTGTCCGTCTTAGAATCTGAAGATTCGTGAAGCACTGCTATTTTGTCACGACCTATGTCCAGCTCATGAACATTCGCCTAGGTCACTTTTGGGATAACTAAAGTTGATGCGGGAGCATGAGAAGATGAACCCGAAGGAGCTGAAGCAGATGCCATCTGGCCTATTAAATGTGTGCAAGAAAGAAGACAGGTCAACAACAAAGGTCTGATAAAGATATAAACCAAAGAAATTCTACAAAAAAAATCCGACAGAGTCTCCCCTTATCCGGGGATCTACCAAGAAAAAATAAGAAGCACATCACAACCATAGGGTGAGCTCCTAAACAAAGACCATGGGATAACTCCCAAGCCCACTCCATTTTAGCCGCAGAGAAGATGGAAGGCTCAACCTGAAGGAGAGTTCGCCACCGTCAGCAAACAAGAAAGATGCAAAGATGAGCTCGCCGCCGTGTGAGCGAAGAAGGGGTAGGAGAAGTGCCGCCGTGAGTTCGAAATGAGGAGAATGAGGGGTTTTCCCTCTCTCCTAGGGTTCTTAAAAGCCCATTTTAAATGGCCGCCGGATCCGCGCGCGCCTCTTGGCCGCTAGATCGAACCCCTTGGCCGTTGGATCGCTGTAGCCCACCCGTGCCTCTTCGCCACCGTATCAACCAGTTGTCACCGTATCAAGATGGCTGGCCGCTGTATCAGGAGCAGCGGCTGGCCCTTTTGGTCACCGGATGACACCTGTAGGCCTATTTAGAGTACTATATTAATCCAAGGCCCGTTGAACAGCCTTGATCCAACCCAATACCTTCGACCTAACCCCAGAAGCTGCAATTACAACACAACTAAGTGAATGACTGATCAACCGTCAGATACTACACCCACAGGTCCCGCATCGCTTGTCCCTCGCTTACGCCACCTACGGGTGGGGGGCATTTTTTGACACCTAGAAAATGGTTATACTGAAAAGGATGATAAGTATGAAGCCCGTGAAAGCTCTGCACATGCTGCCTGGAGTTCAGAAAGATTGCATGGAAATTTAGTTCCGCTGATCTCTGTATTATCGTAACATCGGGAGGGGCTACTTGCATCACAATGCATCACACCCAGCTGCGCCCCCTTGACAAAGCTGCTACCTGACAGGCCATCGTCCGTCACCAGGATGACTGAAGCTGAACGAACCAACAAAATGACCATCAGACACCCCTGGGCAATCATCTGCCTGCTTAATCTCCCCAACAACCTCCTGATCATCAAAAATAGTCAGGATATAGTCGGAACTATCTCAAGAGGAATGACTCTCGAAGGGAAAATGTCGCTATGCTTCGGACAGTGTGAATGAGTCACTTTAAAAGGACCAAGTGCTACTCAGACATGTGAAGCGTGTACCAAAGAAAGAAGAAAAGAGACTTAACTAAAATACAAGGGCTCAAATGGCCGAAAGGAACAAAGGTGCCAAAGTGGGTCATCACATACAAAGCCATCCGGCGGCCCATAGCTGATCCGGCAGCCACACTTGATCCGGCGGCCAGCCCCCGCATGCTATTCCAGTCGCCGTCTCAACCCCTCCAGCCGCCGTATCAAGAGGACAAAGCCTCTATAAAATAGGCAGCTGCGAAGACTTGAAGAAGGGGGATAAAATAGATAATAAAGTGAAGGAAGGAAATGAAAAAGAGAATAGAGAGAAGAAAAAGAAAGAGAACATGAGGCCAGAGAGATAAGAAAGAATAGAGAGCAGAGAGAGAAGCTGAGAAGAGAGGGTTTTGCGAAGGTGGGTTCCGTCCCCATGTAGGGTCTCCACCAAGCTTGCAATCTCCTCCTTTTCTCATCCCCCAGTCTCTGTGTATTCATTACATCTTTCCTTTTTTTTGCTGTATTCGATGGTGTCTTTCTTAGAGATTTAGCATCGTATTACTTCATAGATGAATACATACCGTGAGTTGTTGAATCTGCAAATGAATGGTTTCATTTCCTCTCCCTTTCCCTCATCCGTGAGATTGAATGGCAGATTAAATATCTGGAGTCTTATGCAAATTTCTCCTTCTTTCTCTCTATAATTTCTTTCCAGAGCTTCCCGCATAAACCCAAAGGCTACCAAAGGCCCATCATTATTCAGGTGTGGCCTTTGCATGTCACACCCCGACGCGGAATATCAAGACTGGCAGTAGAAACATGTAATAATAATATGTTGATTTACAGACATGATGTGCTAAAGCTAAGAGATCAACATCACACCATAAATAGAAAACAACTCCATTCACTAGATAACATTTAAATAATCCAGATTCCAATCACATAAACTCCCTAAAACAATCTTTTGACAACATCGACATAACATTAATTCAATTGCTGAATTCAAATTACAACTCCTTCCATGACACTTTCTCTAAAAGCATAAATAGACACAAAACTATGACTGGCTCTACGCTTCTGACTGGTTCGCTCTAATGCCATCACTCTTGCCCGTCCCCATCAGTCTGTGAATCCTGACCTGAGCTACCTGAAAAGGGAGAACAACTGGGTGAGCGAACGCTCAGTAGATGATAACAGGTAAGTTTAAGTAATTAACCAATTAATTATATTTATGTGCGCAAAAAGTAAAGAATGAAAAGAAATGACGATATGACAAAGTAATATACTAGAAAGAAGTCAAGATCATGATATAACTGGAGATTGGTCAAAAAGCAAGAACTAACCAAGTCAAGAAAAACTCAAGTACTACATTATTGTCGTAGACATCACGCTAGTCATGCACTCGGTGCAATACCTCACCATGTCATTCAAACTCCCTGAGGCACAAGTACTTTTCGGGCGCTCCTCCGAGGACCAGACCGGGCCCTTATGATGCGTTGGCATTGATTTGTTGGATCCAAGATCCCAAGTTATGTCTAGACATTAATCAAGTTAAATGGCCAATAATGTCAAGGTATGACTTACCTCGGAGAATTCCAAGGGCAAGTTAATGAGATACTTTGACCAAAAAATTCAAGTTATCAAGAACCAATCAGGTCCTTGGATTCAACACGAATATTCGTGGGAAAGAAAATCACTTCTGGATGATAAGCGGTCTAACATGGGCCGCTCAAACAATACACGGTCTGCTTTGGACCGTTCAAGATAGAAATGGGCTGAGGATCAGCCTCACCGAAGTCAAGGATAAACGGTCCATATGGGGCCGCTCTGTATATAGAACGGTCAGAAATGGGCCGCTCGAAGCTAGAAGTACTTAAAGCCCAAGAACAAGGTAAACGGGCCTTATAGGGCCGTTCAGGAGATGAACGGTCCATTAAGATCTGTTCTATAACATGGATGGTTCTAGTCAGTCCGTTCCACAAAACTTAACTTAATAAGCTGGAATTCTACCCAAATGGGCTCCGGGCTGCCATAAGTGGGGCAGAGCTGAACCAAGGTCCAGCCCACCCTCCATTGGTCAACCTAGGACTTTATGGGTCGATCCAAACATGCTTTGGTCAAAGATAGAACAAGGTTAATCGACCAATGTAAGTGGCACGGTTCTTAATGGGCCGCCCACTAAGACAGATGGTCCCTTTCGAGCCGCGCAAACCTTAGGGGTTCCAAGTTGAGCCGTGACCCACAACACGATAATCCAAGCGATTTGATCACGTACACAGGTTCAGGTCTTGGTGGTACAACTTGCCCGACGTCCTAGTGGGAATCCCAGGCTCACGGGGGCTTACGGAGGTCCCGTAATGAAGGTCCTAGCCCGACGAAAGGAATATCCGGTGGAGAGTCCCAAACATTACAAGGAAATGAGGCTATCAATCAACGGAAACTAGTATAGCGGTCAGTCAATCCTACCGGAGTAGAACGACTATCAAACAATCCTAATAGCATGAAATCATGTTTGAATTAACATTTGAAATAAATCAAGGCCATGACTAAAGAATAGTCAAACATTATGAAATCTGTTCTCACAAATGTTCCTTTTTCTTATGGGTTGTTAACCTATCATTAGCCATAAATCTACTAAGTTAAATCATACTAAAAGGCTAAACACACAGTTCTGCTTAATTGGGAGGTTCAGTCAGAGCCGCTTACGGGCCTCGGCGGTCGCACGACAGGCCATTTACCTCTTTTCAGGTCCGAAGGCCTGCTAGGGTTGAGCGGTCCGTAGTGTGCCGATGGGGTCAGAGAACGGTCTTGGGGTGGCCGCTTAATGACAAGGCGGTTAGGATTATTCCGCGCAAACTACGAAACCGATCAAAAGTAAAAGATATGGACGGTCAGGAACTAGCCACCTGCCCTAGATGGGCGGTCTATCGTGCAGCCGCGTAAATCATATCAATCCGCCACCCCTTTGCCTTGCCCATCACCGACGGGGTTGGCTAGGGTTGTGAACAAAAGTTAAATTCGCACAATATAACACATGCAAATTAGGGCTTTTATAGTCAAAAGAACGAGCATAAAAAGTTATATAAGATGGCATAATCAATTTAATGTTTAGTGCTCGTAATCCCTATAAGGTTCCACACATCACCCTCGAGCAACGCAGCAGATAACAAAAATTTATTTGCCTGAACCCGGCTCCATGGAATCCCAGATCCATGCTCTGATCGATGTTTTAATCACCCCAACCCCTAACTACGGGTTACATATTTATACATTATGCGGAACGACGCTATCCGCAAAGCCCGATGCAGAATACCGAGCCCCACAGATGCACGGCATCTAAAGCTGATCCACACGGATCCTTGCGCAGCGACGGCACCCCCCGGCACAACCTTCCCCGACCCTTTCACCTTCTGGAGAGAGAGAGAGAGCAAGAGGGAGGAAGGGGGGAGGAGCTAATCCTCCTCTCTTAAGCTTTAATACTTGATTAGCCAAGAGAGGAGGATTAGCTCCTCCCCCCTTCCTCCCTCTTGCTCTCTCTCTCTCTCCAGAAGGTGAAAGGGTCGGGGAAGGTTCTGCCGGGGGGTGTCGTCGCTGCGTAAGGATCCGTGTGGATCAGCTCTAGAGGCCGTGCATCTGTGCGGCTCAGTATTCTGCATCGGGCTTTGCAGACAGCATCGTTCCGCGCAAGGTATAAATACGCAACCCGTAGTTAGGGGTTGGGGTGATTAAAACGTCGATCAGAGCATGGATCTGGGATTCCATGAAGCCGGGTTCGGGCAAATAAATTTTTGTTATCCGCTGCGTTGCCCGAGGGTGCTGTGTGGAACCTTACAGTGGTATCAGAGAGAGAGAGAGCAAGAGGGAGGAAGGGGGGAGGAGCTAATCCTCCTCTCTTAAGCTTTAATGCTTGATTAGCTAAGAGAGGGGAGAAGCTCTCGTAACATGTCTATATATAGGATTTGACCTTTTCTAAAAGAACCCATAAGGACCGAAATCGTATATATATCCTTTTATTATTGTACACATATATTGATCCCTCTTTTAAACTCCTTTCCAAAAGGAATTAAAGGAAATTAATATATGCATCTGTACAATAATAATCCGTCACCCAAGAATCCATTATGTGTGATCCTCTAGGCTTTTAGTCACTCTAGTTTAAGGCCCATTAACTTCTAATTCTCAATTAGTAGTAATTTAAACTCATTATTCGCTTCTACTAGAGCCAAATAATAGTTTAATTTATTCTGAACCTTTGATCACGTTGGGTCAAGCGAATCCGCGTGATCCTAGAGGACACTGGGTTTAAACCAGCCTGTCTGGTACCTGTAATTCCACAGTTACCGCATCGATATAATCCCTCGCTCCTTCTATGAGTCTGGTACGATCGAGAGTATGGTTTCTGTCAAACCCCATGATCGTGCCATTTGACCATGACCTCCTTAAAGTGTATGACGTCCGTTCTAAACGAACTCACACGACCCTAGCCGGGGATTTAACGGAGCGTCAATGTCATGACCCATTAACTGTCTGATATATACCCGACAGTGAGCGATCCCCGTTTGACCATTGATGATCTTCACACGTATCTTGGAGTGGTTAATGGCTCGGCAACTCATGACTTATGGTTAAAGTCACTTAGCCAAGTAATTAAACCATTCTAATCCTCGTGTAAGATCCGATCAATGTCTCAGGTCAAAGGACCAATGATGCTACTGAGACCGTTGGATCTTCAGTTGACATTAGGTATAATCAAACATCTGAAGATCCAATAGCGGATCAGTTCAGTGCACTTCCTCCCAGGACGTACACCTACACATATGTGTTGGTGCCCCGCACCAGTGACCATGAGACTGGTCAGTCACACATCATGTGTACTGGTTTAATAGGTAATCAAAGTCCCCGAGTGATTACCCTCCAACCAGGAACAGTTTAAGGTATGTGTCCACGTAAAGTCAATCTCATGATTGAGATCCCATCTCGAGTTGACTTTACAACCACATATCCTAGGGACATCGTAAAGTAATATACAATCACATATTTACGCTCAAACACCACTCTATTAATAATGAACAAGATCGTACAACTATTAGGCCTACCCGACCCGAAATTGGCATGTAGCACACCAATACTAACAATCCCTACTTCAATTGAGATGGAACAAAGTTAACCCTAGTTCTAGCATGCTTCCACAAAAACTCAAAATCCTAGCAGGATACTAGATGAAATTTGGGGCTTTCTAGATCAATGGAAAGAAGGCAGAACAACACTTATATTGATATATAATAGTTAGGGTTTGGCTTGCTATCACCTACCTTAATCGAAGGATGAAGGGAGAAGAGGGCTACCGCCGCGCTAAGAACACACTGCCGGTAAACGCCAGAATTCTCCCTCGATCGAGCTCCTCTCCGACTGCCACAGCAACTAAACGATTCTAGGGTTGCTAAGGGTCATTTTTATAGGTTCAATTAGGTTTGGGGAGTCCTAGTCGCCAAGATAGAGTCCTAACATCGCGGACATTCGAGATTCGTGCGAGACTGAGTCAATCCACTACTCCGCCGCCAAATACTCCTCCTAGGGTTAGGGTTTCGAAAATTAACCAGAGGGGAAACGAAGAGTTAATCCTAGCCTTTCATTTGCATCTGGGTTTAGCTTAAATGGTCGGGTATTGGGCTTGAATTTCATGTTTTAAGGTCCGATTAGGCTTAGTGTGGTTTTGGGCCTTAATCTATTAATTCGACTTGGTTACAAATTTTATTTGGGCTGCTCATGGAAGACAATTTTTCTAAACGCTTGATCCACTACGAGAGTCTAATTTTTCCAGATTTTTATAAAATAGTCGAATTTTGACTTATCTTATTTCTTAAGGAATTTCTTATTAATTTTCTCAAAATTTTTATTCTTTAATAAATCAGGGTGCTACACCCTCCCCCACTTAAAAGAATTTGGTCCTTCAAATTCACTGCACTTAATAGAATGGTGAGCGAGATAACTCACCTAGAATAAGTCAGGGTACTGCTTCCGCATGGTATCTGCTGACTCCCAAGTAGTCTCTTCGGTTCCACGCCGACTCCACTGCACTTTAACCATGAGAATTGCACGATTTCTGAGTTGCTGCTGCTTTCGATCCAAAATCTTGATAGGTCTTTCTTCATAAGTCAAATCTTCCTTCAGTTCCAAATCCACATGCTGAATAACATGAGTGGGGTCATACACATATTTTCGCAGCATCGGCACATGGAAGACATTGTGTACTCCTGATAACTGAGGTGGTAGTGCTAAACGGTAAGCAACCTCCCCTACTCTTTCCAAAATTTCGAATGGACCAACATATCTTGGACTTAACTTGCCTTGAATACCAAACCTGTGAATCTCTCTCATGGGAGAAACCTTCAAAAACACATGTTACTCAACCTGAAATTCCAAGGCTCTCCTTCTGTTGTTAGCATAACTCTTTTGTCTTGATTGTGCTACTTGCAATCGATCTCTGATAATACGAATATTCTTGGGTGATTCAGAAATGAGATCTGGTCACAGCCATTGCTTTTCTTCTACCTTATCCCAACATAATGGGGATCGACAGCTTCTTCCATACAAAGCTTCAAATGGAGCCATATGAATGCTAGACTGATAACTGTTATTGTAGGTGAATTCAATCAAAGCCAAGTGGTCACTCGAACCACCTCCAAAGTCTATCATGCAGGCTCTAAGCATATCCTCTACTATCTGGTTGGTTCTTTCAGTTTGTCCGTCTATTTGTGGATAAAAAGCAGTACTGAAATTTAGACGGGTTCCCAAGGATTCTTGCAGTCCTTTCCAAAAATGCGAGGTGAATCTGGGGTCTCTATCAGACACAATCCTGACTGGAATTCCATGGAGTCTTACCACTTCCTTCATATATAAAGCCGCCAAGACATCTACTATCCACTTAGACTTAATGGACAAGAAATGAGCAGACTTCGTCAATCGGTCAATGATAACCCATATTGCATCAAATCCACTGCGAGTTCTGGGTAGACCCATAATAAAATCCATGCCAATACTCTCCCACTTTCATTAGGGTATATCAAGTGGTTTCAATTTCCCTACAGGGCATAAATGCTCAGCCTTGACTTGCTGACACACCAAGCATCTACTCACAAATTCTACAATTTCCTTCTTCATGTTCGGCCACCAAAAGGATCTTTTCAAATCCTTAAACATCTTAGTACCTCCAGGATGAATAGTGTATCTGGATCTATGAGCTTCTTCGAGAATCTTATTCTTGATTTCTGCTACCTCAGGTACACAGGTCCTTCCTTGAAACAACAATCGACCATCAGCTACCTTGAAATCAGGTCTACTACTCAAACTCTCCTTGGTTTCTACCAACTTTGGGTCATTGTTTTGCAAGGACTTGATTTCCATTAACAATTCTGGTCTGAGTTAAATTTGAGCGATCGTAACCCGATCCTTGTCAACATTGAGATCCAAACTAGCTAACTACTCTAACAGCCTCCATTCTTGCAAAATAAGATGCAACAATTTAGCTATTGGCTTGCGACTCAAGGCATCTGCTACTACATTCATTTTCAGGATGATACTCTATAGAGAAATCAAAGTCCTTTAAATATTCAAGCCATCTCCTCTACCTCATATTGAGTTCCTTCTGGGAAAACAAATACTTCAGACTCTTATGATCTGAGAACACCGTAAATGACTCTGCGTACAAGTAGTGCCTCCATATCTTCAAGGCAAACACCACCGCTGCAAGTTCCAAATCATGAACAAGATAGTTCTCTTCATGCTTTCTCAACTGCCTATAAGAATAGGCTATCACTTTCCCATGCTGCATCAGCACACAACCTAGACCAATGCCTGAAGCATCAGTATATATCACAAAACCTCCTTCTCCTGACGGTAAAGCCAACACAGGGGCAGTAGTTAGACATTCCTTCAAGGTCTGAAAGCTTCTCTCGCAATCCTCTGACCAATCAAATTTGTTCTCCTTGCGGGGTAATCTTGTCAAAGGTACCGCAATCTTGGAGAAATCCTTAATAAACCTCCGGTAATACCTTGCTAGGCCTAGGAAACTTCTAACTTCTGCTACATTAGAAGGCCTATCCCAAATCTTCACTGCCTCTACCTTCGAAGGGTCAACGAAAATACCTTCCTTGGTAATAATATGCCCTAGAAAAGACACCTCTTGCAGCCAAAATTCACACTTACTAAACTCGGAGTATAGCTGATGGTCTCTCAATATTTGCAACGCCATTCTCAAATGTTCAGCATGGTCCTCCTCACACTTGGAATAAATCAAGATGTCATCAATAAACACCACGACCCATTGATCAAGATAGGGCCGAAACACATTGTTCATAAACTGCATGAAAGTTATAGGTGCATTCGTTAGTCCAAAAGGCATAACCATAAATTCAAAATGCCCATACCTGCTACGAAATGCCGTTTTATAGATATCCTCATCCTTGATTCGTAATTGATGGTATCCTGATCGGAGATCAATCTTAGAAAAATACTGAGCCCCTGCTATCTGATCAAATAATTCGTCAATTCTCGGTAATGGGTATTTATTCTTGATAGTCAGGTGGTTCAATTGCCGATAATCGATACACAACCTCATCGAACCATCCTTCTTCCGGACGAACAATACTGAGGCTCCCCACGGGGATGTACTTGGACGAATGAACCCCTTCTCAAGTAATTCCATTAGCTGATGCTTCAATTCCCTCAGCTCCGCGAGAGACATACGATAAGGAGCTTTGGAAACAGGGGTCGCGCCAGGAACTAAATCAATAGAAAAAATAACCTCTCTCTCAGGCAGAAGTCCTGGCAAATCCTCAGGAAAGACATCCGGAAAATCTTGAACGACAGGGATATCCTTAATCTCAACCTTCTTCTCAGGGGTCACATAAACAAACGCTAGAAAAGCCTGACATCCTCTCCTCATCAACTTATCAGCTCGAAGGGCCGAAATAAGTGGCACAGACTTATGGTGTCTAACCCCTATAAAAGAGAGTCCATGGTGTCCAGAAAAAGACACAGAACTAGAACTACAATGAACATTGGCGTCATACTTAGCCAACCAGTCCGCTCCTAAAATTACATCATAATCTTTCATATCCATACAAACTAAATCGGTTGGCAAGTTCTGTTCATTAATTATAACCTTACTAAAAGGATGGAAATACTTAATTGTTGAACTAGAACCAATAGGGGTTGAAATCTCTAACGGGGAATTCATCAAGACCGGCTTCACAGCAAAAGACTTAGCAAATTTTTGAGAAACAAAAGAATGAGTGGCACCGGTATCAAAGAAAATGAATGCTGGCTTATCATGAATAGCAAGAGTACCTTCAACGAGTCCACCCTCCTCGGTGGTTCCTGCATCATCTTCTTGTAGGGCTCGGAGCTTACCCGGCATGCTGCTTCTTATTTCCTTGCGGCTTAGTCGGGGTAGCTTGATCAGACAAAAGGGGACACTCAGGAATACGGTGGTCCCTGCTACCGCAACGCAAACAGGCGCCCAACTTGCGCCAGCACTCTTCCATCCTGTGACCTGGACGGTCACAAAACTTGCACATGCCCTTAAACGGCACGATCAGGCCAAGCTTCTTGTCTTCATTCTTTGGGACCTTGCCCTTCCACGAACCAGACCCTCCATTGGGCCTCTTCTTGCCATTGCCGGGTTTAGGGTTCCCAGATCCAGTAGGTTGTTCCTTCTTAACATTCTTCCCACGGATTCTCTCCGTCATTTCGAAGGTATCTTCCAAGACTTGAGCTTTTCTTACCATTTCCGCATACGTCTGAATTTCCATTGGCGCCAATTGATTAATATAATGTAACTTTAGCCCATTGAGAAAACGCTTGGCCTTCATCTTCTCCGTAGATATCAAGTGAGTGGCATAACGAGACAATCGAGAGAACTGAGCTTCGTATTCAGCCACAGATAGATTCCGCTGCTTCAAAGCAGCAAACTCGACCACTTTCTTCTCTTGTACTCTATCGAAAAAATATTTGCCATTGAATAGTTCCTCGAACTCCTTCCATGAAACTTGTCTATCTCCAAGGGTAGCCTTTACTGCATCCCACCATGTTCTTGCATCACGCTCCAACTGGAAGGTCGTTAAAAGGACACGCTCCTGGTCGCTCCACTGCATCACTTTGAAGATCCTCTCCATATCCTTTAGCCAGTGCTCGGCTTCATCAGGGTCGGTCGAGCCTCCAAAACGCGGGGGATTCATCCCACAAAAATTTCGGTGAAGATCGCCAGCTCCATGGTTCGCCGCTCCTCCTTGGGCCACTTGCTGCAAGGCCCGAGTAAGTCCTTGAACTGTTCGATGCATATCTCGCCATTGCGCACGTTCGGCCGCCATTAGGACGTCCTACACGTAGAAGAAATTATTTTAGGATCATTTAGAAGGAATAGTTTAGAATTAGACTATTAACTCAACCCAAGTCTCTACCCACTTCTCACTAGGTTGGATTCTTAGACTTAGAACAAGGTTATGGGTTCTGCGACGTCACTTAGAATCCTAGAACTTAGAAAACCTAGTTATGTTTTGTAATTATGATTATATCAAGGTTATGGGTTCTGATGGAAAATATTATGTCTCATTATGGTTATATTTATATCATTGATGATATGATCCTTATGTATTATGAGAAACTATAAGAACATGTTTAAGAATGACTCACGGGTCATGAAAAGGAAGTGAACCCAAGTCAAAGTCAACTCAATGACGGGTAAGGTCAATTCACAGTCAGATCAGGTAATGCTTGCACCTTCATACTGAAACAAGTCATTTTATCAAACAGTTTGTATTCATGAGCCTTTACGTTCATTTTGGTCATAGGGTTGGTGCAATGTAGGTTAGTGCAAGTCTTTGTATATTGCATACTTAGATCTGTGCACTTTTGCACTCTGTTCACATGAACATATGAGGTCGGTGCTATTGTGTGTCTCATGGGTACACAAGGTCCGTGCATACCTTCATCCTGCCTATTGAAGTCGGTGCAGGTTCTGATCGTGCATGATAATCTGTGCAGTTTGTGTTTGATGCATACACTATTTAGGTCGGTGCATACTCATAGAATTTGGATAGCAAGTGGGTACATGTTGTGCTTATGACATGTTGAGGTCGATGCCATTTCCTGTAGCACACAGCCAGGATTCATGTTTTGTTAGTCTGATTAAGTCTACGTTAGTCTGTGTTGCCACACACATGGAGTTAACGTCAAGTCTGTGTTAGCATGCATGTAGGTCTGAGTTAGTAAGCATGAAAGTCGGTGCAGCTTTTGCTGCGAGCACAAGTCAATGCTAGTCTTGCTTTCATGCATACTAGAGTCGATGCAATTGACTGTTCACGTCAATGCTAGTTTTGCCTCTTGCATACGTAGTCAGTGCAGGTTTGCACTTTACAGAGTCGGTGCAAGTTTTTGTGTGAGCATTCATCTGTCCATGCATATTTAGTCTCTCGTGTAGAAGGTCGGTGCACCTTTTAGTTAGGTTTATGCTTATATGGTTCCAAGGTCGGTGCATTTTTTAGTCTTAAGGCTTGAAACATAGGTAAAATAGTCAGTGCATACCTTGTCGTTTGAACAGCTAACATTGGTGCATAATTGGATAAACTGCATTCAACATCAGTGCATACATATAGGACTGTGTTGCATCGGAAGGTCCGTGCATATATGGGACGGTGCATAGTTTGCCTTGCGCATGCATGGGTCGGTGCAGATGTCAAGTCGGTGCACAAATTTTTGTCATGCGCATGCATGTAGGTCCGTGCATATTCTTTGCTATAAGTGCTTCAGGATGGTGCATACTTTTGCTCTGAGCAGATAACATATGTGCACGTTCTCTTCTCTACACCTGAAGTGCGTGCATTCTCTATTCAAACCAATGCATGTTCAGCCTTAGGCTCATTGTAGCGTCGGTGCATGTTTTGTATATATACATTCCATGGTCCGTGCACTTTCCTGTTCCTTCAATGGAAGGTCTGTGCATGTTTTATCGATACGCTATATAGTCTGTGCATTCCTTAAGAACTCAAGGCATAAACTGTACTCTGTCCTTTCTCTTACAAGGAGCAATCTCGTTCACAGAAGAGGCACATTATCACTGAAATGGCGGAAGGCTGGCTCGTGGATAAAGGGGCAAATGAAAGGCACGTGATCCGAGAAATGGAACATTCTATTCCCTAACACGTGGACCAATGGAATTTCAGTAGGGTTTTGTTGCCTGATCTATACGAAGCCCTTGTTCACATATAAAGCTACATTACCCTTCGAAGAAGAAGGAGGGGGCAAAAAAAAGAGAGGCCGCCAGAAGAAATGAAAAGAGAGCCAGCAGCAGCAGTAGAAGAAGAAGAAGAGATGTAGTCAATGAGTGAAGAAGAAGCTGAGAGCTAGAGTGAGAGAGAAGAAAATCGTGAGAAGGAAAAAGAGTGTGCAACCAGTGCATCCTGAAGATCTGATCATGACTTGACTCGTGGAGCAAATCCACAGTCATTGTGCTCCTCGGAGCTATATCTGTTTTTGTTTTTTTTTGTTATTTTTTGTTATTTTTCCACTTTTCCTCTTTGTTCTTCCGCTCCCTTGGTTTGAGGTCGGGGTTCCTCCTGTGGACTCAGGAGAAGGGAGACGTAGTCTCCGGTTGCAAGTAGTGGTATGCTACTTGCGGGTTTCCCTCCAGTTTGGAGAAAGAGAGACTTGGGTCTCTGATTGCTAGTGACTGGGTGTCACTGGTGCTTCCCCTCCGGGTTGGAGGAAGATAGGAGTGTGTTCCTCTGGGTCAAGCTGTTAGGCAGTGTCTGTTGCAGACTATGTCTGCGGTTCTTGCATTTGCAAGGGAAGTCTCACTCTGGATTGGAGTGAGGGGTGGACGTAGGCAGACTGGAGGTCTGGCCGAACCTCCTAAAAAATCCTGGTGTTCTGTGGTTTACCTTTGCGTTCTACTACATATCTTCTACCACCCTTCGTAGGATGTTTCATGAGCGCTATATGGTTGATGGTTGTCTCACTTGATTCGTTTATTAGCCTACAGCGTTATTTGGTTTGTTCAGTGAGCTTGCGTACCTTTGCTCTTGTCTGCTGAGTTAAAAGTTTGATTGGTTGACCAGTTTGGTGACTGAGAGTTGCTTAGTTGGCAATATTTTATTTCCGTAATAATTTTTTAAAGCGGATTCATTCACCCCCCCTCTAAATCCGTGCCTCGCACCCCAACAAGTGGTATCGGAGCGATTTCTGATTCATCAGATCCAATGATCTGCAGAGGATCCTAATAATTTTTTAAAGCGGATTCATTCACCCCCCCCCCCTCTGAATCCGT
Organism: Amorphophallus konjac; assembly: GCA_022559845.1. Lineage (NCBI taxonomy): Eukaryota > Viridiplantae > Streptophyta > Magnoliopsida > Alismatales > Araceae > Amorphophallus > Amorphophallus konjac. The sequence goes on from CM040126.1 coordinate 251,380,227, forward strand.
GTCTCGCACCCCAACAAGTGGTATCAGAGCGATTTCTGATTCATCAGATCCAATGATCTGCAGAGGATCCTGCAATCCTATTTCAGGTGCATTTCTATTGGTGCTCAGTCTATCGCGAGGATTACTCTTGAACTGATCACCATGACTCATCCACCGATTTTCAATGGATCTAGTTTTGATTCGTGGCTTAGTAGTCTGCATAATTATGTAAAACTGATTAATCCTGATCTGTGGAAATTAATTTCACATGGTCCTCACAGATTACCAAAGAAAGAGTCCAAATGGACTAACAGTCACAGATCAAAGCTCAGAGAAAATCAGAAAGTTTTCAATCTAATGAAAGCAGCTACTGACAAGGCCCTACATTCTTGCTTTCATGACTGCAGGTCCGCTAAGGACATTCTGGATAAGCTGAACCTAGCTCACAGGAGAAATGAGGACATCTGCATGATGGCTAACGAAAGTACTCAAAGTGACAGCCAAAATGAAGAAGAGGATGATGATGAGGTAAACCCTTTTGATAATTTTTCTATAAATGACTGGGAGGATGCATATGCTAACTTATTAGAGTCACATGAGAAGTTAAGAAAATAATATAAAAAGTTGAAAAAGAGCACTAGATTGGATAGCTCAAATTCTTCTTGTGACAAATGTCTGGAGTTGAAACAATCACATGATGTTTGCTTGTCTGATATTCAAATGCTTAAGAAACAAATTGAATTGTTAAAAATCGAGAATCAAGAACTTGCAAATGAGATCTCTGATCTAGAAGAGAAGCTTAGCTCAGCTAGTGATAATCTGCTCTATGCTAATGATCTTGTTCAGAATAAAAAATCACTAGAAGATCTTGAACTTGCTAACTCAGAACTGAACAAACTTAAATCTGAAAACGATTCCCTTAGAAAATCTGCTAAAGAAAATGAAGAAAAATTTAGGAAACTTGAGCAAGAGAAGAATTTGTTTGCTTAAAAATTTAATGCTGTCAAGACCGTGAACATGGAATTACAGAAGAATGTGGAAAAATAGCAGAGAGATCTAAAAGAATTTGAAATCAGAAAGAAGCAGGAGGTCAATTCAGAAGATTAGGTTTTAATAAATGAATTAGTGCAAAATGATAAGCTTAAAGTTGAAGTTGAAAAATTGAAACTGTTAAACACTGCTATGTCCGAAAAGCTTCTTACCTTGGAAAAAGGAAAATCTGTCTGTATTGAAGAATCAGAAAAATTGAGCAATCTAGATCAAGATGTTGAGAAATATAAAACTGTAAACAAGGTGCTGAGTGGATGCGTTAATTGCAGTGAACATGAGATTGCCAGTTATGAGATACATATTGTAACTCTAGAAAATGAAATTCATGATTTGAAAAACTCCTTGTCAAAATTTGTAAATGGGCAAGAAAACCTAGACAAATTGCTTGGTGTTAAAGTAAATTTTCAGAAGGAAGGGTTTGGCTATAACCCTGCAAAGAAAAAGAGTTTTGAAAATAAAACACAAACATCTTTCGTTTCTAGTGTTGCTTCTCACAGTTCATCGAACACACCTGTTTTTCAGTTTAATGTTCAGAAGTCTTTGAAACCAACTGGAAAACAAAAGAACAAAAATAGTTATGCCACCTCTTTGCATGTTGCCCATAAATCATCCACATATACACATGCATACAAAAAGAAAACTTCACGCCATTACTGTCATAGATTCGATCATTTGATGCATGAATGTAAATTGATGGAAGAGGATGATCTGAACGCCAGCACAATGCATGCCAAGAAATCACATGATGAAGATCATTCATTTCAGAAAAGAAAAACTAAATGTCTTCAATGTGGTAAATTATGACACATGATTGCACAATGCTGGTTTGCAAGAGATAAGAAAAATTCACAGTCATATCATGCTAAATTCCCTGCAAACCAACATGGTTTCAATAAGAACAAATCTATTTCAGTGAACCAACACATCACATGCTTCAACTGTAACAAGCCTGGTCATAAGGCTACTGAATGCTGGTTAGGCTCTCATAGGAGAAACTCTTTTGTTTGCTCTCACTGTGGAAAGCATGGCCATACAGTCAAGGACTGTTGGCATATCCAGGGTAGGAATGTGAATTTCAAACATGCTAGATTCCCTGCAAAAGGACACGAACTTGATAGGAATAAATTTGCATTTAAAAGAAAGATTCCTGCATGTTTTGAATGTGAAAAACATGGCCACCGAGGCTCTAACTGCTGGATGGCATGATATGGAAAATAGTATGTTCATGCAAATAACAGAAATCCTCATGTTAATGCACATAGATTCCATGCTTATGATAATATGCATAAAAAAACTCAAGATCTGCTATTTCATGTCATTACTGTGGAGCCTTTGGGCACTCCATGAGTGATTGTAATGTAATGAAATCTGATGACTTACATGCTAAAAAATTATGGAAAGCACCTATCAGAGGTGTTACTAACCATGTAGGACCCAAGATGTCTTGGGTACCTAGAAACACAAAATAAGATATGTGCTTTACAGGAATGCCTTGGGAATGAGGAATAAAAGGGGGTCAAATAAACCAAGGCATCCAAAGTTTGGTAAAACCCCACCTCTGCCGGTAGACACTTGAGCTTTTGATAACTTTGTTTAGATAGTTGCATATCATGTTTGATTTGTTAATCAAAAATTTCATGCATACAATTTCTCATTTGCATCTATGCTTGGCATTAAAATCTCTTAATAAAAATGATGTGTTATGTGTGCAACAATTTAACTGAAATTGGTGCTTGCATATTGAAATTTGAATTGATTGGAACTGATTGAAATTGAATTACACATCATAAAACTGGAAAGCTGAATTGAATGAATTCGTTGCTTGCACGATGTCTCATGCTTAAAATGTTCACCTGCAAATTTGACATGCACATGTATTCACAATTGCATATAAGTAGCATATTGTCAGCTTAAGATGCATATAAAACTGCATCTACATTGGATTGTCATGCATGACTCTTGGTATATAAATAGTGAGATACTAAGGGGCAGATGAATTCTGTCTGGAAGTTCTTGCTATGTGTGAGGTGGTCTTTAGACCAAGTCCTCCGCCTGGTACCATAGGTCAATGTTGCACGAAGAGCTGTCTAAATGTTCATGGGCATATGTCATAAAAATTCCATACATAAATTTCATTGCATCCATTGTTCTTAGATTTCAATCATACAGTGCATGGTGTCAGGGGGAGTTGTATACCAAGGAAACAATGTGATCATTGCAAATGTTTAATGCTGTTAGCTCAATGCACTTGCATTTTCTAGTTAGAAGTGTCAACACTTTGAGTCGATATTAATTGACAAATGTTCTATTTTTTTACTGATAAAACCCCTCAACCAGAACAGTGTAGTAATTGCATGTGATACATTCATGTGATTTTGTTTACATACCTTGATTGCTAGCTCATGCATACATGCAGGGGGAGCACATATCATATTCTTGAAATTGCATGTCTGTTATCTGAACCTTGCATCACATTTCCATAATTGTCTACCCTGGTAAACTGAAATTCCTATCTCTAGTTTGAGCTGGCATCATGGCTTGATTAACACTTTGTGCTGTACGTAAAATCCATCTCATCTCCTTGGTTCAACTGCCATGAGCTTTTATCACTTATTCTATATGCTGAATTGATTGCTCCTGAAAAAGTTTCTGCCTTCCCTGGAAATTTAGAGAGATTTCTTTGTGCATATCTTGATCATAAATCTGAAAAACAAACTTTAAAAGGAAACATCTATTATATAGGACTATGAATGTCTGAAATTTTCAGCTGGTTGAAGTTTCATGTATGTCTTGTGTTTGTTTATGAACATATCTTGAAAATTTCTGAGTTAGTCTTAATAAACTTTAACCAACTTTTTCACGTTATGTCTTTTAAACTATTCTGAACTCTGAAAATTCTGAAATCATGATATTCCTTGACTGATATGTATGAAAGAAGTATTTTTTTTAAACATCTGGGAATCTGAAACATGTCTAAGGGTAAATCTAGTAAGAGCAATGTCTTTGGTCATTGAGAAACACATCCCACTCATCAAAGAAATGAGTTGAGATGTGTCATGAAGTGCCATAGTTAACTCTGCTTAAAAATTTGATTGAAAAATCTGGCAGAGCAATGGCATGCACACTGAGAAATACATCTCACTCATCAAAGAAATGATTTGTAGTGTGTCATGAAGTGTAAATGTTATCTCTGTTCTTATGAAGCATGACAGTTAGTCCTTCCAAGTGCTTAGGGATACTGGCGTCTAAACAACGTGTATCCTCTAGTTACAAGGGTGTACTAAACTCAAGTGCTCATGAAGATTGTTATGAAAATTGTTGCTAATCTAGTGTATCATTTGAAAATGTTTGCAAAAGAAAAATTTTATTGGAACCCTTAACAGAAACAACTGTTTATCTTATGTGTTTAACCTCAATACTATTGATTGCATCTCTTAAGGGAATCTTTGACATTGAGTGAGTAAGAAAGAAGAAGGTTAAACAAGACTTTCAATATAAAAGCGTGGTTCATTTTTATTAACAAAACTGATTTCAGATATGAGTACAGAAAGCGTATGAACAAGTCTTGCATACATCATATTCTGATCTGACTAGTCAATGAAGAATCATTCATAAATATCTATAATAGAAGAGTCTGAAATACCTGTTTAATCAGATTTATGAAATTGATATCCCATTGAAAACCTTTCTCATTGATTCTGAATGCTTGCTTTCTCAAATTGGACTCCACTATTTCAGACCTAACTGTTGACTTCTTTATGTCCTTACTTTATCAGTCCATAATTACCCCAGTGCTTCATTCCAATCTCTGTCCGTCTAAAGTGGAGAATTTTTGCATGTCCCTGTGGTTAAATGATCATTCATTTCATTCCAACCCTCCTGCTCAGTCATACAGGAGAGTATCTTGTCAGGGGGAGTTTTAGATGTCAGTAACTCAGTTTGCATAATAGCTCCTATATTATCTCCTTCAACAGTCAATGATCATTCCATTCTTTTTGATGTTGTCAAAGGGGGAGAACGTTTGTGAGTCATTGAGTCATCATTTGCATTATCAATTGTAACTCTTATCAGATGTTGCACACATGGTGCTTTACATGCTCATTTCTGACATAGCAATTCTATTGTGAATGTTCATGCACATTCATATTTCATCCTGATATTTCATAATCATCATGATGAGTCTATTGCAATGACTCATAATATTTCCATCATCAAAAAGGGGGAGATTGTTGTGTCCCATGTGGTTCTGGAGTTTTGATGATGTCAAATATTAAGTCTCATTATGATTATATTTATATCATTGATGATATGATCCTGATGTATTATGAGAAACTGTCAGAACAGGTTTAAGAATGACTCACGGATCATGAAAAGGAAGTCAACCCAAGTCAATGCCAACTCAATGACGGGTAAGGTCAATTCACAGTCAGATCAGGTAATGCTTGCACCTTCATACTGAAACAAGTCATTTTATTAAACAGTTTGTATTCATGAGCCTTCACGTTCATTTTGGTCATAGGGTTGGTGTAATGTAGGTTAGTGCAAGTCTTTGTATCTTGCATACTTAGATCTGTGCACTTTTGCACTCTGTTCACATGAACATATGAGGTCGGTGCTATTGTGTGTCTCATGGGTACACAAGGTCCGTGCATACCTTCATCTTGCCTACTGAAGTCGGTGTAGGTTCTGATCATGCATGATAGTCTGTGCAGTTTGTGTTTGATGCATACACTATTCAGGTTGGTGCATACTCAGAGCATTTGGATAATAAGTCAGTACATGTTGTGCTTATGACATGTTGAGGTTGATGCCATTTCCTGTAGCACACAGCCATGATTCATGTTTTGTTAGTCTGATTAAGTCTACGTTAGTCTGTGTTGCCACACACATGAAGTTAACGTCAAGTCTGCGTTAGCATGCATGTAGGTCTGAGTTAGTAAGCATGAAAGTCGGTGCAGGTTTTGCTGCGAGCACAAGTCGATGCTAGTCTTGCTTTCATGCATGCTAGAGTCGATGCAATTCACTATTCATGTCAATGCTAGTTTTGCCTCTTGCATACGTAGTCAGTGCAGGTTTGCACTTTACAGAGTCGGTGCAAGTTTTTGTGTGAGCATTCCTCTGTCCATGCATATTCAGTCTCTCGTGTAGAAGGTCGGTGCACCTTTTAGTTAGGTTTATGCATACATGGTTCCAAGGTCGGTGCATTTTTTAGTCTTAAGGCTTGAAACATAGGTAAAATAGTCGGTGCATACCTTATCGTTTGAACAGCTAACATCGGTGCATAACTGGATAAACTGCATTGAACATCAGTGCATACATATAGGACTGTGTTGCATCTGAAGGTCCGTGCATATATGGGACGGTGCATAGTTTGCCTTGCGCATGCAAGGGTCGGTGCAGATGTCAAGTCGGTGCATAATTTTTTGTCATGCGCACGCATGTAGGTCCGTGCATATTCTTTGCTGTGAGTGCTTCAGGATTGTTGGCCCAGATAGCAATATACACGGACAAGAAGGGGGGGTTGAATTGTCCCCCACACGAAATTATAGATTTTAAAACTTAACTTGCAGATTTAACGTGATTGATGTAAATGAGCTAAACGAGTTGAACAGAAATAAATCTAGTTCACTCAATCTCTCCGAGCACACTCGAATGTGTTGGAATAGAAAAAAAGTACAAGCAAGCAACCACAGGACACGGGGATTTTAAGGTGGTTCGGGACCACGACGGGCTCCCTACGTCCACCCCTCACCGAACCAGTGAGGCTTCACTTGCTTCACAACGAAGCACACGGAGAATATACTCCAACACACACGGATCAGCCCACACACACACACACGGAGAATATACTCCCCTCACCGAACCGGTGAGGCTTCACTTGCCTCACTACGTCACCACAACGATCCAACAACGGGATCAGTCCACACACACACACCGCAACACTTGCGGCAATATATGATCACAACCGTACGCAGACGGTTCACCACACACAGAGTTAAAGTTCAGAAATAAAGGATATGTTCAATACATGCTCATGAACCAAGAGTAAATGACTGGAATAGATGGGAAAAGTGTGAAGAAATGAATCCCCATTTGTAGCAAGGGCTGAAAACGATCTTATTTGATTTCCGGTTCGGAGGGAGGTCGGATGACGGTGATTCAAGCTTCCTCTTGATCCTCTCGTCGATCCGCTCTTCTTTCTCTTCTTCGACAATCTCCAGAAATGTCTTGTTGGAGATGAAATCCTCCTTGCAATAGCCCGTCCTTCCTTTTCCCCCTTTCTTCACCTACAAGATAAGAGAAAGATAGCACATTAGGGTTCTCTCTTTTGAAATTCGGAGTTCACAACAATATATATATAGAGGGGTGGGGAAAAGACACATATAACCCTCCCAAAGTGTGTTAGAAACACCTAAACATGATTAGTAACTAATGGGGGGTGTTTTGGTAAAGTTTGATAGGGTTTAGAGTGAGTTCCAAATGGGTTCGCAAAACCCGTGCTGGAATGGGTCGACCCCATGGGTCGACCCCTGGACAACAAGAGGACGGCCAGACACAAAATCACAACCCAGAACCCATGGGTCGACTCCATGGGTCGACCCATGGCAGTGGGTCGACCCATGGGGTCGACCCATGCACCTGCAAGCTAAAAATGCTTTCTGTCCATCCAGACACTCAATGGGTCGACCCCATGGGTCGACCCCTGCAGAGAGGGTTTACAAAACATCAGATTTAGCCAAGTTTAAGCATCAAAAACACATCCAAAAATCATGATATGATTATCATACATTTAACAAAGTATATGGACCATTCAAACCAAATTTCTACAAGTTTCATGAGAATCATATAAGCACATTTGGAAAACTCAAATATCTCATCTTAGTGATGCAAGAAACCCATTCAAGGCAATAACATCTTATGGAAGATGTTCTTGAAAACAACCCACACAAAAAGCCATGTGAAGACAAGTTAAAACCAAAACTTCTCAAAGCTCTCATTCAAATGAAGCATAAGAAATGGTTAGATATTACCATCGTTCACTTGACATGAGAGGGTTTAAAAACCATCCGTGAACCTGTAGAAACACAAACATCAAGTTAGTTTATGTATCAAAAATTGAGTTCTCCTTAACTTGATTCTTCCACATGAAACTCCATAACTTTACACATTCAAATGCACATGAAATATACACATGACTGTAGAGACTTGCTAAGAAGAATGTTCAGACTTTGTGTATGCATGAAACTGAATGTATAGGCTTTGCATGCATGAGACTGAATGTATATACTTTGCATGCATGAAACAACCGAATGACTATATGGACTTGGAAAGCTTGAAGGCACAAGACACTTGGCCAATGTACAGACTTGGCTTGAAGGCCAATGTACAGACTTGGAAGCTTGAAGGCCAATGTACATACTTTGAAAGCTTGAAGGCACAAGACACTTGGCCAATGTACAGACTTGGCTTGAAGGCCAATGTACAGACTTGGAAGCTTGAAGGCCAATGTAGAGACTTGGAAGATAGAAGGCCAATGTATAGACTTGGAAGATTGAAGGCCAATGTATGGACTTGGAAGATAGAAGGCCAATGTATAGACTTGGAAGCTTGAAGGCCAATGTATAGACTTCAAGTGCAGTAGGCAAAACAATGCATAGACTTTCAGTAGAAGAATGTGCAGACTTTCCTATGCAAGAGAGCAATGTATAGACTTTGTGTTCATGAAACAAACAACTGAATGACTGTATAGACTTGCAAAGAGGAATTACAGACTTTGAAAGCTTGAATTAATGTATAGACTTTGATGCCCAAAGACAATGTATAGACTTAGTGCAATGCAGAGGCTGTACAGACTTCAAATGTAAAGACTTTGAACGTGTGTGCTGGCAATGTATAGACTTTGGCACACAATGCAACAAGACTCTGGACGATGTATAGACTTTACGTTCAATATGCAACAGAGTGTATAGACTTTGAAATAAATGAAGCATTTCAGAGCAACTCAAAACAAACATTCATGTGAGGCATAATCAGTTCATAAACATGAATAAGCATGAATTATAAATGCAGTTCAGAGCATGTAAAACCATGGGCAACAATATATCACGCATTTGTCAGTTCATTAAGAACACCAACATAATGTTTCCATGAAGTCACCAATGTGAACATCTACATTAAGGATGTGTGCATGAAGGACCATTGTGTTTGAACCACCTGCAAAACAAGATATTACAGTGTTAGCTTATTTATTGTGCAGACACCATTGAAGCAAAAAACACACAATATATTAGAATCATCAAAACCATTGTCAGAGACAACAAGGGTGCGCATAGAACCCAACAATCTCCCCCTTTTTGATGATGACAATATATTGTGACTATTTAAATTCAAATTCTAATATCTCTCCCCCTTTGGCATTATCAAAAAAATGGGGGTTAAGATGACAAATGTGAGATTTCAGCATGAATGAAAGAGAATGAAATATCAATGGCGCACGAACCCAGAATGATCGACCATTAAAGGAAAGTGTGTGAACCATGAAGACCAAGCAAGAAATGACAATTGATGTGCAAATGCTAAATTTTTGAATTTTGTTCAAAATTATCTTCAAGATGACCAAACTATGCACAAGTTCTCCTGAAGGCACATTATTCTCCCCAATTGTCAAGATCAAAAAAAAACAGTGGACAATGGGTTATTTAACCTGTTATTTGCAAGTATAAGCTAAAGATGCATCAAGATGAAGTGTGATATGAACAAACTGAATCAAGCAGTCAAGCATTCAAGCATGCATAATAAGATATAGACTCATGCAAGTCCCTTCGGGACGGGTGTAAGGATTATGCAATCGATTATAGAACATGATGTGCATGTACAATACTAAGAAGGTCGTGCTTACATAAATAAGTACTGCATAAACCATGATTAGCGACAGATTCATAAGGAACATTCAAACAATCAAACCCAAGGTGCAAATGTGAAGATTGAGCAATGAAGTTCAAGTCAATATGGAAAATCAGATTTTTTAAAGAACACTACAAAGTACTTATCATCCATACACTTTCAACACAATGCTCGACTATTGGTAGCTACGTATGACCCCAATTTTTTCTTTAAAGTACTATAAATGGTGTGACTAACCTTTTGACACGAGTCATGCCCTTTGTTTCAGGGGCAATTCCCAGTTACTCAGTTTCGTCACTTTTTATGATGTGGATGAGACACTTTTCGACGCGAGTTGTATCCTTTGTCTCAGGGACACTTCCCGGCTACTCGGTGGCAAATCACACTTATTTTAGTGTGGATTAGTTTCTCCTTTCGACGTGAGTTTTCTCCTTTGTTTCAGGGGGGATTCCCGGCTATTCGGATCCACTTCCACTTATACAACCTTTTTTTTGAAGGGGTGAACAGCTTTTTCCTCACGAGACATGTGAATTTCATGTAGAGAATCAAAAGTCCTTAAGAGTGTAGGATAGAAAAGAGAAATCCTTATTACATTGAATCATTATCTCAAAAATGTGCATATTGTGTGGGTGGTTGTATTGAATGTAAAAGTTGAATTAGTCTTATCATAGTAATATCTCCCCCTAAATGTATGCACGGTTATAACAAAAATCTCCCCCTTAATATATGCCATGTAACAAATATGTCTAAATCAATGCAATTTCATTTAGCAAAGGATGAGTCATAGAAGAAGAAGTCAAAAAGTGGCTGTATAACATATATACATGCATTCAACCAGAGATTTTCAAATGACTTCAGGCAGATTGATTATCGGTACTTGACGGAAATGTAGGTCCGAAGACCACCTCACGCGTAGTGAAAGCTTTCGGTTGAACATAATTCAACCTTCCACTGACACCATTTTATATATCGAATAATCATGGCATTTAAGCACACAAACATGGAGAATATATGCAAGCATATGTGCAATGATATGCAAGTGTATGCATGTAACTAGAAAAGATGATTAAAAATCATTCTTATTCACAAATATGCAAATGTGTGTATGATATGTGCAGTTTGTATCATGCAAGTAAACGTGTAAGCTGTATATGCAAAAGTAAAGCATTATTCACAGGATGTGACTCAGAGTATGAAAGACATTATGCACAGACCAGAGCATTCAAAGACGGATTTTTTTTTGCAAAAACTACAAGTAAAGGTGTGAAGATTTTTATGTGCAGTATTAAACAGTTGAAGGCTAAAGGAATTCATAAAATGTGATATGAACAATGTTCAAGACAACTAATTAACAGAATCACAAAGTTTCAGCACTTCCATAGTTGCCAAAAACAGCAAAAGAAGGGAGTCCACTCTAGCAAACAAGAGAATCACAATATGCCCATGTTTTTCTTCAAATGCACAAGAGAGTGCATTGTTCAAGTTTATGCAAACAAAAATGTATGCAATTCTTTGGATATCTATGTTGCAAGTATGTGCAAGATACACAATTCACTTTTTCATTCATCCAAATACTCCCCCTCACACATATTTCTATATTCAGTCAAAGACATCCAGCAAGAAAATTATGCAAACTTGCAGTCCATTCCACAAACAGGCTAGCTCAAAAAAAAGCAATGAGCAAGATTAGAGAGGTAGCTTAGAAACAGATTTTCTGAGCCATTGCAAAGATTCATTTTCAAATTTGTCAAAGTAAACCTAAGTAGAAGGTGTTCTCAAAATTAAACCAATTTGTTTCTCACCTTGAGAGTCCTTTATTTGTTGATGTTTCTTGACCTCAAGGCGCTACTGCAAAACAGATTTTCATTTCGAAGATTTGGGTACCCAAGCCATCTTGGGTCCCGAGGGGTTAGTTTTAACATAACCAAATGTTTGCTTTTCATTTCTCCTCTCATACCACTCATCGTCGGCCCTCATCATGGAACAATTATCCATTGAGTGTCCATTCAGGCCACAGTAATAACAATGAAAGGATTTTTTTCTCATGGACAGCTTTTCATCATTTTCCATTACTGAGCAATTGTTCATCTTATGTCCAAAGCTACCACAGTAATGACAAGAGATGTTTTTCTTGAAAGACCACTCATCATCATTTCTCTTCATGAAACAATTTTCAACGACATGACCATGTATTCCACAATAATAGCAATGAGAGTTGAATGTTTTCCTAGTGGGTTTCACATGATCTTTAGACTCATTAACAGTTTTCATTTATGACTGCAATGCTTTTTCATCATCAGATTTCATTAGAAGAGTGTCATACATGTCATGACCATATTGTCCACAATAGTAGCATGAAACATTTCTTTGTTTTCTTGATGCGTGAGCATATTTAACAGATGGATGTTTTTCATGCATACAAGAATGAACAACAACATTTTTCGATTTCTGATTTTCTTTATCACAAGTATAGAATGACTTATTCAACCTTTTAATCTCATTCTCCAAAGACAAAATATGCAGTTCAGACTTAGCCACTTCATCTTCACACAATACAAGCTTATCATTCAACAGAGAATTGATAGTTTTGAAACTTGCAATTTCTTGTTCTAAAACTTGAGAGTTTTCAAGATTATCAACAGCAACATATTTTCCTTTTTCAAATATGTGAATTTTGTCAACCAGAAGACAGTTTTGATCTTTCAATCTCTGAATCTCTGCAGCAAGTTTTTCATTTTGAAGTTTTTCAAATGAGTTTTCACTCATAGAGATATGTTCAAGTCATTCATTTGAAAATTCACATTTTCACCAACCATTCTACCAATGGTTTCATTGTTTTCAAATTTGTCATTCAAATTTTTGAAGCTTTCTATTTCCTTTCTCAGTTCTTTCAACTTTTCAGAGTTGTCAGCATTCAAGGTAGATTTTCCTTTTTCCAAAAGAAGCAGTTTTTCAGATATAGCAGAATTTAACATTTTCAGCTTTTCATTATCTTCTTCAATGAGTTGAAATTCTAAATTTTATCCTGTAAAGATTTGTTTTCAGATTTCAGATTTGCAATCGATTCTTTGAGTTCTTCTTCAACAAGCATGTGAGATTCAATTGATTTTTCATGCTCAATGCATTTTTCACATGCATAATTATCAACGCACGAGTTTTCTATTTTCTTTTTCATTTTTCTGTTCTCATATTTTAAGGCTTTGTATTTATCAACTAACTCATCGTAAGCATCCATTAACTCATCATAGCTAAGCTCATCCTCTTCATCAGAATTAGAATTTACCTTGAAGTTTTCCTCGCTTTGACATTCATTTTCTTTGTTTGCCATGAGGCACTCATCATTGTTGTAGCTTCCTTTTTGGGCCTTGCTTAGCCCATCCAAGATATCTTTGGCTGACCTACAAGATGAGACGAAAGGATAAACATCAGTGTTCACTGCAGCCTTAAGAGTATTCAAAACAAAATGATTATCAGAATCCTTTTTCTTGTGCTCATCGATCCACTTTGATTTGTCTTTTGGTAAAACATGAGGACCATTAGTCATTAAGTTCAAAAGTCTTGGATTAGTACTAGAAATGCAAACACACAATTTTCAAAGCCATGATGTGAAATCAAAACCATCAAAGACAGGAGGCACATTTACACTAGCCATTAATGAAACAATCTTTTCTCCTAGACCGTGAGGTCCGTTAATAAAAAATCAGAGACTGGGCTCTGATACCAATTGTTGGCCCAGATAGCAATATACACGGACAAGAAGGGGGGGTTGAATTGTCCCCTACACGAAATTAAAGATTTTAAAACTTAACTTGCATATTTAACGAGATTGATGTAAATGAGCTAAACGAGTTGAATAGAAATAAATCTAGTTCACTCAATCTCTCCCACCACACTCGAATGTGTTGGAATAGGAAAAAGTACAAGCAAGCAACCACAGGACACGGGGATTTTAAGGTGGTTCGGGACCACGACGGGCTCCCTACGTCCACCCCTCACCGAACCGGTGAGGCTTCACTTGCTTCACAATGAAGCACACGGAGAATATACTCCAACACACATGGAGACTACGTCACCACAATGATCCAACAGCGGGATCAGTCCACACACACACACCGCAACACTTGCGGCAATATATGATCACAACCGTACGCAGACGGTTCACCACACACAGAGTTAAAGTTCAGAAATAAAGGATATGTTCAATACATGCTCATGAACCAAGAGTAAATGACTGGAATAGATGGGAAAAGAGTGAAGAAATGAATCCCCATTTGTAGGAAGGGCTGAAAACGATCTTCTTTGATTTCCGGTTCGGAGGGAGGTCGGATGATGGTGATTCAAGCTTCCTCTTGATCCTCTCGTCGATCCGCTCTTCTTTCTCTTCTTCCACAATCTCCAGAAATGCCTTGTTGGAGATGAAATCCTCCTTGCAATAGCCCATCCTTCCTTTCCCCCCTTTCTTCACCTACAAGATAAGAGAAAGATATCACATTAGGGTTCTCTCTTCTGAAATTCGGAGTTCACAACAATATATATAGAGGGGTGGGGAAAAGACACATATAACCCTCCCAAAGTGTGTTAGAAACACCTAAACATGATTAGTAACTAATGGGGGTGTTTTGGTAAAGTTTGATAGGGTTTAGAGTGAGTTCCAAATGGGTTCACAAAACCCGTGCCGGAATGGGTCGACCCCATGGGTAGACCCCTGGACAACCAGAGGACGGCCAGACACAAAATCACAACCCAGAACCCAGGGGTCGACCCATGGCAGTGGGTCGACCCATGGGGTCGACCCATGCACCTGCAAGCTAAAAAATGCTTTCTGTCCATCCAGACACTCAATGGGTCGACCCCTGCAGAGAGGGTTTACAAAACATCAGATTTAGCCAAGTTTAAGCATCAAAAACACATCCAAAAATCATGATATGATTATCATACATTTAACAAAGTATATGGACCATTCAAACCAAATTTCAACAAGTTTCATGAGAATCATATAAGCACATTTGGAAAACTCAAATATCTCATCTTAGTGATGCAAGAAACCCATTCAAGGCAATAACATCTTATAGAAGATGTTCTTGAAAACAACCCACACAAAAAGCCATGTGAAGACAAGTTAAAACCAAAACTTCTCAAAGCTCTCATTCAAATGAAGCATAAGAAATGGTTAGATATTACCATCGTTCACTTGACATGAGAGGGTTTAAAAACCATCCGTGAACCTGTAGAAACACAAACATCAAGTTAGTTTATGTATCAAAAATTGAGTTCTCCTTAACTTGATTCTTCCACATGAAACTCCATAACTTTACACATTCAAATGCACATGAAATATACTCATGACTGTAGAGACTTGCTAAGAAGAATGTTCAGACTTTGTGTATGCATGAAACTGAATGTATAGGCTTTGCATGCATGAGACTGAATGTATATACTTTGCATGCATGAAACAACCGAATGACTGTATGGACTTGGAAAGCTTGAAGGCACAAGACACTTGGCCAATGTACAGACTTGGCTTGAAGGCCAATGTACAGACTTGGAAGCTTGAAGGCCAATGTACATACTTTGAAAGCTTGAAGGCACAAGACACTTGGCCAATGTACAGACTTGGCTTGAAGGCCAATGTATAGACTTGGAAGCTGGAAGGCCAATGTATGGACTTGGAAGATAGAAGGCCAATGTATGGACTTGGAAGATAGAAGGCCACTGTATGGACTTGGAAGATAGAAGATCAATGTATAGACTTGGAAGCTTGAAGGCCAATGTATAGACTTGGAAGATAGAAGGCCAATGTATGGACTTGGAAGATAGAAGGCCAATGTATAGACTTCAAGTGCAGCAGGCAAAACAATGTATAGACTTTCAGTAGAAGAATGTGCAGACTTTCCTTGTGCAAGAGAGCAATGTATAGACTTTGTGTTCATGAAACAAACAACCGAATGACTGTATAGACTTGCAAAGAGGAATGTACAGACTTTGAAAGCTTGAAGCAATGTATAGACTTTGATGCCCAAAGATAATGTATAGACTTAGTGCAATGCAGAGGCTGTACAGACTTCAAATGTAAAGACTTTGAACGTGTGTGCTGGCAATGTATAGACTTTGACACACAATGCAACAAGACTCTGGATGATGTATAGACTTTACGTTCAATATGCAACAGAGTGTATAGACTTTGGAAATAAATGAAGCATTTCAGAGCAACTCAAAACAAACATTCATGTGAGGCATAATCAGTTCATAAACATGAATAAGCATGAATTATAAATGTAGTTCAGAGCATGTAAAACCATGGGCAACAAGATATCTCGCATCTGTCAGTTCATTAATAACACCAACATAATATTTCCATGAAGTCACCAATGTGAACATCTACATTAAGGATGTGTGCATGAAGGACCATTGTGTTTGAACCACCTGCAAAACAAGATATTACAGTGTTAGCTTGTTTATTGTGCAAACGCCATTGAAGCAAAAAACACATAATATATTAGAATCATCAAAACCATTATCAGAGACAACAAGGGGGCGCACAGAACCCAACAAGGATGGTGCATGCTTTTGCACTGGGCAGATAACATATGTGCACGTTCTCTTCTCTACACCTAAAGTGCGTGCATTCTCTGTTCAAACCAATGCATGTTCAGCCTTAGGCTCACTATAGCGTTGGTGCATGTTTTGTATATACACATTCCATGGTCTGTGCACTAGCCTGTTCCTTCAATGGAAGGTCTGTGCATGTTTTATCGATACACTATATAGTCTATGCATTCCTTAAGAACTCAAGGCATAAACTGTACTCTGTCCTTTCTCTTACAGGGAGCAATCTCGTTCACAGAAGAGGCATGTGATCACTGAAATGGCAGAAGGCTGGCTCGTGGATAAAGGAGCAAATGAAAGGCACGTGATCCGAGGAAAAAACATTCTATTCCCTAACACGTGGACCAATAGAATTTTAGTAAGGGTTCTGTTTCCTGATCCATACGAAGCCCCTGTTCATATATAAAGCTACATTACCCTGCGAAGAAGAAGGAGGGGGCAAAAAAAAGAGAGGCCGCCAGAAGAAATGAAAAGAGAGCCAGCAGAAGAAGAAGAAGAAGAAGAGAGGTAGTCAGTGAGAGAAGAAGAAGCTGAGAGCCAGAGTGAGAGAGAAGAAAACCGTGAGAAGGAAAAAGAGTGTGCAGCCAGTGCATCCTGAGGATTTGATCATGACTTGACTCGTGGAGCAAATCCACAGTCATTGTGCTCCTTGGGGCTATATCTGTTTTTGTTTTTTTTGTTGTTTTTTGTTGTTTTTCCGCTTTTCCTCTTTGTTCTTCCGCTCCTCTGGTTTGAGGTCGGGGTTCATCCTATGGACTCAGGAGAAGGGAGACGTAGTCTCTGGTTGCAAGTAGTGTTGTGCTACTTGCGGGTTTCCCTCCAGTTTGGAGGAAGAGAGACTTGGGTCTCTGATTGCTAGTGACTGGGTGTCACTGGTGGTTCCCCTCCGGGTTGGAGGAAGAGAGGAGTGTGTTCCTCTGGGTCAAGCTGTTAGGCAGCGTCTGTTGTAGAATAAGTCTGTGGTTCTTGCGTTTGCAAGGGAAGTTTCACTCCAGTTTGGAGTGAGGGGAGGACGTAGGCAGACTGGAGGTCTGGCCGAACAACCTAAAAAATCCTGGTGTTCTGTGGTTTGCCTTTGCGTTCTACTCCATATATTCTACCACCCTTCGCAGGATGTTTCAAGAGCGCTATATGGTTGATGGTTGTCTCACTTGATTCGTTTATTAGCCTACAACGTTATTTGGTTTGTTCAATGAGCTTGCGTACCTTTGCTCTTGTCTGTTGAGTTAGAAGTTTGATTGGTTGACCAGTTGGTGACTGAGAGTTGCTTAGTTGGCAATATTTTATTTCCGCAATAGTTTTTTAAAGGGGATTCATTCACCCCCCCTCTGAATCCGTGCCTCGCACCCCAACACCTAGGAATATTAGAAACCTAGGCTCTGATACCACATAATTGTCACGCCCCGACACAGAATATCAGGACTGGCAGTAGAAACATGTAATAATAATATGTTGATTTACTGACATGATGTGCTAAAGCTAAGAGATCAACATCACACCATAAATAAAAAACAACTCCATTCCCTAGATAACATTTAAATAATCCAGATTCCAATCACATAAACTCCCTAAAACAATCTTTTGACCACATCCACTTAACATTAATTCAATTGCTGAATTCAAATTACAACTCCTTTCACGACACTTTCTCTAAAAGCATAAATAGACACAAAACTATGACTGGCTCTATGCTTCTGACTGGTTCGCTCCAATCCCATCACTCTTGCCCATCCCCATCAGTTTGTGAATCCTCACCTGAGCTACCTTAAAAGGAGGAACAATTGGGTGAGCGAATGCTCAGTAGATGATAACAAGCAAGTTTAAGTAATTAACCAATTAATTGTATTTATGTGCGTGAAAAGTAAAGAATGAAAAGAAATGATGATATGACAAAGTAATATACTAGAAAGAAGGCAAGATCATGATATAACTGGAGATTGGCCAACAAGCAAGAACTAACCAAGTCAAGAAAAACTCAAGTACTAGATTATTGTCGTAGACATCACGCTAGTCATGCACTCGGTGCAATACCTCACCATGTCATTCAAACTCCCCGGGGCACAAGTACTTTTCGGGCGCTCCTCCCAGGACCAGACCGGGCCCTTATGATGTGTTGGCATTGATTTGTTGGATCCAAGATCCCAAGTTATGTCTAGACATTAATCAAGTTAAATGGCCAATAATGTCAAGGTATGACTTACCTCGGAGAATTCCAAGGGCAAGTTAATGAGATACTTTGACCAGAAAATTTAAGTTATCAAGAACCAATCAGGTCCTTGGATACAACACGAATATTCGTGGGAAAAAAAATCACTTCTGGATGATAAGCGGTCTAACATGGGCCGCTCAAATAATACATGGTCTGCTTTAGACTGTTCAAGACAGAAATGGGCTGAGGATCAGCCTCACCGAAGTCAAGGATAAACGGTCCATCTGGGGCCGCTCTGGATATAGAACGGTCAGAAATGGGCCGCTCAAAGCTATAAGTATTGGAAGCCCAAGAACAAGGTAAACGGGCCTTATAGGGCCATTAAGGAGATGAACAGTCCATTAAGATCCATTCTATAACATGGACGATTCTAGTCAGTCTGTTCCACAGAACTTAACTTAATAAGTTGGAATCCTACCCAAATGGGCTCCGGGCTCCCATAAGTGGGGCAGAGCTGAACCAGGGTCCAGCCCACTCTCCACTGGTCAACCTAGGGCTTTATGGGTCGATCCAAACATGATTTGGTCGAAGATAGAACAAGGTTAATCGACCAATGTAAGTGGCACCTGGCCAGGGTTGCACGGTTCTTAATGGGCCGCCCACTGAGACAGATGGTCCCTTTTGGGCCGCGCAAACCTCAGGGGGTCCAAGTTGAGCCGTGACCCACAACACGATAACCCAAGCGATTCGATCACGTACACAGGTTCAGGTCTTGGTGGTACAACCTGCCCGGCGTCCTAGTGAGAATCCCAAGCTCGCGGGGGCTTATGGAGGTCCCGTAATGAAGGTCCCAGTCCGACGGAAGGAATTTCCGGCGGAGAGTCCCAAACATTACAAGGAAATGAGGCTATCAATCAACATAAACCTGTATAGCGGTTAGTCAATCCTACCGGAGTAGAACGACTGTCAAACAATCCTAATAGCATGAAATCATGTTTGAATTAACATTTGAAATAAATCAAGGCCATGACGAAAGAATAGTCAAACATTATGAAATTTGTTCTCACAAATGTTCCTTTTTCTTATGGGTTGTTAACCTATCATTAGCCATAAATCTACTAAGTTAAATCATACTAAAAGGGTAAACAAGCAGTTCTGTTTAATTGGGAGTTCCAGTCAGAGCCGCTTACGGGCCTCGGCGGTCGCACGACAGTACGTTCACCCCTTTTCAGGTCCGAAGGCCTGCTAGGGTTGAGCGGTCCGTAGTGTGCCGCTGGGGTCAGAGAACGGTCTTGGGTTGGCCGCTTAATGATAGGGCGGTTAGGATTATGCCGCGCAAACTATGAAACTGATCAAAAGTAAAAGATATGGACGGTCAGGAACTAGCCGCCTGCCCTAGATGGGCAGTCTATCGTGCAGTCGCGCAAATCATATCAATCCGCCACCCCTTTGCCTTGCCCGTCACCGGCGGGGTTGGCTAGGGTTGTGAACAAAAGTTAAATTCGCACAATATAACACATGAAAATTAGGGAATTTATAGTCAAAAGAATGAGCATAAAAAGTTATATAAGATGGCATAATCAATTTAATGTTTAGTGCCCGTAATCCCTACTTCAATTGAGATGGAACATAGTTAACCCTAGTTCAAGCATGCTTCCACTAAAACTCAAAATCCTAGCAGGATACTAGATGAAATTTGGGGCTTTCTAGATCAATGGGAAGAAGGTAGAACAATGCTTCTATTGATATATAATAGTTACGGTTTGGCTTGCTATCACCTACCTTAATCGAAGGATGAAGGGAGAAGAGGGCTGCAGCCGCGCTAAGAACACACCGCCGATAAACGCCAGAATTCTCCCTCGATCGAGCTCCTCTCCGGCCGCCACAGCAACTAAACGATTCTAGGGTTGCTAAGGGTCATTTTTATAGGCTCAATTAGGTCTGGGGAGTCCTAGTCGCGAAGATTGAGTCCTAGCATCGCGGACATGCGAGATTCATGCGAGACCGAGTCAATCCACTACTCCGCCGCCAAATACTCCTCCTAGGGTTAGGGTTTCGAAGATTAACCAGAGGAGAAATGAAGAGTTAATCCTAGCCTTTCATTTGCATCCGGGTTTAGCTTAAACGGTCGTGTATTGGGCTCGAATTTCACGTTTTATGGTCTCATTAGGCTAAGTGTGGTTTTGGGCCTTAATCTGTTAATTGGACTTGGTTACAAATTTTATTTGGGCTGGTCATGGAAGAAAATTTTTCTAAATGCTTGATCCACTATGAGATTCTATTTTTTCTAGATTTTTATAAAATAGTCGAATTTTGACTTATCTTATTTCTTAAGGAATTTCTTATTAATTTTCTCAAAATTTTTATTCTTTAATAAATCGGGGTGCTACATTGCATGTTCCTGATAGTGGGTATAAATGAATTTGACCCTCATCATATTTCCAGCTGTGACAAGTCCTCGGAGGGACCAGGGACCTGTGAAGTCATAACATGGGCCCTGTATCCCTTGTTCACCAACCTAAGGTATAACGGCTCTACACTCCTTTGTGGCTTTGTAAACCTTATTCACAGTATCAGTGGGATCCCTGACCCTTGCAACCTCAAGAATCCAGTACATTCACACGTCTTCATACTCCCTAGCTCTTGTATCGTGCCTCCAAGAGCAATTAGGCCATTTCCCTGGCCAAAAGGCCCTATATTCCATCCCCTCTGGCCCCTTTCCAATACATCAAGCCTATGATACGGCGGCTAGCCATTGTAGCTACAGCGCCAGCCACCGACTCCCCCTCACAGCCCGCTATCTCCAACCGCCGACTCACTCTCATAGCCTGCTATCTACAGCCGCCGACTCACTCTCACAACAACCTTCCTTAGCCGCCACCTCATATCCCCTTGCCGCTGGGTCAAGCCTTCCCCCTTTCCTGGCCGCCGTATAAAAAGGATTTACCCTAGCCGCCGTATCAAACCATGGCCGCCGTATCAAACACTTGTTGCCATATTAAACCCTGGCCGCCGTATCAAACTATTTATATCCACTCTGTCTAACTTCCGACCCCTCCTTTGGTCATCCTGTCCACCCAATAGTTCCCTGAGAGTTTAAGGCAGAGCCAACATGGTGCATAAAAGCTATAATAACGTGATATATATCCCTATAGTATGAATACTTTTCTAGATCACCCTGTCAAATTAAAGAGATCCACTATTTACTATAGTGCATTCCTCTTTGACTTTGTATATGGGAAAAGGAATAAAACTCCTCAATAATGGACAATGTCCCGCAATCGATCCCCGGGCCTCGGCATGCCCGCATCTTATGGACTCCGTCTCGGCTCTCCGTGGACAGATATCCTATATGTCTCTTGGCATATCCCGAAATAAGGGGAGATGCTACCGGAATTCGTCCAAGAGGCTAGTCTAACGTAACAAGTCCCGTCTTCTAAACTACCCCCATTAAGTCATGGTGATCTGCCACTTGCTATAGCGTGTTCTCCACTGACTTCGCCAAAGGAGAAAAGAGAATAAATCGCCTCAATGGTGAATGATGACCCTTCTGGCTCTCGGGCTTCGGTATGCTCGCATGATACGGACCCTGTCTTGGCTCTCCGTGGACGGGTATCCTATATGTCTCTTGGCATGTCCTGAGATAAGGGGAGATGCTGCCAGAATTCATTCAAGAGGCTGATATATCATACCGTATTTTTAGAATTACCCCTTTGGGTCACGGAGGTCCGCGGGTTCCTATGGCGTGTTCTTCGATGGCTTCATGAGGGTAATAATGAATAAATCGCTTTAACAATGGACAGTGTCACATTTCTCTCGGGCTTCGATATGCCCGTGGATTATGGACCCCATCTCGGCTCTCTGTGGATGGGCATCCTATATGTCTCTTGGCATGTCCGGGGACAAGGGGAGATGCTGTTGGAATTCAACGGGGAGGCTGTGTTATCCCATGCCTTCACGGGTGTTCCAATCATGCCACTAAATCACGAGGCTTCGTTACGCATTATAACGTGAGCTCCGATGATCCTGCCAGGGAAATAGAACATTGATTGCCTTAAAGGCAAACAATACTCCGATCCTTTCAAGCCCTTTGGTCCATAACTATGCCAGCTTTCCTTAAAGCCTATGTGTACACCTTGTGGTGCCACGAATGGGTCAAAAGTAATCGACAAAGCATTCACCACCAACTATTGGGTCCAGACTATCATTTTGATATGTCTATCTATCTTTATGGAGTCCATCTCAGCCTTCTATGGACGGGTCTCTTATACTCTCCCCCAACATATTCTGGGGCAGGGGTAGATGCTGCCAAAATTCTCTGGGAAACTAAAGTTTCATTCCCCACTCCGCATCGGGTTTTCCTCGACTTTCCGCTCGATTTTCACCTCTTGTGGGGGAAATGGCCTCACAGCTACTCATGCTGAATTATGAGGGCAAGGTACCCTGTAAAGAGAATAAATGAATGAACAAGTGCCACTTCCCAGCATACATTGTCCCGGTGACCTACGAACTCGTTGGAGCATAGTCATGCAGGTTTCTATGAACTAATATGCATGTGCTACAATAACAAAGACGATTCAACAAATAAAATGGCAAGCATTGATCGATGACCTCCAAGGTGATTGGGATTTCCTAGAGGGCTAGCCCTCGGGCTCCTCCACCTATCATGAGGCACGGGATTTCCGTCTAGGCATGACCATCTTTCGGAACCATCTCGACTCTTCGTGGATGAGTCTCTTATACCCTCCCCGACACCCTTTGGGACAAGGGAGGTGCTGCCGAAATTTTATTTGAGTTTATTGAATAAACATGTGAATAAATGACTGAATAAAGTAATAAATAATTAGATAACGTCAAAAGCCAAATTCTACCCTTAATCCTCGAATAAAAGGAATAGACAGCTATACGCTCCGTACTCATTTGTATGAACCCGTCCATGGGCACCCACACTTGCCCGGCTCTTCACTATATCAAATGGGGACTAGTCGAAGGTTGGTTTAGGCCTGGCCGGAAGCTATCACTAAGCATGAGATGGTCTTTGGATCTAAGTTCTCTGCCACGTATTGAGAGCTGATCTAACAAACCCCACTACACTGCCTGCTCACATATGCTTGATTTATGAAGCAAACTTTACTTTCATACGTTTTCTTCGGCCATGAGGGCTCTTCTACTTTGGTGATTAATCAAGTGTTTTCCTTCTTTCAGAAGCATTTAATTAACGCCATAGCCCTTATGGTATGGCGGACTTTAGGTCCCGACATGATCACCCACCATTGTCTGATTAGTGAGATGAGCGCATAATAATCTTTATCACGGAAGTGACCGGCATGCCCCGCGTTAATAAGGATAAACAAAATAAAAAGTAAAATAAATCAGACGAGAGAGTTTTTTTTCTCATCATTCCACACCCACTTGTAGAATGGATTATGTTTCCAAGATCTATTTTGCAAATGGGTCAACCCAGTTGCCAACTGGGTCATCCCACATCAGATAGGCTTTCTGTTTAGCCTGTTTTCAGCCCAGGGGTCGACCCATTCATGCTCTGCACAATGAAAACCCCATTTAGTGAATCCAAAAGATCTATACATGCAACCCATTGACATCAAACATTCAACCATGAATTTCCATGCTTAAAAATAAGCTGAATCAATTGATTTGCATGAGAATAAACACCAATGGATCATGGATAACACATTAGGCTTGTTTACTTAGAAATTGAAATAAGCTTACCATACATCCATGCAATATGAGAATATCATGCAACCATTTTTCACCACGAACCATTTGAAGCATTTATGCATTTTAGTAGCTCAAGGGCACCATGAGGAAAATGCATGAAAAGTCTTGTGTCCCTGTGTTATGATGATGTCAACACTATGACTCATCATTGAGTTTCATGTGTTTTTGATCCTTGAATTTCATACGTCTTTGAACCTTGAGTTTTATACGTTTTTTGCTCTTTGAGTTTCATACATTTTGATTCTTGAGGTTCATATGTTTTTGATGCTGTCAAATATTTTTGATAATGTTAATCCATGAATATCCATGAGTTTTTGTGAAGTCAGGATCATTTTTGATCAAAGGAATGGCCAAATGCACAACATCAAGTCACTTGCATGAAAATCAAGAAGGAGAGTCGACTCCATGATGGACTTGAGTCGACTCCGCAAGATATCGCTATCAAATGTTCACATAAGGGTGACAAATGCCAGTTAGTGGTGACAAATAGGTCCACAATGGTGAAAAATAGCTCATGAGGCCGAACTATAGACTAAGGAGCTAAGCAAAAGGTTTCATGAAGGTTGCGTCGACGCTAGAAGCCTTTGCATCTACGCCAAGGCCACCCGCTAGCCAAAACAACATTGACGATGGCTAAAGGCAAATAGGGGTGGCAAATAGGTGAGTGTTGGTGACAAATAGCTGATAAAGGTAACAAATGGCTCAATATGGGTGAAAAATAAGTGGCAGTGCTGAAAGCTTTGAAAAGCTTAGAAGCAGCGTCGACGCAAGCTCAAGTGGAGTTGATGCAGTCACGTTGAGTTTTCAAAGAACAGAAGAGCTGAACTAAGGCAATGACTATCGAGCGATAAGGGTGACAAATAGCTCATCTTGGGTGAAAAATAGCACATAGCAGTAACAAATAGCTTCCTAACGATGTAAAATAATTCTTAGTAGTGAAAAATGAAGGGTGATCAAGCCTGCTCGAAGGATTTAACTATGTAGGGGTTTCCAAACCTCATTACCTCGATTCTGGAGCTATTTTGAGCATTAGACAACCTTGATAAACATCATCCAAGATCAAGAGATAATCAGTGGAAGATTTCTTGAGTTCTTGCCAGCACCTTCAAAGAAGAGAAAAGGAGCTTAGAAGAAGAACAATGAAAGCAACGTCGACGTAGTGCTTCATAACATGAAGCTGTAAAAGAGCTGAACCCACAAATCAATGCACCTAGCCCTTGAAACAAGCCTCATTACGTCAACGCAACAGTCTGTTACGTCAATGCATCCTTAGCATAAGCAGCATATTTTTAGCTGGCTGCGCCAACGTAGCTACTCAATGTGTCAACGTAGCAATAGTACCAGCAGTAGCCGAAGCCATCTTGAAGAAGGCTGCATCAACACACTCTTTGTGAGCTCCGAAGGCATCCATTGCGAACTGACACGTGGAAAGAATCTGGGCACAAAATTCCA
This sequence comes from Amorphophallus konjac, assembly GCA_022559845.1. Classification (NCBI taxonomy): domain Eukaryota; kingdom Viridiplantae; phylum Streptophyta; class Magnoliopsida; order Alismatales; family Araceae; genus Amorphophallus; species Amorphophallus konjac. The sequence goes on from CM040126.1 coordinate 251,406,106, forward strand.
GGTCCCAATGACCAGAAGCCAGATGCATCGATGGCTCATGGCACTAGAAGATCTTTAATGCAGAATATTTCTTGATTTCAAATGAACCAATCAAAGAACTCCTGGAAAGGATTTTGGTCCTAACATGCAACTTGTCTTTTGGGAAAAAGCTTCAAACCGTCGTGTACTGTATGAAGAGGATTGGCAGGCCAATGGGATGGCACCGTACCTTATCTCAATTGAGCCAATCAGTGGCCATTATTCTTAGGATCTAAAAGTTCCTATGGATCTGGACGGTCCAGATTTTTAGCTACTAGATCAAGAGCTACATGCTTTGTACCCTTCAGGCAGAAAAGGAAGTTTTCTGCATGTAGGATATGATAAACAAGGGAGCACGAGCTGAAGGAGGAGAGATATATAGAGAGCTGAAAAAGGAGAAGTGTGGAGAGCACGCTCGGGTATAGAAGGTTGGAATAGAAGCCCAGCTCGTCCAAGATAAGGAGATAGAAGAGCAGAAGAGCATGGGCATCCCTCTGAAGACCTGATGTAGGAGGACATCTGCACCTTCATTCTTCTTCATTCAGGAAGGAGAAGAAGCTTCGTCTCCAACTTCCTGTAGCAAAGGAGAAGCTACTCTCCAAGGAAGCAGCTAATCTGGGAGCAACCAAGAGCGCCCTCCAGATTTTAGACATGGATATTTACTGTTGTGCCTCTTAGGCACAACCATGTGCTATGTTGCTTTGATGATAGCAATGCTATTTGGTTTTGATGATAGCAAGACAGTGAGTGCATTTGAGTGCATTTGATATTGTATTTTGATGATAGCAATGTTATTGTGTTTTGATGATTGCAATAAACAAAGTGCATTTCTGTGCATTCTTATTCTTGAGCATTCTGCATATGATAGCAACATGAATGATGATGTTTAGCATTGATGGCATTTGTTTGTTCTTTATATATATGCATTGCATTCTGTCAGATATCATGTCTCTGCATGTATCTACAGTCTGAACAGTAGTGGGTCGACCCACCCTTGCTGATGTGTCGACCCATCAGAACATTGATTGTTTGGGTAGCAAAGCCTATACACTGCAGGGTAAAGCCCAATGTCTAGGCATTGCTGCATCGCTTGCATTTCAGAGTCTATACATTGGTCTTGTCATGCACATAGACTTCCAAGTCTATACATTCCTGCATTAGTGTGCTTCACGCTTTGTTCATGGCTGAGAGTCTATACACTGGGCTTGAAGTGTATACATTGAGCGTCTCAATGAGCATCTCATGTAAGTCCATACATTCATAGTGCATTCCATTGGCTAAGTATATACAACGTCAGTTCATGCACGTCTTAGGCAAAGTCTGTACAGCGTCAACGCATTTCACTGGCTCATGTTACAGCGTCAACGCATTAAGTCTGTACACTCGACTCACCTTTGAATTGGTCAAGTGTGTACAATCTTTTATTGTAGCTTTCACATATTCAAGTCTACACATTGTGAAAGTCTATACATTCATCACTTACCTTTCGCTCAAGGCAACGTCTATACATTGGGGACTTTCCCTACGTTTCTTAGGCGAAGTCTGAACATTCGGTTCTGAAGCCTGAAGTCTATACACTCTAGCCTAGTCCTACGTTCAAGGCTTCAGCTACACATTAAGTCTGTACATTCGCTTCACTCATTCAAGTCTATACATCCACAGTGGATCTTCAAGTCTGTACATCCACAGTGGAACTTCGAAATCTGTACACTGCTTGAGCCTCAACAAGTCTGTACATAGCCTTAAGCGTCTCAAGTCTATTCATTGGCTCAAGCTTCCAAGTTTGTACACTGGTTCAAAGTCTACACAACGCCTCTTTGATTCTAAGTCTTTACATTCGTTTTAAGGCAAAGTCTGTACATTACCTTTGTGCTTCAAAGCCTGTCGATTGAAGAGTCTACACATTGGTTATTCACACGTTCCTGCAGTCTGAAGTCTCTACGTTGCTTTCGCCTGTTTTTCATCTAAGTATCATAAAGTCTGTACGTTGCTTTAGCCTTTACCTTCACAGCAAAGTCTATACAATGCAATGCATAAACTTAGAACTGATGACTTCGTTTCATCTGTCTGACAGGGACTGAAGAGGCTAATGAACCCCTTAAAGTAAGAGGGCTGAAGCCATCCAATTTCCGCTGCTGGAACACACCAATGCGTCAACACCTTGATCAAGTGGCGTGAACGAAGTAGTTCAAACAATCAAGAAAGAAGCTTGTGGATTACTCTGGTGTGTCAACGCATTGATCAAGTAGCGTGGACGCAGCAGTTCAAGTATCCCTTATTGCAGCCTCTGGAGTACATTGGCAGCATCGATGCTGCAGCTCCATGCATCAACGCAGCACGTCTATCTGCTGAAGACATGCTCACTGGAACGCATCAATGCGTCAACGCCACGGGTTGGAAGCGTCGACGCAGCAGTTAAAAAGGGTTGAAGATCTCTGAAGGGTGCGTCAACTCCTTGGAGCAAGTGGGTTGATGCCATCTAACTCCAGTTGCTGAGCGCACTGATGAATGGGCACGTGACCTGAAGCTGGCACCTGACACGTGATCCGAGGTTGGTGGTGAGCACGTGATCCGAGGAGGAATCTTCTGGACGGAAGGCGTGGGAAGCACACGCCCTATCTCACTACTGCTGCTGGTATATAATGAAGCTTTCGTCTTCAGATGGAGGCTGATCGTGATCGAAGCCTGGGAGCAGAAGAAGAGAAGAAAAAGCAGAGAGCAGAAGCTGTGAGAAGAAAAAGGGAAAAAGAAGAGAGAGCTTCCACGATCCAACAGAAGAGAAGAAAGAGAGAAAGAGAAGAAAAAGAGATAGAGAGCTCGAGCAGAGTGTGAAGAAGAAGAAGAGAGAGAGAGAAAGAGAAGGAGTTTGTTCCCCAGATCTTTGGTTCAAAACCAGATCTGAGGTTGCTCATTGTTAGAGCTATATTTCGTGCTTCATTGTTCAGCTTTTAGTTGCTGTGTTTCCATCTTTTCTTGTTTTCTTTTTATACTTTCTTATCAAGCTGTTTGTCAGCGGATGCAGTGGAGGTCTCCACTGGACAGGTAAAGCTGTAATCCTCAGCTGGCGAGACTTGGTCTCGGACGGGTTAAGCTGTAATCCCCAGCGGGTTCAAGCTGTGAGTCAGCGATGGCTAAGCTGTATTGCCCAGCGGAGGTAAGCTGTGATGCCCAGCTGTTCAAGCTGTAAGTCAGCAGGAAGCCACACTCGGTTTGAGTGTGGGGTGGATGTAGGTATGCTGGACCGAACCACCTAAAACCCATTGTGCAGTGGTTTGATTTCTTCATCTGTCTTATTGCTTCCGCTAGATGCTTGCATAAGGGCGCTTCAAGTGTTTGCTTCAAGTTCAACGAAGTTGATTAGCTGCGCACGCTATCTGTTTGACACTGGGATTGTGTGTTGCTTGAATTGTCTAATTGCTTAGAGTGTCTTAATCTGTTAAGTGATTGAAATTCTAATTGAGCTATAGTTCGTCTAACTTGTCTTGTTAGAGTGCTTACTGTCTGTTTGTTTTATTCCGCAACTGCTAATTAGTCTTTCAGATTTGATAAATCTGTCTAGTTAGCATTCTAGATAATTAGTGAGCCGAATATTTTAATTGGGCGAAAGATTTTAAAGGGCTATATTCATTCACCCCCCCCTGAATACTGCACCGAACCCAACAATTGGTATCAGAGCGGGTCTCTGATCTATCAGATCTAACAATCAGCAGAGGATCCTGCTAGTGTTTGGTGCATTTCAGAGTGTGCTTTCTGTGTTCGTTGTTTTGATTCTCCGAATTAGTGCTTTATCTTACTTATTTGGTTTAGGTGCTTCAGTTTTTTCTGTGTCTTCAGATTATTTGTAAATGGAACCAATCGTGTTGAAGGCTGGCTCCAGCAAAGCAAATAGATCCAGCCACAGTGGATCATCAAGCGAGAAAATCAGCCTGTCGCGGTCTGAAATTGATGAAGACCACATTGGAATGGTGATCAGTGATTTCAGGAAATTTTTGAGAAAAAGAGAAGGAAAGCTTGATGGTGGCAAAAAGCAAACAAGGTATAATTCTAATCCTGCCAAGATTGCTGACACTAATGTTTGCTACAAATGCAGGAAGGCTGGCCACACGAAGGATGATTGTCCAGAACTATCGAAACTCAAAGGGAACACCTCGGACATTGATGAAGAAGGAGAAAAGTCCATATGCTTAATGGCCAACCGGGGAAGTGATGATGAGGAAACCTCATCTCAGGTAAGCTCCGAATCAGATGGATACACTTTTGATGAATTGATAGAGATGTATGAAAATTTGTTCAAAGTGTCCAAGAAATTAAAATCTGAAAATAAAAAATTGAGAAAAGACATGAATCTTGAAGTCACTCGTTTGAAGGCAGAAAATGAAAACTTGAAATGATGGGGACATCGCTTACCACTTCCCATTTCTCCACGGTTCCCGTTGCTTGCCAGCTATGCGTCATCATGTTCGCGGCATTTTTCTTAATCATGGCTTGTAATTTTTATATTTTCTTGAGTCATAAATTATGTAATTTCCATTTTATTGAGTCAAGTACCCAGGTTAAAGAGTCATCTACCTAGGTTAATTATCATTAGAGTGGTTAATGAGTCAGTTTGGCCCAATTAAGTGGGCTAGGCCCATAGGCACCCCCCCTTCCCCCTTGGTTTATTGTCATTAGTCAAAAACTCAGGGTCTTTTGCTAAATTGTGGGTTTCCTATAAATAGGACCCCAATCCCCCCCATTTGAAGCTAATGAAGATTTGATAGAATTTGCCAAGCATTAGTGCACCTCTCTCTTTCTCTCTAGCTCTCTCTCTCTCTTCTTCTCTCTCTCTCTTACTCTCTCTCTCTAGGGCGCCACTTTCTCTCTCTTCCCCCCAAAATTTCGAAATTCTCTCTCTCTCCTCCTCATTCACTCCTCATTAAACCCCTCTCCCTTCCCTATACCTCCCATTTACTCCCCCCCAACCTCCTAGGTGGAATACCATTCTTCTAGACACCTTTCCCCTTCCCCATTCACCCTTTCCCCTTCCCAAGGGGGAATCCATTCTCCCAAACACCTCTTCCCCTCCCCAAGGCAACCCTTCCCATTCTCTAGGCTACCATTAATCCCTTTCCATTAAACCCATTCTAAATCCAAAGGAGGGAAACCATTCCCCCCCCACCCACTTGTGCCCCCTCACCTTCCCCCTTTCCCTCCAAGCCCAATTTCGCAACTCCCCTCTCAGCCACGGCAAACACCTCCTTCCAGGCCTCATTCTCCCCCTCCCACTTCTTGGAACACCCCCTCCCAGACCCCATCACAGCCAAGGGTCATCCCCATACCCATCCACCTCACTTCCCCTCCCATAAACCCCCTTCCCCCCCCCCATCTTCTTCAAATTACAGCTCTCAGTTCGAGTGTAGCAAAAAGGGTCGACTTGCAGAAGCAACCACAGAGTCATACGGAAACATCTGAAGTCGTATCATACATTTCTGGAAAGGTCGTCCAATCAGCTTCGCAGACGAGGTGATCCCGCCCCATTCTGAGTCCGGGGTTGTCCGGGACGACCGATCTCCCCCGTCGGCACAGAGTCACCCCTGCAGAGTACCTGAACCAGGTTAGAGCCTGTACCACAATGGACCACGGAAGAATTAGGCCTCCAGCTCTTCTACAAAGTTCTCCCTCATCCAGTCGACATTCAGAATCAAGAAGCGGAGCTTCGTTCCACATCCGTGGACCGAAGTTACCATTTTTCTCCCTCGGCTGCGTAGGTCTGCCTCCCACAGTCTGCAACGACCTGGCTCCACTATTCTGAGTCCCCCAGTCCTCTCCGACATCAGACGGCTTCCCTGTCAGTTTTTCTGCGAAGAGGGCTCGTCCACGGTTCCAGAAACTCCGGCGGTTCGTGATTCAGAGTCCAGAAACGATCGGACACTCTTGCAACCTGCTGTGTGAGATCAGAAGCTGCCAGTCCAAGATTCTATCACGCTGTTCGAACCTCCACCACGGCCAGCAACGACATCAGAAGAATTCAACATAATTCTGAGGCATCCCAGCCCCAGTTACGAAGAGTTCCCCTCTAGTATCATCATCAGCAGAATTCCAGACTAGAAGTTACGACCTCAACAGTGACTGTCAATCATTCGTCGTAGAGTGCAGGCAGATTCGACATCGGCTTCTCTGCTCGAGTTTTCGGCGACTCTCCCCTTCCCGCCTGGCCGGCTTATCGCCCCTCCCTGCGCGGAGGTAGTGTTTGAATTGTAACTCTAAGTTCCCCACCCCAAGTCCACCCTCCTGCGAGAGGTGTAGTGAGTGTAATTATCTAAACAGGGTTCAAGCTTCACCGGCGCAGTGTGCGGGGAACCCACACTTCCCCGCTCGCCCATCGTCTCCGACCGGGGTTGGTTTCTTCAAACCAACCAGGTGAGCTTCTGCCCTTTCTCCATTTACTTCTGTTCGTTTCATATCCATACAACTTGTCCGCTGGTCGATGAGAGAGTGCTTGTTCCCGGACCCACCGACTCTTGTGTGGTCACCGTGGCAATAGTGAATGAGTGACCTAGTGCCCCCAAGGCACCCGGCCGCCCTTGATTGTGGGCATCATACCTTCGGAGGGTGAACCTTAGTTGTGCTGGCCCTCTACCAGCAAGGGTCTTTCTCCACCACCTCGACTCGGCATCATCGAGTCACCATGGGTAACGGGTGCGCACGGTGAGACGGCGTCTTCAAAGTTTACTCGAATCTTGTGATTGTGTTTGCGAATTAAGTCCAAGGAACCTTAGCCACTTGCTGCATCATTGTGTCACATCAGTTGGTATCAGAGCAAGTTCATAACTTGTCTCTCTACAAGTTGGTCCTAGGGCGCATTCGCATTTAGAGTTATTTTCGGGCCACCCAGTGCATCATCATGTACACTCCACATTGGTTAAGTCCCCTCAACACGGCCGTCCACAAGAGTCCGATTGACCCCCTCCTCATGGACATCATCCTAGAAGGAGACCTTAGTTTTGACGGATCCAATCCTAATGCCTACCTAAAGTGGGAGGCTACCATGGATAAACACTTTGATAGGACTAGGGTCTATGGACATGCTAGGGTCCGCAGGGCCACAGGGTGGCTTCGGGGACAAGCCAAGAAGGAGTGGGATCGCATAGTGAGCTTAAGAAGGATTTGGAGGCAAGAACCCATAGGATCATGGGAAGAGATGAAGATTGAGCTTGGGAAGATCTACGCTCCCCGACCCTCCCACTCCTACCTTGAGCTTAGGAAGAACTACGCTCCCCGACCTTCCCACTCCTACCTTGAGAACCATAACCCGAGGAGCAGTCCCACTCCCCCTTTCCCTCCTCGTCAACCCAAGACCTCCCTTAGGGTCCAATCTCCACCACCCCAAATGATTCCAATCCCGATCACCACCACTATTAAAACCAAATTGGCCACCACCCAACCCAACATTCCCTATCAAACCCACACCCCACAAGCTTCCACAAATCCTCATCCCACCCATTTCCAAAAGGAACTTACGGAGGTGACCGAAGACTATGAGGCTCCCCTAGATTGGGAAGAAGAATATGAGGCCCAAATAGGTCAAGAGAACTCATTCCTACCCAAAGAAGACCCATTGAGCCAAATGGGGTGCACCCTCCCCCATGAGTTACAAGATGCCCAACCTAGGCCTCCACTTCTACCCCTCCCCATCCTATCCCAAGTCCCCCATTACCCACCACCCCAAAAGAGCCATATGCCAGTCATCATCACCCCACAAACAATGGACTTACTCACCTCCTTGGTAGAGGAAACCATGATCCCCATACCCGACCCCATAGTGGTGAACACTCCAAACCCAACCCCCGCCATGGAGATCACCCATGTCCAGGAAGAAGAAGAAACTTCACATAGTGGTCTTCACCTTACACCACCCTCCCTAGTAGGGGCCGAGCTCATCTTCGGAGAACCCCTTTCACGTTGGCTAAAGGAGAACCCATTTAGAGATCTCATGGCCCATGTTTGCCCTCCTATGGAACAAAACCTTCCTATAGTACCCTTACCCACCTATCACACCACAATCCAATCATCCTATCAAGTGAAAACATTAGGGGATTTTCTTAAGGGTCTATCTTGGCAAATGGAGTTAACTGGCATGTTGACCACTGTAGCCAACCAACCTTGGAGCCTTGACCTCCTACACCTATGTGTCGGGTCCATCTCCTCAATATACACTATGGGTTGCTACACTAGCGACCTTCTTTTATTCCTCCCAACACCCGAAGAGCCCGATGCTATCCGCGAATTAGAGTTGCTTATTTCGGGTAGGATGCCAAGCCCTCCATTCATGGCCAACCAACCCGCCAAGGACTTCGGTTCAATTACTTCATTTGAGGAGGAGGACTCACCATCATTTGAAGACCTTGAGGAGATAGAATACCCCTTCCTTGGTAACACATTCCATGACCCCTTTGATCCCTCCCTATGGAAGACATTGAACCCATGGGACCTAGCCGCCTTACCCACCACCCACTCCCTCCTACCCTCACCCACCATGTTGAACCCAACCCACCCATTCCACTACTTAGTTCACACTATGAGAGCCATGACCGAGGGTGACATCCACCTAGGAAATGAGGAAGTGACCTAATCCCAAAATGTCCACCTTCTTGGACCCCCTCGACCCCTATGAGTGGAAACCCCCAAATCCACCCCCACCTAAAGATGGGACCATCTTGATTGTAATGCATGTGTCACAACATTTTGCATCATGTAGTAAGGCTAGTCACGTCATTTGTGTCACATACACACTAGGTCCAGTGCACGACAGGTTTACATTTGGACAAGCTGATCTTCCCCCACTCTTCATCCGTCTCATGCATGATAGGGCCACTTGTGGCTGCCCCGGTCCACCTAAGTGCATCAATGTCCACATGGTTTCTAAGCATGATAGGTCAATTCATGGATGCCCTGGTCCTCCTAAGTCTGTCAAAACCAATCTAACACTTGATAGGGCTGAATTTGGTTGTCCAGGCCCTCCCTTCATCCCTATAGGATCATCATTCATGACATTGCATGGTAACATTCGCAAACACAACAACAAGAGCAGCAAGGTTCTTAAGGAATTAGCCGATTCCCACTGTCGCCACCAAGAAATCCATGTCGGTGATTTTGTGATGGTGAGGACTGAGATTGTCTCAAAACTGAGGTCTCGTGGAGCAGGCTCCTTTCAGGTGTTGAGGCGCCTTGGCACAAATGCTTATGTGTTGGACCTCCCCGAAGAGTACGGAGTAAGCCCCACTTTCAATGTGGCTGACCTGGTGACCTACAAGGGTCCCACGGTGACACCCAGTGAGGAGATCCAGCCTATCCCACCCCTTGAGAGAGCCCCCACACCAACGAGAGCTCCATCTGGCCAGAGAAACCAGCGTGATCAAGTGGAGCGGATATTAGATGAACAGATCACTACCACACAGAGCAAGGCATATGAGCGATATCTGGTTAGGTGGAAGGTACGGCCACCTTCGGTTGACGCCTGGGTGATTCGGGAGGATCTCCAGCAGCTGGATCCTGACCTATTGGAGCAGTACCGCAGCAGGGAGGACCCTTACTCGACAGAGTCGAGTTCTCTGCACCCCGGGAGTATGATGGGGACATCGCTTACCACTTCCCATTTCTCCACGGTTCCCGTTGCTTGCCAGCTATGCGTCATCATGTTCGCGGCATTTTTCTTAATCATGGCTTGTAATTTTTATATTTTCTTGAGTCATAAATTATGTAATTTCTCTTTTATTGAGTCAAGTACCCAGGTTAAAGAGTCATCTACCTAGGTTAATTATCATTAGAGTGGTTAATGAGTCAGTTGGGCCCAATTAAGTGGGCTAGGCCCATAGGCACCCCCCTTCCCCCTTGGTTTATTGTCATTAGTCAAAAACTCAGGGTCTTTTGTTAAATTGTGGGTTTCCTATAAATAGGACCCCAATCCCCCCCATTTGAAGCTAATGAACATTTGATAGAATTTGCCAAGCATTAGTGCACCTCTCTCTTTCTCTCTAGCTCTCTCTCTCTTCTTCTCTCTCTCTCTTACTCTCTCTCTCTCTCTAGGGCGCCACTTTCTCTCTCTTCCCCCCAAAATTTCGAAATTCTCTCTCTCTCCTCCTCATTCACTCCTCATTAAACCCCTCTCCCTTCCCTATACCTCCCATTTACTCCCCCCCAACCTCCTAGGTGGAATACCATTCTTCTAGACACCTTTC